>JAZGTH010000106.1:352500-1005000 GCA_036877525.1 Chromobotia macracanthus
GGCTATAAAAGGTAAGACAATGTTGTAACCTTTGGCCGAATGGTTATTTTGGAAATTGAAAATGTTTTTCTATGGCATTTCTGCAAAGATCCCTTTATTATTAAAAGGTGTATATTAGATTAGATTATATTAATTATATATTAGATTACATAATTTAAGATTTACATAATTTACAATAATTTTTATACATTAAAAATTGTTAATTTGTAAAAAAATGTCCTTATTAAAATCCGAATTCATCTGGTTAAGACAAGTAATCTTAAAACAAATGGCTGCATAAGTAGCACAAGGTGCTACAAAGAAACTACAGCTACCACAAAGATAAGAACTGACATGCTTGACAAATTGGAAAACTACTGTAGTATTACATAGCAATTTACAATGTAGCAATTTACATTATTAATAAACACAGTGGCTTCCAAGATAGACAGTTTGAGGTATGACTGTAATTTAGAAAAGTCTCTTCAAGTAATGTTAACCTTTATTTACTCATAGATCAAAACCCACTGTTCCAAAATCCCATTTCTGAGGGATCGCATGGTGAATTAGCTTTATAGGTTGGCCTTTCAATTGACAACATGACTGAACAGCTGTGTGTGAGTAACTTCCATTTCTTGACTCTAAGTCTTTGATGGATTACTGTACATTGACAAAACATTCAGTTTTCTTCACCAGAATCATCTTTGTGGAGAGAAGACCTTTAACCCTGCATAGATTATTTTGGCCTAAATGTCATTACTGTCTAGTACTGTTATTGTCTTCCTCTAGTACCTACTGCTCTGAAGCAGATAAGAGCAAAAATCATCACAAACTTGACTTTACCTGCAATGGCATTAAAATATTTTCCTCATGTGCACTTTGATTACCCGATAATAACAGACATAATAATAATTTTTTTAAAATGAATAATACCAATGATATGGTCCATGTTAATCTCTAGTGAAATATTATTCTGAGTTTCATATTTCCATCTGCTTACGTCAGCTGCAGTTTCAAATTATATTTATAGACTCATATTTATCTATACATTTTTTAAAAACATGCATGGATGGATGTACAGTTGCAACCTTTAGTTCCTTTCCACCCTTTGGTTTTGAAAGTATTTCTGTCTTAGGATTTCATTTTTGATCAGGACATTAGATTAGATTAGTCTTCTATATGTTGAGGATAAAATTGCTGTTTATTTTGTTTTTTTATGTATCCCATAAGAAAAGGTATATTAATGTAAATGAATTGAACAAAGCAGTATAATGTAACTATAGGTAGATTATATATAATGTATTTAAGTTGCCCATTTGTTGCTCAATTTTTGTGTCAGGAGAGGCTGGTTTCTTCTCGCCTGTCCATGTGTCTTTGTTTAGTCACTGTCTGTGGTGCTGAAAAGCAGTCAAAGTGATCGGCCCAATGACAGTGATTCTAGCCCTGAAAACCCATGGGTGTGATAATAACAACCACACGTCTCTGCAAATCAAACTCTGCCAAACAAACTACAAACACAAAGAGGGAACCCTTTGCAAAACATGTTGCACATGAGTTTAAAAAGCCAGTAACAACCAGACAAATCTGTGCAGTCCATATATTTATTATTTCTTCATTACCTGCAATTCTAAAATTTGAAAAACATTAGTGATACATAGATCTGTGAGTCCAAAACTGTAAAGAGGATTATATTAAAACCTAATGTGATTTATACCTAGCTGTTATTCATAATAAAAGATGTTGGTAATGTTAGAACATAACTGATATAAATGTTATATAATACATATATAAATGTTGAAATAGGCTGTATGCCAGCTGATGGCTTTGGATCCAGTCACTCACTGCATACTTCCATACTATATACTAGGCAAAAATGTGTATGTTGAAAGCAGTGTGCAAAACAGTGGGTGAGAAATAAACAGATGAACCATTATGCACACACGTATAGAATTATATAGAATGTACTGCTTTAAATGGTTGATAAATACTTACTTAATTCAGTCCAGTACATACTGTGACAGTATGTGATTTCGAAAACAGGGACTGTCTCCCATTATTGTTTTGTGGTCAGTGCAGTGCTCTAAAAAAACAAACTACTACACTGTAAGCTAATAGATAAAAAAGTCACTCTGTTTCAAAATACAGACGCCATTCACAAACACTGACTTCCTAAACACAGGCAAAGAGATTGGTTAGATATTTACAATGTTATTCAGATGAAAATTCATGAATAATGATTAATGAATAAATTCAGGGGCCCTTTACACTACACGGTTTTTAACTAAAAACAGAAAACTTTATATGTGCTTTGTGTGTTCATTTACACAACAATGATGTTATGGGGACCTGAAAATGCAATCTTTTGAAAATAGTTTACAAAGTACACATTTTTGAAAGTGATACTGTAAAGAACAAACACGTGAATTCGCAAAAACAGTGATGTCATGCGCCAACAATTGTTGTGTTAAATGGGCAAACACAACCCCCATAAATGTTAGGTTATCAACTGTGTCTATGATTGAAAATACCTTTAAATGCTAAATTACCTCAAAGGCTTTGATCAGCATATCCGGGCAGAAACTACATGCTTGAGTAAGATAAAAGCATCCCACCCTTTTGCATCTCCTGAAGAAAAATCTGAAGGATGACCTTAACTGAAGTTACCTGCGTCATTCTCCATTTCCTTCACCAAGGCAATTTTATACTGCCAATGCATTTCAGTTATTGTACTCAAGACAAATGTTTTAGCAATGCTTCTTTATTTACAAAGCTTCTAACAATAATAGCTGAATACATTTTCATTTTAATTTCATAGTTGGAGATGAAATACAGCGCCAGTATATAGAATGTTTGCCACTGTATTGCCACTGTGTTGTTGTTGAATTCCCTGTTGTCCTTTAATGATATCAAATAAAATATGAAGGGTTTCGATTTACTGTAGATCAAACAAATGCAACCATTCCAAGTACATCCACTAATAAGAGAAATCGCTGTTACCATGGAAATGTAAAAGAGCTATACTGTATCTAAGAACCCCAACTCCTTTTAAGCATGGAAAATAACGTAATCAAGTCAGTCTCCCTACACATTTATTAGTATCATTCTGGATATTTTGCAATAAACTGGTGCCATTTATGGTTATATCATATAAAATCATATTTGATATGGTTCAGTTGTTTTTTGTCTGGGATCCTTACAGCATTTGCAATTTTCTACCGATTAGTACATTCAGAAGTTATTTTTATTATGAATTGCTAAAAAAGAAAAAAACAATAGTAATAAAGGTTACATTTAGTCAAATTCATGAGTCTAAGATTACAAAGCAAAGTAAACAGACTGTGTTTTGAAATGACATTTTGTATATGTCAGGCAGTATATGCCCTTAACCCTTATTATGCCTCTTTTCTGTCTTCTGTCTTCTCTGTATTCTGTAAGAAAAGGTGAAATGTATTCTAAGACTGCAGCCAAATGTCATATGCAATTGCAGAATGTTGAAATTGTAGATACAGTAAATACACAGTAAATATAGTGGCACCAAAAAGTGTTTGAATATTTAAGACACACATAAAAATGTACAAATGTCATTGCATTACATAAACACAGGTACATAATACATAACACGTTCATGAATCTAACATTGCAGGTCCATTTTGCACAGAAAGAGAATGATAATGACTGAAGCATATATGACTTACTAGCATATATTTAGCAGTTCGTAAAATTGGATTGCAATTCAATTCACTTTTATTGTAGATCAGTTTTATTTCAGTACATTCTTTTATATGTGGTCTATGCTGAACATTATTCTATTAAGGCAGAGGATGAACTGAACTCTAGTTATTTGGCTGTACAGTATACAGCACAGTAAAATATGAAGAAATTTTTATGGAAAATGTTTTTAGTTTCAAGATGACACTAGGCATAGCTGTTTTTTATGTCTATCATACTTTTATTCAAATTTGTTATTTACGTATCAAAATTATTTTTCACCTGTGAAATTTCAACTAACCATTGTTAATGGGGCATTGTACCACATTATATGTGGCTGCTAAGTACAGCATTAAATAGACATTACAAAACAATGTCATTAAATGTATTAAGGTTTAATTAAGTTTTATTTTTATATCAGTTAGCATAAGCCTATCACTGATGCACTGAACCATTTTGTATTCAACAAGTCTGTCTGAGTTACAGTAGGTTTAGACACACTCACAGTGTTTGGAACATGTGTACTACCTCCGACATAAATCTTATTTATATACTTTTACTTCATGACTGCTTATTTTAGTTTAGAAAAATCACCAAACTAATCAACAAACTTTGTTAAAGAACTGGACATAATGTTTAAAGATTTTTTTAAAGGCCAAACATTGCCCCTATTTGCCATTGTTGGGACAAACAGAAAAGTCCCAAACTCACACTATTGGTTAAGACATGGAGCTGCTCAGACAAACAGAGCAATTTTCTAACAGCGCCACAGATCCACAGCATTTGCAAATTATAGAACAATCATCATATAAATTACATAAAACAACCTCTAGACGTTAAAGAGAAACAACAACAGCAAAATTACACATCAGCATTAAAGCTGCAATCCGTAACATTTGCCTCTCTGATTAAAACATTAAATTGCAAGTTACTTTATGTACTTTTCTCTACATATGTTAAAGTCAAATGAAGCCAAAATGACATTACCTGTGAACTTTGACCTGAACTTTTGACAGCTCAAGTTACAAATCATTATTATATACTTAATAACTCATTGTGTTAGGTAAGGAGACAGTTTTAAAAACAGATCTGTTGTAATTGCTTAATAACTAACTGATTTTTGTTCATTTTTAACCAAAAAAGTTCTGGATTGCAGCTTTAAGGAAACAGAAGCTTTAACCAGAATGCAAAGCAGTCAGCTTGGCCAAAAAGTGGTTGAATATTTTTGACAACAAATACAATACAAGTTTATGTTTTCTTAGGAAAGGGTGGTCTTATTTTCCTGGCATTCATAGACATAGTAATCTTCTCCTTCAGTAGTGGCTGTGCCATTACAGGGTGGGATCTCACTCACAGTGCTTCTCATGGTGACCCTGGTCATGCTCAGAGAGCGTTTCCTTGGCGCTGGATGCCATTTACGGTGGCACATCACCTCCTTAAACATCTCCCTGAACCGGGTGGACATCAGGTTGTAGAGAATGGGATTAATGGCTGAGCTCAGGTAGAAGAAGACCCCAGAAATCACATGGACGTATTCGTACACCTGGAAGATCTCAATGTGGTCACTGCTTCTGTGGTCCATGAAGCTCCACATTAGGCGATCTGTGTGGAATGGAGCCCAGCAGATGCCGAACATGACCACTAGTACAACTGAGGAGAAACAAAGATTATGGTGTTACCAATTAAATTTAGCCCTAGATGTATTATAAGGACCAGTAGCAACCCTAATTATGTCTTCAGTGGCATCCATTTTACTCATAGTTAAAGACTTAGTTGGAGACACAAATTATAACTCTATATTATTACTAGATACCTATTTTATTGATATTTTGAGTACTGTCACGTTGGAAAAGCTATGATAATATAACTTATGTGCTTGTCTATGTCATTTAGAATAGAAAGCCTTTATTGTCATTGTACAGCTCAGCAAACCATGAAATTAGGAATTAGTGCGTATAGGTGAAATTGTACTTGGATGCCACAAATTACACAGACTCTAAATTGTCATTTATTTTGAAAGACCAGAGCTGACACATCCAAATAAATTTTAATGACAAACGTAACTGAGTTTGGCAAAAAGTGCTTTAAGGTAAGTGGTTATGTTTCAAATAATTAGCTGAAATCTGATTGTTTCTCAAATTATATTAGTTCTTGCCTCAGGTTGTTCTACCAATGCTCTGATGGTTAGAGCTACAATAGATTTATCTTTTTTGTTCTATATAGTTGTGTCATAAAGTAAATATTTCTGTGTTATTTTATGTGTTGTAAATGTTTAAATAGGTTCTTCCAGTGAGTTTATTCTAAAATTTCTCAAAAATCTCTTTCCTTCAGAGTGAAGTGCATAATTTTTACACCACCAGCAGAAAGCATTTTTACCTTAAAAATACTATTATCTGTGGAGACAATATCTAAAATAAATCACAATTTTCAATCACAAAATTACAAACTAAAGTTTTGGTTTAGTTCATAATTTTTTGTAGGTTTCAAGATTTATTTTCTTTAAGCAAACATACTTTTTGCTCAAAGACCACAGGTTTTCAGCTATTTTATTCTTATTCTGAGTACTTTACTGTAGGTAAAGTAGGTAAACAGCTCCACACATTTGACTCTGTAAAGAATCTACGTTGTCACATGCATCATCACCAGCCAATCATGTCACACACAGCTCAGCCATATGTTAGAGTGTAATAATTGGCCAGCTGACCTACTTACACAGCATTTTAGTGACCTGCTGCCGACGCGTTTTCTGTTGCTGATTGCGGACATTAGAGTAGCTGTCTTGTCCCAGATTGGCTTTTGCATCCAGGACCTGCAACATCTTCTCACGCTTTAGTTTGAGACCAATGAGCAGATACAACACACTGATGGTCAACATGGGCAGGAGGAAAAACAGAAGCGTTGTAATTTGGATGATCAGGTTGTACATCCAGCGTGGCTTCACCAGCATGCAGGTGGCGGAATTGGGCATGTCTCCTGTTCCTTTGCCTTTGGGAAGAGGGAGGGTGAAGATCCCGTGGAGGCTGGTGTTGGGAATGGCACACAACATGGACATGCTCCACATGCTAAAGATCACCCGCTTGGCGTGAGTGCGTGTCACAACATATTTGGCCTTGAGTGGGTGAACCACAGCAATGTAGCGCTCCACGCTCAAAGCAGTTACATTCAGGATGGATGCGAAACATACGGTCTCAAACAGGAATGTTTTGAAGTAGCAGCCACCCTTGCCTAAAAGGAATGGATAGTTGCTCCACATTTCATAGAGCTCCAAAGGCATTCCCAGTAAAAGGACCAGGAGATCGGACACAGCCAGGCTGAACAGATAGAAGTTGGTGGGTGTCCTCATGATCTTGTTGCGAGCAATCACAATACAGGTGAGAATGTTGCCCACCGCTCCTACCAAGAAGATGATCAGGTAAGTAATGCAAACAGGCAGAAAGACCGGAGAACGACGAGGTCCTAGGTATTTCTCGAGATACTCATCTTGGTTGAGGCAGTACTCATCAGTCTCTACCTCACTGAAGTTTAGAACAACACTGGTGTTGCACAACAGTTCTTCAGCACACCTGGATGGGGAGGAATCCGTGGAGGAACAGTTCGATTTGGAAAACATTCTAGGCCTAGTGATAAAACAAGAGATATGAAATATAGCTTCATTTAATTTTTTAAAGAAAAATTTTGATCATTGTTTTATTGTTGTATTTTTAAAATGATCTTTCTTAGTGCTTTAAAATTAAAACACTGTGTCTGTCGTGGCTTTAATAAGCCAGAAGATAAAGACAGATTAACCTAAAGATGAAATGTGTACAGGTCTGGAATTGTTGGGGGTTGGGGTTGGGGGGATAAACTATTCGTCTTTAAATGAACTAACCTTAAACCTTTCAGCTGAACCAAAAGAGAACTAAAGCTGATTTTTAAAATGGACTCAGATATCATTATTGTAACTTTTGTTATGACAGTGCCTGAGCAAGTTTTTAATTCATCATAGATGAATTATTTAATTAATGAATGTGTATTTACATGTATTTAATTAATTATTAAAATTATGATTTAAATAAATTGCAGTTACAGGTATTCATCATATCACAATTTTGTTCAGATTAATTGTCTAGCCAAATTTGTAAGTCTAATGTTTATTCACTTAGGGCAGCTGAATGGATGAACATCAGGCTGCCCCAAGATAACTGTTAGAGCACAGGTGTTATTGTCCCAATTTAGAACTGCTATCCAAAACTCTACTGTGAGCTGTAACTGCCGTCTCATTATCTCTGCTCTGATAAGAAATAAAAACAATGGTTCTTTTGGGAGCTTTATGAGGTTCAGGCTCACTGCTTAGAGTTTTTCTTAAAAGGGTATGGTTATTGGTGACAGGAACACTTATGGTCACAAGGAGATATTCCACTATGAAGAAGCAAGAGTTGTCGTTTCGAAATATGTTTTAATAATTCAGTAGTGAAAGTAGTGCAAATACTGTAAAAGCAGTTGTATAGGTAAAGGTTATTTAAAAATGTGTACAGGTATTAAAAGCAGTACTGACTCCTCAGTATACATTCCACAAATACAAAATATAATTTCTTTAACTTAAATACATTAAAATAATTAAACAAGATTAACTGAAGCAACATGAATATTCAGTTTAGTTTAACTGTATTTCTATCGCACTATTCACAATTTTTGTTGCAAAGCAGCTTTACCAAAAACATTTTAGCACAAACAGCAGAGACATAAGGACAAAAAGAATGCTATAAAACAAGAAAATTAAAATATAGATGGTATTATTATAAATACATTTGACAAAATACAAGAAATAAAAAAATATGACAGACAAAATCATAACATTATTTGACATCTGCTAAAAGCAAAAAAATCCTAAACTGGATAAAGGACAAACTGGACAAATAAATAGAAATGTGAATGAAACAATTAACATATTTAAAATCTTAATCTTAAACATATCTTCTAAATGTGTGTCTGGGACTAAGTGTACCTCATATTTGTCAGAGGTATTTGGTAAGTAGGAAAACTGAGGAAATAGACATTTACAAAATAATTGATGGAAATCCAAATAATAATAATCATAATAAAAATAAAGATTTTGAAAAAAATTGTCTGCAGGTTTTTGCTGCAGGCAGAGTTGAGGTAAGAGAAAAAATATGGGAATCTTCAAGATATGTTCATGCTAGAACATACACATGCACAAGGCTGAGGATTTACACACAAAACACAATAGGTAGGCTAGCACACCGCCAAAGAAGTGACACACACAAAAGAGGAGAAAACTCACAGCCACTGTTATTACAAGCAACCTGGGGAGATTTTGATGAGGTCCGTGTGTGTGTTTCAATGACAATACAAAACAATACAACATGCAAGTAGAGCAATGAGACCATAGTTTAAGCAAGTCTGCAGTTTACTCTGCAATGAAACAATCAAATTAAATGAGAGAAGAACAAAGGGAGGAAAACTTCATATCTTCTTCCAATACAATTGGAGATTGACAATTTGTAGTGATTTGAGCTCCACAGCATGCAGCTCCTCCTCATGGCCCAGTATTGCAGGAGATATAGAAACAGTGTATGTAATACACTGTATGTAATACTGACTGCATACTATCTGTACAAAACAGTATGCAAAATCTGCACGTTGTTTCAAACCCAAAATTACGTTCTTTTGTAGAACACACATTTTAGGTAAAATGTTACATGGTGTGGCAGAGTAAAGAGGAGGAGCAATTTGAATTCCTTGATAATAGGGTTTGTAGAAATTCCAAGGAATAAGATTCCCATCAGGGGCTTGTGATGTTTTCTGTTAATAAATGCACTGCTTAACGTCTGTGAGCAACATCCAGCTATGAATTCAGAAGCAGCCACACCACATGTATATCCCAAACCGTATCAGGGGACTTAATAAAAACAAAGATTTATCAATGACCAGATTTACCAGTGTGACAAATTTATTTGTTAACCATTTTTATTCTGTCAAATATTTTCTTTATTGAAGTGAGTGAGGGGTAATAAATTTGAAACCTCGAATTGATGAGCGTGTGTGCAATATCTGTGTGTGAGCACTGTTTGTTTAATTGAGATTTGATGGATTATTGGCCAGGTCTATACTTTTAATATATCTGTAATTTGATGATTGAAGATCTGTGATTAGTGAATATAAGGTTGGTGAATGATCAACCCTACAATTTATTTTACTTTATTAGTGCTTAAACAAGACAGTTCAACTGCATGTGAGGTAACAAGTCAGACAGAAGGTTTCTGTGATAAATGTATTAGATGCAATAAATAAGTAAATAAATTATTTAAAAACAGCATAAAAATGCTAAAATGTTTGATAGGAAGACCAAAAAAGATGAAAAGCACCCACTTATGTACTATATCTTCTAAACCATACAGTAGATACAACTGAGTTTTATTTTTTGATAGACGTGGTCACCATTTACTCTCACATAAGTAACCCTGCTAGAGATTATGCTAGAATTTGATGATAACTAAATGATTACAAATTTTTTAAAAAAATATTCCTTTAATGCTTTTTCATCATACCTAAGAGATAAATGTTTCAAATATTTTACACAAGAATCTTAATCTTAAATGTGTTATTAACAGACACTGAAAACAGGTTATTTAGTCTGAAACCTGACACACTCATTTCCTGATTGAAATAAGAGAAAATACTTCCAAATCAATGTTCAATTTCACTCTGACTCCAGTATTAGACCACAACCTTACATGAAAGCTATGGTCTAAAAAGCCATGGACACCATCAGAAAGCCACATAATGAATATATAAACATCACAAAATAGACATTTAAAGAACATATATAAACATACATAACATTATGATGAATTTTGCATTTTTTTTAATTGAATAAACTGAATACAAAAGGATACATACAAAAGTGTATGTATTGTATTAATAATACTGGACTTTCCAAACAATCATCTTACCTTATGGTTTGGCACAGTGCACCATCCAGTATACTGAACCACCAATGACATTCAAATATAAACTGAAGATTCACTCTCCCCAGCCGATGAGAGACCCTTCTTCAAAATGTTGCATCTTCATCTTAAGTTTAAGAGGTTGATAACAAGCTTTTCCTAGAGCTGTGCACACTCAGTACTATGAAGAGTGTTTCATTAGCTTTAGAGGCACAGTTATGCTCTGGTTTTCTCTCTCTGTCTCTCTCTCTTTTTCTGTGTGTCATAGCAAGTCTCCTTTAACCCTATGCAAGCATGAGTGTTGTGCTTGGTACCTTTTCACCCTGCCCCCTTCACACAAACATCCATTTATAGAGTTTCAGAACAAGAGACTAGAATCTAATTTCAGTGATGTAATGTGAACATATTGGTGGTGATGTTTCATTGAACCGGCTAAATTAATTGAGTTTGGCTAAATAATTAAATGGAGGTGCTTTTCTAACAATGTGGCATGACTCTGTACTCTCCCGGCTGATAATGAGATGCTAATAATGAAAGATAAAGAGCATCTCTCATTGTCTACTTTAATCTTGTCTGCCAATGATGTTATCGGTTTAATTTCAATAGCATTTCAAAAATGTATAATAAAATCAAGATAACCTGTGCACTTGAGAACAGCATGAAAATATTTGTTTTTGTATTGTTGTGCAAGCAATAATTTATACATGATTCCAACCAACAGTACCTATTTGTATTTTCAGTTGTCAGGTAAGGAAACTGCTTAATAATTGTTGTTATAATGGAAAAATCTTCCTATAAATGTATTTGAGTGTAAGTTTTTTCTCATGGCCTGCTGCTCTTTTGTTCATTTTTTTAAATATAAAGTATGTCTCACTCTACATTTTTGCATCATCCATGTTTCTTAAAAGCTCTTACATGCCAATCATTTAAAGTAGTCTTGCCTATGGATATATTTACAATCTGCAAAATAATGGCATTAGCAAAATCTCGATACACCCCACCATTAAAGAACACTTATCTAATCTTTAATTTCATGTTCTTGTAGCCAGTGTGAGATGACATGTTTTAGGATGTGGCTTGTTATCCTGCTTGAAGTAACCATAAGAAGATGTTTAGACTGTGGTCGAAAAATGATGCACATGGACACCAACAGTACTCAGGTGTGCTGTGGTGAGTTGCCAATGCTTCAACCAATGCTGCCCCTGGTAACTGTAATCAGACCATAAGCCAACTGTAATCATTCAAAGCTGGAGGCAATCCAACAATCAACAGGACAGAGATATGAACATGGACAAGAGAATATATATATTATATATATATATATATATATTTTTCTGCAAATATATATATATATTTGCAGAAAAAGAATGCCTGACACTGTTTTCCATTATATATATATATATATATATGATGTTTCGCATTAACATTAATCCTGCATTACGGCAATTTTTATATACTGTTGGTAGTTTATGCAAGTAGGAAATCCTCTGTAGGCTACATCATCTCCTTTTAGTTTGACTTTTGTGGACTTTGGAGACCACAACTTCAAAGTCTGCGTCCTTTAAAGGATCCAGGCTTCAAATTGGGACTTCTGCTTCTTTGTTTCTCTTCCGATGGAAGAAAATGGAAGAGATCTGCCATCCTGTGACCATGTCTAGAGACCAACACACAAGAGCATGAAGTGTGCGTTAATAAATGGGCTGACTGTCAATTTGGGGTCTCTGCTCTCTTTTGCAAGTCACTCACCACAATGTCTAATGTTTGCCAAGAATACCTTTCACTATTACACTGTAATGCACCTCTGGTCTAAATTGATGTGAGGAATAATTCATGGTTTTATGTTGATGCTATGTAATCAAGCAAGCTCCTAAATGAAGTGGTCAGCATCCAATGAGATTTAGTTTTCTTGGTCTCAAACAACATTGGGCCAATTCAAGGATGTTGCAGGTTCGCAGAGATATGATGCTGGCCACTTTAGAACCATCTGTTAGAAACTGATTTAAATGGCACGAATAACACTGAGTTGGAAAACTCGATTACTTGCTGAGATTGAACTCCATTATATTGTTGGCAAATGCATGGCCCTTTTCCCAAATGGTGATATTGATGAAGACTTGCAGTTTCTTGGTTTTCATTTGTGTATATCTGTGAAATCTAGAAGGCTGACACAGAGCTATCCAATTCCATTCCTTGAGTGCTGGGCTCAATCAGAGCTGGAGCTAAACTCTGCAGGACAGTCGGCCTCCAGAGGATTGGAGTGGATTCGTCCTGCCCTAAACCTAATTGAAAGTGTCAGAAAGCAAATGCAAGATTGTAAATACAACTGGTGAAGCATTTACTTTTGACACTTTCAGCTTACTTGTCAAATTGTCTGATTTAAAGGACTTGTATAAGCACTTCACAATGCACAATACAATGCAAATCCAAAAGCATGAACATGAATAACATGAGCAAGCCAAGAAACTACACACAAATGCATTCATTAACAAGAGAGGAAAAAATGACAAACACTGGTGTGTGTGTGTGTATATATATATATACATATATAGGGCAGCTACACAAAACAATATAATGCAACATACAAACAGCATAACACAAATCTTAAACATTTTAACATCTTGCTGGTATGTGCAAGGAGTTGTTACCATGCATATTACTAGCATGGTTTAGCATGTATCTTGCCTGTTTTACATTTACATTCATGCACTTGGCAGACACTTTTATAAGCGACTTACAGTACATTCAAGTTTTACATTTTATCAGTATGTATGCTCCCGGGGATCAAACCCACAACCTTTGCGCTGTTGACGCAATGCTCTATCAACTGAGCCATAGGAACACTGTTTTAGTGTTTTGCTAACATACGTGTGTTGTTCAATGTTTATAGCATGTTTTACCATGTTGCAAATATGTTTAAAATGCTACCTGCGTGTATTAATAACACTGATTTACGATAATTATTTAGCTAAACATGGTCTCTCATTTAGTGCCATAACTACAGTAATTATTTCACATTATTCTTTCACACTATTCTGCAGATTTGTATGCAGAGGTACAATGTTTGGGTTTGCAAAGTAAGAACAGAACATAAAAAGATTTTTTCTTGGTGTTGATGTCAACTGATAGTGACAAGTGTAAATATATGTCAAAAGTGAAATCTTTGCATATGCAGATAAACACTGAATAATTAAAAGCGGGGTAGCTTTTTGCAAAGGTTGGGGTCCTGGGGTCATAGGTTTGTGCTGATGAATCCATTTGTAATCTAATTATAGTACTTGACTAAAATGTGCCTTGGAGCATAGCTGGTGCCTAATTAATGACACAATTACAGTGTTCTCTGCCCTCTCATTTAGTGATAACCATTCCAGGGTGTGAGAATCCAAAGTGCTCATAATAGCTTTCTAAAACTAATTCAGAGAAGTCAGACCACAATCATTAGCTAAAATTAAAGGATATGGAAGCTTACTGGGATATAATTATATAATTATTACAGGGTTTTCAATGCACATTCACAGAATAGTTCACTTCTTAGCCTCGGTGGCTGGACAGTGTGCGAGACAGTGTTGACCTGCCCTGCATCCATGTCTCAGAGGTTGGTCCACTGAAATGACAGGATGTTGACTGGTACCATTGTCTACTGGTGACAATAGCATAAAAATTAATCATTTCTGACAGAACTCCCAAAAAGTCTTTTTTAAAACGGCTAATCCTTTTAAGCTGCAACAGACGTGATGAAGGACAATCACACAATTTCAATTACCTGAAAATATTAAAAAAAATATATGAAGAATAAAGGTTAATAAATCTGTTAGTTTTTTATATTCAATTTTGTGGAACTATCCAATAAAAAAAAATCAAGAATGAGATATTAAAAGAAGGACAGGAACTTTGGGATATTGCAAAGACTAATAGGATGCAAAGTGAGTTTGACCTTTTAAAATTATTACCAATTATAACAATATTCCTAATATAAAATGTGTCACGCAAGAAAAACTTGTTACACATTGGAAATGCTCATGCTACAAACAAAGCACTGTGTTAACCTAATTTAATCTTTAAAAATTGGAATTAATATAATATTGTAGCTATGACATTATGGGGGCATACTATTGTAGTCGGGGGTAGTGAGGGCTAGGGGTACGGTTGGGTATTATAAATATAGTTTGGTAGGGTGGTTAAATCGTGAGTGCTACTCCTAAGATCAATAGCTAATAGTCTGACAACCTCACCCTGGGAATCTCCCCCAGGGAATGTGATATATACTCCTAATTGACCACATTAGCTACAGGTTCATTTAGTGAGAGAAAATGAGCCGACAATAGCAGAGATGCCCACATAGGAAACAATTTGCCATATGGTTCCATAAGGTTCCTATCTATCTATCTATCTATCTATCTATCTATCTATCTCTCTCTCTCTCTCTCTCTCTCTCTCTCTCTCTCTCTCTCTCTCGCATATATATAAGTATTTATATATAAGAAATTAGAATAAAAAAGAAATTAGATTATCATATCTAAAACTTTATTCAGTTCTCTGAAAAATGACTACATTTGACACACACAACATAAATTAGAAATTCTGTCACTCCTGTTACAAAATACACCCCAGCAATGTCACTCATTCTGGATCATCCAAAAGCAACTTACTGGTTATTCGACTAATCACAGCTAAAGAGTCGAGTCAACCTTCAGTCATTATGGGCTGAAGCTATTGAATTCTCTCCCTGACACACACTAGCAGTTGACTCACTTTGCTTGAACTGCAGATATTGGCTTATAGAGTTTATGGATTGTGTCTTTATTCATTAAATCATTAACAAGTTCCCTCATTTGTCTATAAAGAATTTTTATTGAATCATATGTTTAAAGGTGGAATGCTTTCATTTAGCTTTGCAGCCGGTCACATCTACTTATTTTTCAAAACTGTGGTGAGAACTGACCAGTCCCGAAATAGGGTTAGTTTATTGTTTTAAATAAACTGGTTAGTTTTAAAATCCTTTAAAGGGGGCGTACACTTACTACACTATCATTCTAAGTCATTTATTGTCATACAGTAAGTACTGTGCACAAAGTACAATGAAAAAGCTTCTTGAAGTGCTTTTCCACAGATACACAAACATTTAAGCTAACTGTTCCAGGATGATAAATATTTATATAATCAATTTACATGTAGATAGAGTAGAAACACTGCAATTGTTTAGCTCTAAATAAAAAAAAGCATTGCTTTAATCTTTTACAGGGATAGTTTTGTCTAAAAAGACAAAAGAACATTTTTTTCCTCTTGGTTATGCATGTACGCAGCTTGATGGAACAGATAAAATATTGAGTGTGACCCAACAAGCATGTATAAAAGCTGCTTTAGCATACAGCATTGTTAATTACCATTTCATTAAAATCCAATATACAGTCTATTAAACACATTACTGTGAAGCTACATACTGTAGCAGTGGCAAGCCAGAAAGATGTGACATGTTAATCAAACACTGATGAGACATGCGGCTGGAGACATTTAATGTTCGGCATTCTGGGATTGTTAATTGGTCAGGGCAGTATGACATCTACCTTGTGTCATAGCAAAAGGCAAAGACATACTCCCAAAGAAAAAAAACTGACATTTTTTATCATATGATGACTGTCTCATCTTAAAAAAACAACACCATACGTTGTTTGTTCAAGCAGCTTGTTACAACCAATAGATACGTTTTTAATGTTAAGTGTCCTCTAACTTGCATTAAAAATAAATGACAGTGTCATGTTGCGTGTTGTCATGAAATTACATATGACTGAATGCAAGTTCATTTTTACACAGTCCCTTACTCACCAAAATTTACATTTATAAATTTGGCATATGGTTATTGGGATGGATATGTGTAGAAGTATGCATAATCTTCCACTAACAGAAGTATTTTTAATATAAAAACTGTCATGTGTACATTTGTTTTCATCTTCATTGCATACACACATTTTAAGAATGAAATCTACGCCAATTTAATACATGAGACCCCTGGTGTCCGCTGAGAGGGTAAACACTGAAAGTGAGAAGTATTTAGGGTGCAAGAGCTCTGACACTATTTCTGCTGCAGCTTAGGGGCCAGACAAAAAAGGTATTTATTAGCTTGTCACACAATATGCTGTCACTTTCACATTGAGTGCGATGAACAGAACCAGATAGACGTGGTGAAGAGACATAAATTCTATTATGGCAGGAAATGAGTCATAGATTTCAGATGCAGAGTAAGTCATTCAAAGTGCTTTATGACAACAGAAGTCAAGGTACCTTCCTCTACATTCTGCAAACAGTGTATGTAATGCAAATTTCCCCATCAACAGAGTCCATCCTTCCAGTTGCTGCCCAGTTCAATTTGTGGAAAGAGGTAGTGGAAGTAAACTGACAAACTTGACAAGATTATCTTATATTTTAATATTAAATATAACGGTTTGCTAGCAGTCTTAATGAAAAGCTGACAACCGTAATTACCTACATTTTGTAAAGTCATCTCAAGTCAGCTGTTATTTCAAACTAAACATACAGTTTGCAGTTTGCAGTGCTTTACAGTGTTCACAAAATAAGATAAAGGGCAAGGTAAGATGATCATAATGCATGAACTTTAAAACAATCTATTCAACTGTCATGTTTTTGCTATGTTTTATTTATTAAGAGGGAATCTGAGCTTGGTGTCTGTAAATGTCTCAGATCGTTTAGAACATACTGGCCTTTGATTTTACTGTCCACTAGCAGGTCACTTTGTTTTGAACAGATGGAAATACATAATAAACAGGAACAAACTTAATGTATAAATGAATCTGTGACCTGTCCTGTAATGACACTCACGTTGGATTTCCTCCCATTAATAATGGACACTATAACAACATGTCAAAATGAATGAACCTAACCAAAAGGTGATCTAGAGAACACACATAAAAATGTCTATCGTATATAATTAGAAGCTTTTTTAATTCCTCAGTGGATGCCATTTAGCATATGATTTTTAATGTGACTTCATTGTACATTTGCAAACGCACGGTTAAAGGAATAATATGTTTACAAATTTATTTAAATCTATTTAAACTTTATATTGGATTAGTTAAATATTTCTTATGAGATCCTCATAAAGACTGTACATAATTATTCCTTATGCAATACTTAATAAATAGCAGAACTCGATAATTACAATATTTTAGGATAAACCCCATAAAGATACAAGTAAAAAATTAACAACTTTTGTCACTCAACTGTTGCTTCTAGCAACACAGAGGTCATAGGTTTGACTCTTAGGGAATGCCCATAGTCATTATTAAGATGCTTAGTTTAAATGCAATGTCACTTTGGAGTAAAGTGTCTGCTAATTGCATAAATTATTATGTGGCTGATTTCTGTATTTAGATTCAGGCCAATGTTATGTAAAGAAGAAAAGTGAACCTCCAAGATGTAGGCAATACCTCAAACTTGTTGCTTGTGAACTACACAACTATAGTCCTCCACAGACCTCTCTTGATGTTAGCTTTGAGGTTGATAGTTGTTATTTGCTGCTGGCCAGGGTTTGTGTAGGTTTGCTGCTTTGGTTTACTAAAGGCGACAATGGCACCATGTAGCACACTTGAGGCAACTTTTTCTCTTGTTGAAGGGCTCAAGGGCTGTTACAAGAATATCCTTAATGATTATGCAGTTTCTACCCCTTGAAGAAAAGGTTTCTCTAAGAAAAGGGCAATATGCACAAACTGATTCTTGGTAACATTTACGTCATTATCAGCATGTACTGGAGCTCTTAGGTGAACAAAAATGCTTCTACTTTTAGATACTCAAGCTGCTTATATTAATTCAAGATCAACAGAGAATTTGGCAGCAGCATGGAAAAAGGTTTGATCAGTATAAATGTCATGAAAACAATGAGCAAAATTATGATTTTATAGTCTTTTTCTATTCCCCTCTTTGAAATCGACAGATAAAAGCACACAGCAATAATAGTTCACAGGGTAATTAATGCGGTTATCGATTGTGATCTGAGAGATAATAGAATAGCTGTGGCAGACAGCTTTGAAATTAATTAACAATATTAAACTAGTTATCTCTCCATTGTGTTGTTTTTTATACACAACAAGAGTAATTATACAATGCTTTTCCAATTTATATTTCAGTCTAAAACATTTTTTTTGACCCAATTCTTTTTTAGTGGTTTACCACCTCAAAAACCTCATTGAGTTGGAACTAGGTGAAACATTGAGAAACAATATTTATGTCAGTGTTAAGGTCCATATACAATACAATACATACAATATAATAATTACAAGGTTTTAGAAATTATTCTAGATTTAAGAGAGTAGCAACAATGATAAAGATACAGAAGAATGTTTCAGAAAGATGTTTGTTCCAGATGATGAACAATAAACATTGATCAATCAAAATCCCTTTGAAATTTAAAGGGCCTCACGCATTTACTGCAGCACACAAATAGAATAAACAATGTTATTGTCTATTGGTCTGGATGCTAGTATATTGCGATCGTCATAGACAGAGATATATATATGTATATATATCTAATATATATATATATATATATATCTATACACACACACACATATATACCTTTGGTTTCCTATTCACACCTCCCGTTTTCATTTGTTTCTATAGTTACTGATAAGTCCACTTACCTAGTTCTTAGTTATCCCATGTATTTATAGCTTTCTTTTCTTCAGTGCTTGGTTAGTTCTTGTCGTTGTTTTACTCTGCCCATTTGTTTGGTTGGTTACATTGGATATACTGTTTTATTGTTGGATTTCCTTGTGTTATGTTGACCATTAAAAGGCTTCAAACAGATCACCTCCAGCCCAATGCTATAATTAAAAAAAAATAGACCCTGCATTTAATTTTTTCGCAGTCAGGGGAAAAAAAAAAAAAACACTCAGGAATGGGCAAAGCCAAAATAATAATCAAAACATCTTACTAACAAGCCAATTGACAGAAAACTTCCCTTTGTGCCTTGTCCAAAGCCAAGAGAAAGGTTTTACAAAAAAGGTTTTTTCAAAAAGGTACCTGCCTCACTATATAAAAACTCCTACAAAAGATACAATCAGACTCAATAATCACAGCAGTCTAAACAGGCGTCACACAGAACACCAACAATAGTTCCAAACCTTCAGTGTCTGGAGCAGGACAAAAGCCTTTCTCTCCAAAAAGAACATTTCTTTCAGGCTCTCCACAGATGTGTAGCACATATAAAGTAAAAACAGAAAAACATACATCCTATGTAACATTGTTCAAGGACCCTTAAGCATTCACAATAACTGTAATTGTCAGTTATTGTAATAACTGTAGTGTGATGAGCTGGTCACACAGGGATCCGTTTGCAGCATTTATTTAGAAAAGTCAGACAGGCAAAGGTTGAGTACCAGCAAACAGGAATGACAAGGGCAAGGCAAAGACAAAACAAGAGACAGGCAAAGGTCAAGGCAGGCAGCAAACAATCACAAAAACCAGTAGTTAATCCAGTAATTGGGACAGGTGGCAAACAGGCAAAAGGCAGTAGAAACAGTCCAAGGTCAAAACACAGATAATCAAAAGACAAGCAAAAACCGCTCAGAATTGCAGCCAGGGCAAAACAAGACTTTGCAATGAGTGAATGTTTGTAAGGGGTTTATGTAGGAATTGCGTTCAGGTGTGAGAGGGAGTGGTTAATCCAAATGGAATGCACACCTGTTAGTACTCCGGTGAGGGTTCCCTCTGGGAAAGAACCTGGCATGGAAGAGGTGAAGCAGAGACCTTCTCTGTAACAATAACAAAAATGTTATTAATAGATTTTAAGTTATGGAAATGTTGTTGTTTATGGTAAAACTGGTTGAACAAGTAAGTCTTGCCAGTTAAGGCAATTAATAGTACTATTAATATACCTCTTGTCTGATTACAAGAGGTATTTATATAATTAGCATTGCTAATATACATCTTTGATACACATACTGGCCTAATAGTGCAATGAACATAACCCTCCAATTACAATCCAACACACAAATATTTTTATAGTTAGTATTGCTAATGTAAATGTTATGTAAATTGTCCTATTTTATGAGGTTTCTTTCTTATTTTTTCCTTTTTGCAATATTACTTTTTATGTCTCAACTGTTTGTTCTACAATACATTTCTCTAAAAATGTGAAAAGTGCTATAGAAATAAATTTGAATTGAGGACAGCAGTATTTTGTGATGGATATCAGCAATGACTAGCAGCACCTGTTGTTTTCTTAAAAGGCATAATGTATGTTTGAGTCTGTAGAAAGTAAAATAATAACACTAATATTGCTTTTAATAAGGTTGCAGATTGTTGGCCAGGGCCATGGTAAGCCATTATGTGTCAAGGATGGCTGAGAACAGATTTGTTCTTTGCTGGATGTTGATGCAATATGACACATTTTATAATGAATATGTACATTTGCATGCATATTAAATAAGCTAAAGTATCTGTCAGTTCAGCACCCTTTAAGAAATAAAATTCAGCACCGGGTGAAAGATAACACATGATAGTACACAGGTTGTTTGGCTTTATACATCTGGTTATCCTATTACAGAGCATACAAAGTATTAGGGAGATTAGGTTAGAGAATATTACTAAAGATTAATTAAGCACACACCCAATTAAAGAAAATAAGGGTATTAGAATCTTGTTAGTTCAATTTGGAACTGATATGGTGCTTTGGGGCATAAAGTTTGGTTCCATACCGGTTCCTAAAATCTGCTGTTTTTGTTTAGCAAGACTGATGTAAACAAACTTAGATCACATAATATGTGGTTGTTTACGTTTTAATCAACAAACTGCTGTATATGCTGGAAACATTTTGACAAACATACAGTTTCTATGTACAGGTATGGTTGTATAATAAGGGGAAATAGGATTTGGAAATCTATATTTGACAAACAAAAGCAAAAGCTATAAATAACCATCTTTAAGACAATTGTTTTTTGGTAAGGCATCTAAGGAACAGCACAGTACCAGCACGGTAACCAACAGACAGATTACAGTAGTACTCTACAATGGCCAAAATCTAACATATAACTCTAAAAACAGGATAGTAGACAATTGTACTGGTTATGATGTTATGATGAGGTTTATTTGATTAAAATTAGCAATAAGACCATGTTATTTTGTGAATATAATCACTTTGCGTCATGTCTTGGCTAAAAAAAAACCTTTAGCTGTGACTATATTTACAATATAACACAGCCTCTCAAACAAACTCAAACTAAATAACCCAACCAATTTCTTCCGTCCCTGGAGAACCAGGAGAAAAAAAGCAGTGCCCATAATAAAAGGAAAAAATCGCCAACTCCCAGGCCCACCAATCAACTGCATGGTTTCATTAGGGCTTGATAAACCTGAGAATAAAGAAAAAAATACTGCAGAATTGAACAAAGACATTGCTGGACATAATCGAAAAAATTGGATGTCTAATTTTAATTTAAAGATATTGATTCCAAGGATATTAATTAAAGTGTTTAATTAATTCCAGAATCTGCATGGGATATATTGTCTCAGTGGTAAGACATTCCACTGAACAAGACATATGAAGAGGTTGGAGGGGGGTGGTTGGGGGTCAGCCTGTCAGTGCTAAGACCATACGCTGCACACTGCATCAAATTGGTCTGCATGGCTATCGTCCCAGAAGGAAGCCTCTTCTAAAGATGATGCACAAGAAAGCCCGCAAACAGTTTGCTGAAGACAAGCAGACTAAGGACATGGATTACTGGAACCATGTCCTGTGGTCTGATGAGACCAAGGTAAACTTATTTAGTTCAGATGGTGTCAAGAGTGTGTGGTGGCAACCAGGTGAGGAGTACAAAGACAAGTGTGTCTTGCCTACAGTCATGGTAGTGGTAGTGGGAGTGTCATGGTCTGGGGCTGCATGAGTGCTGCCGACACTGGGGAGCTACAGTTCATTGAGGGAACCCTGAATGCCAACATGTACTGTGACATACAGAAGCAGAGTATGATCCCCTCCCTTTGGAGACTGGGCCGCAGGGCAGTATTCCAACATGATAACGACCCCAAACACACCTCCAAGACTACCATTGCCTTGCTAAAGAAGCTGAAGGTCAAGGTGATGGACTGGCCAAGCATGTCTCCAGACCTAAACACTATTGCGCATCTGTGGGGCATCCTCAAATGGAAGATGGAGAAATTCAAGGTCTGTGACATCCACTAGCTCTGTGATGTCATCATGGAGGAGTGGAAGAGGATTCCAGGGGCAACCTGTGAATCTCTGGTGAACTCCATGCCCAAGAGGATTAAGGCAGTGCTGGAAAATAATGGTGGCCACACAAATATTGACACTTTGGGCCCAATTTGGACATTTTCACCTAGGGATGTACTCACTTTTGTGGTCAGCGGTTTAGACATTAATGGCTGTGTGTTGAATTATTTTGAGGGAACAGCAAATTTACACTGTTATACAAGCTCTACATTTACTACTTTACATTGTAGCAAAGTGTCATTTCTTCAGTGTTGTCACATGAAAAGATATCATAAAATATTTACAAAAATATGAGGGGTGTACTCACTTCTGTGAGATACTGTAGACTTCCTGTACTGTAGAGGAACATTTAGGTCATTATGGAAAATCTTTTCCTTGGCCATGGCAACAAAATTTCTTTTGTGTACTATGGAAAAAGTATACAGCTTTGGAATGACCTGAGGTTGAATTAATGATAACAGAAATTTTCATTTTGGCTGAGCTAATCATTTCCATTGCGTTGCAGGAACAGTCAAATGATGACAGAAGAAATTGTGCAAGCAACGTTTGCCTGCAATGTTTGTTTCAGCCGTTGACATTTCCGTTTCAGGTCAGTTAATCAATAAAACTCACAAACAGGAAATAAGTTAAGATGGAGCATGCAGATACCTAAAAGTTATTCCTTCTGCTAAGCTAATCTGAGGTAGCCTATATAATCAAGCAATTATTTACATAAACCAAAATATTATGGAGGGAAAAACAAGTATAACTGATATGTCAATAGTCATGGTGTTTATTAAATTCATAACTTTGGGTCAGGTTGGATGCTATTAAACTGTGTAGATGCTATTAAACTGTGTTAACAATAGATAATTCCATTAAAAGGCATTAAAGTAAGTATAGGCACTGAAGTTTGAGTTTGCACCCAAAAACTATGCAGTTTTTACCCAAAGGTGTATCTGTCTCTCTTTTTGTACATTTCTAATGTATTTGAATGCAAGCATATTTGTCCTTACTTTAACCTCACAGGCTCTGTGCACAACCACAGGATGCTGAGGCATAAAAGCGCCTCTGAAAAATATCAATTTCCCTTTGACATACATAGTTGTGCATGCATGCACAGATAATTTCTTCCGCTGTATGTACAGAATTATTGTGTCTGCTTCACGCCAACTCATTTCCTACTTGAGACTTGTTTTAGTTCACTCTCTCATTGTGGAACAAATTTTTCAAGCGTTTCTAACATAATTTTTATTTTGTCTGAAAAAGTTTTGCACAAAGCTCAATTTTTAGCAAACAATAGTATCAGTATGAATTTTGTCCAGTATTTTTTATCTTCTGTTAAATTTATATGATTAGGAATTCAGACTTATTTTTAAATTCTGTCTATTTTATTCTGTCTATTAATATCTGTCTATTTATTTATTTACAGTTTATTATTATGGAATTAATAAATTGTCTAAAAATCATAAAATCATAAATACATAAGTATGAAACTTTTTGCATGCAACTTTTAAAAAATACATATGAAATCAGATCAAATTACCTTAAAATCTTTTGTTATTGCACATGCAGACCCACCGTTAACAAAACCAAAGGGCCTTTTACCCTGTGGGGTTTTTGCTTCATTGTACCCTACCATTGGCCTGCAGGGTCTCACCAACTTTTCAGTGCCATTTTGGAACCTCAAGTTATACATTTCTCAGTACATGTGCTCCCTGGAAATCAAACCCAAATTTAACCAGAAACCTGAGTTTGGAACCTTGTATATTGAGTCACGTTATATTTCTCCAAAGTTGTTTGAGATAAAATAATCTGCTAAATGTAATTTTTATGCAAAGTGTGACATATTTCTTCACACACTTGGCAAAATATAGTTGTATTTGCATGTCTGTCTATGCAACCAGGGGCTGTCATATTGTCACAAGGGGAAGTCATATAAACCACTGAAAATGTAAGGGTTGCCTTATCAACACATTTAAATTGGGTTGTCTCGTATTTCTGCATTTTCCATGTATACACTCTATAATTTGTGAGTGACCTCTTTGAAA
This sequence comes from Chromobotia macracanthus, assembly GCA_036877525.1. Taxonomy (NCBI): domain Eukaryota; kingdom Metazoa; phylum Chordata; class Actinopteri; order Cypriniformes; family Botiidae; genus Chromobotia; species Chromobotia macracanthus. The sequence continues at coordinate 377,400 of JAZGTH010000106.1, forward strand.
ACCACAAAACCTTAGTAGGACAAGCTAAAACTGTCTAATCAGCATTAGAATTTGATCGAAGATACTTATAATTAATATAGCAATAAGCCCAAAGCTGTGGTTTGCAGTGAATGTGTCTTGCCTAAAACCCCATTAGCTTTTCTAAATTCAATGCAAACCATGGCTTCTTGGTGCCTGTTGCTTTTATAAAATGTCTAATCCACATCTGGAAAGATATCATAAAATAAACACACAGCATGAAATGTTCCAGGGGGTGGACCTTCTTAAAAAGTTGCGGGTAAAGGTTATACTGAAATCTGCAAGTGAAATTACCAACACAAAATGCAATGCAGCACAACATTTCAAAACAGCATATAACAAAACAACCTACAAAAGACAAAACTATAAAATGTGTAACAGAAACTGACGAATCATATTTAATTTTTCAATTTGGCAAGTGGTATAGGAAGAACGAAAAGAAAGAAAAGAAGGAAAAGAAGGAAAATGCCAAATGCCAAAGAAACTTGCATTTAATCGTTCCTTTAACTAAACATATATTATTATATATTACATATTTTAATATCCAAATATTTTAACTGCAGGTACATTAGATAAATACATATTTAATTGTAGTATAATTCATATATAAAATGTATTGCTTTTTAAATGTTATATGTTTGCATTTCATTGGACTAAAGCGCAGTGCGGTTTTCTTCTTGTGACGTCACGAAATGTCACACGTCACGGTGTAGCGTCCACGAGAGCCAACAAAATTCCTTCCGACTGGTGGAGCGACTTTCTTTTAAAGGTACAAATGTTCGTTCAGCTCCGTTATTTATAATAACTTATTCATTTACATCGTTGCTGTTGCTTCTCTTTGCTTGTACTTACTGTAAGGACCGAATGGATGTTTTATCAGAGCTAAAAGAAACGCAAAACTTTTGCTATGAATTCCACGTAAGACAATGAAAATATGGAAAGTTTATTTACGTCACTGCTATTCAATCACATTAATTTTATAAACGACTGAAATAAAAATCGCACTGATTTGCTGATTCTGTGTGAATAATTGCATAACCAAGCAATGTGTAGATGAGCAGATTAAAGCAGCTATTGTAACGGAGTTAAAGTTTAAACTGCAAGTTCAGACACACCAGCCCGTACTTTATCATTATTATTTTCCATGTTTTATAATGGCAATGACAGTCACTTTATGGTACAACTCGTTCTTAAAATAAGTAGCAACCAAAAAAGTTTTTGTTTCATTTTTTCTGCTTTATTATTTTTCTCCTCAGCCATGTCAGCAAAAACCTCAAAACCGAAACTCAGCCATTCCCAAGTTACAAGGGTAATCAAAAAACTCTATGGCTTAACCGTGTCCACCATCCGACCGCTGCCCAGTTATAATGACCAGAACCTTCATGTGGACTGCAGTGAGGGTGGAGAGTATGTGCTGAAGGTTAAGAACTCCACAGACAGTCAGAACGTCACTGTTCTGGAGCTGCAGACTCATGCCATGAATTTCTTACATCAGAAGGGTCTTCCTGCTCAGACTGCTTTACCCACCTTGACTGGCCAGATGATGAGCCTGGAAGAATTTGGTAAAAAGAAACATTAACATTGTTCTGAATAAAAATATTTTTCTCATGGTGAGATGTATGGGTTAAAAGGGGACTATTATATGTCCATTATATGTAAATTTCCAATATAAATATATAAAGTCAGTTAATAGTTAACAAATTGTAGGTAATTTAATCTTCCTGTGCTATTACAGATTGTGGTTTTGGCAAGCAGAAATATGTGGTGCGCTTGCTCACCTACCTGCCTGGCATTACAATAGCCAAAATTTCATGCAGTCCCCAGATCTTGTATGAGGTCGGAAAAATGGCAGCTACATTGGACACATTTTTACTGCAGGTAAAATCATTTGTTACATTCTATTGTTAAAGGACTAGTACATACAAAAATGTAACTCTGTTTATGGTTTAATCATAAACTTTAATCTTAATCATAAATTTAACTAAACATTTAAACCTTTACTGTCCTCTTTATCCTCATGGATTATTATTTTATCTCATATTATGGCTTTTTTTTGTGTGTAAAGATGGAGCACCCAAACATCAGTTCCCTTCAGAGAGAAAGGTATATATGGAGTCTATCCAGTATTCCACTCTTAAATCAGTATCTTCATGTCATGGATGGGATTCCTGTAAAAAAGATTGTTAAAGCCGTTTTGGAGCAGTACGAGACACAAGTCGTGCCGAAACTAACACTGTTTCGCAAGTGTAAGAAATTATTTTGATTTACATACTCCAAAGTTAAAGTAGTTATTTGGTAACATTTTAAAGGAATGTTTAACCCGAAAATGCTGAAAACCAGAGAAGAATCTTTACAGTTTTTTGTGCTCTTGAGTGCAGAGTAGTCTGGCTCTCTAGCCTGCTTGTGTTTTTTACTGGCAAATTCCAGTTACTCCTTGATTGTCAATGTTGGGTGAGCATGGGTCTATGGCAAGCATGAAAGGAATGCTTGCAGGCTATCTCTTCCTCTCAAAAGTGTTGTTGTGGAGGAAACCTGTCGTACACTCCAGGCCATGTAGGGTAACATCTAGCCTGGTAGACAAAGCATATGAGGCAGTGACCAAACTACCATTGTGTGCAGAGACGCACCAGCCTGACCTGCTTAAAGATCTGGACCAAGGCAAAGGATCAGAGCTGGAGACGGTGAAAGAGCTCCGTCAGGCCATCAATCTTTTCTTCCATGCCCTCCTTCAGACAGTATATTCACTTGGTCATTAAGTTAAAATAATCTATGTGAAGATTCTTTAGTTTAGTGGTTCAGTGGATCTTTTTGAATTCAAGCCCCTATACAAATATGTGTGTGAAATTTATACCCAGTAAAATATTCTAGAGCTTGACTAATATATTTGTTATAAAAATAACCAAACACTAAGGATTATCTTAATTTTAGTTGTTTTAGCTTATTATAATGCTTGTTATCTCTCATTTTACAACAGTTTAAAAATAACAATGTATGGGATTTAAACAATATGAGAGCTAATAATTCTAGAGTTTTTTTGGTAAATTTTCCTTTAATTTTCCATGGGCAGGCATTAACCATGGAGACCTCAATGACCACAATCTCTTGGTGGAATCTGATGAACCCTCAAAGTACAAGATCTCTGGCATTCTTGATTTTGGGGACATGAGCAGTGGTTATTTCATATTTGAGCTGGCTATTGCCATTATGTATTTGATGATTGAGAACCCAAATCCACTAGATGTTGGAGGGCTAGTGTTGGCGGGATGGGAAAGCGTTTTTCCTCTCAACGAAGCAGAAAGAGACTCCCTCTATTTGCTGGTTCTGTGTCGGTTCTGCCAGTCCATGGTTCTGGCCCGGCATACGGTCACCCAGGAGCCAGAGAATGAGGAGTATTTGATGATCACAACCAGGACGGGTGTCTTGCACCTCTGTCGTCTTTGGGAGCTGGGAAAAGAAGAAGTGGAAAGAATTTGGTTCAAGAGTGCTGCAGAGTTCCAACATGCAACAGCTATAGACACTAACCTTAACTAAACGTAGCGTGACAGCATCCATCAGTTATTGATTTAATTTGAATGAGATCTCCACCTTCATATCAATCAGTATTTTTTACACATAATAAGCTCCTCGTACAAGAGATAAAACTGATACAGCAGAGACATGGTCACATTAACAGATGTATGATTACTTATTTGCTCTTTCACTAAGTAAGAGAACACTTAGCTTGCACTATGTGATTTATTAACATGAATGTTGTGAATACCATGTAGGCAGCCATTTTTCATTTTAAGCAGAAGTGGTAAGTTCTACGTGATTAGTAAGGGAATTGTATTGACTGTTCTTAAAATCATATTTTTTTATTACATATCATATTAATATTATTTAGTACCTTTATGCTGACATAGCACAAAGAATACAAATGACAGTGATTAATATAAGTAGTAATACTAATGACACAAGTACTGTTTATGTTAGAAATTAAAATGATGGAATGTGATGAAGGGCCCATAAACTTATATGGGAGTTGTACAGTAATCAGTTTGTTTTGCATAGATTATGGAATAAACAAAATTTTACTTGAATTCACCAGACTCGTTTTTTTTTTTTTTTTTTTACTGCACAGCATTTTATTAAGGTTTTGTAAAGTTCTGTTCAGGTTTAACTTAATATATTGTTAATATAGTGTTTCATTGGTAAAGTATTTGTTGTTACAGTCTTTGGTTATAAATGTAATTAATAAAATGAATAATTTTAGGGTTCAGTAGTGTTGTATATTGATTTTTAATACATAAAGTAAAATGGCAAGTATTGTTTTGGCTCTCAGAACTAATCTTGTTTTCAATGTGTCTGATATGACACGCACATAAATGATTTACCTGTTTAATCTGGACACAGAAAGTTTGGTTGTACTGGATTTTGATCAGCCTGTTCCCACATACAGGGTAGCCTTCATTTGAAACAACTTACTGTGAAGGGTGCAGTATTTTTATCTGTTTACATTGAAAACATCTCAGTGCCATTCATACATGTGTTTGTGTGTATTTTACATTATCTCATATGTGCTTTTAATATACAGTTAAATGGGTAAATAAATTATATGGAGGAATTCAACACAAACATGTTTGGCTTTTGAGCCAAGAAGCAAATCTCACTGCACAGTCTACGCTTAAACCTTAATAAAAAGATGTCTCATGAAAGGAGCGTTAGGGGTGATATGGATCGATGTATCGATAAAATGTATAATGAAACGATGCATCAATACCACACACGTAAAATATCGATAGGTGCTTTTATTTTGACACTCTCCACACTTCACTTAACGTGACGTCCGCTACGCATTTTCGTTTCCTCACTATGCGCTGTTAGTAGCGAAACGACAGACAGATCTTGTGTCTGCTGTTGTTCCCCAGTTGTGGGTACAGAAATATTTTGTATTTAGGAAAATAGATGGGCAGACCAGGAAAACCCATGTAATTTGTAAACGTTGCCAGTGCCAGCTAAAACACTCGGGAAATACAAACTTGTCAGTGCACTTAAAAAGAAAACATGGAGTTGATGAAAGCGCTTTTACTGACGGAATACCGTCACTGTTGCCTCAAATCATGTGCCCATTGTTTATTTTAATTGAACAAATATAAACTAAAGTTTTCTTTTTGTTGTAAATGTCCCAGCTGGGATACTGGATGTGCAATTTTCAAAGAGTTTATTTAAACAGTAATGTCATTTATTCTTGTTGCTTTTGTGAGTTTTTTGAGAATAAAAACTTAACTGTGTAGACTAGGCACATAATATCTACATATCAAAAAAAATCAAATGAAAAATCGTAATCGTATCTCTGATTTTTTAAGGTTTCGGCAAATATCATATGCAGGATAGGAGAATTGATATCTTATTGTGAGATGTATGATTTACACCCCCTAAGAGTTACCCTGTCAAAAGAAATCTGTCTGAAAACTTTTGAGGAGCCTGAAGAACAATTATCTCCTTGTTCCCCAGGTTTCGATCATTGCCGAATCATTGCCATACAACACCTGTACTTTCTGAGAAGACTGATAAAAGCACATCTCCCACCCCTATCCTCACCATGTTTTACAGACGGACTGTCGAGAGCATCCTGTGCAGCTGCATCACTGCCTGGTTTAGGAATTGCACCGTCTCGGACCGCAAAACCCTTCAGCGGATAGTGAGAACAGCTGAGAAGATCATCGGGGTCTCTCTTCCCTCCATCACAGACATTTACACCCTGCCATCTTGTAAATGGTACCAAAGCATTCGGGCCCTCATGACCAGGCTGTGCAATAGTTTCTTCCCCAATTTCCTGCAATTTTTTTGCACGTCTATGCTGCTAAATTCTTAAACTGTATAGTCTTATGTTTACACATATATTTTATTATCACTAGGATCACTTTAAAACAGAACTGTGTACTGGTCACTGCACTGGGACTTACTATGTCCACTGTCTGTCCCAGTAGTCATTGTACTGTCTTGTGCTGCCTGCACATGTTTGCACTTGCAGTTTATGTATAAATTATGTAGCCTTGTAGTTCTGTGTTTATGTAGCACCTTGATCCTGGAGAAACGTTTCGATTCACTATGTACTTGTATATGGTTGAAATGACAATAAACTCCACTTGACTTGACTTGCCCCTCCTACTCCCTGAACAATGTGACAACGATTTCCACAGACTAAACAACAGATCAATCCAGATGTAGCACCAGGTAAGTCTGCATTACAAATTGTTTCTCTGTGTATTTTTGTGTGTTTGTGTTTGTCACTCAATTTCAATGTTTGTCACTCAGATTCATTTAATCTTCCTGTGCTATTACAGATTGTGGTTTTGGCATGCAGACATATTTGTTGCGTTTGCTCACCTACCTGCCTGGCATTACAATAGCCAAAACTCCACGTAGTCCCCAGATCTTGTATGAGGTCGGAAAAATGGCATCTACGTTGGATACAATTTTACTGTAACAAGTAAAATATTTAATTCTTAAAATATTTAATTCCATAATATTTCAGAGGACTAGCTCATCCACAATTGGTTAATCTGTTATTATTTATTCACCCTTATGTTGTTCCAAACCTGCATGCTATTGATTTCATCATAAAATAAAGAGAATTTGGAAAAATATGTCCATAAAGAAAAGCTTGTCTTTGAATACCAGTGGTCCTGTGGCTCAGCTGTTGGAGCACGTCGCTAACAATGGCACTAACAAAATCTGTATTATGGCATTTGTTTTTTGTTTGTGTTTGTAAAGATGGAGCACCCAAACATCAGTTCCCTTCAGAGAGAAAGGTTCATATGGAGTCTATCTAGTATTCCACTCTTAAATCAGTATCTTCATGTCATGGATGGGATTCCTGTACAAAAGATTGTTAAAGCCATTTTGGAGCAATACGAGACACAAGTCGTGCCGAAACTAACACTGTTTCGCAAGTGTAAAAGTGTAAAGTTGGACCCTTGATGATCGAGAACCCAAATCCATTAGATGTTGGAGGACCAGTGTTGGGGGGATGGGAAAGCGTTTTTTCTCTCAACGAAGCAGAAAGAGACTCCCTCTATTTTCTGGTTCTGTGTCGGTTCTGCCAGTCTCTGGTTCTGGCCCGGCATGCAGTCACCCAGCAGCCAGAGAATGAGGAGTATTTGATGATTAGAGACAGGACAGGTATCCTGAACCTCTGCCGTCTTTGGGAGCTGGGAAAATAGGAAGTGGAAAGAATTTGGTTCAAGAGTGCTGCAGAGTTCAAACATGCAACAGCTATAGACACTAACCTTAACAAAATGTTGTAGCATAACGGCCTGCATTAATTGTGTCCTGATTTACTGACCCTTATTATTGTTCCAGACTTCATTTCTGTATAACACAAAAGGTAAAGTTAAAGTTAAAAGAGAACTGTATGCACTCCCATCCTGGGCCCGTAAGATTATATCAAGTAGCTACTTCCCAACTCTCTCATAACACCATTCCATCCCTACCACCTTTGGTGCTTGGGGGGTAGCAGTTTCCAGTGAAATTTTCAGTGAAAGAACAGGACATTTAATGCTTCCCCAACCGGATGAAGTATCAAAATTATAACCCCATTTGGAAAAGCTGGAAACTACTGCCAAATATTTCTCTCTGGGTCTGAAGGACAGTAGAGAAGCATTACAGAATACAATTTACCCACCGCCCACAGCGTGGTTCCCACTACCACGAACCCGGAGCTGCATAAGAGCTGCAAGCAAAGGGGCCTAAGAGCATGTTTTTTTTAAAAAAAACTCCCATCAGGAGTCCGGCTATTATAATCTCTATTCTTCCTGTTTCAGCATGGATGCAGCTCTAGCTCTGTTGCGACTCCAGGACAGTGGCAGATAAAGGTGAAGCGCAACTGCCTTCATACTATTTCTATGTGGTTGAGACCCCAGTTTCTCATGCATTTTATTGGTTCAGTCAACCCTTTATTCGTTAACCTACTACAAACCAAGTATGCCTAATTAGTCTTATTAATATACATCTCACACATATTATTTGTATTAATACCATGTATTCTTTGTTGAACATGTCTGACATTTGTTCATTATTGTTCTTTTTTATTATTTGTAAAGCTGCTTTAGAGAAATGTACTGTTGTAAAAAGCGCTATATAAATAAAATTGAATTGTATTGAAATGTCTGAGACCCCTCCAGTGCTTGTGCACACACCATGCCACCCTGAGGGGTCCAGACACTTCCAGTGTGGCAGCACTGGTGTTCTCGTTCCCATTTGCATTATGAAATGTAGCATCGAGAGCAGCCTTTGACAGGGAACGTCTTGGGCAGAATATATCTACCTGCTTTTTCATGGAACAGGGTTACAGTCAAGTATTCGGGGACCTTTCCTGTACGGCACCTGTACGTGTGCAAATGAATGGATCACTCTCGGTGACAGCTTTGTAAAAATTTGTTTAAAATAAATAGTGTTCATGAACCACTCATCACTAGACTGATGCTAAATTTAGCACTGTTTGTTTGCTACATATCGTCAGGAGCTAACAACTGAATTATAAAATGCCACTGGACAATATTCTGCCTTGTTGATGGTTGATAAACATGATACTATGGATAAGAAACATAACATTAAAGTAATCTTAAGAGGTCTATGTGGATTTGATTCCCTAGGAACATACATAACAGAATGTTTTTCTTTTATTAAGATAATCACATTTGGACAGGTATGGTATAATAAAGGCCGAAAGACCTTAGTGGGATGTGTAGGTAAACTCAATATCATGTAACTAAAAAGATTATTGAACCTATTGCCTTGAAAACTTCCTGGCCGAGTGAAAGAACTTGGATGTGAAAAAATCTCATTTCATACTATTGGCATGCCAAGTAGAGCTTTATGAAACATGATTGTTCTTCTGTTGCCAGTTGTAACAAGCAACAATTCTTTGGTATCAGCAAACATGGTTTTGAGTGTGATCTCTTTGTGAACAACTGTCCAAGTAGTTTAAACATCTTGTGGTTGTTTCATCATGGCTTTTAACCCAGTGAGGTGCACTCAATGCCTTTTTATAGAAAAACAGTTTGTTATTGTCGGATGTTCAGCTGTCTTTGAGTGCACAACTGGTTTGAACAGATGGTGTAGAGGAAGAATATGTATACTTCCTACGGTATATCATACATAACAGATTATATGTATGTTAAAGAGCAAATTGAACAGGGAAGGAACCATGCTTAAATTTCACTGACTGTGTTTCTGCTTCATTATAAACTGTATTGTGTGCCTTGTTATTGTTCTGGTCCCCAGAAAAAAAACCTCTTTTTTTTAAATGTGTCTGATATAAGTGAGCAACAAAATTAATTCTAGCTGTATTATATTCTGGATCACATGATCAGTAAAGGCTCAGTGAAATTAAAATTGAGGTTTTGTAGATTTCAATTCTTGTCTGTTGTAGGGACATCTATGTGGTAGTGCAGTCCTAAACATTATTCACATTTAGCAGGGGTTTGTAGAGATCAAGGTCAATGAAATTATGCCTTTTGAGGATAAGATTTATAATAACTAATACAAGGACACGTTTAAAGGTGCCACTCTCAGAGTGTCTAATTATTTTGGGAGTTAATTATTTGTTGTAATAGCCAGGTGTATGTTTTACAAGCACTGCAAGGACAAGCTTTTAATAGTAACAATAGTAACATACGCAGTATGTTTGTTCCTCCACCAGATGGCAGTGTTACTGCATGGAAAGCAATAGACTATAGTGGCTCTAATGGCATGACGGTTTATATAGCAAGTATAAGCAACGATCATCACTATTCTGTGTTTTGTTCTGTATTTAATACAATTTAAAAAATAGCTACAATCTGACTTATTATCCACCTGGATTATATATGATTAATCTTTTTCATCTCTGAGAAAACAGAAATGTGGCTGTTACTCAACTCTTCATGTTGAAGCAGTAATGATGTCTGAATTAATAATTCATATTCATAATGTCTTTCATCTCTGTGACTTACTTGGGCTACAAATATATCTTAGTAATATCTGGAACACTAAAACATTCACAACATTGGTACATCACACCTCTGTTGTCTATAAATCCTCTTGACATTTGAAAATGTTACACCATCCACAACAGACCTTTTGAAATGTGGAGAAAATGTAATATTGCATTTGCTGTAAGTAAGGTGTCATGAGTAAAATATTAATGCAGTTTTTTAACAGAATGAAAGCTTTTATAATATTTGGTAATATTTTGTTGCCTTTTGCTGAATCACAGTATAGTGTGATGATTCTTTACTCTGATGTACTTATAATGAGTCTGGTATTTATATAGTGTAGTATTTATATATTTTTTAAATTATATTTAATATGTTCTATTAGAGTCACTGAAGGTTTCAATATAGCTCCAGTATAGTAGATGCTGTCAAGATCAAGAAAGTACAACACCCCCCCCCAAAAAAAAGTAATATGTACAACTCCAAGTCTGTAATCCAAGTCTTCTGCAGTCATATATCTTAACTGACCCGAGGCATTTTCCATTGGCTGCAGAAACATTCTAACTTTCTTCCATCAGATCGGTTCTGACTGGTCTTCAGGTTAATAGAGATATCTATGCTGATATTTAGATACTGAACAGACTATTTAGATACTGAAATAAACCAATCCCAGGCCACTTTTGCCATTGTGTATTTGACTCAATCCATGTGTGTGTGTATTTTAGCACATATATTTTGGCCAAAGTGCTACTCCTTTTGCAAACAAACTGTATAAATGTGATACCGTATACAAATTAGGTTATTGATTTTCTAGAAGAGAATCCCACTTTACAATATCTGAGACGCTGAAGTTCAGCCATGCACACAACAGAATCTCCCCCAAAGAGTATTTGAATATTTAAAGTAAAAAATGTATAAATGTAATTTCATTAAAAGTTTGATTACACTTCGAGCAGTATATCTTGTTTATAATTTAAAGCGTAAACAACGTTATTGTAAGCAGTTGATGCTCTGGTGCATGTTATTCCAAAGACCTAATTTGCTCCGCCTCCACATTTTTTTTCAGCTGACATAACCAAACCCTCTTGAATTTTTATTTTAAGTATCCAGAGACTGTGGGGGATGGTTTATAAAAACCTTAAGCATGGTTTTAATATATTGCATTCAATGGAAGTTAAAGTTTTGCCAATACGGATCAACAATTTTTGCTATCATTTTTTTCGTTTCTCATTCGATTTTACTGACCAATCAAATGCTCCCTAGAATCTGAAGCATCCTGCTCCCAATAGGCTGTGAGGTAAACTACATGCTATTGGCTATTTTAAAATGAGGGAGGAGCCACTTTATATATCCTACCCTTACTTACTATTTTAGTGGAAATTTTGTCAAATGTCAATGTGTCAAAAAGAGCTGCGCCTTTCAAAGCACTTCAGAGAACCTTCAATACTATGAACACAAAGACGCTGGTTAAAATGACCCCGACTGGGCATCAGTTCCATTCAGGCCCTATTGAAGTCCATCAGCACCAGGACTGAGTGTATCTAACAGTGACGTGGCACAAATTATCCCTGTGACAGATCACGAATGGCTCTGTTTTGAAATAATGAAACCATTATTGACTGCACAATTTGGGACGTCCTGCCCAGAGCCAGATTGCAGCTGGCAGGCCAAAGTTATTATGAACTCCCTAATGAGTACCGGCCGAGGCGTAGAGGCAGCTGGGAGGCTTGAGTGAAAACATGATGAGGACAGATATTGGATGCTTGGATAGTTGCCTGTTTCTTGTGCTCTGCAAAGCCAAAGACTCACACCTGCTGGGAGAGAAATGACAAATCATTAAACGCACAAAGTACAGAGAAGTAATAACGGTTATCCGCAAGGTTTGTACATTTTGGCAGGAGAAATGCTTGGATCTGTGCTATGAGTGTTATTAGAACAATTATTTGAAAATTAGATATAGAAAAAAGGCCAAATTTCGAACCAATAGGGAATATGCTCACTGAATTATGGGACATGTTTTTTAAAATCATAAGATTTCCTTTCCCCTCTTTGAGGATGGTTTTATTAGTAATTTCAGTTAATATCAAAGACTTTCCTTTGGATTGATGGCTTCAAGTTATAGGTATTGATATTAAGCTATTGTAATGTGTGTCCAAATTTGGACATATCTACTCATTCTTTATTATTAGCATTTTTCATGTTTCTAAGTAATTGTAACATTGATAAAACTATAAAAGAACACAAATGGAATTTTTGGGAAACAAACACAGCGATCTTATACTTTAGTGTAAAGTAGCCACCCTTTGCCTAGATTTCAGCTCTGCACACATTATCTCAACCAAAACTATGATTTCATGAGGTGCATTCTGGGAAATATTCCTTAGAGATCCTGCTCCATGCTGACAGGATACAATCACACAATTTCTGCGGATCCACTGGGTGCAAATTCATATTACGTTTCAGTACCTCCCCAAGGTGCTCTACTGGACTGAGATCTGGTGACTTTATAGGGGCCTTTAGAGCACACTGACCTCAATGTCATGTTTCAGGAATCAACTGGTCTGATGTGTGTGTTGTGTCATGGTGCCTTATCCTACTGGAAAAAGCCAGTAGAAGATACGTCTGCACAACAATCTGCAATAATAATTAGTTAGGCTGTGGCATTAAAATAATGCTCAATTGTATTAAGGTGCCAAAAACATATTGCCCATGCCAGCAGCCTGAAACATTGAGACAAAGCAGGATGGTTCCATGCATACATGGATTATTTACCCCAAATTCTGTGGCTACCATATGCATGCAGTAGAGATATAGTAATTCTTTAGACCAGGTTTTTCCAATTGTCTAACGTCCAGTTTTGGTGAGCGTGTGCCCACTGTAGCATCGGTTTCCTGTTCTTAGCTGGCAGGAGTGGAACCTGGAAGGGTTTTCTGCCACTTTAGCCAATCTAGCCCTCAATTTTCTGCATAGTACTGTTGTAACGTGGTTATTTGGGTTACTGTCATCTTCCTGTCAGTTTGGAGCAGTCTGGCCATTCTCTCACCTCTGTGTTTAACAAGGCATTTTCACTTACAGACCTGCTGCTCACTGGATGGTTTTTGCACCATTCTCTTTACACTCTACAGACTGTTGTGCATGAAAATCCCAGGAGATCAGAAGTTTCTGAGATACTTAAACCAGCCCGTCTGGCACCAACAGTCATCCCATTGTCAAAGCCACTTAAATCAGACTTCATGTCCATGTTTAGTCTGAACAGCAACCAAATAACTCATGACAATGTCTTTGTAAATGTATCCATTGAGTTGATTGGCTTCCATTTGATTGGCTGATTGGATATTTGCATCAATAAGGTGTACAGGTCTACCTAATAATGTGTGTGTGTGTGTGTGTGTGTGTGTGTGAACGTCACATCTAGCCTTTCTCATGACAAATGTAACACTATTTTAATAATGCACGACTTCTAAATATTAACTTAGCCCTTATCCTAGACAATCACATCACGGTGACAGACACCATTATGACATTTTTTGCACATTTTTTCCGGTCTGTGGCACATGGAGCACTGTGAGAGATCTGAAACAGGGAAGCAGGAGAGATTCATGGGAAATAGCTGTTATATCAGTGTTTATAATCAATAAAGTCTGAGGGTGATACGGTTCCCAATGCTTTTGTATGTGTCATTGCTCATCTTTAGCTGCTTTTTTCCCATGCCAAAGGCATAGTTTTGTTTTATCTATATATAGGCTTATTTTTGTCTCTTCCTAGAAGCACATACAGTACAAGTGGCATTTACATCCAAATCTGGAGTCTGTCTCTGGTCTGCACTTCTAATGACCTCATCATCCCACAATGTCTTAAACTGAATAAATATACCAAAATGCCAAGCATGCATTCAAGACATAAAACAGATTTACATATAATGTCTTCTCTCAAGAAACTATTTTGAGGTCTGTGGCTATACTGTGTAATGTTTGTGGAACTGATTGTCAGATCTTTGTAAGAACGTTTTTGCATATAATGGTGACTTAAGTTATCACAATTGTTAATTTTAATTGAAACTTTTAAATCTAAAAATGATTGGTCAGAGAAAAAAACTACTCACTAAATTCTGGTGCTTTTCACTTGCTCTTTCACTTTCTGATAAAAATATGAGGACAGTTTGGAACATTTCATTGCCATTTCCCACTCATAATTTATATATAAAATCCATAATCAGACAGGTCTGCTTGGAGAAAACTGAGAAGAGAACAGGATGCATGAATGGATGGAATGACAAGTGTGCTGAATGGCATTGAATGATGGATGGTAAAATAGATAGACAACAGGATGGATGGATAGATGGATGGGTGGGTGTGATGGATGGATTGGTGATGATGATAGATGGATGGATGGATAAAAGTAGAGATGATACATTTATCCATCCGTCATCAACATTATTACATAATCAATTATTAATCAACCCCCTAATTGTTGCTATTGCTGTAATACTGCTATTTAACAGTTCCATTCAATTTTGTCGCTAAGATTGTTGCTAATATTGCTTAGTGTAATCTTAATTAAATGCCTTTAGAAGACAGACAGACATGAACATGAAGTTCAATAAATCATAACAAAATAAACCATGCTCTTACAGAAAAAGTGTGAAGTCAAATTAAATTTGAGATTTGACTGACTATTGCACCTATCACAATATAGATCTCTTGGAGACAGACATACACTGCAGACAAAACTGGAACAGGATAATAAAATAGAAGTCAGTCTCCAATGTGCTGGAAATTGATTCTATCCAACACTATTAAATTCATATTAAATCAGATAGTATTTGTTCTCTGTTGTTTTCTAAAGCAGAAGGAATGTCATGAGTTTGGAATGATATGAGGGTCAGTAAATGGTAACAGAAGTTTCTTTTCGGGTAAACTAATCCTTAAAGCCAGAGTTGGCCATTGCAAATATGACGTTATTGATTTTAGATCAAATGGCCCGGTGGTGCGAAGAGCGTAAGCAAAAAGAGGAAGATCAGATCTGGAGATAAACCCAATCATCACGTATATGAACCTTCCACCAGCCATTTCTTCATCCATCCATCTGCTTAATTAAATTCTGCCAGGAGCTACTGGGAAGTTTTCTGAGAAAGCAGGGCAGAATATAATATCTTAAATATCAAAATGTCACTGTAAATCGTTATACTGTCAATGTCAAACCAAAACTTATAATTTAATGCTACCCACTGGGAAGGAAATTCTCTGTGGGTGGTTTGTAGACCTATTTACATACTATATGCAGATTCACAAAAGATCTTTATTTATGCATGATGATCTCATCTGATGATGGGCTGGATTGCCTGATAACGGGAAGTCACGATGAAGCATTAGGCACCACATTTCAACCTGAAGGGTTCGATGGCACAGGAGAAGTGCCACATAGCTTCACTCTGAGAAACAGAGCCCACAGCGACCAGCAGCGTGTGTGGACCAGCAGTGTGACAGGATATGTGAGTCAAAGGATTTATTCTGCACTCCATTAAAGACCATAATCTTATCTGATCAGGATCTGCAGTCTACTGACCTAAACAGTGTGTGTGAAAGCAAAGTTATTCCAGAATCTGACTCCAAGAGAAACCATCATACAATGCTCCTCACTATCCTTATCAAACTGAACGTTGGTTTTACTATTAACATCCCTATTAACAGTTTTCAACTTTAAACGGACCTTGAAGACTTGAGTTTTATCACAATGTACTTAGTTTAATACTTGTCACAATGATCGCTGAATTACTGTAAACAACAAACAAATAAAAATGAACAACAAATTAAAATCAATTAAAATGTGCTTTTTAGAGCTATACCTCTAGTCTTTTCTTTATAGAGACTTCATAGAGAAAACATTGAAAACAGACATTGGCTTGGTTCCAGGAATACTAAGAGGAAACTCAGTAGCCCAGAGGAAAATTATATTTCTCAGTTTACTGTTTAAAAACTCAGGAGCTTTGATGGAATTCTCAGTTTTCTCAGTGTTCTCAGTGTTTTGTTGTTTTAAAGCTGCAGTCTGTAATAAACAAAAATCATTTATTCAGCAAGTTATTGATCAGTGCTCAAGTCTCGCCTTACCTTACCCTGAGGAGAAATTGAATAGATTTAAAATCATAATGGAGTCATAATCTTCAATCATTGTGACTTTTGATTGCAGACTACAAATCTGATCTTTAAATTAAAGTTCATCAGGTTGGAATAGTTCTGCCTTTTCTTCCTTCCTCATGTTATTCCCAGTTCTGGTAGGACTATGAAGGCTGTCGTCAGCTGATCTACCTTCTCCCTTGCCTCCCATTTGTCTGGGTTGTTGAGAGCTCTTTCGCTCTCAGTAAAGTCAACAGCCTCTACCCAAACCTGGACCATTTTTTTGCACCTCAAAAGCAAATTTTAACTTGCTCTCAATATACTCCAGGGCATATAAGGCATTTCTTGTCATTAAAGAAATAGATAATCAAACAATGAATGCTTTAGGAAGTGATGCTTCAAGAAGCTGGTTGATAAAATGCTAAATACATTTTTGCAAATGGCTACTTTGAGGATGTTAAAAATAACAGTTTTGATTTACTTTGGATTGTTTTTAGTTTCATTTGTGTTATTCTATGGTTTTGATGAGTTAACTATTATTTTAAAATGTGGAAAATAATGAGTCAAGAATGAGTGTCACATAATGTTTTGGCCAGTAGTGTATATTTTAATTTATATTATTTATATTCAATATAAATAATATAAATTAATATAAATTATATATATTATATTCAAATGTTTTTAAGTTCTTAGATGAAAACTAATGTTAGACTTAAGTTCTTTAAGTTCTTTCTAACATACTCTATTCAGGCTGATTTGACAAGTTACAATTATCCTTCAAGGGTAATTGGCAATATTAGTAGGACGCCTGGCTCTGGTCTGAGCAACTGTCAGAAAGATAGGAAATATAATACAGAAATTCAACATTTCTGTGTAATGTAAGGGTGTACCACCCGTAATTAGAAGCAACAAACTATATCGCCCCTGTCTGCACCAGTGATGTATCACAGTACAGGGGATTGGTCACATTAATTCCAGGTGTTTCACTGTGTTCTGTGAAATACATTATCACAATGGCTGTGGAACTAAGACAAGGGGAATGACATTTACAGGGATCCATGTAAGCGGCCTATAACAAGAAACCTCACAGCCTCAGACCACTGCATCCTCCTATCATGATTTAATACCATGTCAGTCATTTATAATTCTAGTAACAATCCAGATGTCTGGAGAAGGTGTGTATTAACATTTGTGTGAGTTTTTGAACCTCCTGTCTATTCAAATTGTTTCGAATTTTGTGTTCCTACTGTAATATCAAACATGATACATTTTTTAACAGTAAGAGATAACTGGAAGCCTTCCTCTTTTGACTTTTCACATTGCATTGCTGCAGGTGAATTGGGGGCAGGTTGTCACACCTTTCACCCTATAGTGAAAATTTCTCAAGGTAGGTTTGTTTTTTTAAATGCAACATGTGTAGGCACAAAACTTAAACTCTTGACTAGTGAAATAAGCTCTTAACCCTTTTCAGTGTTGTTACCAAAGGGAATGTTTATTAAACACATGTTGACCTTTTGCAGGGCAAATATTGAAGTGGTAGCCTTAATTAGTTTCTTTATTATAATTATTACAATAAATAATTTCATTTCAGTTTCAGATTTGAACCAGGTTGTGAGCTTATGTAGCTCTGCGGGTTAAAGCATGTGGCTAACAACACCATGGTCATGGGTTTGATTTCCAGTGATGTGCATACTCATGAAATGTATAGCTTTAATGCACCGTAAGTTGTTCTGGAGAAAATCATCTGCTAATGCATACTGTAAGTGTAAATAATGTATTTGTAAGACACAAGAAGGGAAGTGTAAGATCAAAAATATAAACCTTGTCCATGACGTTGCTTGTTTGTCTTTTATTCTTGTCCTTTTCCATCCATATAAAATCTATGCTATTGTAGGAGCAGGATATGCTTCATTGCCAGGATGTTTATTTTTAATTTATACATTTCATCAAAGGTTTGACACATATAATCAAATTTAATCTACTTGTCTTTAATCATGCAAACTTGAACACATGCAGTCTCTGTTAAATACAATCAAACCATTTGTAAAGTTCATCATGTGAGATTCCAGAAAAGGGAAACTGGCCATAGTTCAGTCATTTTGGAAAATTTTTATGAGGGAGATCTGGCTGGTGTGAAGCCAGTTCAGACAATAGCTGGTTGCCATGAGTCCCTCTCACTCCCCGAGCGCCTGTAGGTGTCGAAAGACAGATAGGCATCTATTGTTCTAAAGCTGAATTGGAGGAAGAATTACAATCCTTATGTTTTTTTTCCCATTCTGTACATCCGTTCCTCCCTTAATGTCTGTTTATTCTTCCTTCTTTTATTACGGGTGGCATGACTTAATTTAATCTAGGATTCATATCCTCTTCAGTTAAAAACTCAACTTTACCCCTTTCGAACGCTTATATTAAGGTAATGGATTTTAATGTATTTCTTTATGTTATAGAAGTCACAACTAAACCTGTCTCAACAAATGTTTACCATGCCTTCATCATTCCTGTACTTGTACATTTTACATTGTAATGTTTTGCCCTTGTTGAATACTAAAACGGGAACACTTATCATTACAAAAAACAAAAGAGTGAAAAACATAAACCATTTCAAAATTTATTGTAATGTATATTCATTTTTTAACTCAAAATAAGGCCCTACTGTAGGTTTAGGTCCCAAGCTGTGATTCTGTAAAATTAAAGTGTGAAAGTATTTAATATGCAAAACATTAGCTTTGGTCAGGCAGTTGGGCATTACACTTCAAATATTTTGTAATTTCTAATGTAATTTCTACCACTAAATATAATCAAACAAATACTATTATTGTACACCAGTATATATACAATATATATGTATATATAATAAATACACAAGCTGAGATGTGGTGGCAACCAGCAAACATTTGACGGTTCAGATACTTCCAGAATACATACTTCCCACATTGAACCAGCAAATGTTTGTTATACATTGTATATATACTGGTGTACAATAATAGTAGCCATTTAAGTGTGAAACAAGAGTTTAAAGGAAGTTTATTTTCTAGAAGTCCACAGCTTGAAACATGCTATAATAGCTTGTGATATTTTAAAAAATAGAAATACAACATTAAGTTTTGAGCTTGTTGCAAACTCAGACCACTAAGTGGCAGTCTCACAACATGATTCTTGTAGGCAAACGTTCATGTTAAAGTAAAAAGGGATGGAAGAATACCTTTGAGAGGAAGAATCACTTGCCTACACATACCGAAGGCAGTAAGGAGCAATTTGCAATAACATTCATGTCTGACTCAAAGGAAGTGGATCTAATGAAGTCTCTGACAGTGTTCCATCTCAGTTCAAGACATTAAAACTCCAGCCTCCACCACAGAATTTAGTGCTAGTGTTTTTAATAACTTCACACACTTTGTTGGATTTCATTAAGCATAGATCTTTTTACGAATACTAGATCACAGCTTCTCTCAAATTCATTGCTCAAAGGTTTTATAATTTTTTATAATTAAAAATGAAGTATACGTCTATCCGTGTTCCGATTAAGATGGGAATTCTGGTTCTGATTACAACCGATAAACAACGTGTTTTTAATTACACACTGTCGTATGAACAACCAGTTAGTAATTACATTAATTCTCAAAAACCACAGTTACATGTTAACTGATGTTAATGAGATTAGTAATAATTTAAAAAAATTGACCAATCTATTTTAAAGAATTGGTTCATAAGAGACATTTGTTTGTGAATCAGACTATACTGGTACCAAAACCAGATGGAAATAGTTTCAATGCTTTGCATCTGGTTCTGAATAAAAACTGGTTTTCAGTACAGTAGTACAGAAGATGACTTACAGTTAAGGATAGAGCATGTGCATATTTAGGCGTGTGGAAGAAGTTTGTGTGTGTACATTGGGGTGGGGGAGAACTTCCAGATGTGGTGGGCAAATTGCCTGTTGGGACCAAAACACAGGAACTTCCTCTGACAGCAGAGATTAATCAAAATCCAGGGAATCTTTTCATGAAACACATAGAAAGATAATGAGAAAGTAAAATTTCCCCTCCCACTCCAGAAATGCAATGTATGGTCAGCTCACAATTTACCTATTGAAACACAAATTAACCGCAATCTGCTTTTGTTACTTAGGTGATGTGTTGTATATTTTACAAGCAGCCACAACACATTCTCAGAAATGATTTTTTTCCACATTCTGCATTGCTGTCTCATTGCCATGGTAACATTCAAAATGTCACCCACCCAGGAAAATGTCTGAAAGAGTTTCAGACTACAGGCCACTTTACTGGAGTTTAGACATGAAGTGTGGGTTTAGTGGTTCCAATCTCAACATTTAATTTTATAATATATAAACTTAACCAAAGTTTTTTTTGGTTTAAATACACAGATGAAAGCTGTCTCCCACCCTGGAAAGCAAAGAATATATCATTTTACTACTAATTCAACTTTTTAAGTATTGGTATATCTCAAAATCTGCGTAAATAAAATGAGATCTTTACAGTATTTGAAGCATCTTTAAGAAAACTTTTCAATTTACATTTTATAACATACATATTTTCCAGTAAAATGTCACATTCATAGTTTAATTAAGCAGGATAACAGCTGAAATTTCTAAATGAATATTTATGAAGTGTCATAGATATTTGTCTATTATTCCTATTGAAATCTGAGTTCAAGGGTATTACACACATAACATATTCCTGGAGAAACTTCATCTAAATCCATTTTGTGACTGCCTTGCCCTGCTATAACCTTATCTGTGCAAACATACAATAGTAATTACACATTTTATTTCAATTATCAGTTATGAGATAAGATTTTTGTACTTACAGTCAAGGAGCCACATGTGGGTTCATGCATGTAATGAGCTAACAGCCGTGAATAATTTGTTTCATTCTGCCCTTGCAATTAGGGGCCACGCAACACAACTTTTGCCAAAGTTCATTTTGCATTGTTTACTGGTATTGCTTTGAAATTCCAAACATCTGTATTTAAATACACAAAGCTCTCTTGTCTAATCAGAGGTACAAGAGTAAATCACATAAAAACGTTGTTTATGCACAATACTGTTACAAAGTGCAAATCGCAACTTGATTTCAACTATTACATTGCATGATTTGATTTATTAAACAGGATTGTCATAAAGCACTTGCCGTATACTTGTAACAAGGAAAGAATTTTCCCTATGGATTTTTTTCTGTTTTTTGCATGTGTATGTGAAATGACTTAACACTTGCAAAACATTGTGTTGTTCTCCCTAGTTAGACTTTTCAGTGAGTTACTTAGCAAACGAGGACATCCACTATAGACCGACAAACAACTGAATGCAAAATTTTCATTTAATAATAAATGAAAGCTTATTAGGTTATTGTAATTATGGAAAGAGCCCTCCCCCCTTTTTAAATTACATTCATTTCTGACCTACATTGTGACAGCACGCTCATCGCATAGCATCTCCTATTAAAAATTAAAGGTTATTAACGCTAGAATATTAAATTTGCATTTTATTATAGAATGTGTTTTTAATTTTTCCAACAGTATAATTTGCATTTGACCCAAAAAAGGATAATTTCAAAACATAATTGAATTATATATTTACATGAATGCGGCATAATAAACAGGATATGAGCCAAGTGTCTCATAATTTGTAATGCTTTACAGAAGTCCTTTAAAACATAGACAACACTTTACAACACTTACAAACATGTAAAAAAGATGAATGATATTGTGTAATTTTTGCACCATCAACATAACATAAGTTTGTAAAAATAATGATCAGGTTTTCTGAACACTCCCCTGTCTGTCATTGGTCAAACTGACAAAAGCCCAACCCCAAAGTCATGCTATTGGTTGAGCCATTGTGGCTGGTCAGGATGCTCAAACAAATAAAGCAATGTTATGAAAGTGCCTCAGATTCACAGTGATCCACAGACCTTTTGGTGATTGTCACGTTGCTTTGATAGCAAAATTCAAGGGCTGCAAAAGGCAATGCTGTGGAGTATAGAAAACTCCACCTCTGATCCCCAAAAGGTCATGTTGGAAACCTTTCTCTGTTCCTTCACTACTTTAGACAAGCAAACCAAGCTGTATGTGTCATCTCTACATAAGGTGGCCAACCGCAGCTGAACGGGGTCTGTTGAACTCCCAGAGGGCGTGTCTTGAGCCCCACAGCAGAGAGGCCAGGGTCAGAGGTCATGGCCATGGGATTACGTTAGCACAACTGCTTTGCTAGCATGTGTTTACTTGACTTACGTGTTGTGTTTTTTTAAGCATGGAGTCATTAACCCTATGATGCTTTCAGGGTGCTATGAGGAATCTGCAATTCAATTTGATGAATTTAAGCAGTTTTATGTTTAGAAATGCCAAAAGAGGCCGTACATCCCTGTAAACTTTCTGTAGTTATCTTTGTGTTTTTGAACATGTAACTGTGTTGCATAGTATATGATTGCAAAGCCACTTTCAACAATGTAGACTGAAAAGTCTAACACTTTGAAAATAAAAAAGTAAATTCATACTGAATTACAAACTATCTGCACCTTGAAAATTACAGTAGTACGGTGCTTTTTTCTCTTTGATGAAATGTCATGTGGTCTCATTGTTACAGTATTAGAGGTTTGTAATGTGTGGTTTTGGCACACCTACAGTACTGTACATGTTCATACATTTGGATGTAGACAGTAAAACAGTGTCTATGCATTGACACTGTTTATATACACATTACCTTAAATATTTTAACAAGTTTAAATAAGTTTAAATGTTTATGAATCCCTTGAGATTGATACAATATTCATAAAATTTCAGAAAATTCATTAATTCAATGTTATTGTGTTTGTTATTTTTAAAAAACAGATCAAATAAATGTTTAAAAGCATTACATTTATTTAATTCAGTTGATCTAATTTGACCTAATGGTTTCATTCCGTTGTGTCCACACAATTATAGAAAAACATCACACAAAGATCTCACAAAAAATATTATTTAATATATAAACAAATGAAACACACACTGACTAGATATAGATAAATATGTTGTGCTGCATATTGAAATTCCATGTTTCAGTGGTTATGTAAATGTAAAAAAAAATTATGAACACTTAAATAGAGATGAGAACACACTGAAAACAGATTACATTGAAAACAATTCTCTACACAGAGTTTCCATGCTAACATCTAACCCTGCACTCTCAACCCTAATTCTGCCAGGTATTATTTAAGCTAAGTGTTGAATGGGTGATTTACATAACACTCTTGGAGATCCACTTGCTGTTCCCGCTCGCCACAATCATTGAGGCGTATGGATCTTTATCAGTTCAAACCACTGTCTGTCTTCCATGGTCTCCTGGTACTTGATTGTAGGGCTCTCCCTGGACTGTGCTGCTCTGTTCTGGATCCTTTCCCAACACTGTTCCATTGTGCCTGCTGAGTGCAGAGGTTTAGATTACAGAGAAACTAGAGCTGGGGCAGTGTGCAGCGTTCCTTAACTCACCAGAGGACTTCAGCTTCTTGTTATGATTTCCATCAACTGGCAGGAGTGAAAGGCAGGCAGAGATCTTTTCTTTCTAAACACACCCACCAGTGACCACTCCGATAACCCTTTCCTCCTTTTTTATGCAATTTCACAGTTCAGTGACTTCTGTACAGTTTGGATAATGCTGGTTGCTTTAAAAGGGACTGACCAATACCTGTTCTTTTCATGTGCAAACTATCAAGCTTGGGTGTTAGTGTACAGTTCCCTATGTTGTTTGTAGTTCTGAGCACATAGTCCCAGGTCCTTCCCTAGTGACTCTCCTGAGGCACTGGACAGGGAAAAAAATAACAATCATCTGCTCAAAACATCTACCTCAATACAATAAAATATTTGCAATTAACATATTTCTTGCAAAAATGTTCTCTCTCTCAATGTATATATTTCATTAATACTTTTTGAATATGTAGTTACAACAGCAGGGGCTAATATGGCCATGCTAACCAGCCACACCTTGAACCCTAAGCATAAATCTACCCCAAAAATACAGTATGAGTGGTTGACAGGATTTTTTTCTAGAACCAACAAGAATAAAATACTTTTTCCTACTGGGTCACCCTGAAACCATCACTGCACCATGGTAACGCACCAGCATTTGCTTCTAAGGAGTAATAAAGAAGGCAGATGCTAAAAAAAGTCCAGTAAAGTCTACATTCAGAGTGATTTAGGAGGCAAGCGGCTGATGGAGATTAACAGCTCATTTGTAGATGTGTCTCTGGGGAGTGCTTTTAACTCAAGCTACAGAACATGTCCACCTGCATCCTAAGCAGAAGCTTTACACCGGTTTCATGATAACCGCCCCTGTTAACCAGCCACTTTTTTACATTAGCCAGCAGAGACTTTGTGTCAGTGCCAAATGATTTAAAAGGAGTCGTCCACTTTGCTGTGGTCATCGTTGACAAATCAAAGTTTCCAGTTAATCCAAGATCTTGCTTGTGGGATCCGCATGAGAGATGAGAGATCTTTTCCATGCTGTTTCTAGTGAGATTAGGAGAGTTGACATTCTTTATAGATGGGCTGTTAATCCAAAGCTTTCCAAAGTAAAATTAATTTGCTCTTTGAAGTATCTCGCAGTTAATTCAGCTGAAGAAATGGTACTTATGAAAAGGGTTAACACACAGATTTTTAAAAGATCAAACTGGAGTTGACCATGTCTAAAATCTAGATGTCTTGGCAGACAACCATATAATCCTGGAAAAGAAATCAATTGTATTAGAAGTTATTCTTTTGTTTGAAGTACAGGTTTGCATGCTAAACCTCATATCATCCATTGAAACATCTCTTTTGTTGCATGTAGAGAAGAATTTCTTTCTTAGGCATGAATGCCAGCGAGCCAAACAGAAATGTTTAATTCGCCTGAGGAAATTGTTTAAATTTGGCTTTTATTCATCCTCAGCAAAGTGTGACAGCAATTTGCACACTGTCTTCGGGGTTGAATTTGCGGCGCCTCTCAGTTTCAGAGAACTAAATGAAGCTATTTGGCTCATCCTGATGTTTTGTTGACTGTCACTTAATTGACACCAGATCCACAATATACTGCAAAGCATACAAAAGTAACACAGTCCATATGCACATATCATAATATTAAGCAATAAGGCCCACATGCCATTACTTGTAAATACAGTGAGAATGTACCACAGTTCTGGTATCTTGGTTATCCATGCACAGGATTGGTAATATAGAAATATTGTGCATTTGCTGCAGATAGGGGGACCTGTAGTCAATGAGTTCTTAAGAGAACCCTATTATCTTTCTACCCGTGAGCATGGCACTTCAACCCAGCCTGCTACAGTGAGGTTTTCCTGCAATTAGACTGTAAATTACCACATAGGGATGGATGATATATTGAATATTCATAATATAGTTTTGATGTTTTTGCTAGTTATATGAAATTAGGTAATTTTGTGAATGATTGAAATTTCATCGGTCATCTTAAAAGATAATGCAACATTACTGAAAGTGTTCCTGCAGCTCAACAAGTAAGAGCATACTGCTAGCAATGCTAGCAAACGTTACGGGTTCAGTTTGTAAAATGTATACTTTAAATGCCCAGGCTAATATGTAATGTGTATATATGAGTTCATATAATTTCATTCACATGTTTTCACAAGATCTGCTTTGGCTGTAGTGATGGTTAGGTTTAGTGGTAAGGTGAGGTGGATATTCTTGCATGATTTTTATCAAAAAATGATAAAACAACTGTCCAAAACTGATGCCACTGATACTTTAAATTTTTTTTTTATTGTTCAGTTAATTGTTCACTATATAGAAGATGCGTTTAATCTAAATAAATTCACAGAACTGTAGAATAACTATATTTGCTTATGTTGTAGAGCAGATGAAGGTTAATAAAGGTTAAAATCCATGGATAATCTGTTGGATAATGATCTGTTGTTGATCTATTTGGAGGTTACCTTACCATAATTTAATATAATCAGAAGGATTTTCTTTACCATTTTGACCTGTTACACCTCCCCAAACTCATAAACAAGAGATTCAGGAGACACCTTGATCAGCTTTTCGGGGTGACTGCTTCACCTGTTTCACTAGTCACATATTTCCCATTCCTGTCACTTTAATTCCATCGTGAAATATTTCCTTAATCCCTTGACTCAAACCAGAAGCTGTGGAATACTTCCCTGTAGTTCTGTACCAGCATTACCTGCCCTTTCCGGGGTGATCTGCTCTCACAAGGATTCTGGGCTTTAATTTTGACCAGTAAATCTTCTAAAAGCTGTATTAAATGCTGTTTTACACTTCAGTATTGCAGATGGACCCCAAAAGCATGAAATATGAGACAGAAATGAGAAATGAGTGTATGCTTATTTGCTTATGTCCTAGCTCAGATTCCTTTCCCACAGAACACTTTAAGGAGTAAATAAAGATCTTGTTTCATAGGATGTCACAGTGAACCTTGACCAGTGAGGCAGTCCATATTAAAGCAGCAGTAATCAATTAAATGGTTAACCTGTTGAATGGTTTCATGCGCGGCTACGGCTGCAGACACCAGGCATCAAGAGTATTGATTTCATCCTCAGAGTCAAATATAATTTATCTCTACCTCAGTATGACCACAATTCTATACTCGATCGATAGATGTAGTCTTGATTTATAAAATACATTTCATGGTAATTTTTTTTTACTTTAATCCAAAATGACAATCAATAAAGTCTATCGTTCTAATGCCGGATTTAGACTGTGATTTTTCCACCCTTAGCAATTGTTATTTGTAAGATTGTACGATATGACCTCAGTAAGATCTTGGAAAATCACAATGAGAGCCACTATAACATCAATGGTCTTTTTATGTCAGAGTGTACAGTATACTTCTTAGGTACGGCTTTGTGTTAGCTACCATTGACAGCATTGGCTGGATGTTATAGTATCTTGGTGACATTAAACTGAAACAGTACTAAACAATTTAAACTAAATATGTGCTAATGTTTGAATATCTAGAGTCTGTTGCAGATGGCAAAAGAGGACATTTGTGCTCATCGTCCAGAGTGCACTGAAAATTCTGACAGCACATTCACAACATTTAGGAAATGTTATAGTTACACTGCAGGACCCACCCCATAAATTTTGGACATGTTGGAACATTGCTGGAGGGAAAGGCGATTTATTGGTTTTTGATATATGTCACATTAAAGCTAAAATCTTAGCCAAAGTATACTTCAGATTTTTTGCATACACTAGCACTCTGCTTGGTTGTTTTAAAAGGATGCTGGTCATCAATTTAAATCAAATTTCATTTGCAAATTACAAATGTATCTATATACGCCATATTTTGCAGTATTCAAACATTCCACATGTAAATGCCTTCCACATGGAAATTCATTCCGAAGCTGAACCTGGAAAAACATCAGAAATGTGTGAAAATATGCTGCTATGCCTCTGTGAAACTACGTCTGCATATAAATTACGATTCCTTCGAGATTACAATCTCCCTTCTGCCAGAACGAATTCCTTTTGCATCTGAGTTTTGACAGATTGTGCCTCAGATTTGTTTATCTTATTAAGCAGCCATTGCATCTGTCCTTGTTTTTAAAAGTGCTGACAATCACTTTAACCATTTAAAGGGATAGTTTGCCCAAAAATAAAAAGTTCTGTCATCATTTACTCACTCTCATTTTGTTCCAAACCCGTATAACATTTTTCTTCTGCAGAACACAAAATAAATTATTTTAATGCAGTTGAATGGGGATCAAAGTAATATGACTCGAGCAGTGTATTCCAGTATTTATGAAGCACTAAAATGTAATTGCAAAGAAACAATGTTATTCACTCTAAAATGAAATCACATTTTCTATTACTAAAACTTTGGGTTACTTTATTAACAGCCCAAAACACATAACACACAAATGATACCTTGCATCAGTGCGCTATAACCTATAGCAGGATGGTAATAACCCAGAACATTATATCATATGCGTATCAACATTTTGGCAACTGCTCAGAACACCCCAGCATCAGGGCAGAGTTTTGCATGGGCAAGCACCACTCAGAATTTATTAAAAAATGTAACAATCTAGTTAAAAATTGCTTGTCTGTTTATGGCTCTTTATCTTTTCTATTAAAACATAAGGCAGTTTTGTACTAAACGATAAACGATCTACATGGTAGCCTTGCATAAATACATCCATTTAAGTTGTTCACATTTCTTTGTACACAAAGAAATCTTAATATTTGGCAATAATGTGCAGTGTATTTTAGCATGATGAATTGTTTAGCAGTGGATTTGCCTTTACTGTTTTTTAATTCATTCTCCAGTAATTTCAAGGCTTTTGTGTATACAGCATGTAACTGAATGACTCAAGCAAACCCCTCAGGCATCCGTTCCACACATTCCAAGACAACGGTTGTGTCAGTGTTTAGATCTGCTTCCCAGTCCAAGTGTTTTAGAATAAACTTCTTTTAATAAAGGCCCTATTAAAGCTAAATGGCCTACACACCCTCATTGTTTTCACCCTGATTTAATAAAAGCTCATTAATGGGGGGAAATGACTTCCTGAAGCAGTGGACTCCTGGGAGAGTGTGTTTTGCTCTATGTATATTAGCACACTGAGAGCTTACGGGCCTGTCTGTTTTTGTGGCTGTTGCACAATTAAAAGCATAACCACAGCATGAGGGCCTGTGTCTGAGGAGCGTCATCATCAGATGCAGGCAGAAAAAGCGATGGGAAATTCATAGCTCCATACATGGAAAGGAAGGTACATTTCAGACTGGACTGTGTCAATATATTTTTTTACCTACATATTCTTAGCTGCAGACAGTGAATTAAGGGTCCCATTCTATATTACGTGTCTTTAAATACTGTGTACTCACATAAGAAAAGCATTTGATATAGTACTTATTGTGTAGCTACGTGTAGGGTTAGATTTAGGGTTGAGTGTAATTACAAGCAGATACATTTAGCTACATTGTAAAGTACACAATAGGTAGATTATATAATTATTTTCTTTATAGTACACAGCAGGTACACTGTACACATTTTTGGTAACACATTATTGTGGAATCTCTGTTGCACATTATGCATAATTAATATGGTAAGAACTAGTAATAGTTAGTTATGCATAATTACATGCAACTAACCCTAAACAAATCCCTAAACCTATAGTAAGTATGTGTTGTTAATTAAAATTACCCATTAATTAAATGTATAGTTACACTGTTGGTCATGAAATAAAGTGCAACTCAAAACAATTTTTCTACATAGTGAAAATACCTAATATAAAGTGGAACTCAGCTGAACATTCAATGCCTTTCATTATATTAATTAATTTTTTAATTAATACATCATTTGTTGATATATTTAAAAAAATTAAATGTAATACATTTACAAATGAATAATAATACATTTTAATAGTTAAATAAATGATAAATAGGAAAAACGTCCCATGTGCCTCGTTTGCTTAAATGTAGAGGTAATTTTTGAAACAGGAAAATAATTACAAGGTGCACATTTAAAGGTAGGGTAGGCAATTTTGGAGAGTCTAGCAATAACAATGCAGCTATGAAAGCAAAAGATTCTGCCATCCCTTTAGATCGCTTTCTAAAACCATATCTCCTCCAACACATGAATGCAGGCAGGTATCCTACTTAGAACCGAATGCAATGATTAGACCAACATGGTTTTGCTCCTTCCACAGACGATATATATTTGTATAAATATATTTAGACCACTTTACTTAGTGATTGCTATCAGGATGTGAAGACTTTCAACCAGCATAACAAAATTTTTTTTTAATTTTTTAAAAAAAGGGCATAAACTTTTTAATAGTCTGCCTATTTTGTGTGCTTATATAAACTTATATTTCACATATTACAGAATATACATTATATATTATACATATGTATAAATAAAATAAAGTTTTGTGAAAGTGGTTTTAGATGGTGACATGATGAGCTAATGAATGGATGAGTCACTGATAGAGGTTTCAAACAGAATTAGGAGTCAGGTCAAAATATTATAGTGTAATAAATCTGGAATCCATTTATAGTCATTCACATCAAGTTATATCTATGACAAAAGAGCCGATTGCAGCCCATGTTGTATTAACACATTTCATATTATATTTCGTCAGTGGCTGAGGTCACTATTTGAATCTGCTCCTATAGATACTAAACTATGACACGATAATAAAAAGAAAAATCTATTCGATTTTTTTTCCAATTCTTTTTGTTTCCCAAAAAGTTACGCAAGACAGAAATGTGTTAGACCTCAGTTTGTAAAGGGCTTGTACTGTCATGGTCTCTCAGATCTACTATTGTCAGGCCAATTAAATTAAGCTAATTAACTAGTTAAACTGTCAGCATGTATATATAGCTAGCTACCTGAATTATAACACAATCGGTTCAGTGGCACAGACATTTGAAAGTATTTTTATCTGGACTGGACTCCATACCAGCTTTCACTGACCAAGGACCGCCCAAGAGGCCATCTGACTGACATGTAAAAAAACCAATCAGTTTGTTTTGTTCAGTGCCATGTTTCCAGGTGTACCATTAAACAACATGAGACACAGAAATCTCCCAGAAATCTTGAAGAGTTCAACCAATCAGATGACTGAAAGTGTTTCCAGTTTTGTGTGCCTCAGACAGCGAGTCAATGGTCTGTCGGTGACTAGAACACAAGAAGCTATTGTAGCATTGAAGAATGACATTTTAGGTATATAGAACTTAACTGTTACTTACAATGTGCTGGCTTAAAAGGTGTGTTCCCTGAATGTACATATCATGCTAAAAATATTTCGCTACCTTCCGCATCATGATCTTTCCCATAAACAAATGCACCAGCTTTTTTTGACATGCACTTGAGACTTTACTTGATAAAGTGACAACTTTAGATATTTGAAAAGCTTTTAAAAGGATTTGGAGACTACCGTTAACACAAGCAGTCAGCATCTCTAGTACTAACCCCCCCAATCTCTCTCGCTCTTCCCTCGACTCATTATCAACCGTCTGCCTGTTTGATGTTGTGAGCTGAGGGAGCCGCATTTGAAGTCTGTGTGGCATGTCTATCATGAACATGCTAATCCAGCGGAAAACCAAGACACCTGTTCCACTCAACATCTGTCCCTGGCACAGCTGTCTTCCCGTGCCCTTCACGCAGAGCTCCGGAAGTTTGGAAGGACAGCAGATGTAGTGCTTGGTTTAGCAGTTACATTGTGCAGCTATTTAGTAGGTGAGGGTGACTTTTCATTCAGAAAGATTGCTCAGTGGATTAACACAGTTGAATCAA
This sequence comes from Chromobotia macracanthus, assembly GCA_036877525.1. Lineage (NCBI taxonomy): Eukaryota > Metazoa > Chordata > Actinopteri > Cypriniformes > Botiidae > Chromobotia > Chromobotia macracanthus. Next base: position 408,749 of record JAZGTH010000106.1, read on the forward strand.
CCTGGAGTGACTGGTTAAAATGATGCGACATCAAATTGAAAATCAAAATTATACAATGACTGTCATGTTAATTCATTAAACTCAGACAAATACAAATGTTTCTTACATTTATACTCTATAAAAGGCGAGCATGGCTGATTCTTATACATATGGTTATTGGACAAACCCTAGACCAGTGGATCTTAATCTATTGGCCTTCAAGTCCCCCCACTCACAATTTCAACAGAATAAAATATTCTAGAGCTTGAATATCTTGAATTTTTTTTGGTGTTTTCACTTATTTTTAGTCATTTTAACTCTTTTGGAAGTTTGTTGAGACCCTGCAGTGGGCCCTGGACCCCTGGTTGGTTATTAGGATAATGATAAACTATATTAACTATATTTTATATGAATAGTTTTTTACCATAATAACATTTTACTTAAAGATATAGTAGGTATAAGCAGAGATAATGCAGTAAAAATTATTTTGCTCATTTTAGAAATTATCCAAAACTATATAGAAAACTTTTTTCAAATATATTTTAACTACTAAAACCATTTTATCCTAATAAATACAAATTACAGACAATTGAGTTTCAGGTTTTCATGAGGCTGTATAATAATAGAGCAGATGAGATTCCGCCTTGATCACATTCTTGCATCTTCCACAGTGCATTTCCTCAAATCATAAACCTTACATTTGTACATCTGCTGTTTCATATCCACTATTTATGATCAACTGGTTTTCACACAACGTTGCAGCTATGTTATCCAACCACATTAAATCATGGGGTTTGTTTGTTTGATTTTTGTCAGCCTGATATTGACTGATCTTATTTGTTTTCCTTCTGAAAGCCATAGCATATTCCCTGCTGACATATGACTAAAGAATCAATTTGTTTGGGATGATTTGCTCATTTTTCTCGTTTTATAAAATAATGAACTACTGTTGTTTTCTGGAAGGCTCCATTTGCTTGGATGCACAGACAAAAATCATTTTCCTAATCAGTATTTTTGCCTTGCATTTGAGTAAACCCGGCTGGCAAATAGTGTTTTTGTTTTAGTGATAAATCTCAGAAAATGTTGTTACATTTATGATTAATTCAAGAAACATCTCAATCTCAAAGATATGTTCTTGAAATTTGTGGTTCTCCGGTAAATCTCTTATTAAATTCATATTTTTGATACAAAACTAGACAAAAATACAGACAAAAAAGTGATATTTCCTTGTTGAAGTGACTTTTTTAATGTTTTTGTGCTCAGTCATCCAAAGGTTTTAGACATTGTCCAGGGCCTTTACCACTACAATGAAGAAGTGCTGCTAAACCAGCCAGTCATTTTCAGTGGTGTAAATGGGGCCCAAAGAACTTTGTGATTAAAATCTTGACACTCTGATTGGCATATTTCCAAAAAGCTCCAGTGCTCCAAAGAACTGCTGGTAACAGTTATAATACATCAGTACCTCTCAATCAAGCCCCCATAAAAGGGCACTGGTGATTTAGGCTTTCACTTGTCAAAGATGTTTAACTTCCTCAAGTGAAAATTGCTCTTACACGCTGAGTAAATAGCCATTACCAGCGTGTTTATTTGGAGGGAGAAGACTTCCATGGCTCAGACCCAGACCTTACTGGACACCATGCCAAAGAGATGAGGCCGGGCAGGAACAGAAAGGGAGGCATAAGAGGAAGACCCAATTTATTTTTGGTAATTGGCTCCACTTGAGCAAACAGCCTCTCTCGCCCAGTGGCCTCTCAGATTCAGGGTGATGCCAGTGATAAAAGAACTAACCAATTTCTCTTGTTCACTAAAACAGGACAGAAGACAGCAAATTAACATGGAGCGCTGTTTGAAAAGATTGTTTCCTGTTACATCTCCTTTTTTATAATCATCCTGGATCATCAGTGATGGCAGATTTGTTACTGAATCATATTTTTTGTGACATTCCAAATACACATTCCAAAAATGTACTATTGTGCACTTACACTTACAATTCAATGCAATTCAATTCAAGCTTATTTCAGTAGTGCTTTCACAATTTTTTAGTTAGTATTAGTTTTAGGAAAGCTAGTTTGATATGTGAAAGAAGTGTAGACATAGGGAATAAAAAAAATAAAGAAAAACAGGAAAAATATTATATACAAGGTATTATGGAGTACGTGGTGATGATACAGGACAGGAAATAAAAAAATTTGCAAAAATACCATAAAATGTACACTAGCATTAATAACTAGAAAGCTGTGTGGCACAAAGTACACATACTGTTTGCATGCTCTCAGCAAGCTAGTATATGAATGTTAAAAGAAGTATTGTTGTCCCAAATGAATTATATTTAACTTATTAAATATTGTAGTTCATAATTCTTAAATAAGTGGTAATTATTTAAAGACAACACAGAAACATAGATGTATGTATACATATACATACATGTGTGTGTGTGTGTGTAAAGAATAGAGTTTATAATAGATTTACATTTTGGTAGATTTCAATGTTAAAAAAATCACAGCAGTATGGTGCTTTTCATACAGTTTATTTAACATTAAAGTAACACTTTAATTTACATTGAGATAACCAAATGAGTTGATTTCAGTCTGTGAAACACCTGTAGATTAGGTCAGTAGTTCCCTAAGGGAGCAAAGATTGATGTTGATTGGACAGTTGGCTCTTAACATGTCATTTTGGGTCATGAGAGACACATGAGCATTTTTTGCTTTAAGTGCAGTGTGGGCCTTTCATTCAAGTATTTTTTGTTCCATTTGGATACTTTAGTATGATAAGACATAAAATGTCTTAAATGTACATAAAAGATGTACATAAAATGGTTTACATTAAAAACAGCTTTAATTCAGTCATAATCAGAGGGTTTAGAGATACAGACACAGTTAGCTGAAGTCTGTCATGATAAATCTTGCTTAGGATTGATAATCTTCTCTTTTGCTTACTGTCATTTTGAAAATATCTTAAAACTTGGAAGCAGTTTTTGGGAGCAAAATTACAGATGGCCAAAAGATGTAAGCACACATTTTGTTTTTAATAACATCTGTTCTTCATTCCATCCTCCTTACTTTTCTACATTTATTTTTAATATCTGTGACCTGTTATTTTTTCAAATACATTGGAAATACATACAAATACATACATGACCATGCAGTGATATACTGTATACTGGTGCTGTTTGTCTTTTGATTTCTTTCACTCTTGTAGTTTAAATGTACTTATTTCTGAATGCACGCACGAAATGGACACAGACATCTTGGATTTTTGCAAAATAAATAAATAAACGGTTCTTTGTTAAACCTAAGTCGCTTCCAAGAACCACTCTTATTTGTAGGAGTGTCTGTTTTCTCTTTTTATAAACAGGAGGATTTTTTTGAAAATGAATCAAATGTGTAAATATAACAATGAAAGGCTGTGCATGCAGCTTTGTTGAAGATCATGATACAAGATTACTGGTGTATGACTTCTGTCAAAGCACACATTTACATAAAGGGAAACTACAGACCTTTTGCTCACCCCAAGTCAGAGCCGGCTGTCAACACCTAATCCACAAAGTGAGGTGCTGGTATGTATCGCTTTCCCATAAGGACTGTCCTGCTCAGGAAAAAGGAAGACCTGAGAAACAATACGCTGGCTGGACTCCTGGGGCACTGCGGTGATAACAGACTCATCATTGGCTGCTTTGACAGACTGTGTTAGTCCAACCTACAGGAGGACGCTGGTAAACTATACTGATAGGAGAATAGGGCACAATAAATTCCCTGTGTGAGAGTTTTAGGGCAGGCAGTGACTCTGGCTGCAGAGATTGTAGTGGGCAATAAGACATCCATTCATTGGATGAAAAGGTTGTATGTTCTGGACTTAGTAGGTTCCTCATTACAATGTACTGTACCATGGTGGATGGCCCTTACGGTACAATAACTCTGGAGTGACAGCGACAGGCACCATGGTCCATATTTGGTCCCACACTTCCTGCTGTTAATCAGCACTTCCTTCCTGTCTTCTTGTAAGTAATATAATATATCTTATAAAAAAGATAGATAGTCTGGCCAGTTAACTACAGGTCATATTTATAGGTAGGGTAGCCAATTTCAATGAGGTTAGCATTGGGGGATCACATGAACATGCTGATAATGGGAGAGTGCATACATGAGCAGGGTGCACAGAGGTATGCAAATACATAGTTTGACAGGCAAGTTGGACATCCTATCATTGCATTCAGACAGAATGCAATAATTGGGCAAACATTTTATAGTCCTGCGCCTTCCACAGAAGATTTATATTTATATAAATATATGTAGTGCACTTTACTTGATTGATATCAGGATTTGAAGGGACTTTCAACCAGCAACAAAAAATGTTTTTGGAAAAAATTGCCTATCCTGCCTTTAAAGGTGTAGTGTGTTGTTTCTTCCCTAGTGGCACAAAATAGAATTGCAACCAAGACAGCCAAAGACAGCAACATTATTATTGGCTCTTCCAATGGTGTGGGTTTGGGGTGGGACTACTTTTTTAGCTCAACAGTGCAGGACGGGGGAGTGTTTGGGAAACATTTTTTATTTCAATTCCATTGCTGCAACTTTAATATCAAAAGACAAATGAACACAAACTGTTAAACTAAATCATTGGCCAGAAACATAAGGTGATAAATGATACCTGACTAAGCTTAACAAATCATTTGGCCCCATCACCATGGTGTCCCTGACATGGTGTTTATAACATTTGGTGCCTGACACGGCAGATTTCTTTGGGGTTACAGAGTTTTGACACGGCCAAGACCACAAGCCAGATGCTGACATTCCCAACTAGCCACTGGTTGGGAAGAAGGTGGAGATGGAAATATTAATAACTCAAATGTCAAGAAACATGTCCACCCATGTGCACACATTGAGTCATAGGAGCTGTAGAATTATTTTCAGCACGCAGTGAGTTATTACTTGTCATCCAAAGCGATAAGGCAATATAAGGCTAAATGCCTTTGGAGTACAATGGTTAGTGAATCAAACCCTCTAGGGTTTGATCCATGACCTTCAGATGGGAAAACTGCCACATTATAACCAAGATATGTTGTTTTTGCAATTAAAAGGACTCTGTAGAGGTGAATATACTGGGTAATCCAGTAAAGTTAACACATGGCATTACAGGGAGGAAATAGTGGAGAGTTTTTTATTTTTGTGGTTTCGTGTTTAGCTTCAGTGGCTCTTGTTTTGCTCAGCTGTTCCCCAGGTGCCAAAGAGTCAGTCAACTGAGGATGAAAGAAAAAGGAAAAATGAAAGAAAACATACATCCTCCAAAACAGTCCCAAGCGTAACGATAAAACTAGATCAGATTTACTGTTGTGCATTGTGAGACTATACGTGCAGAACATTTGTGGACAAGTTTCTTGTACAATATCTAAGACTTTTGTTTGGCTTCACACGTATTTTGTCTTTAATTATTGCAACATACATACTTGATATATATCATAGACCAGTGGTTCTTAACTGGTTTTGCATCAGGATTTTACAGTACACTGGACGTGAAGCTGAAACGTAAAGCTCTTACAATCAAACAATGAAAGTCCCACAAATTGCTTCAGTCTAACAATATGCAAAAATTACTTCTAGGACATTAGCATGAAAGAAAAATTAATAATTTTGTAAATAAACAACAGAAAAAAGATACAAATACATTTTAAAATAAATGAAACTAAACTAAAATATAAAATAAACTTACCTGTAAAACCCATACAGCATTTAATGCCTGGGTTGTATTTTTTTTTACCTTCCAAAATTTTATGAACCATTTTACAGGATAAGGGCATGGCAGACAATGTGTCTGTGTTGATATGTTTGTTTAGACATTTACATGTTTATGTTTATGCATGTAGTAGATGCTTTTAGTGACTTAAAGTGTGTTAAATTCCCTGGGAATGGAACCCGTCACCTTGATGTTATCAGTGCTATGCTCTACCAGCTACAAAAACAAAGTGACAGAATAAATTTGTGCCAGTTTGATTGAACACATGGACTTTGTGTATTTATATTTGCATTTCTCTTTTTTTGTGTGTGTCTGTGACCCTATCCTTTAGAACATGAACTATTGACAAAAGATTTATGAATATGATGAGCCAGTGTCTCTAAACAAATGCCTACATCAGCAAGCATTCCCGCCATTAAAATCTGTTCTGTGTCACAGATGTTCCTACAGCTGTTAATGTGAATTAATAGGTCCTCTGTGCTGTACTCTTCGACTTCACAAAAATACAGCACCTTTCACCAGATTTCATCTTTGGATGCTGAAAGGAAACTCTGTGCTTGTCTTGGACATAAAGCAGCTGTCAGGTTTTTCAGGACAGTTGAAGCAGACAGCAAGGAAAGACTCCTTATAATCCAGGTTGGAATATATGATGATTTATGTCTTGACAGGGTGATGGATACTATGGAAATATTGTCAAAATTGGCTTAAATTCATTAGTTGTTTAAAGATGAACAAGCAGATTACAATGTTGTTTAACTTAACACTTTTACTGGTACCCCAGACATGTTGTTTACTTCACTGGTTTATAACTGGGGGTTTGCAAACCAAGAATTAGTCTATTTTGATAGCGCAGGAAGGATAAACAATGCTAAATGCAAATAATAAGATGCAACTAATTATAGAACCATGTCATTTTTAGGATAGCATATTAGATCTCCTTACAAACTTTAATAGCATGGAAAATTATATTTTGGCACTGGCCAAATATAGAAGCTGGCCAAATGATGCAGATGCCAACATGGACAGACTGCATGATGTTCCCTCATCTACAAATGCCATAATAAACTATGCAAGGTAAAAGAAAATATGTCTCAGACTACAGTAAATATGTGATCACTTGCTGTGGGGATAAAAGTGGTCTGTGCAGACCACAGTGTGTTTTGTGCAGTGAATTATTGGCTGCTGAGAGCATAAAACCATTGAAATTCAAAAGACATTTAGAAACCAAACACTTAAGCCATAAAAAATAATGTAAAACTGAAAAGTCAGTGTTCCTATACAGACTTTCCATATCAGGAGTGACAATGTTTGATTTTAATGAGTTTTGTTTACTTTCATACAATAAAAATTTGTAAAACATTTGAATTAATTTACAGTATAATAGACGAGTTAGACAAGTAATGTTCTAACAATGTATTTATCTTTACACTGAAGCATTTGAGAAATTTCCATGCCACAGTTAATTTTAAAGTGATGAAATGATGGCTAGCTGTCTAAGAGGCGGCTATGCGCTAACTGGGTGGCTGCTGTACACTGGGACTGTAAAAGGTGCAACCGAAATCATAAACCATCCATGCATTTCTGGTTATGATGGATACCATTTGTCCCAAAGGCTTGTAAAGATTTCTAGTCCAGTGATATCACCACATTCCCAAGCTGGGATCCTGGGGTAAGTGTTTGTATGGGATGGTGTCCAGACTGCTGTCAACTCTGGAGAGTTCTGCCTGTGGCTCCATTCGCCTGGGCGAGCCATTTTCTTTGGCAAGCATAACGATGTGATGTCACCAGTGTGCATCCTGGAAGTCTTTTAAGATCAGGCAGCTTCCCACCACCGAAACAATGAGCCATCATAACTCCGTAGAAATCTGATCTTGTAGACAAATATTTGCATAGTCTCATCTCTTTGTTGTTTCCTTTCATGTGGACAGGGCATGCTGGATAAAGTCTGAGCTACTGTGTAGTTTAAAATGAGAGACATGGGTAACTCTTGGGTTTTGGGAATAGGCCACCATGACACATCGACAGCTGGCATTATACTTGTTGAGCCTTTAGCCGTACGGATCTTTAGTCATGAGGCATATAAAGTTTTTATCTGCAATCATAAAGTTATTGAGACAGCTGCAGCTGTAACAATAATGAGATTTAGAATTGGGTATGTTGGTACCCAACAACTGCTACTGTGATAACTTGCTTCAAAAGCATACAAACCTTTATCTTGATACGTTAGGTATTCTGCTTGTTACTGTTTATTGCCGTTCTGTAGATTTAATGTAAACAAATGTTAAGTATGTGCTTATTAATTAAGAAGCATTGTGATGTTTCCTTATTGTAAGTCGATTTAAATAAAACAATCTGTTAAACACAAAACAAAACAAAGTTAATGTTAATGTAATGTAAGCCACTAATGTCAAACAGCCATGTACTTGATGTACTTGAACCAGTGATTGGCTTTTGTTCAATAAATTAAAAATGAAACAATATATTGACATCTAAAGCCACTTTTGTAATGTGTATTTAATACTTAATGCATCTGTCACAATAATGTTTTTGAATTATCTTTATTTGCGAGTGTTTCTTATCAAATATTCATACATGCAATTATTTGTGAATAACAATGCATTAATCTGCATGTCATTTCAGCCCCATTGTTTCTGCTGCGTATCTCAGACTGTTTGTATTATATGTGATTATTCAATGAAGCACTTACTGCAGTTACCATCAATGAGGCGACAGGATGTTGGAATGGTGCAGGATGGTTTGGTGGTTATGAGGATTCCACAGGCCCTCTGGAAGTAAAGTCTTCAGCTCGTGTCTTACAATGATAAAGGCTGGAGGAACGTGAAGACTGTGTTTATCATTCCTGAGTTATTATAGATTATACAGACACAGAACCATTTCAAAGAGAAAACGACAGAATCTAGACACAAGCGATGTCAGATGTTAAGTTTTATTTTCTTTATTAGTATGTTTTATAAGTCACTGGGACAATTCAAAGGAAAGACCTGCATGAATGAAGAGGCCTTGGAATGCGGCTTTTGTTTTGATATTTCCCAGTAAAAAGATAATGATATGCTCATAGCATCTGTTTTGAGTTGCCTGTCTGCTTGAAGCTACAAGTGCCGCTTAGTATTATTATTTCCCCAGAGTAATGTTTTGTCTTGGCAAGATTAGAGGGGCTTATATTTTACACACTCAACAGAGGTCACATGATCTTGACTCCTAAACGCTTGCCACCCATGTAGCTCTAATTGGCTTATTTGCAATAAAATACAAGTTATTGTCATGCCAAGTGCTCAATAATTATTCAAATGTCAAATATACAGTAGTAAAGTTTTATTCCTGCTCTGACATGTTTTGTAGGCCCTAGCATTTAAAAGACAGAGAAACCTTGTGTGTGAAATGGAGTGGTGGACTTTTATAAAATGGTAGTCGCTTTATGTAATTAACCAGAAAACGTAAAGGTAAAAGAAGTCTTTTAGCTTAGTTTAAACCATTCTTTTAATCGTAAACTTTCACATAGCCACCCCACTGCCCCTCTGATGCGATTACAGTTCATTGGCGTTGTATGTTTATTTTAAACAATCTACTTCAGGTGGATAAATATACACTGTAAACCCTAATGTTGTCATTATGTTGTTCTAATTAAGAAATCTAACATTTACTGAAAGTTTATTATAAACTTGAAAGTTCAACTATAACCATGTAATACTGTAATGCCAACAAATAGTCAGGGTGCAAGGCAAAGCCTTTATCAGATTACTGGCTATATAACTGCTGTCCCAGAAACTTAAAGTTGCCTGGAAAAGACAACAATCCAGCAGTCCCATCAGTCCAGCACAAGCAGCCAGCTCCTAGACCCTTCATTTTGTGATCAAGAAATATGAAGTTCTGAAGCTGCTGTGTAGTCTGAACTGAGGACAACTTCAGGCCCTGATTTCATTTCCTCTGCTATGCCAAAATAGCATGCAAGTGTCCTTGCTTCAATCTTTACTGACAACTTCAATTGGTCTCTTAAGCTAAGCAAAGACCCAGAGTGTTTTATGTCTGTTATCATTAGCCCTGTACCCAAAAAGTCAGTTGACTGAATGAGTACAGACCAGTATATAATTCCTGGCTCTCTAGCAGCACCAGAGGGAATTGCAATCTGTTTGTTTGGGCAACATAACAACATTGTTCTTTGAATACTATCATACTATCATCATACTATAAGAGTGTAATATATTTCACATAGCTTTGTGGTGAAATTACATTGAAAGTAATGCTGCATCTTTCTGGTGCCTAAATGATACTTATATATGGGTAGTCAATTGAACATCATTATTGGTTTTTATTTAAGGGATGTAATGTATAGTCAGCTGACCAAGACCTTGACTCTAAATATTGATTTGGGCTAAAATTACTTGTAGAGACCTCAGAGTGATGTAAGAGATATATAACTATGTAAAAAACATGGACTTCCTGTATGTGTGGTAAGTTATACAGCTTTTCTGCTGTATTAAAATGATCACCATGAATAGTACACTCAGAATCAACTATTCCAGTGAGCTATGCAATAATATACAATTTTATACACAAAACATCAACCTTTTGATATGATTAGGCCTACATGAAACAACCTGCTAACCGAAATTTAGGATAGAATATTACCTTAGCAAATTGACCGATTAGCATGCTAATCATAACTTAGGGTGGAATGATAGCATTTAAAGGGTAACAGATTAGCATGCTAACAATAACTCAGGATATAACTCAGGTTGGCTTAGTAGGTTAAATGATTAGCATGCCAATGGGCTCAGGATGAAATGTTATTGTAAAAGGTTCATTGATAAGCATGTTAACTGTAACTCAGGGTAAAATGTTCCCTTAAGGTTAATTGTTTGGCATATTAAGTGAACATTTTAGAAATGTTTGCTTTATAAGATATGTACTGTGTAATGTAAATTTTTTAGTTCTTTAACTTATGGTTAAAAATACATAAATGATTGAGCAAAAAGGTATATTTCCAATTGTTGCAATCATTATCTAAGTGGTGGAGGGTATGATATCATCACAATGTACCCATTGCCGTCAGTACAGTCTTCAGTACCAAGATGCTCTCAGTACTCTAGGATTCATTTCAGTAATGGCAACCAGATTTACAGAACTGTCAACATATGGATCACTGTATAATGTCATTCTCTGATAAAACAAAACTGCTCAACCAACATAATCAAATATATCACTCCTTACAACCCTTTCTTGGACTAAGTTAACAACTTTAGTGTGAAGAAAGGACGGTGCAGTGTAACAGTGCAGTGATAGATAGTGTTAACTTTCTCTCCCAAAGCTCCACAGCTCAGCAAAGAAATAGCTGGATAGGACTGCTGGCTCAAGTCACTTACATTAATATACTGTAATGGACTGAAAAGACTTCGCTAACTACCTTCTGTCACTCCAAAAACAGGCTTTGGGCAACTGGAGCTAAAACAGTACAAGGACTGGGCAAAAATGTAGAATGTAAGCTAGCCTCGGCTGCCTTCCTGTTAATGAGCTGGGATCTGAATTGTAATAACAAAAAAAACTGACTGAATTGTGATTTGAATACATTCAACAACTATACCCTTATGAAAATTAACCATAGTTTTCTTATAGTAAAAGTGTAGCAACCATGTTTTGTTGGCGTATTGATTATCATTTGTATAACTACAGTTTTACTATAAATACTATATCCACAAAGCAGGTGAATATAGTAAAACCATGGTTAATTTGTGGTTACCATGGGTTAACTATAGTAACCATGTTTTTTAGGTTTTAATTGTTAAACCATGGTTAATTTTCATAAGGGATATTTCTCTAATATTTAAACTGCACCTTAATGTGTCCACCAGATTTTTAACCAGATAGCAAAACACTGACATGTAAAATATGAAACTATTCACTATTTTGACTAGAATATTCTGGGAAATGAAGTAAATTGAAAACTTAGATGTGTTATTGAAAACTACAGCAGTTATATGAATTTTTCATAGTCTCTTTATGAAACTCTATGAAATGTAGAGTAAGAGGTATAAATGTCTGTTTCAATCCTCTGGTTTTTCTCAGCTGCATTAATTTTTCTCGGTGGAGCTCGCTCACGCGCCCACGTTCGACACAGATTGATGGACTCCACTCAAGCGGCGGTGCGAAACCAAACATTCCACATCCAGTGATGTCAAACCGTCTGACTCCAGGTGTGGGCGCGACACAAGGGCTGCCATAGCTGACCACAAACTCATATATACCCTACTTGTGCTATATATACACTCTACACTTGTGTCTATTGTTTTAATAACATTAAGGGAAGCACTTTAGGTCATGTGTTTCATATTCAGATGTTTTCGACCTTAGTCACCTTGCAGCTAAACCTACTTTTACCTTTAATTGGGAATTTTGGCCCCATTAAAACCCCTTGGCTTTCTAAATAAAGGGTCACCAAGCACTTAAAAATTCGCTCGTAGCTAAAAACAATCAATGGGGAGATTTTAACATAAAACAGTTGGAACATTTTTAACATTTTCCTGCATAACCCACAGAGTGCTATAAATCTACTTGACATCTTTTTCTGAGCAGTTAAAGTAACTGTACCCTTAATCGACTCACAATGAGAAAGACTTAATCATAATTTAAAATTTAATACAAAAAGACAGAGAACTATAAATGCCCACATTCAATTATATTAATTCACTTTACCTCAGAAAAGTCCATTACTGAATAATTTTTATGTTTATACAGAATAATGTCAGGAACAATGTGTTCAAAGAAAAAGTCAAAGTGGGACTAACATACTCTTATTTGAATCTGTGTCTTCTTCTTGATTTGAAATTTTTACATGTTAAATTTATTGTAAACACATCATGCTGTTGTAAAAGTGTAAAATACGGGAAAATAAGTATTGACTGAGCTGCTGCTGAGGTCTGGAACTTTCCATGCAGAAATGTTGTGACTTTCTAAAACCATTATAACATGGGCCCAGAGACCAGGAGACTGTATGATTAAACAGTTTCCTATTGTTAGCCTGTTGCTGGTTTAGGTCAGATGTTTATCTAGGGCACATCTGGTTCACCCAAAAGTACTGTGAAGTCCTCGGTTTTGGGAATGAGAAACAGAACTTGGTGTCTATGAAACCAAGATTATTTATTAAGGAAATTCAGAAATATACACTGTAAAAAAAGCAATTGCATACTGGCCAGCAGACTGTCTTTTTAGTTATATTCTGTGTTAAAAACACTACAGTTGTCTATTTAACATGTTGCCAATTAACAGAAGAAACTAGGCAAAAAATTAACATGATTTATCGCGCCCTCTGACCATTACATTAATCTTGTAATTTTCTACCAAACTGAGGCCAATTTTTAACCTGATAAATGAACACACAAACATATGTGTTCTTTATGAGCAGCCTACATCAACTGAATCAGACAGATTGACAATTTTGTTTGCAGAAAGGTTTGCTGTGATATAATTTCATACTCAGTGTTACTCATTTGCAAGTTTCCAAAATGCACTGCTGTAAGAATACATTTTATAATGTTATAAGCTTTTCATTACCATTTGCTAAGGGTATTAATGCTGAATTTTTTGTCAGCACTGTTAGTTATTTGTCACATTTCCATTGTTAATGTAGCCTGATTAACGCTCAGTCTTTTTGGGTGTGGGGAAAAATCTGTTTAGCATTGAAAGGGGTTCAATAATGCATTCAAAAGCACATAAAGTCATCTGAGGCATCAGTCAGAATCAGAGTGTGTAGATTTATGGCCCTGCTGCCCGGGGTCCATTAATCAAATGCTAAGGCTTTCAGCCACACTGATGGGATAAAACATTTTTTATCGCTTTAAAGTAGTTTCGTTGTCACATTGGGATAAATCATCCATTAAGAAATTTAAAACTACTGACTTGGAAAAGATACTCTACAGGAGTCCTAGACCCCATTTATGCTTGAAAATAAGATGTTTTTACTGAACAAGGGCCCAAAACATTCTAAGGTGGTTAAATTTGTGGTGTTATGCAGTATTTGTAATGTTTATTTATACATGCTTTTGTTATGCTTTTTTAAATATTTAAAAAATTCTGATTATCATCATTTGTCATAAACATAACATACTCCAAAGTTTTCTGTAGCTTTGCATGAACTGGTTAAATTAGGGTATCATATTCTTTAATCATTTTCTTTAAAAGCAACAGTTAACCCCAAAATGATAAAGCTGTCAACGTTTAATCTTCATGTTTTCTCTGTGAAAAACAGCAGGAGATTTTATAATTCACTGGATCTCCTGACATCTGCATGAGAACCTATGTGAGAAGTAACAATTGTTTTTAAAGGCTTGACACAAAAGGAGAACATGAAGACTACAGTGAGTAATAATTTACATTTTGGTCTAATCCTCACACAAACCTAATGAATACAGACAATTTGGAACATTATGGCCAAATGATTTTGTATGTTTTACTACAATCCTTTGTGATGCTTTTGCATCCTTTTTGAAGCTTGAAAGCTCCAGTCTCAATGTATTATTATTGACTGGAAGCGAGCAACTAGTGCAGTCTTCAGAATGCTCTTCTTGTTTTTGTCAGGAGAAATTCATAGAGTGAGTAAATGAACAAATTTTTCTTTTTTAGGTGAACTATCCCTTTAAGACAACTGGACAGTGTCTCCTATGAAAGGACCTTCTAAGACAGCCAGACAGAGAAAATTAACCAAGCTTCAAACAAATGCAGTGTCAGGTGATGAAAGTTCCATGTCTCTTCCGGCTACAATTCAGTCACTATGCACACACACACACACACACACACACACATAATGAATCCCACCACTTACTCTGGAGATTACATGAGTATCCTAGCGGAAAGGAAAATGACTGTCAGGCTGGGGGTTAAGCAGAATGTAATAGATCAATAGTGCTGTACAGCGGCTTAGCGTTTTATTTGGAGAGGAATTTATCCCTTGAGCTCTTGCACTAATTTCTTCCTGGCCGTTAATTAGTAAGCCAGTTCCATCCGCTCCACTCTATGCGGGTCATATAGAAACTAAGCCTGAATGCTTTGTGCTACATTTTAAGGCAGGTAATGGATATCCAAGGGCCTGAAGCCACTAATGGACTGAAGTGGGTGACAGAAGTGCAGGCAGTTGTCTACAGGGTCAACTAATCCTGAGGAAGTGTTTGAAAGGACAGGTAAAAACAGGAAGAAGGAATTTATAACAGTGCTCCATGATGAGCTAATGTGACAGAGAAAATGTAAAGGATTTAAAACCTGTAAAAATGTTAGGAAAGTGTTCAACTGCAAACTGCTAATTCAGTTACATTGGTTTGTTTTGACCGTAAAAAGGGCCTTTAAAGGACATAGGCATGAAAATAAGGGCGTACAAGTGCTAATCTGTCTGATGTCTGAAAGTTGCAGAAATGTGGGAATATTTACCTAAAGTAAATTATCTTTTTGTACTGTGGAGGCATTGAGTTTTGGAAGCTCTTTTATACTCGAGTATAAGTGTTATGAAGCCACACAGTAGCTTTGCTTTTAGCATTTTAATATATTGTATGAATTTGTACAGTATGAATTGTAAAACAAAGCATGTAAACCTAAACATCACTGGGGCAAAAGCAGATCATACGTAAAAATGAGATGTATAAATTCAATTCGCTAAAACGTCTAAAATTTGTAAAATTTACAAATTGCCACACGACTACAGTATGTTTTGTTCACACAAAATGAATGTATATCTGTAGAACACCTAAAATAAAGTATACAAATCATATGGATTACTTATTACTTAAATGAAGAACCTGTGTTTTTTTCTCTCTTAGGTAACTATGAACCTAAGAATGAATTTAGGAGATTGTTCCACAGAAAAAGAATGTCAATCAAAAGCCCCTTAATAGAACTGGATTTACAGTCACATTCTTCAGTTTTTTGTTCCAGCATACTGATCTAAAATGACAACATTTTATTACCAACCTACAAGCTGCCAAGGATGAGCCTATTATAACTGAAGTGTCTCTACAACAATGACCTTCGCTTTACTCTGGCACTGTTCCTCTTACAGAAACTGGGATAAGGTATTCTCTGGCACATCTACGTTTGAATCGTTATTCAGTACACAGTGTAACATTTGCCAAGTACAGGAGGCTTAGTCTATGTTTGGAGTCAAATCTGAGGAGCACATTAACTGAGAAGTTCATAAAATCCATCCCAAACTACAAATCTCATCAAATTTTTCTGATTTTTCTGATTGCCTCTGCTGTAAACAGTGACGTCTATATGTTCACCAGCAGCGTTTCAATATTTTAATGTCAAAGACAGGAAACCAGAAGAACATTTTGATCATTTGGAAGTTGAACACACCAGGCTAAAGAGAAACTAAAGTTTGGGACCTGAAGGGTCCCAAAATAAAAGAAAATTTGGGAAAAAAAGACATGATTTACTTTGAGATTTGCACACCAAATAAGGTTAGCGAACTTTCTTCTGGTTGCATGTAACATATATCAGCTGGGAAATGAAGTATTACCCTGGGCAGAAAAACACTGTTTTAAACGAAAACAAGTGAGGTAACTAAAGTTTTGGATGCGTCTTAACAATAACAAAGGCCTAGTTCATAAACTCTGTTCTGTTTGGTTAATTTATTGGTGTCATCCTAGGAAGTTGAAAGGTTAAAAATACAGAACGTGAAATCTTTGAGGAAGCAAAGTTTCCTGCAAAAAGAATCTCCCCTCCCAGGAAAAACCAGCAGAAAAAGTAAGAGACTCTCTTCCTGATTCAAATCAATGAATAACTCAGCGTATGGAATAACATTCTGATAAAATGTGTTATTCCGGAAATGGGTTACAGACAGCCTTTGGCTAATCCTGCTGGGCCGTAGATGCGGAGGACATACATCAGGCAAAATCTTAGCGGTTAAAACCCTTAATGTTCTAGGCGAGACACTTTACTCACAAAAACGTGACAAAAACGAGTGCCAACCTTAAACATGTTCACCCGGTCACCTGACACACTCTCATCACCTTTAATGGGAATGTAAGCAAAACTAGCTTTTGGCATCACTGACTTATCTTTAAGGTTTTTAAGAATGTGGAATAACTTATACATGGAATAACACTGCAAAAATCATATTTTAAATATTTTGATTTTGTCTTCCATTAAAAATAAATATTCATATCATATAAAATACTTTTAATATATTTTCATAACTTTTTGTAAACAAAACAAAGTGAATCACATTTCCAGTTATTTGATTTTTGTCCTGTTTGTACACGGAGCAAAAGAGGACAATGGCCAAATATTTTTCATACCTAATTTTTAAAGTGTTCAAATGGACTATAAACCTTCTTGAAATTAATTTTGCTGGTACAAAAATGCACTGTGCTGTTTGTACACTAGAGAATATGTTAAATTGTTTGAATATGGAAAATACATGAACTCTGTTTGTAGTCTTCATCTTTGAGTGTACACCTACCCTAGTGAAACTGCAATAGACCAAAAATGTCCATAGTTGAAGCCCATATGTGTTGGACAGTAACAATAAGTGTAGATTCAACCTGATACTCCTTTTTATTATTGTTACATTATTTAACTTTAAAATGATTGGCACAGGTATAAATTGCTGTGAAATATAAATATAAAGATGCTTTAGAGGTATTTTGTTACAACCAAAGTCTTTGGCTCGGCTGAAAGTTTTGCTTAAAATACATTATATGTCCTCAAAATGTTCCCCAAGCACTTGAATGCTACATCTAAAAGCTGTTAGGTAATAGAAGGTGACATGAAAGGTTGGAGGTGCACTGTTAGCCATTTTCTTACGTTCAGCCGTGCATGGATTGAATTTGATGAAGTCCTGTGTTCGTCTGAGAACCAAAGTGCTTCATGGGTAAAATTGTAATGGGGCTCAAATCAAGTGTGGCAGCTCATTTTTCCTGCTTTCATTTAAAGGGGCTCGTTAATTAAGGTTTTATTTATTCAGCTGGGAACATTTATGATTACAAAAGTAAAAAAGAAAAGTATCCTATAAAGTAATGTTGTAGATAATATGTCAGGTCAAAGCTAAGGATGAATTATTGGCAGAGGTGGGTCGGTGGTCTAGGGAATATCTTGAGTGTTTCAAGATATGAAAATGAAAGAAAAAGAGGAAAGAGGAGAAAATAAGGTACAGTAAGAGAATTAAAATGTATACAGTATGCCTACAGCACAGCAAATCATCATTATTGTAATGATGTGGAAAAGTGGTTGAATAGTAATGTTGACAGTAATGTGCAAAATGATAAAAATGTAAAAAAAACCTATCAAACGTATTATAAAATGTATCAATGTAATCTAAATGCATCATGTGTTAGTGTGTTGGGAATTCTGCATGCTTTGGAGATGCCATCACACTACAGCCTTTTGTGAGTTTGTGTGATGTCAAAGTTTTGTTCATGTTTTGTGCTAACATTATTTACATAATTTACAAAACTGCACCCCAATCTGCTCAACAAATCCATGTAAACCTGCTACTTTCAGTGTTTGTATGAACACAAAGATGGTTGATATAAAAGACAATTTTATTATAATCATTTTAATCATTACAGTTCAATGACAGATTACAAAAACACACATTTTATTCATTTGGAATGATGAATAAGACCAGGAACTGTACTAAAAAAACAATAAATACTGTAGGGACAATTTTAGTTTCCTGTTGAACAACCAAAAAAGAAAATGTTTTTTGTCATAATGACTGAAACTAACTGGACTGCTTTTTTATTTTATATCATCAGTGAATACAACAAAGTCTGTCATAAATAACCTTGTTTGTAGAGACAAAAAACACTCCCAGATGAAGACTCATTTTTATTGAGAGGGATTAAAAACCCGCTTTGAGAGAAAGCATGAAGTCAGAAGTGCTCTGATTGACTATTGCTTTGGGAGGTTGAACATTTAGATGCACCTGGTATCAATTTGTAGCACATATTATTGTCTTTGTGCAATGCAGTATTACAGTGAGTGAGTGAGTGAGTGAGAGAGAGAGAGAGAGAGAGAGAGAGAGAGAGAGAGAGAGTCTATCTACACAGGTCACAGATTTTGGCTGCTGTCCACAGCCTTCAGCACCAGCCAAACTCTCCATTGAAACCGAAATACTGTACATGCCCCTGTAAAACCCAATCACTTGCAATATGTGAACAGCCAGTTGAGTCTTTTGGGACTTTTTGAGACAGATGCTTGTCCTTAATCAATTAACTACAATATATATTAAGCCATTTTAACTGGATATTTAGAGGAATTGCTTATTGAGACAACATTTTTGATTTTTCTTCAATGAGATCATTTCTTAAAGGGTGGTACCATGGCATAGTGATGGTATTGTATCACCATGGTAATATGATGGTATTTTAATATAAAACATAGTTCTGAATGTTTGCAATATGATTAGTAACAAAATGATAACAATGAAAACATACTATGATAACACAATATGATAACATACCATGGGAAAATATTGTACATTAATTTACACTACAATAGGAAAAATAATATTTATATAGTATAGTATTTACTCAGTGCTCCAATGTCCTTCAAAAATACCATGGTAATCTCAGAATAAATGATTCCATGCTACTGGATAACTACTACATTCAAATACCATGGTACTTACACCGTACTTTGACAAACACAATGGTATTTCTAAAATTGTAATTATTTGCTATTTTATATATACATTATTCATTTGCATAAATTAGCGTATAGCTGGCAAATTAGCAATCATTTTATTTTGATAGTTAATTTTAGACAATCTACTAACATAAATAACTTTACAACTATATGTCAACTAATTCTCAGTAGAATATTAGTACTCTGTTAGGTTAGGTGTTAGGATTAGTAGATTAGGTTTACATACTTGCAAAGTTACTTATAGTCAGTAGAATGTATCTTGGGGGACAATTACAATATAGTGTTATCAGATATTAAACAGACAATCTACTAGTACTCTGCTAGTACTTTAATGACTAGTAGTTGACAAATAGTTGCAATGTTCCTTATAGTTATAGTCCGCTTTTAATTCTAATTAGAATTAAAGTGTTACCATAGTTGTTTATTGTCATTTATTGTTCATTTATTGTGCATAGTCGTGCTGATGTTCAGTATAACAGCACTAAACTCAGTGTTTTATTGCTTTTTTATTTCCTCCAGATATTAACATCATTAGAACATCAGCTTGACTGAAAGCATATCTACTCATCGTGTGTGTGTGTCAGGAATGTGTTTATCTGATAGCAGCTTCCTGAGCCCAATCTCCTCCAGTAAACAATTACTGTTTCAACTGAACCGGACCGGACCTCACTGTCTGCAGAGCAAGAAGATCTGTCCAGTGCCGTTACATGGTGTGTATTGGCTCGCAGCTAATAAGATTCAGGACTGCTGCTTTGTGGAGTGTTTCCTTTGCTCTGACTTTAGAGTCTCACATTTTATAACTGTAGTTCCAATAAAAACAAAAACAACAGTGTCTTTCCAGCTGTGGAGCACAATTACACCTGGTACATGTTAACTTTAAGATTAAGCTATCTGTATTTCTGATCGAGTGAATTGAAAATGAAAATTCTGCTTTTATGATACTTTCTTAGTTTCTTAAAAATTTGTTTTTCTTTGTCCTTTTTGGAGCTTGACAGATATGGCCATGAACATATCATTGGATGGAGTGAGTTTCAAAGATTGTACAAAAATGTTTCTTTTGTAACATAAATATGCTGCAACAAATACAGAATTCTACCAATCCTGTTTCCTCTTTCTTATGATAAAAAAATCAAGTTGTCTATAGCCCCTTTTATACATGCTGACTTTACTTGTAAATTACCAAGAAATTATTATTAAAAGATCATGTGTGAACAAAACCTGAATGAACCTGGCTAATGTGCCCTTCTTTTTCTAGAAAGTCCAGAAAAATACAAACAAACATTCACAATCTAGACCATTGTGAGTTTTACAGGCAAAGCTACTTGTAATACCATTAAAAATCTTAAAAAACTTCAAATCACTGTCAGGAAAAGAACAAACAGAACAAACACTGCAATGAGAGCCTTTTTTAGACAAAATGTATCATGCACTTCAGCTGGGTTGAAAGGTGAACTTTGAGTGTGACTAAAAATGGGGGCTCAAAAGGAGACATTCATCCCTTTCAGCAATTTTGAGGGGCAAACACTAATTGTCATTAGTCCCCCCAGAATAACCTGGATTTGAGGGTTTTGGTAAAGGGTGTAAGAATGATTACATACTGTACCACGTGAGCTTTAAACCTTCAACCTTCTGGTCTGTAGACCAGTTCGTTGACTACTAATATCGACCTCCCTGTCATTGTACATCCCTTGACCGTAAAATACACAGAAATGAAAGAAGTACAAATAAAAAAAGAGGGAAAATAAATAAAGTGTATTTTTTCAACATCTGCTCACTAGACCTTGAAATTGCTGCCTTTATTTGATTAGATGTGCTTGCTAAGGGTTCGTTTTAAACTCTTACCCTTGTGCTCTACTACATTTTGGTGTGCAACTCATCTGTGCTACAGACCTGAATCATACTTCAAATCATGTGGCTCGCTGAGGAGAGATGTGATATTACTAAAGAGATTTGACCTTGGGCAATATAAAGGGATGAAAATGGCCATAGGCTTTACAGTGAACAATATCAATCAATCTGTAGAAAAAAGGCAACCAACAAACCAATGTCTGAAATCATGATTTCATTTTAAAACAAAGCTACTCTATTGAGTAAAGGCCCATTCACACCAAAACAACTATAAAGATAACAATAATGATAATATATTAACATCCACACCAATGGACAATAGTGTTGTTATTCTAAGCTTTCACAATCACAAAGATGAATGTAGATGACCTGCTGTCGATTTAAATTTTGCAAAGAAACCAAAGCAAAAACAGAAGGTTTTGAGTACATGAAGTCCTTTAAAGATGAGAGTCAGCAGAAGCCATCAGTCTGAGACAGTTGTCATCCTTGAAGACAAATTTCATTCATACTTCATATGAGACTAATGTCGCCTGCCATTTTAAATGTGTGGGCCCTTTACATTTGAATGGATTTTGATTGGCTGTCAGTTTTAGCATTCAGAAAGCGCTCTGAAAGTGATCCCAATAACATTGTTCCTCTGTATCATTATCATTGTAATTATGGTGTGGGCTCTGCTATTCTCTTAAATTTAGAAAAATTTTAAAAGTTTTAGTAGTTTTTAGTTTTTAAAACTATTTTAGTAGTTTTATTGTCCTTGGTGTGAATGGTGTTAACTAACGTTAAGGCACATTAATAACTAGTGTTGCGAGATTAGCTCCATTATATTAGCTGTCATACTCACCTGGGATTAACAAATTTTGATCTTAAATTAATATGACTAGTACCTTGTTACTCACTCATGTGTGAACCATTGCTTACAGAGAAGGATGACAGGAGGTGGATGAAAGACATTTATCTCATGGTTGGCATTGGTCCAGGCCGAAGTTAAACAGGAATGACTGTCATTGAGAACCTGGTTGAAGTTTGGCAAACACAGCTGTAATTTGAATACTCTGTACACCCTTATCATTCAGTTCATGGTCTTGGTTTTAGATCATGATTGGAGGCTGTTTGATTTCATATGTCATCGCTGTCATATTGGAGAATAGGATTGAGCCTAATCAAAGGCACTCTTGTGTAAGAGCACTTGAAAGGTGCTGAGAAATATTTAAAAAATGTCCTTAAAGATTAAATTAGATCCTTAAAGTTAAAGATTAGGCAGGAGACAGGCAACCACACTATAATTTGCGCCAGGCTGCTCTGTCAAATGAAATTACTGGGTGTAAAAACAGACACAACAGCTCTGTGTTTTCATGTTTACAAAATCTTTCATCTTTCTTTTATGTTATTATTGCTGCCTTTTTTCTCATTGCAAGGTTTGGATCACGCAGCTTGTCTGGATTACGGTGAGAGAAGCAAATTGCATCACCAAAGATGGACTTGTTAATCAGTCACAGATCTCTGAACAGTTTTTTAGTTTAGCATTGACAATGTGCTGGTGAATATTTGATTTTTTTAAAAGTAAATGAAACTTTAAAGGGAAATGTTTTGTTGTTTGACTTCACAATACAATACACCTACATTTACACTACACACAGTACTTATAAAATTCACATTTGTGCACAAAAATAAACTGAAGTGCATTATACGTGTATGTGAATGTAAGATGTAAATGTTAGTACGCATAAAATCAGTAGACAAATTAAGGAAACATACTTTCAAAATATATGAGCAACAAAACATCACTATGCAACTTCAAAGTGAAACATGGAACAAAAAAGAAAGAAGTCGGGGAGAAAAATGACAATCAATGGTTAAAGCAAAAACACTTTTATCTTTCGTTTAATGACATCACATAAAATAAATGTAACAGAAGTATCTGCTTGCTTTGAACCAGAACAATATGGCACTCGAAAACATCATTTCCCCTGTGCTTTGTTTAGACTTTGATCACTTTAAATGGCATGTCATTGTACCATAGGGTTCTGGTTTACAGTAGGGATATTTTTAACATCCCTTTCTTTGTTGCAAGGGTTTCAGAGCTGTCAAAGTGTCTCTGACAACTCTGTCCACTGCTACACGAAACAGAATAAAAGTGTGCCGTGATGGACATGGATCTGATGTGACATCCTATGATTTACAGACATGAGCTCAAAGAAAGTACATGTGCTAGAATTACAGTAACCAAAATAATAACATGAAAAGGCTTTGCTGAGGTTCTGGTTGTCAGTGATGAATACAGCTGAGAATAAAACTAGCATTCAGAGCATATCTGCCTCTTTCTTCTTCTCCCGCACATTTTCATCATCAAAGCGATGCTTCGGCCCCATGGCACACTGTTTCTTCACAGTCTGCTCACCATAGTCTCTTCAGGCACACTGGCACGCTGTCCGAGTGTGGTAACGTTTTAATTAGCCGTCAGCGGGGAAGCGCATAGAGAATGCGCTTGTGCAAACACAGAAAGAGCATGTCGACAACAGTAATGCACTGTATTTATTATCAATCCAGGGACGTTAGATCAATAAATGAATGGGGGCATGTGCAGGCCTCTGCAATCAACATATATAATCAGCATATGTATTTACTTGACCATAATATTTACTGATATTTATTGACCATAATGCAAGGATGTTGTGGGGGGTTTCCATGGCATTGCTATGTGGTTGCTAAGGTGTTCTGGGTAGTTTTAATAGGCATGTTGATATGTGGTTGCTAGGGTGTTATGGGTGGTTGCTAGGTGATAGCTTTTCGGCTCAAGTCAAAACAACCCATCTCTTAGACACTCTAATAATGCTCAGATCAGTCCTTTAATATAAGTTATTGCTTGCTATGATCAGACCTGGCAGATGATAAAAACTTATATTACACTCCTTCACAATGAGCCACAGAATTTTAGGTATGATACATATATCACAACTAGTACTGCCAACATGAAGTACAGGGAATATTTGTATTTGTATACATTTTATTTGTACGTTAGCTGAGAAAGTTACAGGACCTAAGGTCCCTGGACATACCATATGCTGTCTCCAAAATCTTTTTACATGCTATTAGATGTTTTTAGAGGTTTAAGGTAATATGGAGCACAGCACTGATTTATCTGTGGTATCTGCAGTTCTCTCTTCCACCACAGCACGGCAGTATTCCTACACATCACCTGCAGAAATGCCACAGAGATCTCATTTCCTGAAAGAGGGAAGCACAGTTCAAGGCACAGTTCAACCCAAACCTGATCTAATATTTCTAAAACATGTCCAACTTTGCCATCTTCTAAAAATTATATTAGTGCATATATAGTGCTTATAAGGCATCTGTGTCCTGGCTGGGACCCGGTGAGATACAGGCCACGCAAGACATCCATCATTTTGTAACATCTCCCAAAAGATCACACACATTTACGGTCAGCCTTGAAGTTAACATCGCTATTGCCATCCCATGATTCTCGGCTGAATCTCAGGGGTGAGCCCAATCAGAATGTTCTTATAAAAGATACTGAATGTTCCATGGAGGCCAATCTGGATTGTGATGGACAGACGCAGCACTGGAACGCTGTGCAGTTCCCGAGGGCTGTTTAGTGGGAAAGGCCATGACTGGAATTTGTAATAAGCTCCAGATCCGCAAGAACGCTGGACCTCTGTTTCACTTTCTCCTCTTTTCCACACTTTGTCTTCGAGTACCTGCCCATATAAGATAGGCCTGTCAGGTGCTGCGTAGATATGCTTGGCTAGTCTGGAACAATTGGAATTGCAGATGGCTTGGAGGAAGATAGGACATATTCAGAGTTTGACAGACTGATATTCTGGCTGAAATTCCCAAGAAATAAATCCACTCACAAGCAGTAATTTGAATGGATCTTAACAAAATGGCAAATAACTGGCAACAAAGTACAATTTGTAAAAGATCTCCATTCTAAATGTGTAAGAAATTACTTGTTACTGTTTGGTATACTTTAATAGTTTGACTGTCATAAATGTTCCTTAACAGACTTGTGAGGTTCAATTTCTGTTACTAAACTAAGCAGGTTCCATGGGGCTCTTTATGTGATAGGTTTTGTCTGGATAATAAGCATTTTTTGTGAAACTCCAATTTTACATTGGGGTAAGGGTGGGGTAAGGGTTGGGTTAGGGGTCAGGTAGCGTTGGATAGCCAGGTTATACCTAGCATAACCAGGTCTGGTCTGCATTAGAGCTTATTTTGGGCTGTCATTTAGACAGGAATGAGTAGGTTTATCTGAAATATATTGTCATATTATAGCAAACTATCACTGCAAATGAGAAAGCACTCACTGTATTCAACCTTAAGGAAAGGTTGCGTTCGCAATTAAATCAATTACTTAACAAATACCGCAAGTTTATTTATAGGATAAATATGTGCCATTAAACCCAGATGTTATGTAAAATCAGTCAATCAGAATAGAGCTTGTCATTTCAAAAAACTCTTTTGATAGGGGTTAGAAGTTAGGATTGGATATCGCATGCAAATCTCACAACACTTTTCAAAGAATGAGAGTTACCATCTATAGTTGGCTGACAAATTACTTCGTAAGAACATTTTTGGTAGATGAGTTCATTTTGGGTCATTAATCTTCATGATCAGTTTTCACATGCACCTATTGCATCTTGGACTCGGGTTGAACGGGCAGTTTATAAGTGATAGTTGACTGATTGCACTCTTAACCATTTATATTACACAGGCCAATACTTTGCATTACAGAAATGTTACATTTTTAAAAATATCTAACATATTTTTTTGCATGTTAAGGTGTGAGCATATTTGTGTAGGAAGTGAGACAAGCTTTTTGGGAATATTGCAATAATCTGTCTTTCTCTAGATGAGACATTTGGAGCTGTACGGGAGATAAATTGTATATCCTAATGATTTCCATGTGTTTATGTTTAAACAGTGATAGGGCGGTGAACTGCTCTGTAGGTTTTTGTGAGCCTTAATAAATTCTCAGTCCCATTTCCACTAACTTGTTGCACGAGAAGCAATTTACTGAAAATTCTAAATCCATTTAGCCTGTACAAAACAGGTGGCAACTCCAATTAATTGAGGTCTATAGTGCTATATGCCAGCAGTGAATAATGTTCATTTACAGCTATTTCTGGATCAGCCAGACGAACACTGATGCCATAATGGAAAAGTAGCCTAGAACTTGGTTCTTTGTAGAATTCGTTTATTTTAAAAACCGGTATATAATGTAAGCAAATTTAAGTCTAGCTTGTGGAATTTCCCAACTCGACACTTAGAAGCATTTTAATGAATCTATATTTTGATACCTAAAAACACATTAATATGGTTTACCCTGATTGGCTGATTTAAAAGCAAGTATTCTCAACATCCTTTCCATAGGATAATATTGCAGTTGCCATAACAACTTAATGTGCTTGCAGCTGCTCACCGCAGTTCTCTCATGGCAAGCAGCCAAGAAATTAGGGGTTTTGTTAGAACTGTTAAATTATATTTTTCTGTCTGTAAATTGGACACTGCAGACTGGCCAACCAGACACTGCACTTTTAACACAGTACAATAAGTTTTAAATTTGTTATAAATATAATTACATTTAAAAAATTTAATTAATTTAGATTAGGCATTTTCTTTCATTTTGATTAAGTAAAATATTAATGGATAATACTTACACCAGAAATGCAAACACTTACATTTGAAAGTGTAACAATATCGAGTTATTCACATTACCACTACTCACACCTGTGAAGACTTGTAGATGGTCCAGAGTCTAGACTTAAAGTTCAAGTGTTCTGTGGTAACAAAGTGCTTTTTTGCTTCAATTACATAATTTACCTCATGTTAAGCCTAGTTTATGCTTGAGGGGTTTACATAAGCATAAGGGTATGAGTGCCAACAGTGACTTCATCATGGTGCTTAAGGCAACATACATCACAAAGCTCTGTACACTTGTTGTACTTGAATAAAGTGCACTACCTTATGTACAATTAATAAAAACATTTAAAGAATCGGTCGATACCTTAGGTAAGTGAATACCCTTTTTGAGTCCCTCTCCCCCTTATTTTGTCTTTAAATCCCCCTCCCCCTGGAAGTTTGTTGATATTACTTTTATTTCAACATTTGAGGGCAACTTAAAATTAGCACACTGAAGAACACTAAAGTATCTGCTGAAGTCCTTATACCAACCCACATAACAAATGACTGTTTAAATCAGAACTGTCATTTCCACTGTCAAAGTCTATTCTAATGTCTGAGAGACTTTCCTGGTCATGTTTAGGGAAACTAGAGTAGGACAGCCAGGCCTAGAAAAGCTTTAACACACAATCTGAATGTGGACAGCGGGCTGTTATTTGTAGACTGCTGAGTGCTTTTGGAACTCACTGCTGTGTTTTGCGTAGTGAGCGCTATCATGTATCAGCCAGGGCAGCGATTTCATCTGAATTAATCTGTGGGACGCATGAAACAAGTATAAACGGTTCTCAGCGCCTCTGAGGTGCGCGTTCAGACTGCTGTGGTTCGCGCCAGAGTGAACGCATTATAAACAAGGCCTTAGTCCATTTCTTCAACTCCATCTTTGAAGAATTATCTAGTTATTTGTCTTTGACTCCATTCCCAGTTGTACTTCACGTTTTTCCCGGAGTTAATATTGTGTCTGTAATTACGTTTTCATCAGCATTCTCCTAATACGTCAATTTGTAAACCAATTAGCTGTTGGCGCCATACAGCAGTTCTGGCATGGAGTGGCAATTGCAGCATTTTACTTGTTTACCTCTTTTGACCACTAAATGCTTACATTTGGTTTGGTTTCTTTTCAACATGTCTCTGTGCTTGACTGGCACAGATAACTTAGGTGGACTATTTTCAGGCCAAATGGAATGTCAGGGAATGTCAGTTGATGAGGTTAGAAATGTCTTTCTGTGCTCAGAAAGCAGTTTATTGCGTTCCCGAAAAGCACCTCACTCTGATTACTGATTACACGTACGTTTCGGGCTCAAATAGCCATTGCAGAATTCAGTGGAGAGCAATGGAAACACCTTAATTCTGGAAATTTAATCTTACAAGGACCGCTTGACCCAAGCTCCTTAAATGTTCCTCAAGGATTCGTAACTGTGGTATTGGAGTGACTTGACACAGCTGAATACACAAAGCAAAAAGTCTTCTCATAAAACACGGCCATTAAAGATGTCCTGAATTACTGTCTGATTGTGCGGTTTCATGCTTTTGTGAGCTGTGTCTCTAGGTCACGCTCAAGGCAGATGTGCAAATGGGTGATTGTTAAGAAGTAAGGTAGTACTAGAACTCGAAACTCAACCCTGTGTTAGGAAGAGAAGTATACAGTGAAGTATACACTGTGCATTGCCTTCTATTTCAAAATAGTATGTAAAATAGTATGCATTATTCCACGAGAAACATTGTCACATGACCTTTGCATGTGCCATCCAGTTGTCTTCTTCAAAACAGCAACACTATTTTTTATTTTTCAGTTATACTGTTGGAGAAGAGAAGTCTTAACATTTGGTAACTTGATGAAGCAAACAATAAAATAAATAATTTTAAACATTGTAATTTCTTTAAGTTCATTTCTTACACTGAAATGTAAGGTCAGGTCGAGCCCAGTGCATTGTGGGTCACCAGTTTTTTTAATTAGCAAACTGCATTGTAGAGTTCTACAATTAGCATTTTTAATTTACATTTTTTATTATTTATCGGTTTATTCAAATTTGAATTTGCAATTCATTAAAGTGCTAATATAAATGGTTATAGTGTCATATTCCTTATTTGACAGACACCAAAGGTTAACTAGCATCAGTCACATTAACTAACTTACAGGGACTTCAAGGTTGTCTATTATTTCTGGTGGAATGGATTTACAGTATTCAAGGGTAATGTGGGGTGAACCCAAATATATTGGTCTCTGCATGCAAGCCATGTGTTTTCTGCTTGTAGACTTTAATTAAGCAGTTACCATACAAAATACAATTTCTGGGGAAAAAAAACACTTGTCAGATTATCCTGAGGTCATTTAAATGGTACTGTGTTTTTCATTTCTGGAACATTTTAGTTTTGGTTTTAGTTCCTCCATTGTCCTCAACTCACACACACACTGCACATTAAACCAAACCAAAATATGTATAACCTATGGGTGTCTCTTCAACTGTGACCACTTCTTATCACGTTCATGTTCTGTTTATGTTCTGTATGTGTCCTGTTTCGCTCTCTTGTGTTTCCATGCTGATTAGTCCATTATCACTTTAATTATCACCTTGTTAGTTTCCGTAGTAACAAATCATGATCACCTGTGTATTGGTTTTCTTGGTTCACTCTTGTGTATATATTGTGTTGGTTATTGTTTAGTATAGATGTGTATGATTGATGCGCCAGTTTATGCTCTGTGGGTTTCCTTTGTATTGCCTATGTTTTGGATTATTATATTAAGAGTTTTTATTTCACAGTTCTTAAATCTTGGATTACCACCATGTAACACTAGCGCCCTTAAAAAACCCACTGCAGTTTTCTTATTGATTTAATTTGTTTTTCAGTTACAGTTACTGTCAATACCCATCAATCACAGTATAATGATTATAATATATATAATATATCATTTTTAACTATCATTTTGAACCATATTTTTCCTTTTATTGCCATCTTAACTGATGTATTGTGATTTCAACCACAGATTGTTGCCAAAAAGATATTTTGAAATAAAAAGCAGACTATGTATAAACAATATCACACTTTAATAAAATCATTAAATGTACTGTTTAATTAGAAACAATATTTTATAATGGATATTCAAGACTACACATTTGTTTAGAACAAATAAATCTATTGGTAATGTATGAGTTGATCAAGTCTCTAGGCCTTTGAAATCACTGTTTGTCACTGTACAGAAATGCATGTTTGTGTTTCACACAGGTGTACTATGTTGCTTTCCCACTTAAATGGAAATTATAAGTCTACTTTCTAATCCTTAAAAGAGCCCAAGAAAGCAGGACAAAATGACCCCATGTGATAAATGGGGCCCCTGGAAGCAGAACATTAGTGTGTCTAATGGGCCCTCTGATTGCTAATCAAAAACAGCTATGGAAAATTGTAGGTTAGGAGACATGGACAGCAAGACCATCAGATTAATCAATCATTACATCATTGGCATAATCTTCTTAAAGCTAAGGGAAATACAAGAAAAACATACACGGGCATACAGATTCTTGAGCTCAAAGAAAAAACAAAGTTTGCTCAAAGTTTGTCATTGAGCTAAAGGGTCATTACAACTTTATTTTACAATACTGTTTTTGTTTTGTCTAAAGAGTTTGTTTCTGTATGTTTTCTTTAATTAAATGACAGTTTCATTAATAGAAGCGGTAAGCAAATACATTATATACACAGTATTGCTTTTTTCAATTTCCATTATTTCTAAATTCACAACTGTAATGCAGTCTGTTATCATAATTTTAAATTGATTTGTTTTGCAATTAAATCTATATTATCTATCTATCTATCTATCTATCTATCTATATCTATATATATATATCTATATATATATAATTGCACAAATGAGAATGAGATTTTTCATTTACAGTATTAGGGGTCTGTTTGGTTATATGCTGTCAAACTACAATCTACTGTAGCACACACAAAACTTTCTAGCACAAAACCTTAGCATGAACCTAAACACAGCATCCTGTTATTTAGAAGGGACAGACATTTGAATACCAGACTGAATGCATCACTCTTACGGTACTCACCACAGGATTTGGTTTACATCTGCCATATGGTTAGGTGATGGTCTCAAAACGCATGTCACGTAGAAAAAGTACATTTTCTTGGAAGCTGTTCATATAGAGTCTGTAGCGGCTAATGTTGGCAATGATAGGCAGGGTAAGGAACACGTGTTTGGCTACGGCTCGTGTGGAGTTTGAGTTTCTGTTACATTGGATGCAGAAAGATCAGATACCATTTCTGTCCAGTAATCTCAAACACTTGTACTGTCTTTCATCTAGCAGTTCTGAAGACAAGAAGTGTGTCTGATCTGCTCCAGTATTCTGATGAATGAACATCTCAATAGACATCTGTAAGAAAACATTATCAGATCTGCTACACACACTACAGTGTCACCACTTCCTCTTGGAATGGTTTTGTCTGCTGTATATAAATCGGCCAGCCATGCTTGCGGGCAAGAGGAGCCCACATTAATGCCTGATTGAAACATCAGAAGTCTTGACTTTGCAGTGCCTCGAGTAACGAGATATTTCCCAAACAGCACTAGTTGTTCACAGAAACAGGGATGATGTTCAGGAATTACTCACACATGGAAAACAATATGGCGATTTCTGGCACATTTAACAGAATGAGGAACGTGATTGCTTTTTGATTCTGTGTATAATGTTTAAACTGCTATTTTTAAAACTGTAAACTACATTCTTTTATCCTGGGTAAACAATACGCAACCTGTAAAGTGTAAACACTTTAAAAAACATTGCTCTGTTTGTCAGGCCAGACACGTCAACTTGTTTGGAAACAATACTGAAAGGTATTTGCATCTCTGTTATTCTTGCGCAAACTTGGGGATATGAAAAACATAGTTACTTCCTGGATTATATATATTTATATATTCAGAAATGAATGAAGTACTTTTGCTTTTCAAATCAATCAAACTAACATTTTTGCCTGCATGATATAAAACTGGTGAAAAAACATCTGCTCTGACACAGATTGATTTTTCCAAATCCAAAATAGTGGGGAAGAAATTACACACAGGAGCTTTAATAAACAATGCTCTACTAATTTACAGTTGTCACTTTTTTCGGTTGGCATTTTGTTATACAAAAACCTAAAGCTGGACCATAATTATGGCATGATAAAGCCATGTCATGCTCATCAATGTCTAGCTTTACTGGCCCAGTGTCAGCTTCACACTGTAAAAGTGTTATTTCCTGTTCTAAACCACAAAGTTCAATCTAGTGCATTTGTGGCATTTGCTATTTTCCGTAGTTATTTCACTTTGTATACAGTCAATAGTTTGTTCTCTGTTTTATGATTCTGTCCTTCCATTTGATCTTGCCTACACATTTTAACCAGGATGTTAAAACAACAAAAGCTGTTAGCTGACATTTCTGCACACTATTGATGTTTGAGTTGCTATTTTTACATAAACACACATTGGCATTCAAATCTGGCAATCTGACAAATTTGTTCAGTGGGCCATGTTTTATGTGGCCGGTCTACCTTATTGTACAAGCATTTAAAGGTTTGAAGGTTTTCCTTTCAAGGTTTTCCAGAACGCACTTGAATCATCTACTTGAGCACTTTTTTGACATGACATTTTATGTTGAATGTAATGGAATGCTCGTTTTTGTTTTTCCCTCCATTTCTCTGTCTCATTGTAACACTGCTATTTTCTCATACTAAGACATACTAACCTCAGACCAAATTTTAGACTGTAATTTCAAAACCTTTCAAGCACAGCCCCTCACAGTGAATATTTATATAGTAACCTAGAACACCCTAGCAATTGCCTAGCAGCCAACCAGAACCCCCTGGCTAAATATCCCATTGACCATGCAGAATTAGCAAGCAGGTATTCCTAGTTTTTGCCAAACACCCATCAGCCACTTGAAACACTTTAGCAACATCATAGCAACCATCCTGAAGACTTCAGACATGACCAAGCAGCCATTCAGAACCTCCTAAAATGCCTCAGCAACAGCCTAGTAACTGTCTGAAAACCACTTAGCAGACACCCCAAACACCTTAGTAACTGCCTAGCAATGACCTGGCAACATTTAGAAAAATGTAACCTCTAGCAACACCTTAGTTACTACCCGGAACACACTAGTAGCTTCCTATAAATCACTTCATTTAACCTTGACCTCCATGCTTGAAGACTTTTTCCATTCTCATATAAACAGGCTGTTGAGATTCTGTTTCTACGAAGCCCCTCCTTCAGAATTATGCAATGGGCTCAGACTGGTTAGCTGGCCCAATGTGTTGTAATTGGCTAACCGCCAAGTGCGCCTTGTCCAGAAATGTCACAAAGTTGACAAGAAGGGGTGGAGTTTATTCAAACTATGAGCATGATGACATCACAAAACCAGAAAGAAGAGCACTGTAGTTCCTTCCAGCTGTTCACTGAAGTTCTTACAATGCGATTTCTGTAAAAGAGAATATCTTCCTTTGCTGTGAACCTTGAGTACTGTAATTTTGCAGATCTTTTTTATGCTCAAACAGCAACATTAGACACTAACTAAAGCTAAAAAAGTGAAAACGTCAATAGACCCCTTTAAAGTTTTAGGCAAGGAAACATTTAAAGTTTGTCTTGGCAAACTTTCCTTTCTACATTTTCTTGCTAAGTCTGTTAATTAGCATTAACAGAACTTATAGAAATGTGAAAATCATTTGAGCTCACATTCATGTAGCTAATTTAAGCTATACATTGTGCGCAACATGGTCGATGTCTCACAGCTTGCAGCACAGACACCTTTGTTGATGTTAATGGGAGCAGTGTAGTTGCACTGCTCATTTGGGTGTTAAATGCACTCGTTTTAATTTGTGTACCCAGAACCCCTCTCCAAGACACCCAAGAATGTTCTGTCTATTCAAACTCCTGCTTTCTGGGTTAATTATGCAATATATGCAATGCATTTTTGGTTGGTTGCACATTAAATTCTTGTTAGAGGCTTATTATCACCAACTGCGACTCCTTGCTGTGATTATTGATCCATCTGAGTTGATAGTTTTATTCACAAATCTATCTGAAGATGGTTTCATACTGTGGCTGGTTTTTAATTAGGTTTCTTTGCTCTCTGAGGCTCATTAACACTCTGTTGGCATCAGGCAGATATGCGCGATATTGATCTAATTGTCCGAGAGTGCTGTTCTGCTCTCCAACTTTCCTATGCAGTCTTTTTTAATGAGAACTCAGCAGTACCAATTCCATTGACTGTCTTTCGCTTCGTCTTTATAAGGAGGCTGTCACTAATTGGCAATTTTCTGTTTCACTGCTTTGTGATCAACAAAGGTATCATCACTGCATGTCACTGCCAATTTAACCGATTTTTCACATTCGAAAAATCTGCGACAAATAAAATGGTGAATAAAAGACTCAATAAGATGGATTGTTGGCAACAAAACTAATTAACCAATGTGCACAAGCATGACCAAATGTAAAATTATGTAATTAAGATGATTGTAAATTCCTCACCCTTAATAACTTAGCAACCAACCAACCTTACTTCGACAGCAATATTTTTATAAGAAATATTACTGTGATTGGCTATTAAATTTGATGGACAGCTCTACGAATTTTCAAACTGCACAGTTTCAGATACAGTAAAGGTTAGACTTCAGATTGGTCCCATCCGTGTATTGCATTAGTGCCAGCAGCAACTGTTTACCACTCAAGCCTGTTAACAACTCTGGAGAAGTAGAATCAGAACTAGCAATGTCTAACCTGCAAATTAATTACTCTTTTAGGTTTCTTCTTTTGAAGAATTGGTCAAATGGCTGAGCAAAATGAATTGAATTATTTCGACAGCTCACTCATACACTCAGTAGTTTGGAGCGGTTTCAAACTCCATGAAACAGTAACAAGATACTTTAAAATGCAGACAGCCTTTATGTGGTCACTGTAGCATACAGCTTCAAGTGGTTTATTGCTTTAATTTCACCAGAGAAGTTTTAAAGCTCTAGGGATTCTTTTGCACAGCCAGTCTCTGAAACACTTGACACACTTCCTGTTGCATTTGTTTCAAATCATATGAGACCATTTTAAAGCAGTTAAATGCTCCCATTTAAAAAGTTTCAGAGGTGTAGTATGTAAATTTACTGTAGTATTCTGAGAAGTCTGCACTAATCCCTGCTCACTTGAATTACAGTAACAAACCCTTGTGGTAATCAAAGCATTTCAAACGTTATCTTTCTTCTTACCAAACTCCATGTATGGGATGTCCTTCTCACAGTAGTCATGTGAACAGTCACACCAGCAGGAATAAATCGGCATCTCTGCCCCCTCTTTTTCTTGGCCTCATCCATCTGTATTTCTACAAGCCTTCTTTATTTATCAATTTCTTCATGTTAAGCTCCCTGGAGACAGCAGACATCTGCTGCCTACACTTTGAAGATGCCCCTCTCGGCTCAATTATTAACAGGGCTGCGGCCTCATTTGCATGTGGTGGCATGAAAAAGCACATCACTAACAGGTGGTGGAGAGAATGCATGCAAGCTGGGCTGTTTGATAAATAAAATATATTATGATAATGACGTGTACAGAAATGAGAGATCTGACTGGAGATAAGCTAGTGTCCTTTGCTACCAGGGATCAGTCACATTGGTTGACTAGTCGTTTGCATTTATGCATTCTACCTGCTTGAATGCATAAATGCATTTGTGTAAGTGTTATAAGCCCATCATCCATTCTGTATGAAAATCATACATTGCTCTCTGATCTGTACTTGCCCCATGGTGTAAGTTTGGCCAATGGTTTGGGAGTCAGTGGGAGTCATGAGACAATATGCCTCCTGCGCAGGAGGTGGAGATCAGGGTCATTTATCAACTGTTTGATCTTATTTCTATGGTATTACTGTGGAGCTGCTTACTGCAGGCTTGCAATTAAAGGTGCTTTAATGGTTATCCAGTTACCTGTAGCTGAACTTATACAGCATGCAGCTAGCAACACCAAAGTCATGAGTTTGATTCATTGTGGATAAAATGTTGACCTTGAATGCAAGGTGAATCTAAATTGCCTTGAATCAACTTGAAAATCTATTTGCAGTGCCAAAGACACTGCTTTCCTTTTCTGTAGTGTCATCCTATTGGGCAACAGCAAATGTTACCAGAAACAGTAGCTAGACTGACAGATTCTTACTGTTAAATCTTACTGAGAATCAGACACAACTTAAATGGGAATTTTGTTTTGGTAAACTTTTTAGAGTAAACCTCAGCATTTGGTCACCCTGGTTGTGGTGTGATCTACAGAAAGGGTCACTAAACAAACTGGTGGATGAGTATCAGTCTTATGGTGGGCGGATTTAAAGCATTATATAATTTAGATTTCTACAATTCATGTATTATCTTAATGTTTTCTTGAGAAAAGATTTGTGATTTAGCCACTGCATCTTACTGATATGGAACAGAATTGGCGCTTTAAGCTTCTGATCACAGGAGCCTTTGAGTTGTCAATCATTAGGCTAATGATGGGGCAAAAGGGTGAGGGTGGAGCTAGGTTAATGAAGGACTAACAAACAATCAGCTACAAGATCTTTCCTCCTCTGAAACCTGGTGTTTCAGGAATCAAGGCCAGATGTGATTTGGGGGTAAGGGTCTTGGGGAAGTGCTGACTTTAAAGGTCACGCGCGGCCAGCATATTTACTCCTCATTGCGCACAGCTGTGGTTACGATCTACCTACTTTGACCTTTGAACCCTGACCTTGTTGTAGCCCTGTAAGAATGTGGGGCTATTGGTTAGCAGGGGCCTTTTTCTCAAGACATGCTCCCGGGCCATTTTGTTTTGAAGACTGTGGCATGTGTGTCCATTCAAATCTTTAATGACCAACGGCCATATCTAAGGTACCAGATAAAGGTTTTCTTAATTCAATAAATGCTTTAATAGCCTTAAAATATGAACATATTGCAAAATGCAGTTAAGTTATTATTTTAGGTGGACCTTGACAATAGGAATCATATAGCTAAATCATAACAAGCATATTACACATATTATGCTTAATAGATTCATTAGAAAGAAGGTATTCTGAGAAATGTCTCAGTGGTTTTGTGTCCATATAATGGAAGTCAATAGGTTCCAATGTTGTTTGGTTACCATCCATCCATCCTCAAAACTAGCTACAGGTCTGAGATCTTTTAATGGATAATAAAGCTTTCCTGATAACATTTTAAAACAGGATCTTCAATATAAGAAACTCAGCAGCAAATGATATGTATTAGCTTTTAGTAAAACTGAAACTCTGGTTTAACCTATTTTAATCATTACCAGCTAAGTTTTACAATTTTAACTCACTGTGGGCCTCTGTGTACAATATTACTCATATTTAATACGATGTGGAAGAAAGAAGGCAAACTATGTGAAACCGCATGATAAATCTCTCTCTCTCTCTTCCCCAATGCCAGAAAGAGAATAAGGATGTCTGTGGCAGTAATGTGTTGAAAGATTGTTAGAAGCAAGCTTTATGCTGGAGTCTGGGGTATAGATTTTTGAGTTTGGATGAGAACAAATGTGAAGTAGGTCGAGCAGCCTATTTGCCCAGATCTACATCCATCCAGTCTTGATTAAATACAGCCACACTTTAGCCTGGCAGTCGATTCAGCCGTTTCACTGGAGAATGAAAGAGATTCAGAAGCACAATGTTATGAGAAGCTTATTATTTGATTATCAAAACAGCATCTGTGCAACTTTCTTTTTAACATTCACACATGTTGTGGCATGAGTTTTAATCAAAAAATCTATAGAAGTTTAATACAACATTGAATTGTTTGGGTTTCAACTTGGAAAAAAAATGCAAGTCAGCTTAAAAATGTTTTGGTAGCAATTTACCATTACAAATGTGAAAAAGAAATTTGAAAAAGTTAATTAAGAAGCTAAAAGCTGAAAGATATAAAAATATCTTTTTATATTTATTTCATTCCAGTGTCCCATGATGTTTTGCATAAATTATCACAATAACCTCTGACAAACTGCAAGCCACAATCAATAATTGTGAATGAGCTTGCTCAGGGGCTTGTTTTTTTGTAAGCAATATTATGCCATTAAATCTAGAACAAAACAAGGTGAAATTGTTCTCGTCACCACTTGAGCGTCAAAGTGAAACAGGAGCAGACGCTTGTCAGGGTGATGTAGAAATAATGAAAAATTCACACCAGCGATAAATGATGTCAAGTCAACAATTTTCAACAGTTCTGCAACACCACAAATGACCAAAATATGATGCTTTCTAATTACAAAACAGCAGAAAAAGAGTAGAGTTTAATCTGAACGAAAACATGAAGTGGATTTCAAATAAACAATGAGAATGAATTAGTTCCTCTTGCATCCCACTTTTTCTCCCATTGTTAAATTAAACCACCCTGCCAGTTCATCACTCAGTGGATGATGACTGATGTTATAGATTGTAGTCATCATCTATGCAGAGATGTGGCTTCTGAAGTAATACCCTGGAATCCTCAATCTGTAATGGATCGGAATATACGTGCATATCACAGCTGTAATCACCTTGTGATGATGGCTAGATGATTCAACAAAGGCCAGCCACAGGTCAGAGAAACTGATCAATATTTGCTTCATTGTAGTTCTTTTCTGGACTGCTTCTAAATCCCCACTTAACCCCACAGTGAGAGCTGTATTGCTCTTTGACCACTTTTTGGACCCTCAGAAGTCCTTTTACAGCCACTCTAGTTCCTTTACCTCTAAAGATAATTAGATAAACTTTCTGGTTGGTCCACAAGTAGCTCTTTATTTTACAAAGAGGATATACTGTACTAAAGCTAGACTACACACATAGCACCCATAGACAAGGACAAGCAAGCTGGCATGTCTTTCTTTTTCATTTCAGCCTAAAAAATGTACAGGAAATTCAGCTACATGCAGCATTGTAACAGTACACCTCCATAGAAAAAATATGAATGTACTGTACTCACGGTTGCCAAATCTTTTATAGACATATGGTGAGTGAATTTCATTGGAGAGCAACAGTTCAACACAGTTGTTAAAGTCCAGAGATTTGTGCTTACTGTTGAACATTCTTTTTGCAGACAGTGTAATTTATCATGGTATGATTCAGTTTGCTTCAACATAACAGGAAAACTACAAACGAGTGTACTGGATAGTTTCAGACTTTCCATGACTACGTTGTCGAGTTAGTCAGCTAAACTTTTTAAGTTTAACTTTTTGATTGGTCTTGTGGCATATATCAACTTGTGGCATATATAAGCTTAACAGTCTAAAAAAAGAGTTCTTAGTGTTTGGTTATTTTATTTTATGAATATACATCTTTCTAGTTATGACACGCTCTAGAATTTGTTTGGCTAGAAATGGTGTGTTTGGGGCCTTGAAATATTGTTGGGCGGGCCTTCACATATCATAGTGGACAAAAAGGTTGAGATCCACTGATCTATATTATCATCTCTTGACCTTTGTGAGTGTATAACCAAACATGAATTCATTCATGATTTGTTTTATTGGTTATATCAAGGCATATAACACTTCCAAGCAGGATGCTATTCAGCGTTGTGTAAAAATATAATCATAACAGGCATTTCCGTTTTACAGTCTGGTGAAAGTGTTTAATTGCATTGCAACCTCATCTGTCTTCACTTTGGCTCACTGAAACAGTCAAACGCAATAAAAAAAAAGCATGTCAAATGCTTCAACTGTGACAACATCCTATTCTTGGAGGTCCAGTGTCATTCAGGGCCAGAGAGATTCCGACATTAACCTTCTCCATCCATTGAGAGTTAAACTGAACTGTCGCTGTCAAAAACTGCATCTGGTATCTGATCCCACAAGTTACTTCCAAGAAAAAGTTGAGGAGATCGTGTTTTTTGGCACGTTTTTCCTTGCTGTGTTTGTTTATTTTGGCTGATAAAAATGTGCTAAGATTTTCTCATTATAAACGCATACACTAATGATTAATGTATAAAGGGGTTTCGCTTTGTTTCCAGTAGCTAAGGAAACAGGTTATTGTATTACAAACTCATTTCTTGGGCTGCCACTTACCCATAAACCCATCTTGACTTCATGATTAGTGTCAGTCAGTTTTGGAGAGTAACTACTTAAATGTAGAAACGCTAATGAATGAATACATGAGCTGTTTGGAAGTCTATTAACTGTCCATTTCTGGCAGTGTAGCACATAGCAAAAGCAGATTTACAGCCAAGCAAAATTAATATAATAATTCAACATAATAATGCAAAATGTAGCCGTTCCGTAGTTTGTTTTCAATGGGCAAATCATTGCGTTCTGTTTATTTTGTTGTATTTCGTTTCAATTTTTCGATTTAAGTTAAATGCAACCTAATTAAAAGGTTATTTCATCATTAAGCAATTCTAATAATAATGATCATTATTAAGTGGTTCTCAGTATGTTTGTCTGTAAGTAAAAACAAAACATAATACATTACTGAAATTAACATTTGATTAAAAAGTTAGCTAAAAATAATGTCTCCAATTAAATTGCACTCCTTAAAAATGCTGAAATTATTATTAATTAAAATGAATTTAAAAGAAAATAATTAGAATTAAAGAACTATAAAGAAGGTATAAAAAGAAAATGAAAAAAAATGAAAAAAATAAATGAAGGTAAACAGGGTCCTTATGAGAATAATTTGACCTATGATCTTAAGCAGCTGGGGTTAGGGTCAGGCCAGGTCAGATACAGGGGCCTAAGGAAGGGGTCTGAGTCTTGAGGGCCATCCCTAGGGTGCTCCCCATATGTCAGTAAGGTCCTGTACACCCACTTCCTCATTGATAGATTGCCCTTCTAAATGGTCACTTCAACCCAGTAATTGTTTTAAGAAA
This sequence comes from Chromobotia macracanthus, assembly GCA_036877525.1. Taxonomy (NCBI): domain Eukaryota; kingdom Metazoa; phylum Chordata; class Actinopteri; order Cypriniformes; family Botiidae; genus Chromobotia; species Chromobotia macracanthus. Next base: position 449,492 of record JAZGTH010000106.1, read on the forward strand.
ATCGCTGACTTGTTGATTGAGGAACTGCCGGATGCAAAACAATTTTCAACACCTCAAAAACTCAACACCAGGCAAATGTGATTGCCAGTAAAGACCTGGGAAAATGAATAAGCAGAGACAATGCTACAATATTGACACCATTGGTGTTCGTAACGGCACAGTGGGGCAGTACAAACAAACGAAAGTGGTTGGGTGGGGTTTACAGGCTCCATTCACACAGCTGTTGCATACAAGAGAAGTGGAGGCCCGACATGGCATTCCAGAATTCTGTCTCGTCTGAGCGGCTGCACTCTTGCCCTCTAGATCCCAATCACTGTTGGCTGCCGTGCAGACTGCTGTGGGCTTCACCTCCACCCGATTACACTAAATTAAGTCCAAGAAAACAAAATGTTGAAGATTGCTCCGAGTTAGACAAAAAGAGTTTCATCTGCTTTTCAACATTGAACTTAATGAGCATTGCCAGGTAAATTGTCGAGCACTTACAGAGTCCAATCAAAGAGAGAAAAATCGATGCGGTGTTTACCAAGTTAAATTTAGCCTTTAATAGTCTTAAAAATGTTTCGGTCGTGTTGGTTTGAGCTATGAACTAGCAAAATAACGTGGTGCCAATTACACGTACCAAAGATTTTAAACCACTCATCAGGCACCAAAAGTACATTTGTGTCTCCACTGGCTCCTTCAAACAGACCATAAATGGATAAATTAAACAAAAGCAAACAAAAAAAATCCACAGATGGTAAGACCATGAAAATGGTCTGCTTACTGAGGCTGATCCAGTGAAAAGAAAAATCCCAACTGGTTAATTTTGTTGGTGAGGTCAAGGAAAACATTGCCGGGAAATATTTTGGAAGCAAATTAACTTCACCACAGACTACGCTTGACTTAACTTGACCTAATTTTGGGCTATTCTTCAACACCCTTAGAACGGTTCAACTGTTTCATTGTGATTTTCTTTAGTTTAGCTGGATTGAAGTAAAGGAGACCCACCCTTGAGAAAAGGGTGAGAGAAGCAGTAAAAGGAAACCTCCAAACTCTTTTTAACAACATTAAAATTCACTTATATCAGATCATTTACACACAGCTGGTACTGTAGCTGATTTTGAGTATTTACTAGACAGCCCCTACATTTTGTCCTCCTTTAAGCAGGAAGTGTTACACCGTTCATTTAATTCAGATTTCCTCTGTCTCACCGGTCTTCATACCATCTGCTGTTTTATTGGTCAGGGTATTCTGTTGACCGCAATTGTTAAACTCCTGAACCTGGCTTGTAGTTCAGCCCTCATGCAAGCAGGTCACTTCATGGTGGGGATGCTGCCAAATCAGGCAGGTGAACAGGTGCTACCTCTCGCTTGACAAGCAGTGGGCGATGTAGATCAAAGCTCACAGCATCTAACAGTGTGTTATTTTTAATGGAAACTCTTGGACATGTGAGCTCTCTTTGTGTGCCTAGATTTTAACAAAATCATAGTGGAGCTGGGGCATAACAGCCATTATAATTATGGGTTGGAGGTCAGGTGTCACCCACTTATGGAACAGACAAAATTCCTTCCTTTGCTTTTGGTAGATGCACAATATTTTTAAAGGCTTAGAATAGAACAGCAAGAATAGGGTCATTTAAATTCATTTAAAATGGCCCTGACTGCATTGATAAGAATGTATGTTTCAATACCTCAGTCTATGAAAATATATATTTCTTTTCCTACAAACACTGGCAAAGCTGCCAGTGATTAATGTATCCATCACAATAACTAAGTATTTTCAAAAATCAGTCCAGATAAAGGAATTCTCAAAGCAACAACAGATTTGAGTCAAAGAAATATGATGTTTAAGTCTGTAGAGTATTTTCCTGATCACATATAAACTGCTCCTCACTGTTGCTCTTTTCAGGTTTGCGACCTGTGATGCCCTGTGTTACTCTGGATGGAATTGTTTCACAGTTTTGTTTTTGTGTCCTTGAACATTGATCTCCAATCTTGTGCTCTGCTAATGAACTCTTATTTTGTCTAGGATGGTAAGAGGAAATGGCCAGCTATATAGGAAATGAGGCCATAGTTGTGATCTCAAGCACTGTACTTCATTATTTCTCAAGTTTTCCATTAATTATTTTTAAGCTCCTAGAAAGCACACAGAACTTTTATTCTTTAGTTCCACCCAAGGTGGTCTGGAATAGCTGGTGGGAACTATCAATTTGCATTCCTGTTTATCTCAATAGTAGTTTTTTGGAAATATGTGAGCTACATCCCAGCATCATAGCTAAAGGGCACATTTTTTGAGCCAATCACATGAGCCACAAATGTCATGTGACTGAGCACTCTGTAGCTGCAGGAAAATAACTTCCTGACCATGCCACCACAAGAACCCACATTGTCCTGATCTGATGTGAAAGGCAGCAGCGAGGGAAAAATATATGTCCATTTTATGATTCCAAGACCCTCCACAAAACTGGTCACTGGCAAAACATCTACTTTCAGCCAAAGCTGTTTTTGCATGTCCATCAGTAAAGAATTGTGTAGTCACGAAATGTACTTTTAAAATTGAGCAGTAAAAAAACATCTACCAGCAGAGGAGTCATTTGTTTATGATAACCTGCCAAACCTTTAATTCTTGGTACACTAACAAATTTTTGTTTGTTTATAAGTGATCTTGGACATCATACCGACATGTGCTGTAAACATAAAGTTCTGTTACTGTAGAAATACACTATTTTAGACAGATTTTGCATTATTATGAGATATAACTGGAGTCGCAAATTTTAATCATATTTGCCCCAAAACATTTATTTCTATATGCTTAAAACTTGTTTCAAAAAAATGACAGTGCACCTTTAAAGTTTACTAAAAACACATTAAGTGTGAGAGTCACTGTTTTTGCTTTAACTTCCATATGCTTTAAAAAACAAAAACCCAATGAGTGATTTGTTCTGTGGGATTTCCCCCATTAATGAGTTTTTAATGAGCGTCCAGAGACAGTTCATCTTATAGGGGAGTGGATAGCGTGGCTGATGGATTGATGAATGTCCGACCTTTGTGTAAACAGTATAAGGAAGACAACACATGCATTGACGCAGGCCTCCAGGGCCCCCCCACACATTGCAAAGGAGATTATTGTGAGCCCCGTGCTGACGGCAGTGAGGTAGGATGATAGATGAAGATGTATGAGCGCAGATAGACCATTAGATTATCAGTAAGTCTATCTGATGCATTGGTGTAATCAATCCCAAATCCTACCGCCTGTCCCATTGGCAAGACATGTCTTCTAGGCCATGCCAGTAAAACAGCCAGACTACATGAAACACAGCCCAGCGCTCAGCACTCTTTTATTTCCAATTTGATTTCCTTTTCCCTTCGTGTTACGAGCCCAAGTGAACTTTCCACAGGCGTGGATCTCGAGCCAATGACATCTTTGGACAATTACATTGTTTTGAATTTTTTTCTTTCCATCTTCACGCGGATGTGATGTGTTTGAGGCACATATCAGGCGTTCCCTCTCAACTCCTGCCAGGAGGTCTTGTTGAGATGAGCTAATTGTTAGCGGGACAGTTATGGTGAGTAGAAAGTAAGGCCGTGGGTCAATGTGGGAGACACATGTTGAGTATGACTGGAGCCAGAGCTTAAGAGAAGCCAAGCCACCTTCATGAAAACATCCAGCGTGACATCAAACCCGTTAAAACAGCTATATGCGGGGATAAACATCCAGATAAACGGGAAAATAATTGAAGCCTTTGAAAGTTGAAACTGAAGGCTTTTATAGTCTCTGACGATTTAACATTGGCCCAAAGGCCCAAGACTTAAACAATGACAACATCTGCGGGCTTTGAAAAATGGCTTCATCATGTTGAGTCAATTTCGCAATTAATCATCACATTGCCAGACCTTCTAAATTTGGTGGGCCCTTTTATGATTGATTGTTTATGTTTATGATTATTTTGTGTGTTCCAATTAGTCATCTGTACAACTTTTGAAATGGTGAAAATGTTTCAAAATCATCTATCGAGGCTGCGGCTACCTGTGTAACATTACTAGCATCCCTGCGGGAAAACAAAAACACGTTAAACCAGTCTAAGTTGATTAGCAGGTCAAGCTGGTTGTTTTGATGGTCTTAGAGGGGGTTATGGGCATTGTTCAACTGGTCAGGCTGAGAGACAAGCTGGCTGATCATGGAAGCCTTTCACAGACTGGGAGACCCAACATGTCCTCCAACCCATATGACATCTTAATGCATTGTGGGCTTTTGCTGTGTCATAATTTAGTATTTGTTTAGCTTGACTGGTAGAGCATTGCGTTAGTAGTGAAATGGTCACGGGTTTGATCCCAGGGAACACATATACGGTTAAAACGTGTTCATTAAATGCACTGTAAATCGCTTTCCAAAGTAAATGGTGGGTATAGGACTTTTTAAGTACAGTTACATTTAGGTATTTAGCAGACGTGTTTATCCAAAGCGACTTACAAGGTGAGGAAAACAATAAAGCGATACATTGTAGGGAGGCAATAACAAGAGTAGTGCTAAACTAAGTTACAGATTTACAAAGTTACAAATGTCAGGATAATTGGCATTATCTGCTAAATAAAATGCTGTTTGGAAATACCATACTTCAAAATTCACTATCATTACATATATCACAATCACAAGATGTAGTGCGCTCTGCATCGCTGTCCACTGGGAGCGTTTTAGCTGCATTAACAGTTGGTGAACAGAAGAGGATGATGGTGCAAGCTGAAGTCTTCATACAGTGTTGGAGCATTACCAATTACCAGGCAGTTTCAGGACACTTGGCAGGGTGTATTCTCCCTGTCAGTCATGTTGCAGTACATGCGCTGCAGTGGCATTCAACATCTGGTTTCTTTTGACAGGTAAAGAAGAATAAGCTGTTACTGCAACATCAGCACTAATGGAAATGAATGCTTTACCTGAGGCTCTCGACAGCTAACCTCTTCCTGTTTTTCTCGAAGAAACGCTGGCTGAAGCTCAGATGTTTGAAAATGTTGTATTCAGCCTCGAAGAAACGCTGGCTGAAGCTCAGATGTTTGAAAATGTTGTATTCAGCCTTTTTCTTTTCAGAAAATAAAAAATGGGTAAGTTATATAAAGAAAGGAAAATAAAATGACATTTGCTTTAGTATTAAATAGCAGATGTTTGAAAATGTGTGCACAGTATGCAATGAGCAATGCTTGTTATTAAATCTCTTGAAGATCACGGAACACGGCCACCCAATGCAGGCTGAAGGAAGAAGCAACTTTGGACACCGATTGGGTAAAATAAAATTAGCCCAACTTTTACAGCTAATTAGTTACACATGGGAGGCTGCTTGAAAAACTAGGTTGTGGGAGGCTTACTTGAAAAGGTGATGACATTTCCAACATCTTGCAGCATTTTGTGGTGTGGGAAACTCACTGCAAACAATTCTGTCCAGGACATGAATGTTGCGGCAAACTCTTCCAGCAGAAATTCCATGGAATTGCAAAAGAATAAAGGCAGGATGGGCTCTAGGCTAATAAGCGTTTCATGATTGATTGCTAAGATCCTAATATTTAGAGGGGGGGTAGAGGCTTACAATAATTAGATTCGAATTTGTGTGACAACACTCTGACCCTTTTGCTATCGTTCTGAAATTCAATTTAGATTTATTTACATAGTTCTTTTAATGATGTAAATGTTTTACTAAGCAGCTTTGTAGTGTTTATGGTTACACTTTAAGTGAATGTGCACAAAACAATAATCTCAAGAAAGATATCCAGGAGGGATTCCATAAGAATGTGGTTTGCATGCACTGTTTGCATTGTTTTAACACCCACTTCACTAAAGGCATTACACAAATCTGGTAATGATGCAAACACAAACAATATATCATATGATGAATCACTGTTGCCATGATCAATAGAAAATGTTCACAGCTTTTTTTGTTGCTCCAAGCTACTCACAAAAATCTGGGCAACTAGACTGTTGTGAATAACATGCAAATTAAAGCCTAATTAGATAAAATAGATAAACAAATGTATTTGTCAATGACTTATAACCATAAATGATGGTTTTATAAGTTAAATGAGGAAACTGATTGGTTTGTTGGGGGACCAGATAAGTGGGTGGGGCCTGAGCAGGTAGGCAGTGGTCAGAAATGTATTAGTAAATGTTTATTATGCAATTGTATTGTTTATGTATTATTTATTGCAGTCATACTTCAAGCCAAACTTCAGAATAACTATTTTAAAAGATGAGAAGAACTTAAAAAAATATTTTATTGACAATTAAGCACTCTTCACCCCTAAATTCTCACCAGCTCAATGATTATTATTTTAATGGTAAAGACCATTTGTACAATATACTGTACATCATGGCAGAACTTAATTTATGCAGATTTAATAAAAAAATAGATATGTCCAGACAGGATCTTTTTAATTACTGTACATTATAAAAGAAAATCATGCTATGCTTTACTTTAATTTCAGCAATCTGTGTAAACTTTAAAACATAGATCTTAATACTACCTAGATAAATCTACAAATATTTAGCCCCAATAAAATGTATGTGGTATAAAAGAGTAATTCACCTAAAATTAATTTCTCTTCATTAGAGTTCAAAAGAAAAATGCTAATGTCTGTTTTTCAAACATTAGATTTCATAAATTAAAATTCTGATCTGGTTAAAACAATCAGAAATCATCAGAAAGTCATATAAACAACTTAATTTTATAATGTTTTTGTGTCTGTTTTAAAATTTTAAAGCTCCAGTCGCCCTTCACTTTAATTGCATGGAAAATAGCGACCAGCACATTTTTCACAATTTTCTTTGAAAGAAAGTCATACAGATTTGGAATAACATGAGAATGATTAAATAATGAACAAGTTTTTGTTTCTATGTGAACTACTTCTTTAAAGCAGACATCAAGTCTCTGCTTAACATGTCAATAACACTGAAATATACTCAGATGTGTGTCTGCACCACTTTTCCCCTGAGTAAGGCAGTTGACCCCTGGCCTGCTCCAGGCAGCCTGTCCATGCAGAAAATATACTGTAAGTCCCTCTGGATAAAAAGAGCATCTGTTAACTAACAAATAACCAACAAATGTTGTTGACACTTAAAGGTCACTTTTATTTATCTGCGCCTGGTTCTCCAGAGCCTGAGTTGAGCTTAGAACTCCAGTCATGTTCTTTCAGATGTATTTCACCAGAACATTGAACCCTGTTCTAAAACATGCAGAGCTTCAGTTTAAAGTGGCCACCAGAGGATTGGAGCCTTGCCAGCGATCTCCAAAACTGAACGTTGCACTGTATTAATTTTATTAATCAGCCCCACATGCGAACATGGAACAAGAATGAGTGATAGAACACAGAGAAAGAAAAGGAAGACCTGAGGTGTAGAGAAACTACATAAACAGAGAAAGGGGGAGCTGAAGGACTGCAAGATACAGCATGCTGAATGAAGACAATGGCACAGCACCTTAAAGCAACAGACAGGGATCATTATATTGTTTTGTTGCTCACAAAACATGGAATTTTACATTTTACACTTTCTTTTTCTTTACATTTTAAACCTTTTCTTCTCTGAAATACACTTTCAGTTGTGGATAATGTTTCTTGGACCAAAAACAGTTCAATTAAAAATTCCAGTTCTGCAAACAAACAAATAACAAGAAACCATAAATTACTCACTTTGAAATCATTGTGACTGTGACTGGGGTCTGGTTATGCCAAGCTGCAAAATAATACAAACACATTATAAATATATAATATAAAAGTACTCCACACAACTATATTCCAAGACTACAGTTTTTAATATGAGTTAAAAATACAGCATATGAGTGTATAAGCAAAGTTCATGATATTGTGTTATCACTCTGTGACAATTTATGGTTTGGTATAAAAATATGTACATAATTAAGTAAATAACTAAGGCTGCCACATACAACTGAAAAATACATTTTTTAGTGACAGTGGGGTTATCTCATTTCACAGGACAGAACATTCCAGAACATCGGTGTAGATATCTAGTTGGACATTTCTTGGAACGTGAACACAGAGACACAGATGCGAATGTAATTAATAACCGAGAGCAACTGAACTTCAGAATTTGTCAGATAGAAAATGTATGCCTTCCTAATTCAAAATGTCGCTGATAACTTTATCCAGTTGGATAATGTGGATGATTTGTGTGTATAATAATTTCTAACACATTCTTTCTGACAGAAATATCTGCCTACAGAGTGACTGAGTTTGTTTGTTGATAAATTTATGAATAATAATTTAGCTCATTGCCTGTTGTAGTACAGGAGGGCCTATTTTGCTGGAAATTAAGCATTTTGATGGGGTGTTGGGATTATTGGACTATAATCCATAAAACTCATCAATGATTTTCTAATAGCACACTTGGAGCTCCATCCATCCCTGTTTCATGTTGTTTCTACAGAGGGAACTTGTTTCCAATTTATTTGCTGAGGTTACAGCAGTCTGAAACAATTTCAAGGCTCTCTGAATTCTTAAGGACTTACATTCTCACCACTTTGCCTTTGGCAGTACTTTCATTTCCTTGACCAGTTATTCGAGAGAAGGGCTTGGCCTAAAAATTGTTATAAACAAATATAAACTTTTGTAGATCCATTGTACACACTACTAAATTCCCTAAATAAGCATTTTAGCTAATAAACCTGTGTAACTTATTCACTAACCACCTGCAATTCAGGTGAACAGGCTATTGTCATTCTTTATTAAAGCACAAACATACCTTGTTATATTCAATTACAGTTTATTATTATATAATGCACCATAGTCACAGAAATCTGTGCTGTGCTTAATGTTGTGATATTACTGTCTGCAGAAAGCTGGTGGTAAACAGAGTTTTGTTTGTACGGGATGTCTGTAAACATTTTCTACTTAACATGGCAGCAGCGATAGTCAAGCGAGCAAAATTATTACACTAGCGGGCTTATAGAGACGATTGAAGTGCCTGTATAGCAGTTGGGGTAGTCTGGTGTGCCCTCCAAAAGTGAGCACTTAGGAGAGGCCTGTAGGCTCTGGAACTATTCGCTGTTACCTGATTCGTATAAATCCTTAAGTGAATCAGCCACTGAAACAACACATGCAAGTAAACAATTCAATCACATGCCTCAAGCATGTAATAACCTGTCCTAAAGTGCAATACTTTTCGTAATACATTTTTCTTTTGCAATTACTAAATTTTCCTTAAATCTACCAAAAAAAACCCCTCATTGTATTTTCCAGGCTTTAGAAAATAAATGGCCCAACCGTAGAATTCACTGAGCTTTTCTCAAGGGAGATTTAGGTGTCGAAAAATCATCGAGAAGATAATTGAGTGGTAAGCATAGCTGAATCATTACCAAAGGGCTCTTGGGTCTTAAATTAAGAGCGCTTTTCACACCCCAGATTCACTTGAGCTGAAGTGCAAGATGAATTTCAGTCTACCGGCTCAGGGAGCTCGCAGGGATATCCCTTATGTTATTGAAATGCAGCTCTCAGCCACAGTCAAAGGCACCAAAGAATCTCGGGACACGGGCGGCAGCACAACGTCTCCATTTAGTACACTGAGAAACAGCTGCATCCAAATGTTCTCTCTCTGTAACCTAGAGGGGTCCCAAGTCATTGCCTCCAAAGCCTTCACAGGGCCCCACCAACCCCCCCTTGTGCACACTTGAGACTAGAAATGGATTCCAGCACCGGTAATGCTGAGCAGGAACAAATGGACTGTAGACCACCCCTACAACCCCAGTGCTCCCAGAACCTGAGTGCTTACACAAATAAACCGGCAAAGATTTAATGACGTTGGGCTCTGGATCTTTTTTTTCACCCTTGCTTGTTCATTGAAAGATCAAACAGTCCCCGAGCACTGAGGAATTCTGAGAGAATAGTGATATATTCTTCTCGGCCAACCCTGCGCACAAGCAGATGTATATTGTCCTTTCCATGATTAAGACTGAAGGCTAATTCGCACATGAATTAACTCTCAGTTTCATGAAGACAAATAGTTCAGTTTTGCTTTCTAGATTATGTCGACAAATGACGTTAATGCCAAGTTTACATTGTGTAAACTCCTCCACGAGGCTACAGAAATTTCATTTCAGCACATCTCTAGCACGCATATGCGCGGACATCAACAAAACACTCCAGTTTGTTTACGCATTTAAGTCATCACGTTAGATGCGCAACAAGTAAAGTTTGCATTGCTAAATTGCGGCTATCCATCAACACTAGCCTGAGATGTGTTCATGGCTGAAGGAGACAAGCATTGAAAACTATTTCCCCCATAAGTCCGGCTTCTATGTGTTCAAACACATTTTAACCTCAAAGGGTGCAAGGATCATGTTCAGAATAACATGCTCATTATATTCTCTGGACTATGTCAAATTTCTTCCTTCCTTTCTTTGAGTCCTGTTCTCTGCTCAGTTCCAGCTATCATATTTTTTCCCTCGAAGAAAATATGTACAGTCCCAGGCAAAATACAGCTTTAAACAGTATTGCACACTCACAACAAATGTGTTTAGTGCATAAGATATTTTTCAGAGTGGCTGGAAAATTTCCCAATTACTTCAGTTTGTCAGCATGCTAAAGACTTTAACAGTGTGAACATATGCAACTGTGAGAATAGTTAGTGTTTCGCGAGGATTCATCTGTGGATAGCAACAGAGCTCAAACAGCATTAACCAAGATAATGTGTTTTTCAACCATATTAAAGAACACTTAAACCATTTCCTCCTAAAATCCTTCTGGGTCTGAAAATCCGATTGAGCACCCCATCTTAAGTTCAGGGATAGTTTGCATAATTTAATGCACCTAACCGCACATCAATTTAAAAACAGCGTGTTTATGTCAGTTGCAATTAGGTTAAATTCGGTTTAGGAAGTCTGGTGACAAATGAAACCGTTTAAATAGATGCTTGGAAAGAATTCATTTTCTGTGGCTGCATGAGAATTGAAGATCTGAAATCTTTTCTTGAAGAAACTTAAGCCAGCTGTATACTTTATCTGGCTGTGCGGCCCTGTTCCAAGACATGCTGCCTACTGCCTACATAGGCAGCTACCTTCCAGGGCAATATCCTAACCATCATGGTTCAACTATCAACTATATAGACAGCACTGTATTAATTTAAATGTATTTGTAAAATGTCATACAAAAAGTGTTCCATTTAGGAATTATTCATTATTTTAATAGCATTAGTATCTTGCTAAGATAAAAAAAACAAATACAAAACTCTGATCATTAAAAAATAAATACCACACACAAATATTGGATGAAATGGTCAATTTTAAATAGATAGTTTAAAATAAAATAGACACCTTTCAAAAAATGCTGCCTACATAAGCAGCCCAATAGTTTTTAGAACAGAGCCCTTGAATGTATGTGTACGTGAGTGATTAAGTAAGAGCATGATATGGCCGCCTGAACACATAGAAGAATACCAGCAGCTTTCCAAGTTCTGCTTTGCACGTTACATTCGCCAGGGGTAAATATGTGGCTGGTGGGCTCTGGCCTGCTACAAGTGTAGGAGAAAATGCTAATGTAATCAAATATATTAAATACATGTGCATGCATTTAGAAGAACAGAAGAAAATGTCTTTGTTCTGATCCCCGGCTCATAACCACATTTTTCCTTCCTGAATTTCCCCCTGAAATGTTTGATGTGCAGTGTTTTTTATAAAGCAGCCAAAAGGTGTAACCACCATCCTCAGGGTATTTCAGTTTACACTACGATGACATTAATTCAAAATAATTTAAAAGCAAAGTCTAGCATGCTGAAGAACGGTTCGGTTTTATTAAAAAAGTTTTTTTTTAATTTAGTAAATTTTGTTTGCTTTAAGGCTATAGTTCACAAAAAACTGTGAAAGTGTCTGGTCAATGTTAAAGCTTTGCACAGTCAGAGTGCCTATAACTTTAAGCAGATATTTGATACACACTCACATGCACGTTTCCCCCTTGCTCTCTTTTTCTCAACTCACAACAAATGTAAAAGAGAAAATAGAAAACAGATTCAGGAAGATCTTTCACAGGCTGTTTCCTGTTATCTCAGAGCTATGACGTTTGATTTTGATAACAAAGTGACATTTCCGTTTTTAGGATCATACGGTCACTTTAATTTTGATAAGATTCAGATGCTGAACAGAAATGTTGCTGAATAAAATGTTGGTGAGGCTTGTATGTGCAGACGTCACCACCTTGAGATGGTTTTTGATGGTCCTCCCAGCCTGGCTAAGCTAAAAAATTTTTGTTAATGATTTATTATTATTTGTCAAAATCCATGAAGTTTTATTTGAATGAAATATGTAAATTTAATTAGTACTATTGTTTTGAATTAATAGAAATTGCCACATGGAAATGCTCTCATTGTCATAAAAGTTGTTTCATGATGCTAAATGTTAATTGTGGAAGTTTCAGTTACACTTTATTTTTAGGTGTGCTTGTTCCAGTGTAATTATACATTTAAGTAATGAGTAATATTTATTAACAATATGTACTTACTGTACGGTTAGTATTTGGGTTAGTTGCATGTAATTATGCATAATTTACAGTTATTATTATAGTATTTCATAAGTACATGTAAGATATAACACTGTAAAAAAACTGTTACCAAATTTTACTATAGTGGTAATACATTAAAATAAAATAGCTAATAAATATAACTAATAAATAGGTCTCAAAAATACTGTTTTTAAAACAGTATTTAACAGGCCCAAAAACAAAAATTTCAAGAATGTGACGATAAAAAATAGTTAAAGACAAATGTGAGGAACTCAAGGCACATGGTCAGACTGACACTGAGTCTCCAGACCTCTGCCTGGCGACCACGTCCTGCAGTATCAAATACAACCAAGAATAGCGTGGGCTTCTAAAGGCTATAGTGTGCACAAGACAAGCAGTGTGTGTGGCCCACGGTCCCACTCTCTACCACATGTTCACACATACTCAAACACGTTTGACTTCAGTAACTCAGCCCATCAGTACAGTCACACACGTCACATTACGACTCTGAGGTGTTTCCTTATGGCCGGCCGTGCCTGAGAAAAAGCCAGACTTTGTGTCACTTGATATCACTCCAAGTTTGAGATCAATATTTGACAGCTAATAAAAAAACAAATGAATTATGTTAAAAGTTAAATTGTATAAAAAATGCAAAAACAAATGCATCAAACAGCACTCTTGTTTTTGTTTAAGAACGGTTATATTCACTTGCAAGTTAATTGTAATTTATAGAGTTATGCTCAATTATATTTAGTTTCTGGTTTGAATTGTACCGCACTGCATACATGAAAATCTTTACACACATGAAAGCGCAGCAAATTTTATTCGAAGACTAGTTTGTGAAATGAAACACTCAGGTCTTTCTATCTTCTCATGAGCTTTGGAAAACTTTTTGTCATTCTTTTAAAGTACAAGCTAGAAAAGTTGTTTATATTTGTTTTCTCAGATTTAATGTATATTTCACGGTTTAGTACCCCCACTAAAATCAGTTTTAAAGACACTGGAGGTAAACTCTCTACAAAACTTCAAACTGTGTGTATATATACATGCATTTGGACTTGAAGTCCATATGGCTTTATTCAAAGTCTTCAAAGCCATACGACAGAGCTTTCAAAGTTTTAAATCCGTCTTATTGATTCAGAAGACTTGCTGTGTATAATACATACTGGCTCTTAGGGCAGAATGTTAAATGCTTCCCTAATTGTAAATCAAATGAAACAGAGAAGTGGTTTAATTCTGGTTGAACTGTTCCTTTAATTTCTTACACTGACTGTTTTCTGTGCAGCCATGACCCCTTAACAACAGAGACTGAAGAGTGTGTAAAACGAGAATCCAGCACCTGTTGTCATGTTCTTGAGCGGTGGCCTGTGCTTACATCCTTCGCTTTGCATTGTCAGACTTTGAGATATAAGGCAATAGTGGTGGATTGTGCTGAGGCAGTACCATCCATCATTCAAAGCAAGAGAAAGTGTTTCTGTCCTTGTTTGACACCTCTCAGCTTGCCAGTCGTGGGTAAAAATTTGTCCTGACAGATGGCACCACACACCTTTTGCACACCTCAGCACTGTTGAACAGTCCTGAATATCTATGCAGATTTAATACAAAATTAGGTTTATGAAACCAATACCGTCCCAGTTTGCATATTATCCATCTTAAATGGTAAGAGAAATTAGGGTTAGTCTGTTCCAAATTAGTGTTGAAAATAGCCTAAGGTGTACTAGCCATAGAAAAATATTTCAATTTAAGTAAACAAGCTGTACTTTTATTCCTGTTTCATACATACAGAATATTCACAAGTCTTGGGTTCGATTCCCAGAGAATGCATGTTCTGATAAAATGTATAGCTTGATTGCACTGTACGTTACTTTGGATATAAACCAAATGTGTAAATCTTAGAAACATTTACTGCTAAGAGTTTGCTCTTTTATAGCTCCAAGGAGTTAACTGAGGTCTCTGTTGAAATTTCTTTTCAGTACCAAATGAAAGTGTCTCTTCTGAAACTCTAGAGGACACACATCAGGTTATTGGGTTTTTTGTCTCAGGAGAAAAACTAAGTAGTGCAAGACTTGCAAAAGACTTTCTGCTCTCAGTTTTATGTAAATGACTCATTTGTGATGTCTCTATTCTGCATGTATTTTCACTGAATTGTGAAGTGCGTGAAGTACATTTGTGCATGCTTTCTCAGCTAATATTACCCACTACACCTTGCATGACAGAAGCAGATGAGTTCTGATGTTTCACTTTTTTTACTTTATTAGTTAAAGGAAAGTGACAAGAAATGTGAGGTCATGGCTACAAGTGGTTTATACACATAGGAAACTAAAAGTTTAGAAGAAAATTAATTTTAAGGTTATGATTTTGGCTAGATGCTTAATGCTTACATATACACTCAAACAATACTCAAACAGTTCTCCAGGTAACAAAAAACAGTTGGCTGTAGGCGTTATTAACTTTAGTAACAGGGGGTCTACAATATCAAATTACTGTTGTATAATGTGCTACCATGTCCTGATACTCACACACTATATATCTACTCCCACCATCAGTGATGCACAGTACATACTTTTAGTGCATGATGCAAGTATGTGAACTGAGATTTGACTTTTCTAGCTTGACTGCAGTGTTACTTTTTAAATACATGAGTCACTATTCAAGAATAATAATAGGAGGTCAGTTGTGTGGTTATTCAACAGACTAAAGTGTTTGCATGCAGCTGAACTATAGTTCGCATGCAATATAGTCAAAGACCTTGAATGAAAAAATGTATTTAAAAGGACAAATATAATAAACAATAAAACACAAGGTTTGTGCTGAAGGTTTTTAACTTTCAGCACAAACGAGAAGGTTTTTAAACAAGACAAAGCATAGTCTACATATTCTTAAATTAAACAATGTAAAAAAAAATAAGAGTCAAAATGTAATTATTTACATTTTATTTGCTTAAAATTTGTATAATGTATAATCTTCTACAGTATAATGCAGTTTTTTAAGATATTTCATTTAAATATTTCAGTCGCTCATTTGACTATTGGGACTATAGAAGCAAGTTTTACATAAATACTGATGTCTATGTACAACAATTTTAGTTATTTTGTCCTGAAGAACCAGCTATATTTTATGGGCTTTTAAGTAAGTGATTTTGTGACTTCACCCTCCTCACCCCCTAAAACAATAAACAATGAACATTAAGCATTACATTTATAACACAAAAAACACTTTGTTGAAACCCTTTTAATAAACCAAACACAACTGTATCTGAAGTTAAATATCAGAAATGGCACATTTTATTTTGAGGTAAACAAACTGGTTCTGGCTTTGCCAGAGTTTATGTTTTGTTTGCTATAAGCTTTAAAAACCTTCATGATATTGTGAACTTTGATGTCAGAATGAGATCTGTTTAGCAGACAGGCACATAAACACTTGCGCACCACAAGCTGACAGACACACACTCTGACCGTGTCTCAGTGTATGTTTGACAACTGTTCAGTGTTGTACCACACATGACAAACTCATCCTCCACATCTACACATGTGGCCTGCTGGCTGTTACATGAACTCATTTATGTAGACAAACAGTGCAAACGTAAAGAGAGCAAAAATGTCTTAAACTTGAGATAAGAGCGGCTACCAACACAACCTCTAAAAACTCCAGTAAAAGCCCATTTCAACACAGAAATGAATTTTCTAAGGATTTTATATTAGATTTATAAGATTTTTGTTGTTGTTGTTGTAATTGGTCATCATTTTAATCTTTTGTTTGTTTTTTACACTAATTTTACACTTTGTTACTTTCAAATATAAACAGAGGACAAGCCTCATGTTAAGGACAGAATTTATTTTATAGTGCAACTATATTTGTTAATGAACAAGTTTAGTTTGTAGTTGTTTTTTATATGATGTTAAAATATTGGTATTGCAAATAAATAAATAAATACAAACTCAATCACT
This sequence comes from Chromobotia macracanthus, assembly GCA_036877525.1. NCBI lineage: Eukaryota > Metazoa > Chordata > Actinopteri > Cypriniformes > Botiidae > Chromobotia > Chromobotia macracanthus. The sequence goes on from JAZGTH010000106.1 coordinate 465,903, forward strand.
ATTAATTTACACACTAAATTTCGTTTTGCTTTAAAATGTACTAGATTAAATGTAACAATATTTTTTTAACTAAGGGAGCACTTGAATCTAGTGATTTGTAAAACTCAGTTTAAAGCATTTAACATAGATGAATCTGTGTTTTTGCACTGCAGCTGAGAAGCTGAAAACACAGGAAATTCAAAACACCTTGAGTCAAGCCTAAATTAATAATTCTTCAAAGACTGGGCAGGTTTTTCCCTTCTGAACTTCTGGCTTCTCAGATTTCAATCACTGACGTTACAGAGATCCTGAAAAACAAAACGTGATCTTCCCTCTTACGCTGCCTGTGGCGGCCAAAGGTTAAGCCCATTTCAAACAAGCTGGTCCAAACTCTCACTCACACACTCACACACACCCCAAATGATAAATCTCACTGACTGCCCTTCACTTGCCCCCAGACAATCCCCACACTTGCCCTTAAAATACCAAAAAAACTGCTTTGTGGGGAGGTGTGTAATGTTTGCACGGTTGGTGGTCGCTACGGTAATAAAGTGAAGAGAAGCTGTTTACCCATAAAACCTGCATAACTTTTACATTACCTAATTTTAGGGAGGTTACTTGGCTTATTTTCATGGCCAAAGCCCATATTCTGAAGTTCTGAATGGCAATAATTGTTAAATGCTGGTGTTTGTTCTATAAATCTGATTGTAAATTGACCTGTAAAGCAGTATAATACAGAGCAACTGTAAATATATGTAAATATATCAGTGTATACAGGTAACAGAACAATGACAGCATGTTAGATGTAGTATTTCTGAGAATGCATTTATACAAACAAAGATACTGATTGTACATACTGTTCCAACTGTGGAAAAGTAAGTGTTTTGAATGTAGGTACTGTGTGAAAATTACAGGCAGGTGTGTTTATCAGGGCGGTGGATGTCCAGGAGCAGTATTAAGCACCCCTGATCTACAGCCACATTTACACTGTTCAAGACAATGTCATGAACAATTGGGTCCCCCCGGTCAAATGAGCCTGCCTAGAGGGTAGCCATTTGTAATGCCTGTTTAAAAGCTGTTGAGAATTGCTGTAATTATATGCAGTACAGGGTAAATGATTTGCATATAGGCTATGCTTGCAGGCTAATTAGCTAGTAGTACACTAAATTGGTATGCTGAGAGGTTTCCAAACTAACAATTGTAAGAATGTTTCCCTAACATTTTCATTAAGTAATAATAAAATGTTATTTTGAATGTTATAGGAACATTCTACTAACAAGAATATTTTTTTTTACATAGGTAAATAATGTTAAAAGTGTTCTACAGCACAGCTGACAGAAAATGAGACACACGTTGAGCATCACAGTGGCAAAGCGTTGATGGATAAGTTATTTCTGAGTTAAGCTGAGTTGGCTAAAGAAGGAAGGTAACTCGGTCGGTTGCGTCAAAAGTCGGACTGGACTGGCACATGACTTTTGTATTGTTGTCTATCACAACCAGACATTGGTTCGCATGGTTAGTGCAAAAAGCCTCTGCCAACAAGGTGGGCTGTTAATTGTAAACAGACACTCAGATTGGGTCTTATTTGGTCCATTTGGAAAAAGCACATTTATTTTAAATTACCCGAGACCTGAGGCAACTAATACAGAACCCGACCCGTGCCTGAGGCACTCGTCAAAGTTTTGGATCTGGAGTTTTGGGTCTCGGGTCGGACCTTGGGTTTTCAAATCCAGGTGGACCCATGAAGACCTCTACTCTAGTTTGGCACTAATATTAGTTCACAGTCTGTGTGAACTAATGAGATGAGAGATGGTTTAAATTATTGTGGCGTTAGAAACTACAGTATCCGAGAGGAGATGTTGGGTCAGGACAGGACATGATGCCCAATGCTGTCATTTCCCCAAACAAATTTCCAACCCAGTGCACAGACACTTAATCTGCCTTTAATTCCAAACACATTTCTTTTTGGACAAACTGCTGTCATCCAAAATGAGAACATTGTAGCTGATGAGCCTCTAATGAGGGATATGTGTTTTTGTTGATGACATTACTGACTGGAAAAAATAATACATTTCTGGGTAGGTAAAGTTACTGTGCTTGCCAAGCTAATAAATTAAATAAAATGGAAATTAAAGTACAGTGAAATCATTTGAAAAAGTGGTTAGAATTCATACCATTACTGTAACATAACATGTTAACATATAACATTAATTCCTCCAAAAAATAACCATAATTCCCCAAAAAATAACCATAATTCTACAAAAGAATAACCAGACAGGAACCAAACATATGCTAACGATAGAGGAATGTTCTATGCTTGGGGTATTTTGCACGTCAAACTTATACATTAAAGGCAACTGGAAAAAACTGCATAATTACACAAATTTATAATTATGTTACTTTGTAAGATACCTTTGACCAAAATCTCAGGCAGCATCACATGTAAGCCAGAACATCAGCTTTTCACAACAAAAACAAAGAACAGTAAAAGCGTGTTGTGAGCATATTTACTGCTACTTAAATGTAGGTTGTGACCTGGTTAGATCTATCCACTGCAAGATCTTCACCAATGCTTGTAAAGATTCTTGTATAGATGCTGCTACTGAAGATGTGTGTCAAAGAAAAATAGATCCTCCGATAGGTATAACTAGGTATCAGTTAGTGACACTCACGCTGTTGCTAACACATCAAACTACAATGCTAATACACAACTTCATGATAGCTGCAAATAATTCCAACTAATAGGTCTCAATTTAAATAATGCCACAGAGATTTGAGTATTAGTGAAGAGATTAATTGAGTAGTTGTACTATAACACACCATGAGGGACTGAGTGCAATTACTACTTTACAACATTTATGAATAATCATTAAGCTATAACCTACTTACACAAATACCTTTGTTTCCTACATGCTCTCATGGGATATGAGCACTTTTGCAATTGCAAGCTGTGTAGATGAGTCACCTCAAAATGCTTTCAAGAAATGTATTTCTGCAGCATCACAGAGTTGCTAGTCTGTGCTAGTTGAACAATAAACAGACTTTTATTAGAACAGAATGACACTGTACTTTCTCTGAAGAAAATCGAAGTGTCTTTGGCCCATGAAAAGAGTTTTGAGTGGATTCCAGGGCATTGCAATGCAGTGTTGCAAGTGGCTTTATTCGAGTTGCTATTTGGTTGCTAGGTTGTTTATTGGTGCTGGGGCACTGATATGTGGCTACTTATTGGCCCAAGGAAAAACAGGCCACCCCAGTGTCTCTGGTCCTAGTCTCATATAGCCAGATCTTCACACACACAGCTTTCATTGGCCAAAAACCACCCAAGAGTCTGTCTGACTGACATGCACAACAACCAATCACAGTTTGCTTTGTTCAGCATCATGTTTCCAGGCAGACTGTTAAAGAACGTGACACACACATGTCCTAGAAAGTATACAGAATCCAGATGATGACTTTGTATGATGACTTTGTTTGATACTCCTGAAGTGTTTCTAATTCTGTATGCCTTTTACATCAGATATTAAGCCAACGGTCTGTGGGCGACACATCTGAGACTACTCTAGTTCATCTTTAATATGTAAGCTGAATTCTAATACATAGTTATTGGCTTAATACCTAAGGAATTTAATCAGATTACAAACCTTACACCTATATGCCACTATAAAGTACTAAATAGAACATAAACTTACTTATTTGTCACTTTACTTTATCTTGGTATTACTACTGATTTCCATTATACTAGAAAAACTAAAGCTCCTGTTCATACAATACTATATTGTATTGCTTTAAAATAGGTGTTGCTTTTCACAATTTTTCCCCTATGAGCTGGTGACCAATCCATCATTAGAATGACAAATACACAGACAAAGAGACATTTACACATTTAGTCAGACGATTTAGAGTTTTCAATACACCTGCTTTCTTTTTGAACTGTAGGGGAAACTATAGAGTAAACACAGGGAGAGCATGCAGATGCCACACAGAAAGATCCTCCTGAGTCACCCGGGACTCGAACCAGGAACCTTACTGTTGTATGTCAATGAAACTACCCACTCAGTCACTTTGCTCCCTTTTCTGCCTATTTGAATTCACATATTGCATTCATCTATGACACGTGAGAACTAATGACCTTTGGCCTGAGTTATGTCAAATCACTGAACATGGATGGTTACTTTAACATGGTTACTATAAACTGTTGTCTGTATTGGAAAGAGCTGTGTTGTGTTTCAAAGAAAAAAACACCAGCAAATGGGGTTGGAACAACATCAGGGTAAGTAAATTGTGTATGAACTATTTTTTAAAGGCACTAGCAACAAACAATGGCCTCACTTTCCATGAGCCAATAATGAGCTAATTAAAAAAAGCAGTACATTACTTCACATTCAATAAGCCCATTATGAGATCATTAAAAGCTTCAGTTCAGGTAATATGCATCTCTCATCTTGTTGAGAGTGTATGAGGGATTATACAGCAGAACATGAAGTCATTAGAATAGTGTTTCTCAACCAGGGGGCAAACAAACTTTCAAGGGGCCTTAAAATTACTTAAAGACAAAAAAAGCATTAAAGGCAGGGTAGGCAATTTGTTCCAAAAACACTTTTTTGTTATGCTGGTTGAAAGTCTTCACAGCCTAACAGCAATCACCAAGTTGTCTAAATCAAAATATATTTATATATTTTCTGTGGAATTGGCAGGACTATAAAATGTTTGTCCATTCATTTAATTTGGTCCGAATGCAATGATAGGTTGTTCTACTTGCTTGTCAAACTATGTATTTGCATAACTCTGCTCATGCAGACAGTCTTCTGTCAGAATTATTGTGTTTTGGAGGGGGCGTGGCTTTGGAGAGTGCACTGAAAGGAGGGTCTATAAATTTAAAGTGCAGTGGACCAAATTCATGAGTATTTTCCAGATTTTCCTCATAGCACAGCATGTTCCATATTGCAAACCTGAAACATCTTTCTTTGGGGGAAAAATAAGCTGACAGATTCAAATCTTTTTCAGCAAAAAGTCTTACAGTTGTGTTGACAGAGTAAACTCAACCAGACAATCCAAGACATTATCCTGAAACTCAACGCCATCATATGCATCACTGGTCTTCTTAATAAACCGATTATGCATGACATCATATGAGGTCAGCAAAGAGTCAGGGGAGCTGTAGTCTATTTCCTGAAGAGGAAGAGGAACAACAGTGTGCAGGAAGGCAGATTAATATCCTGTTAAATGATCACGTTTACTCCTCACTTTCACCAAATGACTTCAGTCGGCACAATCCACATGCAGGAGAAAGTCTCTAAGCAGTCTTCCACGCGCATTTGAGCGCATTAATTAAAAGCAGATCCTGAGTTTTCATCTGTTTCCTTTGACAATGTCTTGTTGATCTCTGTAGGGGTTCTAATAGCAGATCCAGACAGACTGTTTTGTGTTCATATGACTGACTTTTGTTGTGTTTCAGTCCAAATTATTTCCTGACCTAAAAGCTCACATTAATTTCCTTCACCAGCAATAGTTGCATCTCGGATGTTGCATTTTGAAATGTTCTCACGACACTGTTATCATTATACAATACCAGGTAGGAGGAAGTCATGAGTCAATTCTCTGTGGCTGGATATTTTCATTTCCACACAGTTTGTGTCATCTTAAAATGAAACCAGAATTCTTTGAGCATGTATTTTTGTTCTGTTCAACAAGATTGTGCTCGTTTCTCGTTGAGGAAGAACCATGTGTCTGATTATTCCTCTGGGCCACAAAATGATCTTTCAATCAATCTGTCAATAAGTCAATCAATCAATCAATGTCTCTCTCTGTCCATTTATTTATCTATCTATTTACGGACAATTAAGCTTTGTGCTATCAAATTAAAATTCCAGCTTTTGGGAACAAAAATTTCAAGCTTTTGAAATTTATTTTACTATTCTGCTATTGTCAAAAGCTTCATTATATTGTGCATCTTGAACCGTGTGCATATTAATACAGTATTAATGCAACTTTTCAGTACTTTTCCCGAAGTTGTAGAGTTATTTCTCTACTTCATAGTGACTTTGTTTGCATTCATGAAATTCTTATGTCATTTGCATTTTGATAGCACGCTTTTTGCCTAAAGCACAAAATCCTCATCTGGGTTGATAGATTCAGTTTATGAAGGATTATATTTTTGCATATCATCCATACAGTAATATTAAATCAGTAAAATTACAGCATTTCTGTATTAAGATTTTCAGACAAAAAGAAATATCAAAATAGGCTTTTAAGGATTATATACAGACCAAAAATATGCTCAAAGCGAGACCATTTATGGAAACATGATCTTGATAATTGTTACTTAAGCTTATATAAAGAAACAGTGTAATACTGTAATACAATGCAATACAGTCAGGCACAAAAGCTCTTTTTGTTGCAGTGGTCTAGAGAGCACATCCCATCCACTCTGCCTATTAAGCACTCCGATTTCGATTTCAAATTGGCCCTTGTTAATAATCCCAATCACCCAGAACACAGAGACCACAGAGCTCTCCAAAACACATGCGCCAGCCCCCACTGCATGGGCTGATTCTAATTAATTAATTACATCCCATGTGATTTCACTTTAAATCAGAAAAAAACAGGGATGGAAACAACTCCCACAGGCTATACCAAATTGGCAGCTCTAAGTCTCGGAAAATAAGCACAGTATATTGCCTCCAGGACTTTTTATGATTTTCTAAGTACTCCTACGCTGTGTTCCTCAGGAAGCACAATGAAACTCACCATATCATGCTCCTAGCTCATATTCTTTATGTGCGAATCTCACGAGAACATGTCCTGGGTCATATTTCATCCCAGAATTAAATGTAAGAAATAAAGAAATTATGTTTTACGTGTCATTGTTTCTCCTATTTCAACCTAGTATGCAGATTCAGCTTTATAGTAAGACATTTAAAGGTTGAAGCAGTGGTGCAAATATTTTGCTTTGCTTAGTTCAACATAGCAACATTGGCTCCACCAATGGCATGGCTTTGGGGACAGGACTCTTTGTTTGGCTGACCAATGACAGATAAGCGTTTGGTAAACTTGTTTGATTAAATCTGTTTTACAATTGATTTTAGGACTTTAGCATTGTGACACTTTCATGACAATTAAGCATCCTCATATTATTTTATGTGCCTTTACACCATTATAAAGAATGAGAATTATAAAACCTTAGCAAGTAAAAAAATCTATATGCAAAGTATTTCTTATTTCTTTATATTTTGGGGCTTAAAATATGACCCAGACATGTTTTTGTAAGAGTCACCTTTTTGTTTTCTCACTTGTGCTGTTATCTGAAGTCAAGGATTTAGACAGGTCAAATGATGTGTACTTCCAATCTCATATGTGACTACTTTGAGAAAAGGTATTTCGGAAATCTGATAGGAGAACCAGGGGAATGTTTAATCTCCATCATAAATGTCATCAATGAAGCTAATGCAGAACATACTGTCTGGGAAATGTTAATCAACAAACAGAAATTCACTTCTTTTGATGTGTATGTATATTTGTACTGTTCATCAGTTGTTTATTGTATGCAATGATTCATGTCCATGGCCTTATCTGTACAGATTTTTACAGATGTGTTTTGTGAAATAATGAGTACCATATTTATATGTAATTCACTGTTTTGCTTTTGAAGACTTACAATACACTTTTTGTTCTGAGTGATTGCTATGTGGTTGCCACTAAGCCTGTATGATTCTGGTTCTAGACATGGGTCAAACTCTATTTCAAGGCGAGTGTATATGATTTTTTTCATTCATTTCATTGGCGGGTGGAAATCACTAATCCCTTATGATAACAAAGTTATCAGTCATTTCCGTAGCACAATTGGCATGTGTGTGTGAGGGGTGTTACCTGACAAAGTTTAATACATACTGTAGGATTAGAGATTTGAACAAATTCCTGACCCTAATTTTAAGAAACAAACATTAATAGTAATGATTGCCACTAGAAGGAAAACCTAATTAAAGGTTTCATTTGTCGTTAAATATCTTTAAAGAATGAAACGTAATACAAATACATTATTATTATAATACTACACAAGTTTTAAATTGGCCTTTTCCCCAGAAGACTGTGAATGTGCAACATATGTGATTGTATACACTGTGCTTGAGCTACAGGATTATTATATTTGATATAAAACATTTACACTTACATCTTGTTAACTTTGCAGCTGTGTGTTTCACACCCCAGAGTATGTTCGCAGAACATTGAAACTGCAGCCAATTATCTCTGGGAGCTAAATAAAGGTGCTTTGTCCTTGGGCGCAGTGCCCTGAAGATTAGGTCACTGGAAAAGTTAAAGTTTTCCAAAGTTGTCACTCCAAACAATAAGTCTCGGTTATGTAAAAGCCGGATTGCTTGGCCTTGAGTAATTACCCTCCACAGCTTTCAAACATCCGACAGAACTACAGAGACGTAGTGGGATTAGAGATGAGCTGGCAGGAAAATTTGATATCATTTTCTTTGGTTGTCTTCCCTGTTGGCTCTATTGTAATTAAGTTGTTGCAGGTCCCCAATTCCTTGTTCAGCCTCTGGCTGGTGGTCTTAAGCACGGCGCTCGGCCATTACAGACACGTTTACTGGCTCTAGTAGCTTCTTCTGCCTCACTGCCAGGGCCCATAAACACAAGGGACTTGCGTGTGCCCTGAGGCTGATCTTCTAGCAACCACAGTGAGAACTCTGGCCTCAAAACCATCTTAGCAGGATTCATGAGAAGATGATGTGTAGAAGAACATCTAAATAAAGAAAACGAAACCCAAACTGAGGTCTGGCTGTAAATGATATGATAGCAGTCAGGCTATAAACCAATTTTTCAAGTGCTTCTGGGAGAGAGAAGTATGTACTATGTGATGAATATTTTCCCACAGGGCAGGGCTTAGCCCTGCTGGTAGAGGCTGTAACTGCACCATTACATGGGCAAAAAAGCTGTTTTTCTGCTGTTTTAATGTCACAACTCTACGTCTAGTTCTTATAGTGCCATCCATCAACAAACATTGTTAGATCCAGTGTGATCAATCACAACATTTACAGATGATTCACTCAAAACTCAAGCCACAGCTGAGTGCCAATAAACAAAGATGACAGCACCCTGGTCACATTATTTTGAGGGTGCATATGCAACCAAACAAGTGCTATTGAGATGAGTGAGAATATTGAATATCAAAGTATAGCTTTCTCTAGTTATTACTTAACCCTTATATATTGCATGTTATAAACAGCAGTCCTAAAAGAAATTACAAATGCAATGTCTCCAAAACCACTGCCATACCATTGTACTTTGTGGACCAACAGTTCACACAAGTAACATTTATCATGGTATTTATCTTTAGATTGATAAATCACTGTTAACAATGTTTTTGGTATGAAACAAAGACACATGCTTGGCCACGTTGAGCCATTGTGAATTTTTTTGCCAATATTCCCTCATCTTCTCTGCCAATTATTTCCTGTCTTCTAGTTAACATGAAACAACATTTTCTTCTCTACTCAGACATATTTATGTAACTTTCACTTTATCCTAAAAAACGTATGTAATCCTGTAGCATTTTGACTGAAATTATTGTAAAAGACCTTTCATGAGAGAAACATGTTGTAGGAGAGATTCTGATTAATAAAATGAAAGACTAGTTGCTTCCACACATATCTGTAAATTGTTACCAAGATGTCAACAAACCCTATAAAACTGCAGCACGGTCAAAGGATGGCGTCCTTTATGTTAAATATTTAATAAAAACTGTCAGGACAGTGACCTTTGACCTGTCATATGAGTTACCATATGCCTCATCAGTCGCCTCAGAGTTTCTGCGTAAGAAATACCCCAGTCCGTTGGAATGTGAAATGCAATGCTTCGCTCCAAGACTTTATACGAGGACACATATTTATTTGCTCATTCATCAACGAGCATGAACTCTGACCCATAACACTGGATCTTTTCCCTCTTGTCCAGACGGTTTGCCTTGGATACAACGTGGTGAGTGTCCTCCCCATGTGGAATCTCAGCAGGGTTCCTCCTCAACGGCCCCATTCACTGAGCTCCAAACCCATATGGTCCAGATAGCCAAGATTTGTTCTGCATTTTATTTCAGCTAAAAGAAGTCTTTGTTGCTATATTGTTGCACAGTTATATTGTATTGCTCATTCAACGCCTGCTTACCAAGAATATACATAAATCAAAAGGGGCAACGAGGGGAAATGTAGAATCAAGCCTTAAATCTTACAGTCTTGGAATGTGCCATAAAGAATGTGGTACATTTAGTCTGCATTACTTAGCTGGTAGTAAAACACAGATGAATAAAGATCTTCCCTGTTTATGCTCCACACAGAAAGCTTTAAACATCTGCATGAGTTTACCGAAAGCCCACAGATGACTCAGGACCGAGATCTAACCGTTTGCCTGTAAATTTTACAAGAAGAGTATTTTAAAAATATCTAAATATTTAAACCAGCCAATCCACAATAAACAATTTTAATGCACAAGAGCTTATTCTCTGATCTTTTCATTAGCAATAGTTACCCAGAAATAAAAATTATTTATTTGCTCTCATGCTGTTTAAACATATGATTACAAAATCTATAATTTTCTTTCCCTTTTGGAACATTCCCGGAATGGTGATTTGACAGCTTTGGCAAAGGTTTAAATGGACAAATAACAGCTTAAAGGGACAGTTACAATACCAAAAGTTATTAAATAATTCCAGATTTTTTCCTTTAATATAGCACAACCACTTTTCTGGTGATATATATATATAGCATACAGCATACAAGTATAGCATATAAGTTTGAAATGGCACAGGGAGAGTAAAGAATGACAGAACTTTCATTTTATTGGTGAACTGTTCCTTTAGCATTCATCATTAATCTGAGACTAGTATATCAATAAAACTGTGTGTACGTGGTTCCAATGGTGTGATCCAATAAAAGCAGTTTCCAACGAATACACACAAGCTAATTCTTACCCGTCTCTCTCTCTCTGGGGATTTATTCAAATTTACATTGATTTCACGGCTTGATGCTGGCACCAGGGTTAAATCCACTTTATCATCACATGAGCCCAGACAGCTCACCAGGGAAGAAGAGCTAAGGTCATGCTTTCTCCACCGATTCCAGGCTACTGAGAGCTGCTTGGGGTGAAACAAAACATCTTCTATAGAAAACACAAGTTGAAGCTCACGACTGGCCAGAATAACTCTGGCAGAAACACAGAAAGCCATATATATATATATATATATATATATATATATATATATATATAAAATAAGCCATTACAAATGTGTGAAATTAGATTTTGACACCATATTTGCAGAAAAATTATTAATTTTGGCTGCAACTAAACATTTTAGATGTTAGCACCTTTACGCTTATAAGAAAACAGCTGCACCGACAGCAGTGTGATTTAAATTCTAACATAAAAATAGTTCTAGCTCTAAAAACCGACTGAAGCAGTTGTACAGTTATTTAGCTGGTATTTGCATACCTGTGACTACATATTAGTTTAATTATGTATCAAAGGGTTCATTCATAAATCTGTCACCATAAATTCACCCTCATGACATTTCAAAACAATATTATCTTAATGGGTTCCTGTCAAATGCATAAATATGAATAAAAACGAAGCTGCTTTGTGTTGTCATATCTTTTACCCTTGGGAAAACACTGTAACAAATGGCTATAAACTCATGGCACATGTAGCCATACATTCTTCCTTTAATCAAGGTTTGTCTTGGGCCGTAATCTACACTACACTAGAAAATCTGCTGTTCTTTCTAAATGACTGGTGTTTCTCAGTCAGGGGCCCGGGACCCACTAGAGGCCTCAATAAACTTCCAACTAGTCCTCAAAATAACTTAAAATTACTCATAAAAAGTAAAATAAGCATTAAAATAAGCTAAAAAAAATCTAAATATTTATTAGTGTTTATTTATCTAATGAATATACATCTTTCTATTTATGCCAAACTCTACAATATTGTATTGGGGGGAAATTGGAAACAAAAAGTTGAGATCAGATGTGTTTAGTTATAAGGACATTATAAATTTATTTTAGTGTGTTGTGTTGCTCCTGTTTCATGTTCTAGATTTTACATGTACATGATGTGATACACAGCTTTTTAAAGTTATATAACGGCCTCCTCTGTGTTAGTATGTGACCTAACGACCCTCACTGCACCCCAACCACCCCAATGCCTGTGGATGACTGTACTCATGTAGGAAAGTGATTAAATGAGGTCATTAATTAAAACGTGACAAATGAAAACAAATGTTCCACAAAGAAATACTGTCTCCAAAGAACCAACGCTCACGACCCCTCAGTAGGGCCAAATGTAATGATTTTTCAACGAAAATTATGTTTAAAACTCTGCTGACAAGTGTATAACACAGCATAATTAGAAATTCAAACAGCTTCTATGAGTGCAAATATAGACTGAGAGAGTGGGCCAATGTGGTTTTCATTGCTGGAGCAACATATTTGAGTAAGAGAAACTGGGGACTTCAAAAAGGAGCAAAAACAAGGACATTATTTCAATAGCTGATTTTGATAGTTGACAGTAGGGATGTGAGTGATTATTTCAATATATAGAGGAACGGCTGACTGGTTTGAATTAGGAACAAGCTATGACAATGTCTTTTAGAAATCAGTCAACATGGGCTACACCCACCAAACATCATGATAGAAATATCTGTAGTTTCTAACATACTCAAAACTGTATTAATCAGTAAAAGAATCTCACAAAGAAATGTTCATAATATATAATTGTTTTATTGTTGCATTTAATTTTTAATGTGATACATCATGAAAATAATGTCACAATGCAAACAAATCTTAATGGCCCTAAAACAGAATTTCCCATGCATGTTTTTGACAGCTTTCATGAGATTCACCCAAATGCAATTTATCTTGCTTGCAAACACAGAGTTGTACAATAAATCCTCATATATCTCAAATTCTGTGTCATGTTCCACTTTCAAACCCAGACTAAACAAATAAAACACACGTCCACAAAAGAGTCCATGTAGACCAATGACAAAATGCAATGATATCACAGACATCTGCTTAGCGTTTTCAGTGCCTCAGAGATTTATGGCACTCCATGCAGCGTATAAAGAATGTTGTCTATAAATGTTCCCTGTCCAAATAAATCACCTCATTTGCAAACAGTTTGGCTTGTAAAACATATATAGGGACACCATTACCATTTATATAGGGGTAAAAGGATTGAGACAGCTTTAGACTCGCCTCTATTGATTTTCCTCGTGCGTTATTAGCGCTCTGATTAAAGTAGGTTGAGGAACAGGTGTCTGTGTGAAATGTGGGGCTGCTTCTTGTGTCACGGGATCTCTGGGAATAGTCTCTTGCAAAAGAAGGGCATCTCCACAGCTCGAGTTGAGCTCAATAGTCTAGAGTGGCCTGGTAAAAGACTGCGAGCAGCACGCTTGTCACTTTGGGGGGTGCTCCCTCGGGACAGAACATAATTATGAAATGACAGGCCTGAGGCCAGATTAAATCCGCTTTAAACCTCCCCCTAATCACAAATCACATGGCAGCCAGTGACTGTGGCTTCCCTCAGAAACTGTACCAAAAACCTTTCTCTGGAAAAGGGTCAGGCTTAAAGGTAACATGAGGGTATCAGCTTCCCCCACCCAGTTTCAAGCACTTAGCCTGTGGTCTTTGAGCAAGATAGAAAGACCATACTTGCGTACATGAACAATTATACATTTGGCTGATGCTTTAATTCTAAGCAACGTACAATGCTTTCAGTGCATTTCAACATACATTTTATGAAAATGTGCACATTTCCTAGGAATTGATCCCACAAGCTTGGTGTTGCTAACACTACACTAAAAGTACATATTTCTCAGGTGATATGACAGAATATACTTTACAGTGAGCTAATACTAGGATTGGCACCTGGCTAAATTTATCTTAAATTCATTATTCATCAATTTGAACTGTTGAAATTGAAGAAGAACAGACATTTTGAGCCCTTGAAAGAGCTTTGCAGGAAGCAGACAAAATTCTTTTTACAAAAGGACCATTCTAAAAGTACATTGTTGTAGTATACAAGTTATGGTCACTTTAAGGAATTATTTTGATGTTTATGATCACATGATTCCTGTGTGAAGCATCTAAAATAAGATTTAAGATCTTCTATAGACGCACACTTAAAAATCATCTGGAAGAAGCATATAATTTGGGGAACTTCAGCATACTATTTTTGACTGTCTTTGATATGGGACACTCTAATTTGAAACTATTTAGGACGGACATTATGTAAATTGGAACACAGCCCAAGGTTTTTTTCAAAAAACTCATGGTCCAATCAAACTTTTGATCAAAAATGTGATTGAGGCTTGTGGAGATTGTAGACTGTTTAATGTCATTATGCATGCAGGCTATCAGAAAGCTGGCTGGTTTTGCCCTTTGCTGGATGTGGTTCTGTCATAGCGGTAATGATACAATGGCCACACACGTTTCCACCATGTGTTTTGGAAAACAGCAGAACACTCCACATGCATTAAATGTGACAACAGATCACATGCATAGAAAATGACTTTTGACACAATGATACAAACAGTACAGTTAGCAACATTAAGTGTGACTTTTTTAACCAGAATGCATGGAACACATTTAATTTTGACACTGAAGAAAAACTCAGGGCGAGAATGAATGTGGATGAAAATTGTCAGTTATAGTTTGTAACAGGCACAGAAAATAACATCTTATTGGCCAGATATGGTAGACATTTGTATTCAATTTGTACAGCACCTGATTTTGTACAGCACCTGAAACTATGACTTAAAAACCATGATTAAAAAGCATTTCTTTAAATTTGCTTTGAGTACACATTATTATGAATGACAACAAATTGCTAAAAGACAGTTGCAATTACGATTTAAAGAGCTACTTTGTCATTTACACAGAATTAATTAACACTGAAACTAAAAGGGAAGCTGATATTTTTCTAAAAAAATAACAGTGACCATGAGAGTGATTATTGTCAATCTGCCACTCACAAAAAAGACAAAAAAACAGACACTGCCGTACAGTACTTATTAAAAAGATTTAATTGGTCTTAAATATGATTGGTTAAATATGAGTGTGCTCCTTTGGATCACTTGTGGTGTAATTAGTGTCATTTAGACTGAACTGAGACCCATACCAGAACATTAATGAAATGACAAATTACATCAGGTGTAAACATTGCTGGCAGTGTGGATCAGAGGGTGCATGATTCCGACAGATATCAGCTACTATCACTTACACCTTTAGATGAATAATGAATATGAATAATTGTCAAGTTTAAAAATGCAACTGCAAATGACATTTCAGAGCAAAGGGGGAAATTACAAGAGAACAAATACTTAGATTTCGGTTTGTTTCACCCACAAAGCTGTCCTAGGGCATAAGAATATTTATTATACAGGCTGCTTGTGTTACTTTAATAATAATTTATTCCTCAGTCTAGACATTCTTCAAATTTCCCCTTTTGAATAAAACACAACACAGTTTCATAGCAAGTCGTGACTAACTTTTTCATGAATTGATGGCTTATTTGTATGAAGTTGTATGACCTCATTTGTATCTTTTCAAACTGTATGGTTTTAAAATCTGCTTTCACCCCCATGACGGTTAGGTTCAGTGAACCTGCTTATAATCACAATCATAACTTTTTTACTAATAATCATACACGATTTGTACAGTTTCATATGAAACTGTACAAATATAGTTGCGTTTTCCTATAAGATCAGATTTACATTTATGCATTTGGCAGACACTTTAATCCAAAGCGATAGTACATTCAAGTTATACATTTTCTTAGTACATGAGCTACCTGGGAATCAAACCCACAACCTCTTACGCTGTTAATGCAATGCTCTACCACTGAGCTACAGGAGCACTACTGAATTGATGAGAATTTTCATTTTTGCGTAACCTGTCTCTTTAAGGATGTGACCATAGTTACTTATGTTTACAAATGTTTGGCAACAAACAATTGTGTTGTGGTTGGCTTGGTAACTTCAGTAATTATTCACATAAAAAATGCTTCTTTGGAAGCCAGATTTCTGCTCGGTAAAAAAAAAAAAAAGTGTGTGTCATTTAAGCCAAGGTAGACTTTAGGAAAATGTGTGGAAAAAAACCTAAAAACTTCAAAATAGGCACTCAGCTTCATCTTCTATCCACTTCCTTTCAAATCAGGACCTTGAAGGTCTGCTTAGATCACGTCACTTTGCCTTCACATCTGTTTCCAATCCATTGCAATTAGCCAGGCTATCTTGGGAATGCTGAGCTCTCTCACATTGGAACCCTCTGTCTCTCACCTTCTCTCTGTATCTCTCTCTATCACTGACCATCTTTTACTTTGTCTGTTTTTGTCAGTTCTCAAAACTTCTTACATGTATCTTCATCTTCCTTTAATTGTACTGTGGCTGTAGTCTAACCAGAGGTTACTGTAACAGGAGGCCATGAGAAAATATTGGTTAAATTGATGATAAAATGTAACCAGAATTGTATTTGTTTTTTATTTCCACCCAGGATATGCTATTTGTATTTGTTTCTAAAGGTCTCTGAAGGACGAAGCAGCATGTGATATCTACACAGCCTGATAAATTGTTATTAGTGGTGTTTGCCAAGGCAAGTATTCCTTAAGAATAGATATATTCCAAAACCACCTTCATTGTTAGCATTTGTTTTAGTACTATAAGCAACCACCCAGAACTATCAAGCAAAAAACACTTATACTTAGCAATAATAATGTCAATGTAATGGCAGCTTCTCAAAACACTGTAGCATTATGTTGGTGTGTTTTGCATGAGCAAGCACCTTTTGAATTTTCTCCAGGCTGGTCTTTATCTTGTGTGGCATCTATATCAAAGACCCAGCCAAAAAACTCCTGGTTGGTAATATTTCAAAACCGCTTATAAAAAACCTTGTAATTACCGTTTCATGACACAGAACCAGCAGATTCCTGCAGTATTATTTAAATTTTGTGTATACAGATGCCAAATTTATGACTTGTCTTGCTTGGAGTTTTAATGTTTTGATTTTTCCTGCTAACCATAAAATAATCGTTCAAGAAACTATGTACTTTAAAATGGCTCCCTTACCCATTACATTCTGTGCTGGGCAATAAATCCAGGGCTTTACTGAACAATTATACAAATGGCCACAGGATAAACTCACAACTTGAGGGAATGATGTTCTTGGGTTTCCATAAGCCGCTTCACAAGCTCAGCAAATCCACAGTAAGTTTGTCCTTTAAAACGACAAGTCAGAAGATGCAGGTTAAAGACCTAATAAAAATAAAGGATTTTTAATCGAATGCTTTTTTATTTTTTTGCTACATTTAAATATATGCTTTTGGCCACTTTTATCCAAAGCAACTTATGGTGCATTTAAGCTGCATGTTTTTGAGCGCATATATTCTCTGAAACTGAACCCATGACAATAGTATAAGTAGAGCTACAGGAAAATTGTAATTACAATATAGTTTGTATTGCATTTATATAGCTGTGGATCATGTGGTAAATAATACATGTACTGGTGACATGAACCAATGGCACCTGGCATCAATAATGTTAAACCCAGAAGAACATATTTAAGTATGCACAAAGAAGAATGCTGATGGAGGGAAAGAACCTTAATATTAAAATGCTGAATAGATTCATGGAACCTTGGAATATAGCACAAAAGTAATTTTTTTCAGTCTTTTTTTATGGTTTGTTGTAAATATTCTATCTTGACAGTCCCTGCACTCTTAAAGGCAATAAAAAGGGTTCTTAACAGTTATGGGTAGAAAGACCATTTTTAGTTCCCCACAGAACGCTTCAGTCAAGGGTTCCTAAAGAAACCATTTTGTTATTACCTTTTTATCGTCTGCAGAACATTTTTCCACTACTTTGATCAACAGAACGTTCTTTGGATGTTTAAGGTTCTATGTAACCATGTAGCCAACAAAGAACTTTTAAGAAACCTTAATTTTTAGTGTGATCCCTGTTTGCTTGAATTTTCTTGAAAATAAAACATCTCTCTTTTTAGTTTTAGGTCAAACAATCATAAATGTTTTCAATCATGTGAGGGTGACTAAATGATGATCAAACTTTCATTCTGGGTTAAATTTATCTTTAATCTCTGCTGAAGTACTTACATACAACCACATACATTTACACAAAACTCTTACTCTCCATACCATGCCTACCATGCACAGGAGGCAAACGTTCACGTTGACCATAATGATCCACCTTTAAGTGAGGCTTGACTATGTTTGTTTACTTTAAACAGAGGGCTGAAAAACCCAGTAATCTCACCCAGTTAAAGGTTCACACTCCCCTCCAAAGTATACTGTAATTCAGAACAGAATTTGTATATTTGTATGACACCAGTAGCCATGGGTATAAATTATGCATAACCAATGTATTCTATCTATCATTAATTAACGAAGCACATTAAAAAGAGATCCGTCCACCAGTGTAAATAGAGTGGGGGACTGCTATGTTAGCTGCAACTTAACACCATTTTTCCAAGGAAGATTAATTGTTAATGCAAAGCCTTCAGGCTATAGGACTGCCCACAGCAGCCCTAGATGGTGTTCTGAAAAGCAGAGCTTATTGTCAACATATCACTCAGGTTTGAAGGAAAAACATACAATGGCTCAAAAAGCCCTCGATCCCTGCCAGCCATTACCCAGGAAAAAAGAAAAAAAAATACAACGCTTACATTTGGCAGCACAATGCCGTGGTGCCAGGGTTATATTTGACAGCGGTGTGCGAGAGATCTTCGGTTGAATTCATACACACAGCCCGGCACTAGATCTCTCCAATGTGTCACGTTTCACCCACATCTGTTAAAATGTTAAAATAGGAAAATGTCTGGAGCATTTTTTTTTTAATGTGCCATGCTGTATAATCTCATGCAACAGAAGTCAAACCGTTTTAGCAATCAAACTTGTAACTGCACAGGCGTGAAAATCGCTTGCCCAGATTGGCCACGGATGTGCGGCTCTCACAATAATTAACCCAATCGTTAATTAAAAATGCTAATGTAGAAGTTCTTTTCTCTGGCCAATAGCAGCAGATCTATGATGAGAAATATGCACAGCATGTAAACTTACGCAATTGTGGTTGCGATACGTGTTATCTGTGAGTCTCAAGACAATTCAACTAAGAAACTTTGGTTTCAGTTTCAACCACAAGCCTGTCAGTTTAAATTACAGTTCCAAGTCAAACAACATCTAAAATGATTCCTAAAAGATACTGTTTTTAATGGAAACGCCTCCTAATCAATGAGACAAAAAATGTGTGCAATCCAGAATGTTGTAACACCACCAAAACCTACAAAGACCTCCAGGTAAGATGACATGAGATATGAATGTTGACTGTTATGATGATGGGAAATATAGTTGTCACACGTTATCCTGGAGTGAATGTTTCTCAGGGCAGATTTATTGTTGAAAGTCAGATTTTATATACATACCTGGGGACATACCTTAAAGGGAGAGTTCACCAAAAATGACATTTTTTCATCATTTACTCACTAGGTTTGTCATTCCAAACCTGTATGAGTTTTTGCTTCTGAAGAACACAAAAGGAGATATTCTAAAGTTTGTTTGTAACTAAACAACAGTGGCACATTGAGGTCAATAAATGATGGAACAATTTTAATTCTTGGGTAAACTATCTTTTTAAAGTCTTGACTTCCCAAAAAGATACTGAAATTTCCATTGCACACTGCACAATTTGTTCTAGCGGGACTTGTCACACAATATGGGGTAAGTTGTGACTTATATGGACTTACAATAATGTGGAATTGCAAAACCATTAGTGGCAATGCAAAAACTTCCAAAAAGAAAAATATAAGACTGTTGTGATGACGGGAAATATATACAACATGTGCTTTAAACTAAGGGCCCTTGATGGATTGTTTGGCATGTAGTAATGTGTAAGATACAATTTGAGTGTTGTATAAAGAACCGTGTCAGTTTGAAGTCAAGAGGGAATACAGTAAAATGTCAGATGTCTAAAAAGCACAGCTGATTCTTGATGGCATAAATATCTCCCGTCATTAAGACAAAAGACTCCTAGAATTGTTGAAAAAACATTTTGGCAAAGAAAAACCTCAAAGTAGGAGTATAGTTATGATGTCATATATATTTTGTGTCCAGACAATGAAAGTGAACAGATGCCACTGTTGTTTCGTTACCAGCATACTTAAACATATTATCTTTTCTGTTTCCTCGAAAGAAAAAAGTCATAAAGGTTTTAAATGACACGAGGGTGAGTAAATGATACATGAATTTTCATTTTTTGACTATCCCGTTAAAGCTCATAAAAACATCTTGGAGCTGAACAGGAAGCTCATGAAAGTAAAAAAAGAAACTCTTTAAAACCTACAATATTAAGGGATACTCTGAACACACTTTCGCCCAAAGCGTGCATTTAAAGTAATACATTTCCCCCATATGTGTTCCCTGGGAATCAAACCTATGACCTTGTCATTGTTAATGCCGTACTGGACCAGTCCAGCTACAGATCCACATTTGAAAACGAGGTCTGTTGCAATTAATTATACACACAGATGGAGCTTAATTAACTGTTTTTTAAAACCAGTGTGTCTGTGTATGTGTGTGTGTTTGTGTGTTTACTGTACACCCGTCACTGAGGGAAAAAGCTGGAAGTTATTTTATTGGAATTGATTTTTTTCCACCATTTAATCTGCCTGCTGGAGTTGTGCGTATCCCAGCATTTTAAAAGCTGTTTATTATGTACTGATTTCCGTTCGGCTCTTCAGAGTTTGGCTGCAGATTCCAATGGTTATACGACGCCAAACAAATGCACAACCGTAACTTAGATGGCTGATTATTAATTGATCAAATGTGAAATCACACATCATGATTGATGTAAACTTTTACAGATGTGGACGGATGAGGCAACAAGAGTTTTGTTGAAGCAGTAAGTCTTGTTTTCAGATGTTATTATCAGCAAATTTACTAAATTGAATTTGCGGTAATCAACATAAATTACGTTTAACTTGTTTTAAAGACATCAAAATATTCTTTTCTGACATATTCTGCATGGTTCATATGCCAAATACAAAAAACAACAACACGCATTTAAATAAAATGCATTTGCGCATTTATGTCAACGATTGATTTATTTCTTGGAAAATTTTGACAGATTCTAATTTATTCCACAAGTGTTGTTTATTTACATGTTCCTCCGCTTGTAACGTGAAAGAAATGTATTTATATGTTTTAGAGGGAATCAAACTATGTTCATCCAGGCATCAACTGCCTGGTTCTATAAACATCAATACTTTCTAGCATCTCAACATGATAACATACAGTTCCTTTTGCCTGTCCTTTTCTGCCTTTCACATGGATTTCACAGGGAAAAAAATCAATAGTGGAAACCTGTACCCCCCACTGAACAGCTGTTTCTTATTCCAATGAAAAGTGTGAAGTGACTGGTGTTTACATTGCTTTGCACAGATATCACTGACACAACCAGAAAACATCTAAAATGAAAAAGACGTGGAAAACCCCAAATTAAAAAAAAAACATTTGAGAAATCGCAGCAGAAATTTTAGACATAACAAAAATTATATGACGAGAGCCAACCATGAAAGTATTTATTGTGCACTCACTATAGCCCATATATGTGGGCTAAGTCTGGTTATGTCCATACATGTATTGCATTACTGCTCATTGATGTAGTT
This sequence comes from Chromobotia macracanthus, assembly GCA_036877525.1. NCBI lineage: Eukaryota > Metazoa > Chordata > Actinopteri > Cypriniformes > Botiidae > Chromobotia > Chromobotia macracanthus. The sequence goes on from JAZGTH010000106.1 coordinate 487,604, forward strand.
ACTGATAATATGCCATTAAAGTCTTTAAAACAATGTTTTTATTTTGACTTACATCCAGTTCTTTCTTAATTCAATTACAGTATATTAATACATTTTGTATATGGCAAAGTAATACTGTGAAAAATATCTACAAGTACCTAAGCTTTTAAATCTAAATCTTAGCTTTAAACTAACCTACTCACTGGGAAAATTCAAAATATATTCAGAAAATTCAGCAAATTCAGAAATATCACTTCTTATCATGTCAATAATGAATTTACTTCACCTTAATTCTATATATTGAAAAGTATGCTTGCAATCTTCTCATAGCAAAATTAAATTAATTTAAATAATGCTTAAAATACCTTTTTTGGATAAGCAACAAAGAACATGTCTGTAGTCCATACTGCCAAATACAGGTTACTCTCACTAAAACATTCCTCTCACAATTAAACAACTTTGTCTATTACGAAATTCAGTGCACCTTCCAAATCAGTCACTCAGCTCATCTCACTCTGATTATTTTAGTTCATTGCTTGTCCTCCGAGCACCTCTGAAGACTTTATTACTGTATAATACTATTAAAGCCTAAAGCCCTCAGATCACATTCCAATAATCTACAGCAATAATTAATCAAAAACTGATAATTAAGCCGTCATTTACTCAACCTCATATCATTCCAAAATGCTATGACTTTCTTTATTCTAAACAACACAAAAGAAATATTTGGAAAATATCCCAGCTGCTCTTTTCCATTAAATAAAAGTGCATGGGGATATCAAAACACTGTAAAGTGATGCATAAAACATTAGCTTTCTATAAACAGCTAGCCTAAGAACAGGCCAAATCAATACTGAAGTCAATGACGTTTGGTCACAAAACACAAACAGATGCTGTGTCTAACGCTGCTTTATTTGAGAGTTACAAATCTTAATTTCTGCCAGTTGTCATATGACTTTATAGGACATACTGTAACTCACAAATTATATTCAATTGGTTGTGGTCATTTTGGTACTTCACTGTCCCAATCGTCATTCACTTTTTTATGTGAAAGTTTAGGACAACTTGACATTATGGCGACATGCCTACTGTGCTCTAAACCCTGTAACTCTGTTACTCTGAACCTCTGTAATGTGAATTCCACTCCTGACAACAACAGATATGAAAGATGTTTCCTGTATTTCCACTCTTTCTTTCCTTATTCAGCCTTAGATCATATTTAAAACACATTTTTTGAATGGTCAAAAAATGTGTTCAAAAAAAAATCTCCCCTTACTACTCGACAGAGCTTATCTACCTCATGGCGACAGGCTGTGTACTCACATTTGCCAAAGAAACTGTGGTTCAAAGTATAGCCGCGTGACTGCACAACACTGGTGTTGTCATTCCAGGGATGCATATTTTGCAATGCTGGTTTCAGAGCATGCTGACTGTTCCCACATGTTTGGAAGATGGAGACAGACGGCAGTATCACCGGCGATGTAGGCTAATGGCTGCTTTGGAGTGGGTCTGCCAGTACGAGGTCTCTGGCTACATAATCGTCCCCATGTGCAAAACATCAGGGCGTATGCCATCGGGCACCAGGGAGCACATAGCCCTGTTGAAAGCTGAGCTGATGTTTTGCCAATCAGAGGTTGGAACTACACAGAAGAGTAATCTCTTCCAGCTTTTGGGGGAAGTCAGTTGTGAGGGGTCGATGCTTCATTTGTGCAGGTCAATAGGGAGTGGAATGGTATAGGATAGGGTTCGAAGGAAACTTGCCATTCAGACATTTAACAGTGTTTCTTCAACTGTGGTCAGTTTTGGCTTTGTGGACTTAAAAACTCCCTAGAAACACATTTTTCAAACTTTTACTAGATACTCTTTTTGTCTGCAAACAATGCCCAACAGTAGATGTACATGCATCACAGCTAACACATTATAAATTGTTTAAATAGCTCTCTGTGGTGGAAATGACTGAATCTAATTTGGAGGGATCCACAAAGTTTCCTGGGTCAAAAATCCCTGTTGGTTCTGGAACCAATTTCTGATAGCCAGCCAGATTTTAGAGTAAGGTTCAGGGTAGGGCCTTGTACACCGCTCTTATTGACCTGTTATTTCATTGTAGTTTTAAGGGTTAGGTTAGGTGTAGGGATTGGGTCAGAACAACAATCTCAACAAGCCTCTTTACTGCCACTGTTTATGGGTAAAATTGTTGTTGGTTGGATAGGGTTGTGTGATTAATCAGAATGCCATATGGTCAAGCACAGCACATGTAATGCAACACGCATGTGCGAGGAAGAAAAAATAGCGTGTGATGAGAGTCGTATAAAATGTAACAGCGGCACTTGACTTGGATGAGACTTCACTAAATATACACTTTCAGATGTTTTTCTCACCAAATAAACATTGTGAAAACAAGAAAGTTATCAAAGCAAAGTGCTTAAGCATCAGCTGTGTAAAAAACCATTGGCCATGTTTCCTTGCAGGAATGTTATGCCGTTTTTACAAGAAGCCTTCACTGACAGAACCTTTATCCAAAAAGTGGAAAATAAATGGAAAATAAGCATTGCACAACCAAAGAGACACAGTATTATGAATCGGATGTTGGGGAGAGATTAGACAACTGTTGAATGGAAGATAAGATCACCATGTGCTATTATTGTTTAAACACCATTATTTTCATATGGTGTTAAAACAGTGTGAAATTTGGCCTGGGCAATTCATCCATGGAAAGAGTCTTTTTTTAACTGTCAGTTCTGCAGATGCATTTTTTGTAGCATCTTCATTGCCTAATGAACTCAGTTTGACTTGTATTGTCAAAATCTGAAACCTGAAGGGATTGTTAAAAGCCATAACTGATTACTGTGTTTACACGAATTATAGACAGAATTAGTTGTGACATATGTAGAGCACTCAACAGTTTAACAAAACACATATATATTTACACCAATGCCATGAGCATGGCAGAACTCTGCAGATCATGGCCAAACATCTGGCATGTGATGAGAGAAAGTGTACAAGCAAACCAATAGTGTGGAGAACCTAGAACCGGCTCTTATTTAGAATAAGTTTCATTTTTGTGATTTGCGGTTTCATTTTTTTAAAGGGACAGTTCACCCAAACATTAAAACGCTGTTATCATTTACTCACACATATGTTTAACTCCCCAAATGTCATTTTACTTTAGAACCTAAACAGATTTTTTTTTAAACTTTTAACAATGGGAGTGAATGGTGTCCTGTTCAAAAGGACACACAAACGTTTACTATTAAACTATTAAATAATCTTGTGCAACGCATGTTGTATATTTTTAGCGTTCTGAAGGAACATATATAAAATATAATCCTTATTTTGTGCCTGTTGTCTCCGTGATCTTTCATGAGAGTGCACGAACAGTCTGTGAGCTTCCTAAAAGGCTGTATCAGCTACAGTTGTATTTGTGCACTCTTGTGAATGTGCACAGGAAAAAGGAATAAATACATTTTTGGGTGAACTAACACTTTAAATATTTATATACTTTTGCCAGTACAGACAAAACACTGTTCTAAATACAATGAGGCATTTCCTACACAGCTATTTAATGGCTGCTTTTTATACATTGTTTTTGTTGTTATGCAATATACAAAATAAGCAAATGACAGATGAAATGGTTCAAAACTCATAAGTTATTGGTTTGAATCAGGATTTTAATGTTTGGCTGGCCAGTATGGCCTGGTTAGCCCTTGCTGGTAAATGTCATAACTACACATCTGGTGTGCCAGTAACTGCCATGGTGATGAAAATTAATGTTAACTGATAGCGCTCTCAAGGTTTCATGGACCTCCTTGGTTTAAATCAGTCTAATGACTCAATTACTCACCGAATTTGTCAAAATGTTCTTGACTTATTCATTGAACCACAAATGGTCATTACTTGGATCTCAGAGGCCTTGTGAACATGTGAAAGTTTTTAGTTCATTTCAAGTTGGACATGACCAGTGTTGCTTTTGACTGGTTGTTCATGAAAATATGTGTTGTTAAAGATATACATTTGGACACTGTACCAAATGTATAAAAAAAGCTTAAAATATGTAACCAAAAGGAGTATTGTTTTTGCTTAGTTAGTATATTTTTGGAAAATAAAATTAGGACCAATTATTGTTTAAATATTAACAAATCATTATTGGAGTCTTTAACCAACAAGAACCATTAAGTGAGGTAAGAATGAGAACTGATATAAAAGAAAAAAGAAACAACTCCCATGCCTACTAGCCAAGAGTGATTGGTTATCTCTGTTTCTAGTAATACTGCCTCACAGCTTTGCAGAATCATTCCATCAAATACATTCTCCTCTTTGGAAGCCCCTTTAGTTTCATTTTCCTGTCCCTGAGCTCTGCCCCCTTTAAGTTACAAGATTTCTGAGGCATCTGCTCTCAAGGCAAGCCAATTGTGCGCCTTTGAGGTTCTAGCCAGTGCATTACCACCATTACGAGTTGAAAGCAGACAGCATGAGAGGCAAGAAGTTTCCCAAACTTCCAATGAGCTTTAGCTTGCCACACTTTCTCACAATACCTCTCATTTTTACAGATTCCCCCTGACTGTACATAATTTTAAAGAAAAGGTACATAGTGTGCTCTGCCACCATCTCACCTGCGGTTGCTCTGACACGCTCGTGTTTGACACATTCCTGGTCCACAAAGCTGCTGGGGCTTGCAAAAAAACTACACTTTTTTAGATCCAGAGGGAAAGCCACATTCAGTGTAGAAATCACATCACTACTGAGTCATCAGTGACATTTCTGCAACCATAACATATAAGTACTTCTTAGTCATGGCGATGAAGCAGAGCACACATTAATTAACATCTGAACAGACGTTTGCAACCAGACACTGTCAGTCACAGAAACTCATAAAAACGCTTCACTTTGATTGTGACTTTCATTCTAGAAAGTTCTCAATGACAAATTGAAATTTGACAACAAATCAAACCATTTAAGACTGAACAACAAATAATTTCATGAAACAAACATACAAATAAAAGCATGACACAATTGAATTAATGTATCGTAGCATTACATAACGTAATTATTGAAATATGATTAAAAATATGATTAATTTCTCTTTTAAATTAAACATAAAACACTAATCGCGGCCCGTTTCACTTTTGTAACGTAAGTGCAACTGCATATTTAACAACAACAACAACAGAAGAAAATGTAGCTCAGAATACTAATGTATACATCTGAAATAAATCGGATCATAAATAGTGGCTGTTATATGGTTGGAGGGGCGAGAAACTACGAGGGATTTGTGACATCAGCCAAAAAGTAAAGTCATTTCAGAGGTGGAGCAAGTTACTACATTTTGATTCATTATTATTTTTTCATTTACTTTTTTAGTTTTAGTTATCCTCCTTTTATACAGCATGTATGAGACAACAACTGGAAAAATAGGGTAAAATTCACGCTAACTTGCAAAAACAACAAAAAACATTATTTAATACAAATAAGTCATGCTTTATAATTAAATACAATAACCATATGTAAATGACATAATCTGGCAAATTCAAGAATGAAATGCAAATGCAAGAACGTGTTAATTCAATGTTAGCAAGTGTTTAAATAGTGAAAAAATGAGGAAAATAAAGAAATAAGTTAAACTTAATTTCAAACTCTCAAATGTTTGTTTCTGAAAGGACAAACAAGCATAGATATTAACAACATGGCATTTATTAACTTGTAATAATAAGGAAAACACTGTGGTATCATTAAAAAATACAATCTTGGTCTCTTTTGAGATGAATTACATGTGGAGTATATTTACAATTCTTTTAAAAAAGCCTTATGGCATCACAACATTGGTCAGCTCTGGGGGGTAGCACACATTCCTGTTTGCAGAAGCCAGATATTGTTTAATGCTACTGCCATTAGCAGGCTCCTGCGGTAGTCTCTTGTGGAGCTGTAGCCTTAGGGCAAAAGCCATTATATTTAACACACAGTCTGGTGCCTGCCTCCATTTCCCAAGAGCCCTCACTGTGTGGCTTTCCTAATAATGATGAAAATGGCAAAAAAATAATCAGAGTGCTATGTACCATCCTCATTTGCTGTAGAATAAATAAACATATACTCTCCATCACTGGTGTAAAACACTCACCAGAGGTGAGATATAATTACTTGACTGAGAAACCATGTCAGTTGGACCAGAAGTCCTATCAGTCTTTGCAGAGTTTCCAAAATAAAAGTTTATGCACACACAAACTGCAGACTCTGTGTACGCACAAAAGTTTTTGTTGTGGAATGTTATGCCTATGGCAAAATGAAGTGATGAGCATGCCTGGGCTTGAACCTGCATCTCCAGTGGTGCTACAGATGCTCTACATCTGCACCATGGCTTGACAAGCACAGGTCTTTTTCATGTGTTTATAATAAAATAGGTGACTGGGGTGGGTCATACTGAAGTCCTGAAGCTGCCTCTGACTGCTAGTCAGATAGTTAGGTGATATTAGAGGAAGGGACATTCTCACTTGAGAGCATTTTAAAACGCTGCAAAATATCCATTGTGTAATCAACATGTGGAAAAAATATTTGATATAAAAGTACAGCCTTGAAGGTTGAGATCCACTGCCTTATGCCTTAACATAAAAACAAAATGGGAACTGAAACCCAAATTTGTTCATACGTTATCCTGAAGTCTAAATGGAACTTGTAATGTATTTCCTACTTGACATTGCCAGGCTCTTTTTATTAACTCCAACCACCTGTCACAACCCAATCAATTACAAACGGATAAGTCTCCTCTTCTAATGTTCTTCTTTGCAGACAATCGCGTTACATAGAAGCATTTCTGAATGAACCAATGCGGAGGTGAAATAGATTGCAAAAGCCATTTATTGTTGTGGAAAAATCAAAAATCCAGATTTAGTTGTATTATCCAACACTATGATTTCCTGACAACAAAATCTAAAAAATGGGTATAGACAAAAGGCCCAGATTACTAATTTTAAAAATGTATTTGTTTGGAGTTGTAAACATCACATTTAAGAAATTACATAAACTCGTAACTTTACCATATTGCCAGTTGTTTTTTAATCATCATTGGCTCCATTGTTAGCTACAGAATCGAATGGTTTAAATTAATTTAACTGGGCACATCCAAGATCAGGCAACACAGTTCTGCATGAGCATGTTTGTGAGAGATAACACCTATCTCCTGCCATATGTATTATCACATCTGTATGCAACGTGTCCTCTATAGCACTTTTCCACAATTAATGAATAGTCTATTATCAGAAAAAACTCTGAATCGAAGCTATAGCAAAACCACAAAGATTTTATGTTCACCCACATGTTGCTCTGGTTTATTTTTGAGTCGTAACTGTTTAATGGATTTAATTGTCGTTACGCCAGTCTATGAAAGGGCGAGAATATGCAACGGCTCCAAATGGAGTTGACGTGCAGGCCTTTGATATTTAATTGTTTGTTGATTAAATTAACTTCGAGGACCATCTGGGAAGCTTCAGTCGGACCGTTTCGGGCCCAAGAGTTCTGGCTCTTTTTCATTTGATGATTGGTGGTTTTGCAAATGGTCCAGTGTTTTCTGAAGCGACGCTCTGGAAATTAGCTGGATACATCCTTGCTGTGGCATATCTAACTAATTCAGACCGATTTGTGGAAGATGTTATCATCTTCTTGCTGGCGAATGGCGGAAAGCAGGAGCTTGGACTTGTATTACATGCAGAATCAATTGAAGCTTTATTAGATCCAATAATGCAGAATAACATTTGTGAAGCCCACACATTTAAAGACCAACCTAATGAGCAAGTCATGCAGAAGCAGGTAGTTAATTAAACGGCTTAATTAAATTGTATGTGTTTGTGTTTGAGTTATCATTTCAAAAGAGATCATTAATTAGACTTAAATTGAATAAACACTTCAGTGTGCATGTGGCTGATTTTTTTCCTCTGGTGATTGCTCATTATAGACTGTCAAACTGATTAACTATTATCATGAGTGTCCATTAATTAGAAAAGTAATGACATCACGGCACTGCTCATTAATTGTGTTTTCTGTCATTATCTCATATTCTGCTACACGAATAGAGAAATCAACACGTGTTTGAAATGATGAGGTGCTGCTTGACTGAGGAAAAAAAAAGATTAAAAAAATAACGTGAGAATAGAAATATGTAAAAAACTGCCAAATAAACACCTGCACGATTAAGTATGTATGTATACTTGTGATTTTGATATCAAAGACAGTGTTGGGGATTTATATTTCGACCTGAACAAAGCACTGAGAAAAAAATAGAAATGGGATCAAGATACTGATGTCATCTAGATCCAAACATGAATCTTCCACACAAGCACATCCAGAGAATGTACATAAACCACTGCACCACAGCACTGACTTTGTGTTATGACAATAATCATCACTTTTTTTCAGGCGTGTCTGACAGTCCCTAAAGCCTGCCATGCTTTCTACCACAGAGATTTTCAACCACAAGCAAATGTGTTCAAGTGAACCATTATTTGTTTGTGCATTCCTAGCAGTTGATCCGAATCTTTTTTAGTAACAGCACACAACTATGGATTCCTTGGAATTTATCTAAAACTTAGTTTTAGATAATAGTTGATTTAACCAAAAGTAGTGACATTTAAACCAAAATAAACAAAAGTACTGAGGTAGTAAAGTATTGAGGATTTTTTTTATAATTCAAGAAGCAGCATATAACAATTCAACTCAACCTCATGCAGTTGGTGTAAAGAGCAAAAGAAAAAGACCTGGGAAGCTCATACCATGTTAAAATTCATAAAACATTTTACATATTTGCATGAAACACCTGAGCAGGAGATCCAAGAAAAATGTATTTAGCATACATTTATGCACTGTATATGTATCTAGATTGTGATTTCAAATGGCAGGAAATTCACCCATGTGGAGCATTACAATCATATGGTGACGTATGTGATCAAACACACCTCAGTGTTTGACATTATAATAATTTCCACTACCCCCATTATGTTTTTGAAACAACAACATTCATGAGCTTGCCACTCTATCAGTGTCATTGCATAGCGTGGCTTTTTATATATGTACACATACATTGAGTGCCAAATCTATTTTAATAGGTGTTGCTATTGCAAAATAAAGCAATCAGACTTGGACTGACTTTTCTTATGAAAACAGGCATTGGATAATTGTGTACACTGGCTTTAATCATTGGCAAATTGTTGAGGAGAACAATGGGCTTATCCGTCTGGGCTCGGTGCCCTGTCCACATCCTCAGTGAAAATAAATAAATCAAAAGCAAGAGTAAAGACAGCATTTGAGGTAACACCAGATGGGTTCTGTGAATAATGTTAGCATTAAGTGGAAATAACTGAGGACAATAACTGTGTTTACATGCAGGGACTTTCGTCAATCCGAATTAAATCCAATCCGACTGCAGATTCCAAACATACTGTTTACATGTGCCCTAAACATTGCAATCTAATGAAAATATTCATTTACATGCACATCGAATGTGTTCTGAGCATCGTTACGTATGAGAAGGGGGGCATTTTGTGTCAATGTTACAATGGTAACGATAAGTTTGTGGGGAAGCTGAGTTCTGTGGGAAGCGGTCAGGTCTGAGGATTAAATAAGCAGATGGGCATAAATAGCGTGCTTTCCTTTCTAAACATTACTAAAAATATGTCAAGAAAGTGTTCTTCTCAGGCTCCTAACTTCACTCAACAAAAGAAAAGAGAATTAGATGCAGCATCTCAAAATTCTGCATTGCGTAAACATATTAACATCATACATATGTCTCCTTAAATAAATGTCACTTCTGAGCTTTACAGGCAACATTAAGTAAGGAAAAACTAAAAGAAATACAACCAAAACCAACACAATACAGAGGCAAAATTTACATAAATGTAAGGCAACATTGAGGCAAAATTAAGGAATTAAGGAAACATTGTGGAAGACAATGGAAAATCCATGAATCCTGAACATTCTTGAAACGTCTGCATAAAAGTGTTTGTTTTTGTCAAAGTATCATCATAAATAGGCAAGTAATATACAGTATGTGGCTATAACTATTAACAAGAACATAATTCTGAATACAAAGCATTATGAATGCCCCACAATGTACTTTAAATCATAAAGTAGTGGTTTAGAACCAGTGTAGTTTTCTCAGGTCAAGACAGTTTTCAGGTCATTACAGTGTAAATGTTTCCATGAAAATCACCAAATATGAATTCTGTAATAATACCTTAGATGTGAATCCAAACATTATACTGGTATAAACTAATTTCTGGTGAGTTTATTTGTAGTCGTTTCAGATGTTTATGAATAGGCAATATGAATGTACTGATGATGAGCTTTGTTTAAGCTTTGGTCAAATAAAAAAGTCAACATCTGGCAAATCATGTAAAGTTACAGGGCAGTTGGTCCATTGTTCAGAAAATGAAGAAAATAAAGTAGTTTGGACAATTACTTTTGCTTTAGTTTCAAGGAGATTTGCACTTCCTTGTGTTTTGCGCCAGACATCTTTGTTTAAACCTGTCTACAGGGTTATAGCTAGTAATTTGGGCCTTGGGACCATATATTGCTCTTAGCTCTGAGATGTAAACGGGATGTAAAGCTAGATAAAAAGGTTTTTTTGTCATAGCTGTACCTATGTTCTATATGACCTATCAACATCCAGTACTGGAACTATCTCCTTTATAATGTGTTCAATGTTTTATATTGACCAATTAATTTAATTTGATCTTTTTTGTGTTGGTTCATCAAACACATGGACAATTCGGTTTCATTAACTTAATGTTTGTTCAAAAAAACATTATTAATTTGTAACTATAACAATTTAAAAAACATGGGCGTGTTATCACTTTGCCTGGAACCGACCCTGTATGCATGCTCGATAAACAGAAGTGAGCGCATATCCGGTGGTCCAGGGTAACTTTTTAGAAAGTCTGGAAGACATCAGTGTTTCTACAGCCCTTGAAAGACATTTGAAAACCCTTTTGTTTACAGGAAACAAAATCTGGCTTGGTTTTAACATCACCATATCAGTTTACCTCTCCTGCCATTTGGGTTCAGATCGACACACACTAACGCACACACCCTCACATAAGCTATTAGTATTATATCTGACTCACACTTTGCCCTTACCTGTTTATGTGGTGTTTCTGGGCTATATCTACATAAACAGCTGTCAGAGATTTCACCAGCAACCCTGCAATGTAAAATACACTGTCTCTGGCCAATGTCACTATGGTGTCGTAAAATAAGACAGACAAAAAAGAAAACAAGGGTATGCTGGACAGCTGAGGCTTGATCCAAGAAACTAGAGAACAACTTAATTGACCAATGAGAAGGCCACAATTCGGAGTGCACAATTCAGTTATAACTGTCTTTGTACTTTCCTGAAACAAAGTGTCTCTTTTCAGAGCAAGGGGCATCAATATGGTTTATTTACCCTTGAAATCTATAGAAATAACATTTTTTTTTATTTTTGTTAGAAAACGAAAGTGGTGTTTGACAATGCAAAACTATCTACCACAATGCTGTGTGGTTGCTAAGGACTTTCAGTCTTGTTGTTGTTTACTTTTGTAAGTCACATTGTGATAGCTACATAGGGCTTGGGTTTCTCCTTCAGTGTTGGTCTATAGTTCCAATAACATTTTAGAGCATGTGATATGGGCATGAATAATACTTTAAAGTGTGCAGCTTGTGTGCTATTACTTTTTTAAAGCACACCATTTAATACTTAGGAGTTTGATTAAAACAATAATCCAATGTATAATATAATGATGTTCATGATGAATATGAAGCAATCTTTCTTTGTAGTTGTGAATGTACTTATTCTTTGTTGATTCTTTGTTGAAGTCATGTGCAGTATATGTACATTATAGATTTGGGCTGGAGTCAGCTGTTTATTTTCCCAGTAGATCTCAGTGGGGGGTTCAAACTGCCTCCTGTGCTGTATGACAACATTTATAGAAACAGTTGAGACATATTTATTCATAATCTTGTCATGCTGATAAAATCATATCTCAAGTGTTTTAAATATCCATCCGTTCTTTCTAACTCAGGCCTGTTCACGTGATATAAACTGTGGTTTCCTGTTATTTCCTGATATTTCTGTAGCTTTTTTACATCTTTAAGACTTTAAACTCAACTTTCTCCCTGAAACTAATGTTTGAGCAAAGAAAACAATCAAAATCTCTCACTAGCTTAAATATGTGAGTACCTGAAAGAAAAATGCGAGGCAGGCCAAAATGTCTGAGATGAGCTTCAGAGAAATTTCTCTAGACAGTTTAATACTTTGCCACCATCAAATGCAGTCTGTTAAGTTTCATCTTGGCTGTTCTCACAAGCTGAAAATTGAGACTTCATGCACTGCACACTGTCATTTAAAAAATGAACAGACAGCGGGTAACGTTATTCCAGAATCAACTGAATTTCAGGGGATTAGATTTGCTTGGCTTGCTGGCAAAACAGAAGAAAAGCATTTTCAGCATCAACGTTTTTTAACAGATTGTTCAATAGTGTGAATGATGCACCAGGTCTCTTCGGGAATACCATGTGTCTTGGAGATGATTTGGGAAAATCAAAATGTGACATGTCATCATTCACTAGTATTCATGTTTTAGTGTTTCAGTCGCATATTAGAAGTATTGCAACCGATTTAATGACATGTAAGAAAAATAGCATTTGGCATTGTTGACCTGAAATGATATGCATTTAAGCAATAAGTTCACATTTTTGGAAGTGCAAAGGAGATTTAAGGGCTACAGGGTTTCCAGGCCTCACACAAAGACATGGTTTTGTGTGGTCTACAATTGGTTGTTTTTTTTAACTTTCTTGAGGTTTTAAGTGTTTTTCTTTGGTTCCATTGTATTTCAGCCTAACATAAGGGTAATTGATCATTTTCTCCTTTTTAGGTGAACTGTCCCTTTAAAAGAGAAGCTGAAACTGGATCAAGCACTTTTAAAGTTCACCACATTGTGTGCAATAAAAACATCTATTAGCTCTATACAGAGAGGGTTCCGTGCAGCTAATGCATTTTTTATGTGCATGTACACATGTTGCTCCCGTAACCTTGTTTTATCATCTATAAATTTTAAACCTTCATTAGCTAAACTCAACCCAGCTCTGTGAATATGCAGGTAGGAAACTTTCCTTGTGTCTCCTAATGGGCCCAATTTTTATATCTTTATTATTTAGCTGTGCATTTGTACTATGGAAATGTAACGTTGCTTTGTTTGAATTGTTATTGCTTTTGATTTCTGTGGACAAGGTTTGTGAACATGTCAATATGAGGGGAAATCCTTCAAAACAGATAATGCAATGTCTCCTCTCAGTGAACCAGAAGCAAAAACTGCATTTCTATTTCCATTTAAAATTATTTCAAGGAGAAAGAGATATTACACAGTTTCTTTCATGAAAATGGCAAAGAGTGTCCTGATTTTCTCTCAAATGTATGTTTTGTTGGAAAAACTTGTGTGGGGATTCTTAATCTGAGATTTTACCACATCATGTTGTAGTTTCAAAAACATTAATGTGCCAACTATTTAATTTAACGGCAAATGTCATTTCAGTTTTTACTTCTGAGCTTGGCAACTGTTGTAAGCCTGATCACTTGGTTGTCGGCTGTTTAAGTGTGTACGACAGTATGTACTCGGGGGCCATTTATAGGTAGCAGCCGCTTTTGTTGCTCCAGGGTCTCACTAATATTGAAAGAAATGGCCCACGAAGGGCTCACTTCCTGTGCATTTGTGGTGGAAGTGATTAGAAAGGGATTTGGGGTAGAAAAGTGTTATCACATGCTTTGATTTATCACTCTCAGTTGGAAATGCCTGGCCAAATTCCAGGAGTTTCTGTTGAACCTCTTTGGTGTAGAAACATTTAGTCTTCGATCTGTTATAGATTTTCTTGCCTTTCTTGGCCTTAACATATGTTTCATTATATGCAATTAAACAACACATCGTTGCATTGTCAGCCTCACTGAAATGGAGTTGCTTCTGTCACTTTATGAATTAGATTTTTAATAGTTGTTACTTGGGGAGTTCGTTGGTATATTTTACTTCACTCTTAAAAGTCCAGAGACACCATACATTTCACTATATGACCTGTTGACACGACTCAGCTCCATTACTCTACAGTTATTCTGTGGTTTTCCAAAGCAACCAATCACTCTGCTAAGCAGGGTTCAAAATTAACAGCCGGCAAGCACCAAATGCAAGTAAAAGTCAAAGTCGGCAAGTAAATACAGCCATGAGAACGCTAGCCAGAGACTTTTGCGGTCTCTGTTTATCTGCCGTGATTGGTTAGCTGTTCTGTCATAACCATAAAGAGAGACTCAAGTTATAACATACGACAGAGACCAGTGCAGTAAGATCTGCCGATATACACACAGCTGAAGAGGTGTAATAGAGACTGAATTACACATGTACCATAAAAAAAAAACCCATTCATGACCCTGCAACTCTGCACTGCATGTGTTTCAATGTTATCCAATATTTTTATTTTTGCAAGAAAAACTCAAGGAGACATTAATTTATCCGTTTCAGTCACACCCTGACAAATAGAGAGCTATAAGAGAAAAACGGCTGAGGTTAGTGGGAATGTGTGAAAAAAATATATGCACAGTGGAATGATACTTCCTTAGTATGCCAACCTCAACTTTAAATAAGGCTTTAACCTCAACTGCTGTTTAACATGACACACACACTCTCCAGCTATATCTGAAATGGTTAATTTTCTATGATAATATTAGCCTGGTGCACCACAAGCCACAAAACAGCCAAAAACATAAAAGACATGAAACTTCACACAAGGTATGTGTGTCTGAGAAAAATCTCCACTCGTTTCAAAACAATTTTTATGTCTTAATAAAGCTGGCTCTCATTTTGATGCATTTCATCAAAGAAGCTATTTAATAAGGATAGGACAAACAATCTTGATTAGTCAATGTGAGCCAATTTGAGGGGTATACAGATTCTGAATTGCAAAAACACAATGTACAACAAGTAGTACAACATGAATCTAGCAAAAACTTTACTATGTCAGCTGAAAAGACACCCCTTTACCACAGGGGTTCCTCAAGGTTCACTCCTTGGACCACTAAGCCCGGAACACACCAAGCCAACAACTGGGCAGTTTTTTTAGTTTTCAGTGTGTTCAATATCGTTGTCTGAAGTTGGTTCCCATCAGCTTTATTCAGCATGCTGAATAGGTGATGGAACTTGTTGTGAGTCGGATCATTCAGATTGGTTGTTCAACCTAGTGAACCTGTGCGCAAGAAGGAAACTGGAAGTGGCAATGCAAGCAAACTACGAAGTCAAGGGGGAACACACAGAATGCTCTTCTGATTTTTTTGCATATCTCATTCCAGTATTTGAATAATTTACAAAAGATATAGCTGTCTGGAACAGGGAAAGTGAATCCATCTGTGGTGAGCGAGATTTGTGTGAAACTGGTACGCAAGTGCTGCTTTGTTTGTTTTGTATCCCAGCAGTCACTAGCTCTTCTGGTTTTTCATTAATACAGACAGTAACAAATACAGACTACTGCCACCTGCTGGTACAGAAACTTATTTCCTCCCACGCAGGTGCAGAATGGACATTGTACTTGGCCATTAGGTGTTGACTGTCAGCTTGATGTGCAGAGGTAACTTTGGACCAGATGCAGCTGGCGTGAGCCGACCCACAGTTTGATTTCGTTAGCGCTAGTTTATCAGTGTCGGTTTGGTGTGTTCTTGGCTATAGACTTTATTATCTACAACAGGTCAACCAACCTTGTAAATGACAACCAGCCTAACATCTCATTTCCACAATCTGTCACACATTCATATCCTCCTGAGGTGCTTAGAGTGCCTCTTGGATATAGTGAATTGGAGTTCAGTTTCAGAGCTACTAATTCACCCAGCCCCCTTCCCCATGAAATCTCCTTTCTTTTGTTTAAAATTCACACATTAAATGCATCCAAGCACATTAACATTTTTGGCATCACCTTGATTTACATCTCTTTGTGGACCAATTGGACCAACTATAATTTTTAGTTAAAAACAAAGTAATAGATTCTCCAGGGTGTGTAGTGTATGAATCAGAAGCCATACCTTCTGTTGATTTTAAATGTGAAACATCAAATCTTTTCACTTAAGCTGAGATTCAGACTCCCTGGAGTACCTCGGAACTAAAAGGGTTTTTAGTTAGATCTTTTTTTAATGGTTTTATGGGGTATCCTGTTCTTCAACCAAACCTTCAATGATTTAGGTGACATGCTTGAAGTGAAAGTTCTCAGAGCTAGAAATCAACTCAGGTTTTTATTGTGCCAGCACTTATAAAGCACTAAAATAAAAACAATAAATGAAGCAGGGAGCTAAACATTACTCTGGACCTGTTGATACCCTCTAGACAGACTGAACTGCACTTTTTTCATACGGCTACACAGACGTGGTCAATAAATCACATTTCCTCACCAAGGGCCTCATGTAGAGCAATTTGGAAAATGAACAAAGATTGCTCTGGTGTAAAGAGGCAAAAAGGGTGAGAATTTATTGCAAGTTAGGTGACCTGCTTTCAGAGTGTTCCTGGAGTGGTTTCTAAGTGCCATACGTCATACAAACATACGGTTTCAAACAGAGCAGGACATATGGTCCAAACATATCAACACTGAGTTCATGGACTAGAACTAAGACACAGCTGATTTTACTAATAGTAATCCCTTTTAACATACTTTAAAACAAAAAAACATTACAAAGGACGTGATGCTGCTTTAAAATTTGGCCTAAAGAATTTATTGTAGAAGGCAGAATGATTCTGCTGTCTACTAATATAAATTCTTAGAAGGCCCTTTGCAACAGTTGTTGCACCTATGACGTCTTAAACGCTTTCTACAATATGTAGGCAGCTTGCTAGGTTTTGGAACTAAGCCTTCATTTCTTAGATTTAATAAGAAAAATGAGGGAAAGAACGTGTTGTCTATCTAATTTCAACATTGCGTCATGCTGAGCGTTGTAGATGTTTTATAAGATTTATATAAGCTTCTTAAACAAATTAGACGTTCAGTGGAGTAATTTGTAGTAGAAACACGAGAGCAGCTGGTGAAATTAAATAGGTTCTCTGGCTCATGTCCAAGCCATTTTTTACTACCTGTTTTTCATTTTAGCGAGCTTTGTATAATGTTTAATGATGCTTTGGATTTTAACTGATCTCTCATTTTCCTCTACTGGCTAACGAGGGATACAGAGAGGGAAATGGTGGCAATAAAATGTTTTGTGGTCAAATTACATGTGTGGTAAAAAGTGAGATGTCTGTGTTTGAAATAAAATACAAGCCTTCTGCTTTCTGCTGTGTGATATACAATAAATAGTGCCTACTGTGTTTTTAATGACAGTATGTGAAACAGAACGTCATTCTTCAAATACTACATTTGTTTACATTACATTGCAATTTGTTTAATTACATGAATGGTTTTATTGTTTTGTGAAGCTGCTCAAGTTATTTTGAATCGTTTAATCTTATCCTCTGTCAAACTGCTTAACTCAACACAATGCATTGTGGGATACAGTATCCCACTCAGTGTGCTGTAGTGTAAATTCACAGAAAATTCACATACAAAGCACAAAATTCATACAATGCCGCATAAATTGAACATAGCCATGTCTGTTATGCTGCGTTTCTTGTCCTGTGTGTGACCGGCTTTAGTGTGGTTACCAGTTACACTTTAACAAATAGACTGACATTGGCTAAGGGGCCTGGATTGAACAGAGGGTCTTGGTTTGCCAGGATTAAAATGAATATTTTCATAACAAGCCTATTAGAC
Source organism: Chromobotia macracanthus (assembly GCA_036877525.1). Lineage (NCBI taxonomy): Eukaryota > Metazoa > Chordata > Actinopteri > Cypriniformes > Botiidae > Chromobotia > Chromobotia macracanthus. The sequence continues at coordinate 505,358 of JAZGTH010000106.1, forward strand.
TATAAAAACATTTCATTAAATGAACATTAATAATTGCTTGGACACAAGTTCTTAGATCACATTTATTTTTTAATTTATTTTAAATGAATTGAGGTGGATTTTATGTCACTGTTGTCTAATTTAGTGGGTGATGGTTTCCTAGTGCTATCAGCATCTTTAATAACCCTTCAAGATCCCAGTCTATTACAGAAAATAATATAAAAGGAAACTGCTTAACATGAAAAATCATGTGTTTTCAATGACAAATCAGGTGACATTGTTTTGTGTAGTAATAACCTACTAATGTCTAGCACAATAATGAACATAAGAAATTGATGTGGTGAGACCAGAATGGAACAAAACGCCTGCCCTTGTACTGTGGAAGTTAAACTGAGCGTATACTTATAGACTGAATAAATAATGCAATGCCTTGATGATGTGCTTGTGCTTGCTTGTCATAGATTTATTGCTACAATGTCACTGGCCATACTATGTTGTCATGTCATCAATCTAACTGTAATAAGGCCATTACCTGCACACCTTACTGTATGCTGCCCAGAGAAGGAAAAGCCCTGTTAAGGCCTGTTTAATGCTGTTTAAAAGCAACAACTATTTGTTCGTATTATATGACCTTTAGAAACTGAATCAGGACAGGACTATGCTGGTTATTAGCCACTGTCCTCTATACTAAACTAACAAGCAACACACATACACATAAATACATGAAAAAGAGCAGTATTTACTGTATGGTTATAAATTATGTCTGATTCATATTGCATAAAAATGCACATCATGTGGTCGTAAGTCAAAAGAGCTACAACATGAAATGAGTATGTCCTAAAACAAGTTATTTGTCTGTAGTTACTGTTGCACATTATTAAAGTAAAAAAAAAACCACACACTTCCATCAAATTTGAATGACTTTCTCTGCCTTTTCATCTGTTCGGCTATTTTTAATCTTCTCCCCTCCACCTGCCTGTCATATAGAGATCACATTCATCATCATTTCAATAATCAGTTTCTCAATTAAAGTATTTTTCCTCATTCAATATCCTGTTTCATTTAAAAAATATACCACATGACAAAGGTACAATGGGTTGCAAACAAAAGAGAGTGCTGTTATTGGTTTTAAAGTGCAATCTTTGAACCATTAGTCATACTGAATTGCAAAAATAGTCATTGTTTCCAATCACGTTTCCTATTGCCCTGTCTGCCCTCACTCATTTGTCAAACACACAGGTAGTCCCAGCCCAAACTAATACCATTGGTTGAGCCAGAGGTTAATTTGTTGAACTACTCAAAAATATATAATTTTGAAAGCAACGCAGTATTTACAATGATCAGGATACTATAGGTTACTATTAACTTTAGAAGAATTACATTACATTATACCACTGAAAGTATTTTTTCAGAAATAGTTTACTTTAATAGAGTAATAGCCGTACATAAAACTGTCATGTTTTGGCTTTTATTTTGAATTGCTTTTATCATTTATATTTAAGTGTTTTATTTTTTCTATAATTAATGCGAACACAATCATGGGATCATTTCAAGGTCTGACTGTCAGAAATAGTTCTGCGCCACTTCTGTCTGGTAACAGTAATTTTGAAGAGCCCTTCTGTTCACAACGATTTTACAGATAGAGCTTTTTGAAGTTGCCATTCTGCTTATAGCTTTCAAAAACCCATTTGGATTGAATTGCAAATTAGGATTTTATTCAGGAGCACCTGGGCTTTGTTTTCCATTTGCTAAAGAGAACCGTCACTCATCTGGAGGCCTCATCAGTTATGTAATGAAGAATCTCAGTATTTAATCTCTTCTTATGATTCATGATAAACCCTTAGTGAAGAGTCATAGGTGTTGTTTGTGTGTGGGGATACACAATGAAAATAACCTTTTCATTGAAACAGTTTTTTTTTTGTCAATGCGTGAGGTTGTAAATCAACTGCCATTGATTCAGTATAGTGCAGTTTATTGTGGCTTACTGTTTATTGATTACAGCTATCCTACTGTATATTAAATTCAAAATGATTATAAACACCACATACGCTGTACACTACGGAATTGTATCTGTATACTATGGATGAAAAATAGCAATAAAGCTTGCTAGAATATACTTCAATTTTCATCAATTCATGAGATCGCAGGCATGTGCAGAAACACTACATTTCCCATAATTCGTTGTGACTGTATGATAAAATATATAGATTAGTTCTGCAGATACTGTACACATAATGAGAAAAAGTGTACAAATCATGGAAGCAAGGGTTATAGTGATGATACAGCAAGTTACATCTCATGAAAGTTTTGACGTGTGAAATCTCTATGCAGCAGGTCATTCAGAGGAGAAAGAAACACACTGAAATAAAATATACAGTATCTGCAAGATTATTAGCAATGCATTGCAGGGAGAGTCCAAAGAGTGACCCTGCTGTCTGCTCGCCACAGCAGTATGTGAGAGTGGACAGTAATGAGCTGTGTGCTGGCACAGGAAGTTCCAGAACAATGACTTTAACAATTAAGAGAGATCAGCTTTGAGGCCCACTGATCACACAGGAAAGGACTGACTTTGATGGAACAATTTTTACTATGTAGAGGCTTTCACTGCCTCATACACTTAATCCATGTGTATGTGTGTGTGTGTGTGTGTGTTCACTAATCTTACACAGGCAATTATTTCAGCAGGCTTTGACTGTTTGCTTAGGAGTCATTTAGTTCTGTACCGCCAATGTAGTCTGTGCTTGATTTGAAGCTTAAAGCCACCATGATGCACTTGCTTGACAGTGTAAAGAAAGAAAAGTTACTCTTAAAGGGGCTGTGAGTGATGTTAGCCATCTAAAATGTCTGCTAGACTTAACACACAAAACTGGAAATGACTCAATCTAGTAAACATTAATCTGATTCACAGACTTTATAACTTAAAATGTTATAAACTTAAATTTACTAGTTTACTGTTACAACTAACCAAAGAATCAAGTCGGCTCTCTTTTAATTTTGACAGAGGAACTCTGCTATTTGTCATCTCAGCATCAGCTTATAGTGGTGGCAATAACAAAGTAACCCAAGATTATGAATAAATGTTCAGGGAGTTATCCGACGTTGTCTGTGGTTTTCTCTGCTTTTAGGACCTGACTGCCAAAAATGTTTCATTCATGTTTTTCTCTTTTAGTGGGAAAACTCTAATGAAGATCACAGACTAACAAATTCTAGGGCAGTTCAAGATGAGATCTGACCTTGCCAGACCTACAGAGATGAACTGTTTTCTACCACCAGCACGATGCACCAACCTGTAATTACGATAAGCCACAGTGGACGTACGGTGTAATATATCATGAAATCCATTATCTGTCACAGAAAGATGATTGATCTGTTTAGGTTGCTGAATTTACTTTAATGAAGTTCTTAAATCAAGCACAGCTGAAATTCGAACAGGTAACTTCCAATGTCGGGAAACTACGAATGTCAAATCAGCAGATATATAGAGCAAACTAACTTCCCTCCGCATCTCTCTATTGCTTTACTGTAATGGAACCGCAGACCTCCTTCCTAATGACAGGGGCATGCGCTAAGCCAAATAACACACAGCAGATGCCCGTGAACCCCAGGGCTGGACAGCAGTGAGAGTAGGAAGCTGGGGGTAGTATTTGGGGTTCTCAAGCATGCCAGTTTTCTTTATTTTTTCTGCAGCCTCTCTTGAGCTGTTGTGGTCCACGATGGAGAGTCCCAGGGGCTCGGCAGTGTAATGGTAATACGGACCATCTGACAGCTGTCAAAACAGGCCTGTTAGTCAAGCAATGAGGCCTGTCAACCTGCTGAAAAACTAGTCTGCAGCCTCTCTATTTTCCTCTCTCTCTCTCTCTCTCTCTCTCTCTAAATTATACTCACTTTATACTGACTGCCATAAAACAGAGTCGGTTTCCTCCTCGGGTTGACCTTTCACACTCGGGGCCCGGTCCGTACAACAATATGTTCCAGTGTAATCACGCATCTCGCAGGCTATTGCCTGACAGTGGCTTCAAAGCAGGATGTGTTCATAGTAAGACTGAGGAAGGCACTTAGATTGTGTTGTTGGAGATTATTTTGTATATTTACCTTTCTAGTCTTGTAGGCTCTGCAAACAACATCCTGATAGGATATTATAGTTCCTGTTCGCAAGGTTGTCTTGATAGTTTCCCTGAAATTTTCTAATACCACGATTCTCAACACCATATTAACAATTTAAATTAAATTAAAAAGTGTTTTTTAACTAAGTAAACACTTGCTTAAAGTTTTTGAAAGTAAACATTCAGTTGAGAAACCAAAGCAAAGCTTTGCAAACATACTTGTGGACTGCAGGCCAAAATAAGGCCACAGTTCTGTTGTGGACAGCAGGGAAAAAACAATGCTAAATGTAAATAATAAAACGCATCTAACCATATAATCGTGCATTGAAAAAAGGTTTTGAAAGGACAGAGAAAATACTTCACTATCTGTTGTTGTTGGCCAAGCATCCAAACAAACTTTATAGTATTTTGAAGAAAGTTCATCTGTTACAAACTGTTTCTGAATGAAACACAGAAACACAGCTACAATATTCCACCAAGAAGGAACAATTAACTTTAATATAAGGCAGTTGATGTCTATTAAAAACATACCAAGAATAATCCTTCACATCCTGATTATTCAACCTTGCATGTCAAACACCAGAAAGACTTGCACTTGTTTTCATCAAACAACATTTAGTTAAAACACGTGAAATGTGCTCTCTTCCCACATGTTGTTTAATATGCCATAGAGAATACATTTTATATTGAAACAACTTTTTTGTAAAATGTACTTTTTTTTTTTTTTACACATTTATGTCACCCACAGAAGAGGTACTGTGCAACACGTGAACATGAAAACTTTTACCCTAAAACCTAAAGCTTTTCCTAATCAGACCTGACATAAGTTTCCAGAGTAACACAAAAAGTCAAAAATCCAGCGTGATGTAAAACAATCAGCCAATCAGAACATATTTACAGCTTTTTACAGTTTTGTGGATGTTTCACACATGAGATTTCACTGTGGGTGGGGCTACCCCAGCATAAAGCCACCAAAATTGAAACCAAGACATTGACTAAATGTTTCGTTACTTGTAACTGTACACAGCAGGTTAGAACAAACACAAACATACACATGGAAGGTATTATTCTATCACACTTCACTTTATTATGTTGAATCTGAGTAGGACACAGCATAAATCTAATTAAACCCAATTTCTATATTATGTCTGATATAAATATGTCTGTATATGTCTGGTATATGAAAAAACTAATTTCTCAGCTTGAGCAAAATTGGTGTTCTTAAACTCATGTTGATGGCTATGCTGGCTCCTGTTCAGTAGGTTGTCCCTTTATATCTTTAAATTGCCACTTTTCTACCACAGGCCAAATTACCCAGTGTAGGACTGCAGTTACATTCAAGTATCTGATGTCCGGTAAATAACAGGTACTAATATTACAAGATGAAAAGCCAGGGGTAATATTCACCACTTTTCCAATCGCGTTTAATCATTAACTCAAGTTCAGCTAAGGATGCCAAACGGGTGATAAAAATATGTCTCATCAAGCCCTGCTCTGAGTATATAACAGCCATAATCCCAATCTTAATTCTGGTGGTGTTTGCTGGAGATCTAAACAGCTGTGCTGTCAGTTGTTTGAAACCCAGTGTGTTGTTCTGTCATGTTTAAAGGTGGAAGGGAGTCAGATATCCACAGAATACTGCAGGCAAGTTCAAGATACTTTAGCAGGTCACCAAATAGGAAAAGTAAATCATCTTTTTAGTAAATTCTGCTAATAATAAAAATGTGAAAAGGGGTTTGTCATTTCTGCAGTTTTTTAAGTATTGATTATCACATCCATTCTACCAGTGACAGTATACTGATCTGTCCAGGGCTGGCCACCATTGAAAAAATACATTGGGCTAAGTGTTGTTCCCTTGAAAAACCCTTTGAAATTAATACAGGTCAAAACTGTTACGCACACGTCACATCCATTACTGTTCTGAGTTCTCTAATGCTGCTATTCTGGTGGAAAGACTGATTGGTCAGGGGGATAGGACTATTTGGAGGCAGACAGAGTTGGTCTTGGCTCGGGTTCGAGAGCACTGTGGAGGATTGAGCTTTTTTACTTCCCACAGTCACCTGGCGAGGATCTCTGGAAAGCCAGCCTGCAGTGAGGATGGTTTTGGCCAACACAAACAGGTGCTGCTTCAAACTTTCTGCGTTTGAATGGTCCCTTGCCATTCGGCAGACAGGCGAATTAATTAACTTGATTCAGACAGTCATAAACAGATTTTTGTTTTTTTTGTTGAGATATTCTCCACAAGGCAAAATCTATGGTTCATATTTCTTATATAAATACAGAAGTTTTCAGTGAAAAGGCAGAAAACATTCCATATTATTGCATCATCGCAATTTTTAAAAATGGCAAGGATCACCATACTGTCAATGAGACAGAAATCATGCTTAAGCTAGGAAACTGAGCATGCACAACTAAGCATAATTAATATTAAGAATCAACTGTAGCATTTCTTTAGTCGTTCTTGTCCAGATCAAAATAAAGCAAAACATTAAAAATGAAAGTTTATAACATTAAGTCAGAAATGTCTTGTATTAAAGAAGATTCTTAAAGAAATCTGCTGTCATGTTCTACAGAAAACAAAATAATTGTATATGGGTTTGAAGAGACAGAGCTTAATGTTAAAAAAACATTTTTGTTAACTTCAAATTTGCTATATAACCTATATGGTACTCTGAAAGTTTGGATGCTAGCCAAGAACTAGAATGTCATTTATAGAACTGAAAATAATAGTTTATCCTTTTCCAAAAAAAACGACTTTTGGATACTGACTTTTGGAAAAAGACTTTTGGATAAAAACTGTCAAAGAAACTGCTCTCGTACAGTCAGGTTTCTTCTTAAACATGCGTATGTTCTTCATTTCTTACTCTGGTCTGTAGTTTATTATGCTAACATTTTAAAAAGGTATGATCTCTTCCTTTAGTATTGTTAATACAAAGAGCATGTACAGTATATGTATACCTGCTTTTAAACAAGGTTTTCTTTCTAACAAATTTTTTGTGTGACCTAGTTTATGGTTTAGCACATGCAAAACTGTTAATAATGTGGGTGTTTCGTCCTACAACCACAATGGGGTTTCGGATAGTTAATGGCTCTTGACAGAACTGGAAATGTACCATTATACTGATCAGGAGATATTTCATCATTTAGTAAAGACTCATACACAAAGCTGCTAACTTTATACCCAGTCATGTATTTGGATCTCTATTAAAGCACTTGTGAATGAGTGTATGACACAATTTTTTTAAGTGTTTAGAACCATTTTTCACATAAACTGTATGACAACCATGTTATGATAACTAGGATGTAATATATTATTAATATATTATAAATGTATTATTTACAGAACAGTAAAATATGTAAATACAAATATATATATAAGTTATACATTGGAATTCGCATGGGACAATGGAGCTAGTTGTCACATAGATGAGTCTCTCAGCTCAGCTTAAATATTAATTATCTCAAAATTTTGAGTCAAATGTCTAGTTACACAAATGTGTTTTTCTCTAATACCGGTTTGGAATGTTAGTTCCAAAGACCCTCTTAACTTATAATAATTCATTTTAAATATATTTTTAAAATAATTAATTAATATTGAAATTAATATATTTCTCAAAATGTTAAACATCAAACTTTCCTCCATGTGATCTTCAGTTGGTGTGTTGAACTTTTGTTAATCTCTTAATAAATAAAATTTAATATATATATATTATATATTATATATATATATATATATATAAAATGTATACACCATTTTATTATAAAGTTATAATAAAGTATAACAATATAATATATTATAAAAAGCAGAACAATAGAATAAACACCATTAAAATGAACCAATACTTTGACACACAAGACTTAAATAAGACTCTATTTCAGGGCCCATAGTAGAAGGCACTTAAACTGTGCACAGACTGTAATTAAAATGTTAAGATGTGAGCGGCTGCATTGAGCAGAGGGGAACAGGGGCTGTTTAGCTGCTGTAGGCTGCAGTCAGTCCTTTCTGGGGCTCTTAACAGTAAACCTAGAGGGAACACATGGACAAGTCCTAATAGTAGCCAACTGTTTGTATTCAGCTGAGCCTCTCTTATCTCCAGCAGTATCAGGCTCTACTGCCTCCACAAATAAAGGGCCAATTAAACCCAAGGAGCACCACAGAGATCAAAGCAGTGTCCTGAGAAGGAAAAACAGCATGGGACAGTAAAACAAGTGCATGGCTGTGAATTATAAGAATTGAAGGGAAGTGGACCACCTCAAACCTAAGAGTGCTTGCTGTAGAACAGGACATGTGTTAGATGTCTAAATTTGAATTACTAATCACTTTAAAAGAAGAGAAGCTAGGTGCATTTTTAATAATCAGTGCTTTTCACTGTTTAATGTAAAATTAAACAGTTTAATGTAATTATTAGAAACGGGTTTTGATAAAATGGCTGTGCACAAGTAAAATGAAAGTTTTATGCCACCAATAAAGTAACTTACTTTTCATTAACATTTTCCATCCTTTTTCTTCAATTGCTGTACATGTTCACTGGTGTGGACGGTGGCATTTTTTCATTCATTTTCTATTTGAGCTGTGCACAGTAATTATGCAAATGATGGCTTTACGTAAAATACGTAACGATTTTTTTATTATTTATTATATTGTATTAGCTAATTTCTAACCACAGTTTAGCTGTTTATATTGGAGGATAACAGATCTTAGAAAGTCACAACTTCACAATCACAATCAAGTGTTCCACAAAGCCATGTAACAAAATAAATGAGGCATATGCTAGGTCAGCGTTATGCAAAGATATCAGATTACTGCTTAAGCCAGCTAACTGGCTTGCAAGCTAACTACGAAAAACAAAGAACAAAAAATTATTAAATTCAGTTAAATAATGATAGTTTTACACAATGTAAATTCTTTTCATATTTATAAAAAAATACTGTACATCAGAAACTGATTTATTAGTATTTCAAAATTACTTTTGTCCAATAGAAAGAATGATTTTGGATTAAAGTGATCCAAGGCAAAGAGGATTCTGCAGGGGGTTGAAATCTTGTTACAATAACAATATTACAAAGATAGCAGCATCAAACTAAGCAGTTGCCATTGACCTGGAATGCGAACACTTTCTCCAGGTTTTAGCCAGACAACAGTTGTTATTTATTTAGTGCTAATGCAGAAGAACAGATACCTGTATTTTTTTTATAACAAATAAATATGCAATAAGCAACTTGAAAGTTTGCTTATAAGAAAATTTGAACAATACAGCAAGTGACATGCAGGCCAATTATGAAAACCCATACACAAAATTTGTCCTCTGCATTTAACCTATCCAAGTGCACACACACTCATTAGAAATAATAAATAGTAAACACACACACACACCTTGAGCAGTAGGCAGCCATTCACTGAGACTACAGGAGCAACTGGGTTAAGGTGCCTTGCTCAAGGGCACCTCAGTTGTTTTCAGCTGGCATTGAGAATCGAACCCTCAAACTTTAGGTTACAAGTCTGAGTCTAACAATTAGACCTATACTCTGGCTGTGTTTCAGTATAAAACAGACGATTGGCATCAGTTTTATGGATTGTGATTAGCTAGTATTGCTCTTTGCCCCTAAGGTTTATATTTCTCCCTTCTGAAAATTGTGGAAAAGAAGAAAATATTAAACGTGTTGATCAAAATCCTGGAGGAACTGATTACATCTCTATGGTTGTGAAGTTACATTCCATATAAGGGTGTCAATGTTAAATGTCAAATGTATTTTTTATGGTGTAACCTCTTTAAAGCAACTGGTTCCCTCTGGTGATAATGCAGACATACCTACTGAGGTATGTCAGAGTCTGTATTTGATATATTTATGAAAGCAGACCAGTGTGTGCCTTATTCTGCTTCAGTTTCATGTCTGTGTGCTGTTTCTAGATGAAAACCCACCTGTCAAACTCCAGATTGGTTGGAGCAATGTGAATATGGAATGATTATGGTAATTAAAGTCTGTCTGGGCTGGGTGACTGCAATGTGATGGCAACCACTGCAGTTCAGATGGTTTCACTTTTTCTATACCATTATAAGTTGATTGCTACATTCAGACCATACAGAATACTACCATAAAGCTCTATTTTTCCACAGTAAGTTTATACCACTATGCACAGTATGCTAATTTTGAGTATGTACAGATGACCTATTACATTTGCTAAAATTTACAGCATGTTGCCTGCAATACTGTATGCAATGCACTGAACTTTCATTTCCAGGGCAACTTTTCAGTGTGATATTTCTCCATGAAACTAATCTCCATTTTAACTTATGATTTGACTGGATTGCCAAATGTTGACAAATTTTACAGTTAAACAAAAAAATTTTTTACACATTGTACACTGGTTGAAATATTCAAAATAATAATTAAAACAACCATTTTAAATGACAACTATGCTGCATTCCACAACTGCATGCACTCAGTGGTCACATAAATTGTCTATACTGATTTATTTGAGTGACTATCAGAAGGTTCACCAAACAAAAATAAATTCTTTCCAGTAGAATGGTATTTTGTTTGTGTGTGTGCTTACGTAACTCCTCTGGGAATGAGGTAAATTGTGGTGGGCCTCATCTCTCAGTGTGGGAAGGGGTTTTCATATAGAGAAAAATGTGAACTCCAAAGTAAATTGCCTGTGGAAAATATGAATGAAATGGCTGCATAAAATCCACAAACCAAAGCCAAATTACAGCTTCATGCTTTCATGGGGTTCAACAGTTGCATGATGCAGCAAATACAGTTTGTTTGAAAAAAAAAATCATAATAAGAAAGCTTAGATTTAGATCTATCTGCATGCAGTCAGTATGGTTCCTCAGTGCAGTTAGGCAAGAACAATAGATCTTCGATACAAGTCAATCTCTGGCTTGCAGCCATGGCTTTATTGATTGTAAATTGAGCGTAAAGCCCAACAGTTAACATAAATTAACACCAGTCAGAAAGTGAAACCAATCTGTTCATGAAACACAACCAGAGTCTGAAAAAACTTTGATTATTTTCAGTATTGCAGAAATTAACTTTATTTGATCATAATACTTAATTTATTTTACATAATACTTAATCTATTTTGTTATACTTTTGGTAACACGTTACAATAAGGTTACATTTGTTAACATTGCTAGTTAATGTTAGGTAACGCACTAACCAATTAACACTTTTATAGCATTAATTCATCTTTGTTAATACTAACACACTTGTTCATTGATTATTTATCTTAGTTCATTGTGCATTAGCTAATGTTAGCTGACACAACTTCTAATTTAAAAAATGCATTAGTAAATGTTGATTTAATTAACATTAACTAGGATTGATAAATGCTGTACGAGTATTGTTAATTGTTAGTTCATGTTAACCAAGGCAGTTAACTAATGGTAACAAATGGAACGTTACTGTAAAGTGTTACCATGTATTTTTTGCAATGCTAACTACCCAAGAGGGTAAATATGAATTATGATGGGCACTTCCAAGAAACTTGTCAACCATAATGTGACACGGAAGGAAGGCTTAAAATAAAAGCTTAATAAAGATTTTGTGTAAGCGACAGTTTTACGTTTGCTCTGGAGAGTCATGTGCTTTGGGTCAGTGGGGGTCTGTCACACCATTCATTATATTGACAGGCTGGTGGCGTCAAGTGCCAGCAAGTGTGACATTCCTTAGTGCACTAGGCAGCCGAAACTGCAATGTGCTGTACACACTCACTGTCCTGACCTGGACACACATCTGGCAGGGAAGATGATATGGTATGGAGACCCCCTCTTTACTCAGCGCATTACACCTCCCCAAACCTCTCGATTTAATGTGAGTTCAAGTGTTGGTTGGACTCGTGGGACAATTCATATGAATTTGAATCACTAATCATAAATATAAGCAGTGCTACTATAAATTGTAGCTAAACTATAATTAATTTAGATAGCAAAAACAAATTGATTTAATGAAATCAATGTTGAAAATAACCTATCCAATATTGATTCAACATTAAATCACTTACATTTGCTGTCTTGAAAGAAGACATGTAGATAGCTTGTGAAACTACTAATAAATAACACAATCAGTGAAGGTTTCAAAAGAAACAAAATCTACAGAAAACAGAATACACCCTAGTTTATATACACCCTAGGTCAAAAACATAGTTATGAACAGCAGATATTCACAGAATATTCTGCTATAGAAAAGATCTAAAATACAACAAAGGGACTCAAATTCACTCATAGTGAAATGATTTGAAATTATTTACACAAATCATTCCCAAATGTCTAGAATGAGATATGTGCAAAATTGAATACTTTGGGTTTTTCAAATCCCCTAGGGTGCTTACTAATAAGCAATTCTTATGCAAAGCAATATAGTTCACTGACCTAACTGCGGTAGATTTTTCAGATATGCAGATATGAAGATCTGGTAATAAGAAATGGTTCATTCAATCAAGCTTTGAAAAGAAGTATGATTTCACATGGATGAAATGAGAATTGTGTGGTGTTGTGGTGGAGAACCAACAGCCCTTTTCCATGTACCATTCATCCTTGTCATAGGTGTGAATGCTTATTTGGATTAGCGCTGAAAATTCCACATGTACCTCATCAGACAGGGATTTGAGAATGTGTGTTTTTGTAAAGTGGCACCACACAAATAAACCTTGATGACAAAACCTTTTGTTCAGAATTAGTTTGAACCTTTATCTCTGATGGAATGCTAGGTTTATTAATCTTTATAAACATTGTTTTTGTCACACCCCCATTTTGTACCACGAAATAGTTTTCTTCCAAACTGACACTTAATTGCCTCATTTATAAAACACTATATTATAACTATATTTAATAGGAAAACAGGTTTTGAGAAGACATCGCCAAGAAAGTTTTTTTAGATTACTAAATCAAAGAAATACTCCTCTCTTTAAAGGTGCTGTTTAAACACACATTACATACAGTACAATCACAGAATTCTTTTATTTCAAAGTACCCTTTGTTTCTCCAAAATTGAATTCTTTTGTGTTCATTTGGTATTCAATTTAACTTCTCTGTTATAAACTGATCGTCTGTCCCAACTGTCTTTAAAGGGTGATAATGGGACTCAATCATTAATGGATTTTTTTTTCTGGCAAACACAGGGGGAGTCTTGTTAACATTATAAGGTATTGATCAGCTTGGGTCCTAGGGCCACCCAAGCTTGTCCAATGCTAATATACATGCAAGACAGTAGTGTCCTTTATTTCCAGTTTCCTTTACTGCCAGTAATCAAGGAAAGCAGATTTGTCCAAGGAGTTCTATAATACCTGGATAAAAGACATCTGTCAACATTTCCATTCATATCATGGGCAATTGCCTGGCTGGCACAGGACACTTGGAAGTACGTGATTCAGAATCTGCCAATTGGAATTTTTGTTGCCAGGTTGTTTTAAGCCAGTTACCTGAGCCGTAAATGTCATGTGACAAATTATTCTGGAGCCACAGCAAATGATGTCATGACAATGCTGATTGGCTGATGGCACTGGAAGAACACACACAGCCCAAACATCTTCAATAGCAACTATCCCGAGCTGTGATGTGAAAGACATAAGACAAAAGAAAAAATACTACATTTCATTCTTTTAAAAGTGCTCTTGAAAAAGAATCGGCCATTGGTACAGTTTTATTACAATGAAATATTGACAACATATATGGTGTTAGGAAACAATGTTAATTCTAAATTAGCATCAACAGAAAATACGCTTTTCTAAAATATACTAATGGTGTAGTTACTGTATCTACCTACAGAAGCTAATGGGACCATGCTAATGGGCCAAACCCTGACCCCTTGGTTTTATTAAGACTTTGATGGGCTAGTGTTGAGAGCATGTACCATTTTCCTATTGCCTGCCAGATGTCTTTCAGATACCAGGGATGGTGCAAATCGGACGATGTCATAAGGTCAAACACACAAAAAAAAGAATGAGAGACTTCCACTCAGCCGAACTATCAAAATGAATCACTTGGGTTATGTATCATCTTGCATTTTAATGGGCTCTGAACAGCCAGACCAAGAGGGGTGACCTTGTTTAAAGGGGCAATTGCATTCAATCATTCATTCAGGCTTGGGTTGCACATGTCTGGACTGTGCTCATCCACAGACTGAAGATCACTGGGTCAGGCAGGGCCAGCGCTTTCATCTGCCTACGATGGCGTCTGGTGATGGAGTCTCTGGGAAAAACAGACCAAGCGTGGCTGTTGCACCAATCCATCACTAGCACTGAATCCAATCGCTGTGTCCTGTCTATTAATAAGCTTACGATTATGATGGATGGTGAGTCAATGGATTGAGTGTGACAGAACCTAACCAATATGTCCATTTCAAGGCTTGATTATGCCTATTCCATTTTTCATGAAAGATCTGGCATGGGTGCAGAAAACAAGAATGCATTGGCCGCTTAGATCGTAATCTTTTCATGGTGGGGAATTTCAGAAGTATGGACCATGGATGATCTATTCCTTTGGTTTCGCTAATGCCTCTCATATGGATATAAGTCCTGACAATTTGTTTGTTGTATGAGTACATCTATCAAACTCTGCAAAAATCCATCTGTCACTTACTATTCACCTCAAAGCCACATAAGGAATATTTACAAAAAAGAAAAATCCGGAATTTGTTCTGGCATGGTTCCATGGCCATGCGGAAAAAAACAACAATATATGTTTTGAACATTTGTTTCCCAGTGGCTTAATGCCGCAGTGCTGTGTTGGTTTAGCTACGCATCTCCCATGCTGCTCTGCTTGATGGGCTTTTTAAACGTAACGAGGCACAGCGAGCTGAGCACACACCGTGTTCCCTCACCCCCTTCTAATCTGAAGATAATTACGGGCAATTAAACAAATGCTTTCCCTGCTAGGTTGAAGTCCCAGTGTGGGCACATTCCAGTGTGCATCCTTTATGGGACCTCACAGTGTGGTCAAAGGTGTCCATGAGCAAACAATGGGATGGGAGTCTGTTATTTAGGAGACCGGGCAGTGGTTGAATGTGGATGAGCTGAAGAATAGGAGAACTGGAAAGAAGTCCACTTCAAACAAGAGGAATCTAAGTGTGGAAACTTGGCCCATTTTCCCTGTGAAACAGGAAGAACTGGAGGGTAATTAACCAAGGGTTGGAACTGAGCAATCATCAAGGTGATACTACACAGCATGATTCTAAGTTTTCAACCACAAGCGCTGACCACACAGAGCTGCAGATTTGTC
The DNA here is from genome assembly GCA_036877525.1 of Chromobotia macracanthus. Lineage (NCBI taxonomy): Eukaryota > Metazoa > Chordata > Actinopteri > Cypriniformes > Botiidae > Chromobotia > Chromobotia macracanthus. The sequence continues at coordinate 520,662 of JAZGTH010000106.1, forward strand.
GTCAACATTATAAATGGGAAGGAGACCTTGAGTGGAACTGCTACTGGGTCATGCTGTACAGAAAATGTTAAAATTAAAACTAACTCAGGTTCTTAAATGCTGTAGAAATATTAATTGCTTAATTAATGTTAACTAATCGTAGTTCATTTCAACTAAACCACATTGTAAAGTGTTACCGAAAAACTGTTGTAAAGTGGGAAAACAACTGCACCAACATGGGTTTTATCAGTTAAGTTTAGGTGATGTGATATGTAGAAATGTTTATATTATGAACTTTTAAAAACAGTTAAAAATTATTTAAACATATCTAATAAACTTCACATTTACGCCGTTGTGTAACATAAATCTTAACTCCTCAATCACCAGTCGCTAACTCTTGATCATGTTAGGTGTCCATTTTCTATCTGTTGTGTAAATAAAGTTTGAAAAGGCACAGTAATGTCCCTGCTAGATTTCTGGGACAAACAGTTTACACGTCACTCAAAATGACGCTACATGCTCACATCAAGCTGCATCATATTTTTTTGTGTTTTATCCCTTCTCTTAAAAGACTGTCCTTGAACTGTTACAGGTTAAGAATCTAATTTGTTGGCTGATTTGGTCGTGGTCAGGGTGGACAGTAGCCTTGACCTACGCTTGTGGCTGGGCTGAATTTTAATTCTCTGCCAGACAGAGAGGATCTGGGCTGTTTCTTTTTGAAGGACATCCAGTGACAGCGAGCACAGTCCCCTGGCAGCCCTGTCAGAGCACTGCAGCAGAACCAGACAGACAATGACCTGTGTGTATGAGGTGCATTTGAGAGTCTGTGCCAGAGAGGGAGAGATTTGCCCTTCTATAGGAAGTGCAGAACCTCCTGTTCCCACTGGGTGATGGTCTCACTTTTAACTTCCTGTTGACCACCATTATCCATTATTTCAGCAAATATAACTGATATATCCCCTTTATGCAAATGCATATTTGGGGTCTTTAAATGTAACATTTGGGAGAGATGACAACAAGTCCAAGACAACCCTTAAAACAAAAAAAGCTAAATACAGCATTACAGTTCTTTTTCAGGAATACAATTGTATAATTCAAGATTTGTATTAAAATTCATGCTAATCCATTTTTAATCCATGACAATTCAAAACTCCTTGCCATAATGCTAGGGTGTTGTAAGTGGTTTGTGGGGTGTTGCTATGTGATTGTTGGTTGCTATGTGATTCTGCATTCTGTGGGTTGCTAGATGGTTGCTTACTTTCCCAAGCCAAAAAACCCATCGTCCAAGCATCGAGTCTATAGTTAAGGATTATTGATTTAGTTTTTGCCTGTTTTTCATCTGGCAGAGCAATTAACATATAACTGATTTTTCCGAAAAACTAAACAGGAAATGGGATTACTGGATTTGAAAACCTTGTGCCTTAGCAAGCACAGCTAACTAAAACTAAAAGTTTTCTCTAACACAGAAGGTTAACAGAACATTTTGATCAATCTGCATACTAAGCAATACTCTTCATCAAAGTTCAAAGAGATTACACAGGATGCTTGGGAATGTGTACACTGCTTATCATTTACTTTCATGGCAGATCAGACAGGGGAAGAATGATGTGAAGCAGACATGGTGAGCATGTACATAACTTCCTGTTCGCCCCTAACTGTCCACCGTTGGCCTCCAAGAGGCAGCGGTGTGCTGAATCAGACAGGAGTCCTTCCTCTGGGACCACCCCAACCGTCTATAAGGGGGTTTTGCTTGAGTGAAGCATTATAATGGCTCAAGGAAACAGGGTTCTTTAAAAACTTTCAGAGCTGTCAAATGGTGAAGATTAATGCCTGAGCAGGATCCCTCTTGGGGAATTAACTCTATTCTCTTTCCTTCTCGCTCTTGGCAAATGTGCATGAACATCTTTTTCTCTCTCTCTTGTTCACCTTCACGTTTATTTTCTTCTCTAAACATATAAATGTAAAAACATTTAATCCAACTTCAAAAGGGGCCACTCAATGGGCACATCTGACAGTCAGGCCCTAATCAGCTGAAGTGGGATGTTTGAAACAATGAGTCCTCAGTCTGTTCTTGGGTACAGTTTGGTAAGGAACACAGATTTGAGTGATCTGTGGCCATCAGATGCTTTCAGGAGGAGCAGTCTCATCACTGTCAGAGGAGGATCTTTTGAAGAGCTTTCTTCACTGTACTTATTTACTTGCTTGACAGCTTACCCTCTGATGGCTCAGGGAAGGCTCATCCTGGAGTTATTAGAGATAAAGAAAAGGATTTTATGTTACCAACCCACCCCACACCTATTTCCTGGAATAAAGATTTCTCAGAATAGAGAGCTCCTGTGTTTAACCCTCTTTAACTCTCACAGAACTGTGGAGAAGATGTCAACAGTCTTTATTCATGTTGTCATGTTCCTCAGGGTGCTTTACAAAATAATGTTTCTCCACTGTGGTTGGTCATTTGAACAGTTACTGTAAAAGGTCTATACTGCTGGGTAAAGCAGAACCAAAGACCATGCTTTTAAAATGTCTTAAAATATAAATTGCTACCCAAAAAAATGAGCTACCCAAATAAATTGCTTAATAACAACTAGAAGCATTAAGCAAGGTACAAATCCCTTGGTGTTAACAACCCATAAGTGAAGCTAAAAATATATAATTTAATGGTAAAAAATGCTTAAAGAAACAGTATAATCTGTCATTAGTTTTGTGATGTTTTTGATGTTTTGTGAAACCCAAAAGAATGTTAGGAAGATGCTTACACTTATTTTTAATAGAATAAGTATAAACGATTTATATTAAATGTATATAAATGGTTTATATTACATTTATTTATTGAAACATTTAAATAAAACTTTGAGATCCAATAAAGCTAAAAAAGCACTAGAACAGTAGTCCATGCAACTTGTGCGTTATAAGTCATGAAGCCATACAGTGTCTTTGTGTAAATACAGACAGAAATTGTTATGGTCTGATGGTCACTGATGATCTTTCCTTCTCTTGTAACTCTCAATTTTCATTTGCGGTCATGTTTATTCAAATATGCCGCATTGTAATCCAATGCAAAACACTGGTTGCCAAATGCAAATGCCAAACACTCCTAAAAGACTGCCCCCTACTGGTGCTTGGTGTCTATATGATACTACAGTGTCTAATAACATTTATTATTGTGACTTATCAGTTATGTGAAATCTTCCCAGCTTCATTCAATGACTTCGCCAATGTTACAATTGCCTATAATTTGTAGGCAATGCCCCAGTTGCTGAATGATGTGTGAGGACCTGGAAACTTGAAACACTGGCAGTTGGCAGCTGGCAGTTTTTGCATGTTATTGTAAATGTAGATGCATCTGTCGAACAGACATTTTGGTGTAAGTGGGGGCAACAATTGCAACACGATCAGGGTCTGTTCTGCATACCCCAATAATCAACATTAAAAATTAACTCAATCAAACCATGAAGTGTCTCATTAACATTTGGCATCCCTCAAAACCTTTTCAACATGATCTTTTCTCTCCACCCTATTGTTTTGAAAGCAAAATGGCTGGCATTCCATACCCAGCAAAAGCACATATGAACAGTTTACCTTATACAAGTCAGTAAAAACCAGTCTGAAACAATAATTCTTGACTGGTTTCTCTCAAGAATTTGGTGTTGAGGTTAAGCAGGCTTTTGTAGAGCAGATCGTGGATGTGACCCCATGACATGGCTAGGCTCTTTGGGTCAAACCGAGCCTTCTGATTGAAGGTTCTTAAAGGGGCCAGAAGGTCAAGTACATTTCCAAGAAGGTCAGTGATTCTGCAAGTTTCTACTGAAGATGGGCAAGAATAATTATGCATAATATTTTGTTACAACACTACACTTATTCAGGTAAAATTCTGGCCCTTTTGGCCCTTGTAAAAAAACAATTTTCACATTACAAGTATCTTTGTATTATTTTCTTAAAAGATAAATGTTTCTACAATGGCCTTTACTTTGCCCTTATCCTTGGTAATTGCCAAGCTAATTGAAAAAGACTGCAATCCTTATATACAGCAGTGCAGACTTTAAAATCTAAAAAAAAAAGTGTGTTTAACTATAAAATGTTTTATTACATTAATATTATAAACACACTGAATAGTCTATAAACAGTATGATAATGATGAAGTTTACCTTGGAAAATTCAATAACTATGCACTTTTTTACCTAATTGTACATAATCTTGAGCCTTTTTACATTTTATTTATATTTTTGCTTTAATCTAACGAACATCAAAATCACTGATGAAACAGCTCTTATGTATGTTACCATTTTAACCTAATCAATAACAATGCGATATGAAATCAAAGACCATCAAAGGTAATTCCCCTCTGTCAGAAATCGATACACATAATAAATAAAATAGGCCTATTCTTTTGATCAGTTTTAATAATGACTGCTGTTCTAGTTTTGCAGCACACTGTAAGGATCTCTTCCGACAGCTCATTGTGTTAACAGAGGCTGATTTCCTGAGCCCTGATTAAATAATAATATCCCTTCACTGTAAATTATCCAGAGGCCTGGGCACCAGCAGACACATGGCAAAAGTCAGGGCCCCCAAAACAGAGACGACTGTAAGTGTTAACAGGAGTTTTGCTTCATTAGCGGTTCCATTCTTAATTGTGAGTGTTCTGTCATGCGTTCTCTCTAACTTAGTTCATTTGAAACTCTAATTTGAAGTAATGCTCTAATTCCTTCTAAGTGTTTTTTTTTCCATTTGGGCATTCTTTCAGTGATTTTGACAAAACAGTTTGCTATTTTAAGGGGATTTATTTTTGGTTATGTTTTATTTTAAAGAAAGTTCCTTTCTTTGTATTAACACTGAAATATTTCAGATAATAATTTTTTTTTAAATAGAGCACTAGAATGGACTAAAATAAAGCACCAGAAACAACATTTCTTTCCAGAGGAAATATGTTAACAAGAACCCTAAATTCTGAGACCGGGGCTAGTAGTCACAAAGGAAGTTACCACAATGGCTATCACATTTTTAAGTTACATAACATTTTACATTTTTTAAAGACTATTTCTCTTTGTTGGAGTCAATCAGTGTCTATACAAATTAGGTTCCCATTGTGACAACTTATATATATGTGAACCCATTCAGATATGGGTGTAAATTTATTCTCTGGAGTAACAATTCTCTAAAACTGTTTTGTAAACCAAAAGCAATGTAACCATTCCTACATAATTTAGTATGTTTAATAATCAGTTTCCTTCATGGGGGCTGCTGGCTCCCCACGATGTAGGTGTTTGCGACTTTTACCAACACATGCATGTACTTTCTGCAGTGAATTTAATCTATTGATGGCAATGAATAGTGTGACTTCTGGTAGTGAGTCACACCCTTGTCTCCATCCCTTGTCTCCTTTACTTCCTGTTGCTATACATAAGTGTCACTGAAACTGAGAGTGTGATAATAGACAGCATATAAACTGTTTGTTAGCATGTTAATGAAAAGACACTACATCTCAACTCAAACACATTGCTGTCTAGCAATCCTCCCCCTACACCCCTCATGAGCCATGAGAAAGATTTGTGCAATACACACTTTCCTCTACAGTATAACATTATTTTATGATACTCAAAATGCATTGTTTTTAGTTATTCATTTAGTTACGTTTTATTAGCATTTGAGGAGTTTTGTAGTAGACTGCATTTATAGTGACGTTTCTGCAGCACAAACATATTGAATCCAATGAAAACGTGTCATATTTACCCCAAAATCAAAAGATGAAGACAGAAATTTTTACATTTTTAGGGCCATTAAACTTTTGTAATATGAGACTGTAAGCACATTTCCTCACAAATACTCATTATCATTATAATAATTTATTTAAATCAGCACAAATTACATGCAGTATAACAAATCTTTCCAGCATGTCTAAATGACTTACAATTTTAGTAACATATGTTTATTTGTTTCACATTCCAGTAATTTGAATGAGTTTTTTTTTTTAAGAATTGAGGATGGAGTGTATGTGCTTAAACTGTCATCATTATAATCTATTGCACTGTTAAAAAAATACTTTTGTTCTTTTTTCTATATGTAAAACACAATTTTCTACTTTTACTTCTGGGGTAAAATATTACCCAGAATGCTCTTGCTTTGTGGGCATTCTTTGTGGACTTTCTTAACCAAATTCTGACCTTTCACAGAATCAAAGATAAATCAAAGATAAAAACATTCAACTAGACCTGAGAAAATTCAACAGGGTCTCTAAATGTCTTGCTGTCCAGCTATAGTGCGAATATAGCAGCTGTCAGGAAGCCCTTTCATCTGAGACTTGTTTTATGTAGATTTGCTCAAATGTCTGATGCTTCTTGTCCTGAGGGGCTTTAATCACTTCCTTGAAAGAGTGAAAAATGACAGCTAATGATCTGAAAAGTCAGCAGTACTTTAAACCTTACACCTACATGTGCTGTGGGACTGTCTAGTCACTTTAGTTCAGGGAAACACAGACATTGTTTACATCCTGTTGGCCTACTGAATTTAATATATCACTAATATTAATAATTGATATTAAACTTAACTTACATAAAACTAACCCACTGCCGGAAGAAAACTGTATTGCTCAGAGTTTGTTTATTCAGCTCAGTATAATTATTGTATTCAATTTTTAAGTTAAGTTTATTTGTCCGGCACTTATCACTATACACATCGTTTCATCTTTTCAAACACAAAGTCAAACTGTTATGTCTTGGGTGAGAAAGAACATTACAGAATTTTGCATTAAATTAACTTTGATATATTATTTGTAGGTGAATTAAAAATAGACAAATTATTCAAATGCTGATATGCATTACAAGTACAGAGATATAAAATCTGATGAGAAGAATTTGATAAGAAATGTTTGTATTCATATTGAAATATCTGACATTCAATCGCAAACTCAATGACAACAGCAAAACTAGTAGTAGTTTGAGACATTAATTGGATAGTTTTCTTCTGTGGACCACAAAAGTACATTGCACTAAATGAGCAAAGAGAGATTAAATAAGTAAAACCACTGGGATGTAGCAACCGAAAATTAAGACTTATGGAATTTAATAAGTTAACAAGTAATAAAATTCCCAGATAATTTGATTTTCTAAAAATTGTCCTTGTGGAACCAGCGTCTTTCTGTAATTAACATGAGAAATGAGGAAGGAGAAGCTGGACGTGACCAGATAACATCTCACTGCTACAAGAAGAGTCTTTTCATGGCTGTGTAGCACTGAGGCTGAGGTCATTTGCTGGGGACAAATGGTTCGCTTTACAAGCTCTGGAGTCTACAGTGTAGATCCCAAAAGAGGTGATTCAATGTGGGAAGTCATGGTCTGTAAAAAGCCACTTGGTCTCCATCACATCCTGTGCCAAACAGTCCAAAGTAAAATTGGGAAACATCTTTAGGGATTGTCATTCATGACTGTAGGGTCATGCTGAAGAACCTCAAGGGCAGCTATGGAGAGGTGTGGTGTACTAAAACCCAGTTATATCTTATACGGCAACAAATCGTTCTCAGAGTATCTGGCAAACAGAAACCTCAGAAAAGCATATATAATACAAAAGCGGGGCAAAATTAACAGCAGGGGAGCAGCTGGTTGTGGTCTGTTTGAGGGGGGGGTTTGGTTACTGAGGCGAGCAGACTATTCAAATCTGTGACACTTACAGTAGGACTGTACACTTCACAGTTAAACTGATTATTAAGGTGCATCTGGATGTGTGCCTGATTATAACTTCTCCATTCACTTGATGAATACGTACTGCCATGGTCACTAATAAACGCACAACAACATGCCTCTGTTTACTGCTTGCTTCTGTGTGTAATAACACAGCACCAGTAATTGCACCTGGCAAATAGCATTTTCTTCAAAGGTACAATGTACAAAAAGTGAAATTTACAAAAAAAAGCATGTTTTGTGCTTAAAGAAATTACAGTGATGGAATTAAAATGCTTATTGCACATTTTGTGTTAGTGAAAAGATGCAAAGTTTTATATTGAAATAGTTCTTGTTTCTTTTTTAAGTGCGTTCCTGAATTTCTTTAATCATGACAAGTTAGAGAGACACTTATTGAGGTGCAATTACAGAGCTAGTTATGAATTCAAAATTACATGACTGAACAAAGACTGAATCTTTAAAATATGCAATGAACATTAACAAAATGTCTAACTAAATTGTACAGCGTTCAAAATGGTAGTAGATTTTTATTAGTCTGTAAGATTTGAAGGAAAATGTAAAAAAACGGCAGTCTCTCTGCTTTAGATGCAAACGTGCTGTGAGATATCGGATGACTGCTTTGCATTTGTCTGGGTGAAAAAGTTTTGTTGCAAGACGCCGTAATTAGGCCATGATGATTATTCGCAATTAATAGTTCACATTCTTTGTAAAAGCATTAAGTGGGAGAATTTGAAGAGGCAGAACACTTCAAACTAGAGGCCTCAAGTGATTTGAGCTATTTCTGCAGCTCTTCAGCTTTGCTTCGAAATGAATTATTAGAAAAAAAGACTGTGTTGTACCACTTCTAATCACTCTATTTATGACATCACCTAAAACTTGAATAGTTTCATATGACTCTGAGCTCATTCAATCTAATTTCATATCTAAACGATTTGACATATTGATAATCTTAAGCCAGGGACATTTAAATTAGTTTCATGTGTTTGAATCAGGTTTTAAGCTCTCTGTCAACTTTTGATAATGGTGACTAGAAAGGATTTCAGAGCATTATTTATTTGCAATTTCCAGGTCAATGTTTTGTGAAAGTAATAGAGTTGGGTTATGGGAAAGCCCATGTGCTGTGGTTTCAGTTGAAGACGTTGTTTTGAGGGCAGGCATTGGCAGGCTTTTCTTGGGACTCCACAAGATAAATTACATCGCAATTTACTTTCGAAGGGCCCACATTTCATCTTATGACTCAGCAGTATTAGAGAAGTACCCTCAAGTGGCTTCATTGTTTCAGTTTTCAGTATTTAAAACTCAGCGGGTGTGTTGTTTGATTTTTAAGTAATAGCCTGATTAAAATGCCAACTGCATATGGAAGGGGACCTCTTAAAAGACCTACTTATTTTGTTTGCGTGCATAAGAAACGACTGCACCAAATGTTACAAGCTATATAAGCCTTCAGTTATATGACCACATTCATAATCTAAAAAGGCTACGATCTAACCCAAGCCAGTTAAGCAACTGTTGTTAAGCAGTTGTTAAGTTCTTTAAGTTTACTGAGGGGTGTCGCAAAAGTTTGCTCCATCTACTTTTTGAGAGATCATTTTAACATTTTAAAGAGGTTAATTTTTCTTGGCCACAGTTAAAAAAAACTGCACTTCACAACACATTAATGCTTGGTTGTAACACATTATGCACATGCACAACACAATGTTTCGTTGTAATTCTGAGAAATGCTTAAGTTAGCCAAACTAGTGGGTGTCAATTAGCATCTGTTTAGGATAAAAGCCTAATCATAAAAGCACCTTTATCAGTTTGTTGCAAATCTACTCCTTCTATAGACCAGCAAACTCTATACAGTCTACTGTAACAACACCAGCTGAAGCATTATCATTGTTTAGCATGTTTTTATCATTAGGTTGATTAGGTTGACTCAGAACTGCAGGTATTCATCTCTGCATACTGTGGTATGTAATAGTGTTTTAATAGACTCCCTCTCAAGGTGCTGCTACAATTGCTTGCAGACAAAAAGGCAGGCCATCAGAATAAACCATGTTTTGTACCCTGGGGATATGATCTGGGAATAACATAAGGATTAGTGTTAAAAAAGAAAGAAAAACAGTTAGGGAATTAGGTCAGGTTTGCTTTCAATTGAGCACAAAAAGAAAAACAGACTACATGATCTTGCAGACTTTGCAGACTGCTGGCGAGTTTCTTCACCATCTACAAAAAAAGAACCAAGAAAAGTATTGATTTCTCTTTATTTCTGACATTTACCATCTGACATTTTTGGCTTCACTCTTGATATCCAATACATTTTAATGGTGCTTGCTAATTCTGAATGATCCCTCAAGTCATGCTGCTATTTTCGAGGTGTGCTACCCCTTTTCTAAGCAGTCAGACATGATTTTCATCTGGTGAATAAGAAAGTGTGAAAACAGATAACATTCCACAGACTTTTATTTAAGGGGGAACATGCGAAAAAACCACAAAATTAACTTTGGTCAGTAGACAACTATCCAAAACACCTTAGCAATCGCCTATCAACCACACATAACAGTCTACCAAATGCATAGCAACACCATGGCAACCACCCACAATACCCTAGAATTTTGCCTAAACAAAACCAGTAATTTGTTCTTCACAAAATGTAAAAAAATAGTACAGGTACCTATATGTTTGTGTACACTTAACACCAAACACTTTATCATAGAATAGTTGTTTGTGAAAACAATGAGAACAGAATCATTATTAAATTCCATTGATATAAGAATATTTGTAGCTCCAATATTTCAGTTCACTGTTGTCACTTAGTTTCACTTTTCCTGCCAGTTACAGTAGATCACATTTGCGGGTGCAAATTCAATCAGGACTGGGCGTAGGGAGTCTTGGCATCAAAATTCAATTTTGCTCCCTCATCCCGAGTATTGGAAGCAGGTGCCACTTTAACTCCTATGAGCGGGCACCTTTCAATTTGAAGGATTAACGCCACAGGCAATCGTTAATCTTGCAGCTGAAGGACGGGACACCCAATCCGCTCAATGGCCACTCCCCATCTTTACCCAATCTGATTAAGCTAATTAACTCAAATCCCCTTCACCAATTTCACTCTATTTCATGTTATTCCCCAACCACACCACCCACCCATCATATTGGACCCTCCTCTTGGTCACCTCAGAAGATGGGACAGTGTAGATATAATGCTGGTTTTGACTTTCAATATATTAAACAAACATTGGTTTTGACTGCAAAATAAAAAAAAATAAATTGTAAGGTACAGGACACAAAGAAAGGCCAGGCACAGCTGTAACCATGGCAATGACATCTTTGGATGAACACCTATTGGCTGTCTACATTTCCAAGGTCGCTTAATAGCTGTAGCTATTGCTGAACTGACAGAGCCATAAAGACTGCAATCCAGATAAAATACTAAGTGTGAAAAGGAATGCGACCAGGCTGGGACCCAGATCTCAACTGCAGCTGTGTAAGTTACTATTACATTTACACAAGGTTTAAAGAAAAATCCTGGAAACCCTATTTGCAATCTACTGTAGTACAGCTCCCCTCATCTTGAATGGGGAAAGACAAAAATCTCCAAAACTGCTGGCTAAGCTTGTGTTTTAATGGCAAATCACCAACAGAATCTGGCAATGGTATTACAAATTTTGTTTCTACGGCTCAGAACAACAGCAATTTAAAAAACAGGCGGGTCCATCCAACGTTCATTCTAGAGCAATAAGATGAGGCAGTGCCTTTACCAATAAGGTAACCGGCTCTTCTAACTAAAAGGCGGGGCTTCTTTTTTACAGCCACCGTATGAAGCATTTCTTCTATTTAAAAAAACCTTATAAATCTGTATGTGCTCTTAAAAAAATGTTCATTTGAGAATGTGTAGCCTACATCCAGAATATTACCTCATCAAAGGCCACACCCTTACGCCAGTGTAATCTCGTTTATAACACCTCATCTTTGTCAGTGATCCAAACACAGATGATTTCACTAAAACAACACCTTTAGACAAGGCTTCACACACTACCCTTGAATTTTTTACTAGTTAGCACTGAGGACATGGAAGTATAAAGAGGCAGGAGGATAAGACAGTAAGACTTTGTCAATAGGGTGTGAAATTCCGACAGAGACCTCCATCTGGCTAATAGCAGGAGATGTGTCAGTGTGTCTGCCCACACCCACCATGTGGGTGTTCCTCCCCTGAGCGAGGCCTGAGGGTTTATCTGGGGGCACTGGTGCCCATCGCGCCACAGAATTAAAGCCATGACATCCAGAACCAGATGACTGGCTGGCCATAGGGCACTTAAGAGCCAAGATGCTTTGTGGAGAACTTAAAACAGTTTGTTGATTTTAAAGTTAAAAATGAGGTCAGTTAGACCAATGAGTGAAGTAAAAAATGATTAATTTAGAGGCACTAATTTTGCAGTAGAGACGTCTTTTGCAGAATAGAGCACACATAAGAATTGATATTTATAGTCTTCAATGTCACATCTCAAAGAAACATAATCATAGCCCTGTGTAGCCAGACGTTTGATTCTTGGCATAAAAAACATTTTGACAGAAAGAAATAGTCTGAATGATATGAAAAGCTGCTGTTTATTTTGATGTACTCTCCTTTAGAGGTGGGTAAATCTTAAATATGATGCCAAAATAGTACAACGAAGTAGAAAACTAAGAAACTATGTCAAAAAACCTCAACATGCATTAAAAATTAAAAAACCCTTATAGATAAGAAAAAAAGATAAGAAATCCTTAATTATCTTTTAAAGGGTTATTTCATGAACCTCACAAACATATGCAAATTTGGTGACAAATTTTTCATAAAAAAAAAAACAAGCTATTAAAACTACAGCAGACTGATAACCAAACTGTACACCTTGACTCCAGGAACTTAGCAATTGGGTAACTGAAAGTTGTGATTTTTACATGTTCTGTTGACAAGATTCCTTGACTCAGACTGTTGTTTTACACACAGTGAATCTGCTCAAAGTTGAACAGGCCAATGTTAAGATATTTATTTTTACTGGGTCACTTCAGTCTAATGCTGCGATTCATTCTGACATAAAATAGCTTCTTTCTGCCGTGTAATAGCTAAGGATCTGGCCCTCTGGGGCGAGAGATGTTAAACCATTTTGCTTTCAAAGATAGTGATATAAACATTCATTAATTATTTCGCTGAACACGGTGTTAAAAGATGGGACAGATTCTTGCCGCGAGCTGACCATCTCGTTTCATCTGAGTACACTCTATATGAAAAATCTATTTGTTTCATCAAGTGTGAATTCAATTTGCAGTGCGTTTTAATACAGATACACCTTTGCCCCCAGCACTGAGGAAGGGTTTGTCCTATTCTAATTTGATGAAATGGAGAGAGTGACAGAGAGATTGATAGTAACCTTGATAGCAATTAACCGTTTAAGCGTGAACTCCTATAAACTTTTACACATAATTGTGTATATAAAGAATACATATATACACATACATACATATATGTATATGCAACCTTTCACTATGCTGCCGTTTGGGGGGGGGGATTCAAGCGTTTATAAGGGTGGGTCAGACCACATCAACACCCCCACCCCCCTAATTCACACCGTTAAATAGACTATCAAGAAACAAGATTTTACCATGTTTATACAGCCAGTACACCACATTTACCAATTTATAGTTGTTAGATTATGTAATGTAATCTGATCTAATATACATTTTCTGGAAGGGGTTTCTCTGTTTCCTGCCTTCTTTATGTAAAAACAAATTAAATATTTATTTTCTTTGAGACAGAAGGAGAGTTAATTCTTGACTAAGGAGGTGCACCACAGAATACAATGGGGGTATTCAAGCAGTGTCCTCCACAGCCCATTGAGTTCTTTACAAAATTAAGTACAGAGGATCTGAAGTTAAGACTGCTATCTTGGCAGTACTTAAACATTTGGATGAATAACCAACTTGGAAAACAATCTATGTGTAGGAGTGTGTGCTTAGGTGCTGAGACAGACACCAGGACTTGTGTAATGTCGGGGAAGCTTGCCTCTCCACTCTTTAACTGTGGGTGGGCGTGGAAAGTGTGAGAGTGGTGCTGAAAGCAATCCTGTATTTACTCGCTGCATGTCAACAGTGAGGAATGCCAAACACAGAACCATTCAATCTGTCATGTGACATCATGCATGTCAACTGTGCCAAAAATATACCACGGACTCCTGCTCAATTCATTCAGCAAATACACCCAATCTACAGGGAGAATTATGTAGATTTTGACAAATAAAATTTGATTCAAGGGCGTCCATTTCCTCTTTCACACTGGCACAATAGAATATTGCAAGTTTATGATGAATTTTTAATTGCCATTCTTGGGTTGTCGCAGACGTTTCATTGGCTCACTGGTGAGCCTTACATGTTATTAAGGGGCAGATCTTGAACATTAACTGACAGTTTTGACATAATTACAAGCTTGTCCCACCAAAAGTGACGAGGACAGACTAAATCCCGAAACCAAACGCAGGAAGTTTCAGTCTGTGGTAATGTAGGGGTGTATATTACAGAGAGTTTAGACTAAACAAGGTACCAGGTGAGTTTTAAAAATGCCAGGGAAGAAAAAGCACATATAATACAGTCCAGTTTGCCTGTTGACCGTCACAGCCGGGGTCCACTTTGAAATACCAGTTGCTTGCTTGGTGACGCCAGACCTTCTGAGTGTTTACATTTTGGCACGGGGGCCAGGAGAAAGTCCAGACACCCTTGTCATGCCGATTGTGAGACCTGTGGCAATGCTACACCTTCCCAGAGGTATCGCAAAGGAGAAGGCTGAAAACAAAAAAGCTGTGATAGCTTGAATGTGGGGCTGATCATTTCCAACATGCTGCTATGAAGCAATGTAAATGACCACACACAGCTGAGGGTTTGTTCCTATTGTCAACCACTTTTCAACCAACATTAGAAGTGAAACTACACTGCACTATGAATCTAAGATGCAGTTGTAGCTGCAAGCAGGTATTTTTTGCATTTTATAAATTGTTGCATGTCTGTCTCATTTCCATCACCTGCAAAATGAACAAAACAGGACTGCTGCTTTGATTGCTGTCTTGGCTTGTGTTTGTGCATGCGGGCGCATACAGTATGCGTGTGTACATGGGTGCTTCTCTTGCAAGAATCTTTCTTTGGTTGGAGCTCTGTGTCACAACATGCTCCAGTGAGATTTACAGACCACACATTCGACGATTGAGATAAACCAGTTTCCATTCTAATTCCGGACTATTGAAGCCAAAAGGCTTTCCATAACGAATATGTATGTAGCTCACACAATATACATTCAGGATGGAGTGAAACACAATTTTTCAGGCAAATCATGTAGCTGTAGAAATAGTTGTACAATGTCCAATGTAACAGGGAGATCTTTTCACAGTTCATCCATTATTAGAGAAATACTGACAGGAACACTTGCTTAACCGAAAAAACAGCTTAGACCAATGTAGATGCTTGTCCAGGCTGATGTATGCCAGTTAGTGCTGGCTTACTGTTATTTATCAGCTGGATGATGTTTGATAACATGCAGGTAGAAGTTTGGTGGATCCTAAAATCAACTAACAGTGCTACTATTTTCTGTAATAAGTGGTATACCATTGTTAGTGTGAAAATTAGTGTGGTATACTATCCCATTATATTATACGTTCCATAGTTCCATATATTGTTCCATAGCTATATTTCCTGCAGAGAGTGGTGAGGTTTGTAGGTTTGTGGAATGCTATCTGCATTTGGGTTGCCTTAGATATTGTTCAATATTCCCAGGTGTTTGCTATGAAATAAACTTCAAAAAGATTCATGAGGTCCCAAAAACAATCTGACATGTAGAAAAAGAACAACGATGAAGTGTGCGGATGTTTTGTCATGTCAATATTCCCTCTTCCTAAGCACATGCATCAGTCAACAGCCCCCTGCTCCAAGGATTCCAAGAAACATCAGTCGCATTGAGGGCCTTTGTGCATTCCGGGTCTGGCCAAACATCAACGAGGATTCTGGTTTCCATTACCTGCGAGTTCTTGAGCTGAGAAATACGGGTGGTTTGATCACATACTGCACAACAGTAGGGGACCCATGTTAGAAGTAGCTTGCCCCTAATTCAAACCAGACCCATTTGTGGGTAGGTGCATTGCAGTAAATACTAAAGAGAACTTTTCACCAAGGTACTTCAAGTATCGGTCTCTGACACCGGCCCACCATAACACTAAAAACGGTAAAAAAAATAAAGCTAATTAAATCAGATCAGCAGAATCGCAAGAGACTGGAAGACAGATGGACTTTTAATTATCCATATATGTAATGTACTTTTCAGGATGAAAAACTTATCAAGCTCCTTGACCCTTGGATCACCCCAATCCCATAATAACCAAGTGATCCTATCCGTAATGGATTTGGAAATGAAAGTGAATTCCCCCCTGACCCCTAATGGCCTGCTTCCTCTTGGGCTTAAAAGGGGTGTTGACATTGACCTATAGTGATCGACTATTAATAGCCACTGGCACTGCACTGGTACTGTATGATACAGCTGGATATGTAGAAAGCGTGAAAGGTCAACAGTGGAATCAAAATGAGTCTGTATTCACACTGTGTTTAGATTTCTCAAACAAATTGTTTGGCATCTGGGTGGCAGTGGCTTTTTGTCATTGATCATCATACGATCATAAAAGTTTTCTAGCATAATAACTCAGTGTTGTTGCTAAGGTTGCACAATTTATAATATAAATTGAAATACAAGTAGTAAAACTGAACCTTTTTCTGCATATTTATTTCTGTACAATTATAGTTGAATGCATACATTTTTGACTCACTGTAAAAATATTTTTTAGACCTTTGGCACCATCAAACCAGTATTCAGAAAATATTCAGTTGTGTCAATTGTAACATTGTTGTCTTTGGCATGGTTATAATGCTCAGGGCATCTCACAATGCTGAGGGCTGTAATTACGTTTTGTTCTATGGGACAATGTATTTCTAAAGCAAGAAACTTTTTCAAGCCCTATATTTAAAGTGGATGAAACCTGTCAACCAGCATTTCACGCTTATGCCCTTATGCACGAGTCCATACATGTCAGATATGTGTGTGCATGCAATAGAGACCAGTACAGTATACATATATGGGTGTGTGAAGTGCAGCTGAGGGCAGTAGGAAGTAGCTAAGTCAGAAAAGCGCGTCAGCCAGAGGAGTCTGCAAATTAATCACTCAAAATTGGCCACTGTCAATGTTTCCATTGCCTCGAGAACCAAACAATGACATAACTATGTTACAGCTTAACTCACCCACAAACAAACAGTACACACCCTGGCCCTCATTTACGAGTCTTACCTAGTTTTGAGAACGTTTAAACATTTAAAGTAAACATTTAAAGTAATTTCAGATAGACAAGTGACAAAGTGGCCAGAGTAGCTGTGCAGTGTGTTAAAAATAGAAATGAGGTGTCAGTCAGCTCAACCTGCCATGGATTGTGTAGCATCTGGTGCTTCCCCTGTAGACTTTAGAATGTTTTCTGTAAAAATGTATTTATTTTCTACACTGCTTATCATATGTATTGTTACAGGGAGTCCTGGAGCATATATCAGGCAGAAGGCAGGGAACCGCCCTGAACAGGTGGTCAAGCTGTCACAGGGCTAACACACACAGAAAGAGAAACACATTCATGCTCTCACTCACACCTATGAACAATTCAGAGATTCCAGTTTACCTGAGCTGCATGTTCTTGGACCATGGGGGAAACTAGAGTGTCCGGAGATAGCCTACAGCAATGTGGGGAGAACATGCAAACTTCACAAAGAATGCCCCCCTCTGTTCAGCCTGGACTTAAACCCAGGAACTTCATGGAAAGCAACACACAAAGTTCTGAGGCAACTCTAAGCCACCATGCTTCTCCATTGTAATAATCACAATAATTTAGATCGGATCAAGTTTATTTTCTTTTTGTTTACAGTGTACTGACAGCTTTCTAGATTTGTGCACACTAGTGTCAATCTAGACTGAGTTGTTTGAAAGCCTTACACTGTGAGGAAATCATCTCACCCCCTGGCCAATGACGTTACTGATTCCTGGTTCAAGTCCAGTACATTTAACAAGACCAGTATAGGGCCCTAATTTTTTAGCCCATAACTGCCTTTCCCTCTGTTGAGGAACACCGAAAGGGGTCAGATTGGGACTGCATAAAGTCCCAATGCCCTGCTGGTGGAAAAGACATACGCGTTTTCCAGCCTGAAGTTGATGTCAAAACCTTCAGAGACTGCACCTCCCACATCACTCACTGCACACACCCAAAAGAAAACTTGTGTCCATATCGCATTAGCACTGGTGTTTGTTAGTCCTGCGTGAAAACTGGGAGTAAGCTGGGTGGTGGGGAAATGCTGGGGGCTAGCAGGCAGGCCAGCAGTGGAAGGGGATAGGGTGAAAGTTTGAGAAATTTCCACATGTCCACATAGCAATAAAATGTCTGCCACTTTACTTATTGAGTTTGTAATGAACGCCAGGTGTGCAATCTGTTTTTTCAAAGCACTCCACAGACATTAAACAAAAAAAATTCAAAAAAATCTTGCCGTTTGACCAAAAACAGACTTCCCAGGAAACTATCGTAAAATATTATGCGCAGCTTTTACTGTTTATGGACACAATAAAACTGAAAACCAAAATGAAATTTATCAATGAAAAATGGAAACTGAATAACATCAGTTAACCTTTAAAACATAAAGACAAATAACCCATGAAGTATTTGCTAAACAACACAAATGTAAATGCAATGAGACAATCAGTCTATTAACTCCAATTTTCCATTCATGCAAAGTAGTCCCAAGAGATTTGGTCACAGTTTTAGCTCGACTCCATATTTATGGTTTCACACACTTTTTTTTACTTTAACAAACATTTTATATTCGTAGACTTCCTCTGTCTGATCCTGCTTCTCATGATCCAGCCCTCATTCTGATTGCACATATGATTTCATTAAAACACAAGACTGCCTACATAGTAAATCAAACCTCACTCCGACATTTATATAGTGGAGCAAAAGCAGACTTATAAAAAACAAATAATGGAAGCAAAATGTGGAATTATTTTTCTGGATAAATTACCTCATAATCCTGAACCGATCTTGCCCTCTCTGTTTGACTTTGACTCATAACCTCTTACTTTTACGTGATATTAAAGAAGATGTGTTGTATTATATTTAATCTTTTCCATTGTTGTATAATCACTAACTTTCGAGAGAAAATAAATTGAAAATTCCGATTCAGAATTCAGAAATAAGCAATGCATTGTATTACTATTTTATTAATTTTCTAATAAAGTGTACTTCATTTAATGCTGTATGTAGATGGACATGGTTAAAGAAAGGTTAAAGTAAACTGAATTATTTTTGCGGTTGTTAGTACGCCATAGTTATGTCACATGACAATGAAAACATGGCGGATGTAGCATGTCAAATATACATGCGTACTTCAATCGCAGAAAGTAGGTTCTTCATCAAATTTAGTAAATACTCCCTCTGAAGGCGATTTCAAAACTAGGGTGTTTGCTTTACGTGGATCGGATGGTTAACGTTATTTGGCCGCTTACATGTCTTATCTGTTCAGCAGAAAAATCTCTGGGTCAGTCCATTCCGATGTTGGAGTTGTCGCCAGCTCTCAAAACCCCGCCACGTCCTCGTTTTAGCACAGGCCCTGTCGCTTTCCCTTTCTGATTTAAGCGTCTCCACAGATGGACGTTTCTTGGTTTGACAAACAGATGATTCCCCATGTGTCCACGATGATTGTAGTTCATGACTTTCCATCTAGATTTCAAATGTACATTCTGGGCGATATTGTAGTGGGTCTTTTGTTTGTATACAGATGTGACGTAACCAAACAAAGTCGAATGAAGTAAGACTGACATTTCCCGCGAAATCGGACCGGCAACTGACATTTTAAATTACTATGATAAACTTGCATAGCGAATCGGGGTAAGGTAAGAAGGCAGTTTTAAACACTGATTTGTTATGTAATTGCTTAATAACTTGTGTTTGTTTGTTTTTAACAAATAAAAAAGTTATGGATTGTTGTTTTGATTTCGTTAAGCATCAGTGCTAATGTATGCTTTAAGTAAAACGGTGATTGTACTTTCACAATATTTTATGTGCTTTGCATTGTTTCAAAATGTCTAAATTACATAAGTAGAAAGTATGGGTAACCTTTATTTTAATAGGTTTTAATAAGCACTGAAAAGTAAATATATAAACATTGACTGATCAACAGTCAATTAAAATACAACAGGCCACACTAGAGAGTGTAGCTTACTATCTGCAGTATTACCATTACTTTTTAAGCAGGCCTAAGAGTGTGATACTAACAATAACAAGACCTACAATTATAGTAATATTAGTTTAAAAATATCTCTACTAGACTTTAAACTTACAAAGCAGAAACGGAGAAAACAAAAGATTTAAGTCTAAAACTTTATTTGGATACAGCTTCCTCAGGTACAAATTCAGAGAGACATGAAAGTTTAATTGTCTTGTTGTCACTTACTATACTTGTAGAGAGAGAGAGGAAGAGAGAGAGATATGAGGGTGGGAATGTGTGGGAAAGAGTATAAAAAATTGAAGAGAACAATATGACTTTCTGATGAGTCATGAGTAGGTCTGCTGGATGCCTAATCACTCGACAACCACTTGATGAACTGTAGCACAAACCAGCATAATACACACTATACCAGACAAAAGTTTGGACCTGCTCATTAATTTTTCTTTTAATGACTTTTATTATTATTATAATATTAAAGTCATCCAAGTCAACTTATAAAATAACAATCAAAACATTTTGCCTCCTTGAGCCTAGATGACAGCTCTGCACACTCTGGGTATTATCTTAACCAACTTCATGAGGTGCACCCCAGGTTGCTTTCTAAACAAAACTGGACCCATGAGAGTTGCCATAGTTCACATTTATGGTAGACAATACGTCTATCCTCCCAAACTTAATTTAATTTTTTTTAAAGAATCTTACTGCAAAACTATTTTCAAGCATTTAAACATAATCTTTAAGGTTTTTAAAATCAGAAAGGCATCAGTCAAGAACTTCCAGACTTCTGATTGGCAGTGCATATAGTTTTTTTATCTACAAGGGTCAACAAAACATTCCTTGATAACATTTAAAACATGACAATAGTTGTTATTTATGCAAATAAGTTCATGCAAGGAGCATCTAAAATGTTTCCCCGGTTTACGGCAAACGTTCAACATTTCTTTCTCTTTTAAGTGTTTTCCAGAATTCAGGGGCTGTTTAAAAAATACAATAAATTAAGAAAGAAATGTGAGCCTTTACATTACAGCAAAATCAACTGAACGACATATGTCTTACTCCGCAAGTCTTTCGTGGAGCAACTTCAGTAACACTCAACAACAGCTATACATCATTAATAGTAATTGTTTATATTTATTAGCATAATGGCAACGCAATGTGTAGTGTTAAACTAAATTTATTTTAGTTGTTTGTTCATTTGATGTATTCGTGTAGTCTGTAAAGGCATAACTTCGAGCTTTCGGACCCGCAGAGGGGCGCTCTCACCCTGCCGAGTTCTTCAGACGATTTCGAAGGCGGGGCCATACAATGACTGACAGCGGCGTTTGCGTGTAACTCCTCCCACCGCAGACATTCCCTCTCCCTCTTCCAGGCTTTTCTTGGTTCCAGAGCAGCCGATCTTCATTCCAGTGCACATGGAAAGGCAGAGGAACAGCAGCGAGCAGCGCTTCAATGGTGAAATTCGCTCAGGGATTTTACGCGTAAAGCCACTCTAAGGTGATTTTACGGGACTTACACTGGGACCGCGTTATTATCGGACTACAACAAAATGCTGTTTGAGGAGGACTTGACATTTGAACAACTATTTTTCGTATAGGGATTTCACTGTGCAACGTATAGAAACGGACACACATGTTCTCTACTAATGAAAAATAAGGAGCGTTTATACAGAGTCTGAACCCTCCATCAGTGCTGCTTTAGATATTTTGCACATCGGTTATTGGATTACATAAACTTAAAAAGTGTCTATATGTTGAGAGCTTTGTGCTTTATGGAAATATAGCTGAGAAGAACAGATCTGAAGTTGGAGAAGAGGATCTCCCGAGCTGGACTGAGGGTCTGAGGGATTTTACAATCTCCTCCTGGAGCTCCACTTTCATGTCCGAAGTCTCTGGTTTATGACAATGGATTATTTGCTGTTTATATGCAGTATTTTGCTGCCTCTGTCCTCGGCTGTTGAAGGTAAGGTATTAAATTGCTCTGCTATTTTCATAGAGTTTTACGTATGCAGTCAATGCACAATCTGGGTGGCACGTTACGGGTCGATTCTTATTGATGCGAGTCAATAGCAGTTGTGCTTTGGCCACCGTGAATAGCAATGAGGTTTTAAGGTTTTAGTTTGTGCATTATAATTAATGCAGTGACATGCGCCTGGTCCGATACTTTCTAAAAGCTCAGGGGTCGACCTGACCACCAAATGAGAGCAATACACATGCAATAATGCTGCAGAACGTCTCCTTTCTAATTGTTGTTTATTTTCTTTCACCAAGACAATAGTTTCTGCCTTTCCTAAAGGAAACGTCTCTGCAGGGAGTCCCACTTTAACAGTCTCCATGTCAGACAAATCCAGGCTATCGCACAAGCCGAACTCCATTTGTGACATGTCAGTGCAGCAATATTGAGGTTTTTCCTGAGCCAGTTTAAGGGAGTTTGGCAAATAGATTTAAACCATAAAGTGAGCAAGAATAACATTTTATTTGAGCTTTTGTAACTTAAACTCTTAGTAGATTTTTATTTCGGGCACAGTGTGGGCAAATAACACTGGCTACGTAAATGGTCCAAAACAATTTTTGTGTTTGTGTGTGTCCTTGATAATCACATATGTGATTCGATTATTTAATAATGAATGGGATCGGTAGTGAAGTTGGCTTTTGATTAAAACAATTCTTCGAAGTCTGGACCCCCATTAGACCTCCAGACTATACTGACACCAATACAGATGAGAGAGAGCGAGCGCTGTAAAAGATTTTAGGGTAGAACCAGAGTGTCTGTTTATTTTTTTATTATTATTATCATTATTTAACCAAACAATTGACTTGACCGACAGGCATAAAATCGTGAACTCTCTAAATGTTTGTTGTAGTGCTGCTCTGACGTTTTTTTTTATCGTGAATCTACCATTGAGATGATTCACAACGGCACTTAGAGTAATTTATTTTGTTTTATTTATTAATGTGGAATTGTGTGTTTAACACAGATCGACTTACTACACTTTTAGGATTTTTTTCTTTTGAATGCCAAGGCATGCATTTCAGTTTACTGACAAAGACTGGATTTTAACAGTCATTACTTTTGCTTTTTAATAAGAAATTAAATAGCTTTATACGTTTATTTTACGTTTATTCTATTGTATTTTAGTAAAAAGTGGATGGTTGTGGGAAGCTATGAATTCATGCGCTTGTCCAAATTATATTTGATTGCAAAATCATTGTATATATTTTATATTAACATGATAAAGTTGTAAAAATAAACTTTGATCGGTAATTTATGGTCTTATACGAAAATCTTGCGTTTCCAGAAAGAACTCACATACCTCGGTTGGTTTATTGTGTGTGTTTTTTATTGTGTGCATTTCACTTCTATTAACTCCGATCCAAGTATTATGATTATAATGTGGCAAAAAAGTAAAAATGGATAATACTAAAATCCATAAAAGTAAAGACTTAACATTGTTCTGGATTTAAAATGTGACCCATCTTAATATTAAAAGATTTTGAATATGCACAGTTTAACATTTCTGTAAGACCTTGCTGAATTTTAAAAGATCAAAACTGTCAACAATGCATAAGACCGTAAACAGTTTTTTCTGCATTTCTGATTTACTCTCTTAGCATGTTTACATTACTTTGAAGTAAATAAGGCATACGGCATATCTCATTAAAGTAAACCAGGCCTTCGTAGTTTGAGGTCTAAGCAGTGAGAACGTATGGGCCATCTGACCTCATAAATCACCGTGCAGAAAACCTACACAACACCACTGCTTAAAATCCACTGTTTTCTCATACAATCGGAAAAAAGCAAACGCATATCGAAACATTTCTTGCTTTGTCGTGGCATATCATGCCTATTTCATTGGTATTTTAAGGGTAATCGTCCTTAATGCAGAATATAGTCCTTACTGGCGAAATAAACGAGCCAGGTCGTTTAGGGTGTAAACAGCATTAACATGAAAAACAAGGGAATATTTAGAGAGAACAGTCATTTCTGAAGAGCTGTAACTTCAGTTTGAAGGCGTGGATGACGACGAAGAGCAAATGTAAGCAAAACATCAATCTGAGAAATTTAGATGAAGATGCTCTCTGCCATAAACTTAATCGCTTAGTAAGTCACTCAGTTTCCTTCATTTTAAATACACAGCTGTCGTTCAGACAGCTAATATGATTGTAATGGACCATGAATAAAAAACACCAATAATAATAATAATAAGAAAAAATCAAAAATCGTTAATAATAAAACGCACAATATTACGATTATACGATTATTGTTATTGATATTATTATTGTTATTGGAACTATTAAACTTACAACCTGATTAAAATAGTTTCGATGTCATTGATTTGTAAAATTTGTGGTCAAAGTTGTCTAAATAGGTGAACGTTTTTTCACTCACTGACACGGCCTGTTCAATTCATTCAATAATTTAAATAAAGTATTTTTGACTAAAAGCGCGCAGTCTTGTATGTTTTTATTGGAGTATATATATATATAATGTAATGCATTATATCTAAGTCATAAATGACTGCGTTTGGCTTCTATTTGTATACTGGAAAATAAACAGGCGAATTGACGATAAACAACTGGTACACTTTCGAAACTTAAATGTTACTGCCTTGATCTGTAAGAGTGTTTCTACTTTAGAAAAGTTACAACAACAAACAATCATTATTTAGACACATGCTTGCTTTTTTCCCACATCCAAACCTAAAACAATTACATTGTGTAATATAAAATAGTCATATTTATTCAGTCAAATCAAATGGTATTTTCTACTACTGACTAAAACTATTGACAAAACATTTTTATATTGTACCATATTACCATATGTGTTTAATGTATGTATGATAAGGTATTTTAGGCTTGGCCGCCATGTCAGCCTATAGTGGGCCGTCTACAGATTCAGTTCTTGTGTTCTTTGTGTTTCCATAAGGTAGTACAGAGGCTATTTCTATTTATAGTTTTCATTTAAAAAACACTTATTAACACTTAAAACACAATTACACTTATTGTTCCTATTATACATATGTGCATAAGAGCTTTTGAAAGGTCTTATGTTAAACAGGGCAGGCTGAACAGATTTCCACTGGCTTTGTTTCAGACCCTTGTAAGACGCTCAGAGAGATCTCAGACTTAAGCTTATAGATGCTATAAAATCCAGACAGTCATAAGCGCACTACGTTGCTCAACGTAACAAACACCTGAGCGACGCACACTAAGCAAACCAACAGTACCAACCCACATCAGCATTAATAGCCTTTCGAGTTAAGGAATCTTGGCTGTATAACCTCACATTCTGAGCCTGGCGAGGTGTAATAACTAGTACTGAAGTCAATATTTAACCAAGTGGTCTGTTAATTGATGAAGAAGTGGACAGGACGCTGACTGGAATGTAGAATTTGCTCTTTTTGGAGGGTCCACTCAAAAGAGCCATCCTGGCAGCTGACGGAAAGGGCCTTTACAGAAAAATAGGTCTTTGACACTAGCGACAGTGTGAGGAGAGAATGTGTCTAGGCCTGAATACTGCCAAAGTCCCCCCAGTGCTGTCTGCAGCTAGTGAAGCGGAATGAGAAAGGGAAATTGAGAGCAATAGAGAGGCAGAGAGAGGAGGGATTGAGAGAGAGACATCGGAGCTTGGTTTCTGTCTTCGGTTGGTAAGGAGCAAGATGGGTGGTGCTGGCAAGCGATTTATCTGCTACCAAAACGCCTTTTGAAAAGGGGGGCGGCATCGCAGAATACCCAAACAAAGTCACATGATGACAGGCACGATAAATGTTACTTTCCATCTGAATGGTTTTCCTTCCCAGGCCCAACCACAGGGATTTTCACGTTTTCAATTCTGGATTTAGACTGCAGGCGTTCAGTGGTTCAATGACTTCACAGTCTGAGGAAATTTACAAAGTACAGGAAGAGAAGAGTTTGTCATTGCTTAGTAAATTCTTTGAAATTTGTGATATTCATGCTGTGTTTATGACTTATGGCATGATTATATTATCTTACATATATTTTGTGGTTACTTAATAATTGTACCTTTGTAAGGAAATATCAATGACACTTCTCAATGTGGTTGAGAATCTTGTGACTTGGCCACTGCGTAACCTAGATTCTGACATTGTAAGAATTTGTTTATGCAACAATTTGCATCAGGAGCCACAAGATAAAACAGTGTACTTTTAGCGTCAAGTCCTGTCTCTAAATCTGAAACATCCTTCTGTGAACACAAATGTGTCAACATGTACATAAACAGAAGCTGCACATAGACATGAGCTCAGTCGCACTGAGGTGACGTGATCGCTCCATGTATATCCTGCTGTGCTTCTGCGAAATGAACAACACATTTTTACAAGAATGTCATAGCCATTACTCTGTAGTGAAACCGTTTAGACTTTTGAGTGAGGGAAAAAATCATTAAAGAACACAGTAAGGTGAAATGAAGCCATTTTACACTGGTAAGGTCTAAGACGGGGGCAAATGTAATTGTGCTAGTTCACAAATCCAATTCAAATGAGGTAATGTGTGATGTCAGAAGCCCTGTAGGAAATGGCTAATGCTAGTGCTAGGAGCAAATGTCTGCTTTGATTAGCAAAACGGGCATGTGTGAACAAGGTGGGGGTTTTAGGACTAATGATGGCTACTAAATTCTACGGTCCAGATCAGACCAGGCTGATTTAGGCTGATCTAGATTGTTAAAACATGCTCCTAATCTCCACATCAAACACGGGTAGCCCCAGGCAGGGGCCTAAATGCACACTGGCCCTTTACCCTTTCTCTTAGACAAATTTGCACTTTTGCTTTATGCTGTTCAATTACATCTGTCCACTTTCTAAGCAAATCATGATGTAAATGCGTATTTCTACAAAGATGAGTTTTGACTGCTGATTTTGTATGCAGCAATATTGCAGATAAAATCTCTTAATGTTGTGATTTTGAAAGAATAACACTTAAAAGAAGAATACTTAAAATTCACCATATTAAGCATAGCAGCTGACAGTAATTTCCTTTTGTATTTATTCGTTTGGCAGCCACTAAATTCACCTTTGGCAGATGCTTAAAATCCCTTACTTTGAAATTATAATTATAAACAAGTATGACATTTCCTTCAAACAATATAAGAAGTTGTACAATCTTTTTAATTGAATGAATTTATTGTGTGATGACAGTGTTGCGTGACAGCAAAGCACAACAGTTTTAATGTAGAAGCAATGACTGTACACAATTATTTTGGTCTTACCACCAAATGAACCAGTGTTAGACAGGAATTTTTTTATTGCTTGCTTAATCTGTCACCTCTCCATTTGGTTTTGGAGGTGAGACCAACAACACTTTGGAAAGGTGCAAAGGTAGACACGTGCAAAAAGTTTGTTCCATATCGTAAAAGCCTCTGAAGGTGACTCGTGTCTGCCTGTGGTAATGTAGCCTGTGTTTATAGCATAATATTCTTTTCCACTGTTTTGTTATTACATATTTTGTTTGGTTACACCGGTAAAACAACAAAAATTCTTCAGAGACAGAGTATGAGTGCTCATACCTAGTTTCAAATTCTGTTTTAGTATTTTAGTGTTGCTAAAGTCACTGTTTTTGTGTTACATATGCAATTTTGTTTTGATCAAAATTTACAGGAGTGCATATCTCCCCAACACCAAAACCACAATCTGAGCATTCCTAAAATTTTGGAAAAAAAACCAAAGAAGCCCAAACAGGCATCAATTCTTGGTTCTCGTATTTTAACTTTTATCCAGTTTTATCCAACATTTCCAACAGCCCCTGCACCCTCTCTCTCGTTCCTTTAACACCACGTCTAATTTCTGTGGGGTCACCACCCACATCCAATCAGGGATTCCCAATGAATTAGTGTGACTGATCCATTTATGGCCCATTGTCAGGCTTGATCGATCACACTTCCATGTCACTTAGCTTTTCTGGCATCTGCCCTTTTGAAATATGCTTAGCCTTCTGAAGCTTCATTAGCAGCTTTTTATGAGTTACAGAATAATGGCAGGTAAAGGGAACTGATAAGTTATGAGACAGTATCTGTCCAGTGGCCCTTCCGTCACTGTGCAACTAACGTAGGCCAAAACTGTCATGGTGAAAGGGCGTTCATCACATTGCATGCACAATCCTGTAGATGAGATGACATATTTCAGCAGCGACCTCATAACTGACATTTTTCAGCACAAAAATCCCATGTCAAAGCTCCAGAGAAGAGCAGAGGTGATAGATATGAGATATGCCGTAGCCCTAAGTCACCCCGAGCCGAAGCTAGTGGCTTATCTGTTATTAAAGTGCCCTCAACCTGAACCAGAGAGATCAGGACCTAGGCAAACAAAGGGACAGACAAAGGCTTAGAGAATTGTTCACTATCCAAAAGGCACTTGGTACAGTATTGGATGAGCAGTTTGTCTGAAAAGGTGCTGAGTGGAGACACAATGGGAACAGAACATGGCTGGTCAGATGCAGAGGAATTGAGGCAGGGCTCAGGACAGTGAAAGCAGAGAGTTTTCATCATCTGTCTTGGACATATGCCATGGATCCATCTCTGAATCTTAAATTTGACTTGCTCAGCCTAGCTCTGCCTGAGAGAAGATCATTGTTTCTGCCCTTTTTCTCTCTGTCTGTCTTTCTACCTATCATTTCTTCTTTCTGAGCTAGCAGAAGGAAAGTCTTGATGTAAGGGATATGCAAAGGTTTTTAATGAATCTGAAAAGCCAGCGAGCATCAATCAATGACAGCCTTGAGCCTGCTCTTGAGATCAGGCCCACCTGACAGTGGGAAAGTGGAGAAGAAGGTTACAGTCTGCATACAGAGCAGAGAATCACACAAGGAGAAGAATCTGTTTTCCCATTTTACAGACAGACAGTGTCTCTTATGCCGCAACAGTTGCTGGTTTGACTCTGTCTTTGTTTTTAGCAGTATATTCAGATATAAGGGTAAGACGGCATCTAGATGCAAATAGACAGTGAAAGGGATGACAACCTGGTGAAAATAAGAGAACAAAAGTGGGAAGTTCACAGCCCTGTCCCGCAACAGGTGGGCCAATCCAGACAGAGGGTAAAGACAATGCCCCTCTTTCTGTACTCTGTTTACCATCCTTCTCTCAACTTCCCTGTCCCAATCTTTGGTTTATTTTCCCACCATCCCCTTCCCGTTTCCAAGTTCTCCCTGGGCAGGTTATGTGGCCGTCTCTTATCAGAGAGAGCTTCTAATTGTGGTATTATTTTCCTATCTGTTATCTCACCCCTTCAGTGATATCAGAATGCCAGAAGCTAGGGACAAGGCCTATTTACCCACAAGACCTTTGTTTTGTCCAACCATTGATAAGATTTGTGTGTGAGATTTGTGTGTTCTTTCTTTAAAACTCTGTTCTGTCACTGTATCCATTGGGATCAAGTGGTACGTCTATATGCAGTGTAAGTCAAGCTCCTGCATGACAGATTTGACATGCTCAGTCCCTCGATACATTGTTGCCCATGGCATTTAAGAAAATCTGAGAGCAGGTTCTCGTTCATGACATCAGAGTGAAAAAATGAAAATAAAAAATGAGCGCCATACTGTCGTAATCCCATATACTGCTTGAAGGCAAGTCACACAGAGGTCTCTAACTAAGAACTAGAGCGATATCGAAATGCTCAAGTGACACAAAGGCTTGTGGGGTGTGAAAGCAAGCATATTGATGTGAAATGGAGCTGGCACTAGAAACAAATTAAAAATCCCATGGCCAGATGGGGCTGGTGGACTAAGGGGCCATATTTATATCATGGGTGTGAGAAACACCACAGGGAAACAGCTTCCTTGCCACTTTTGCCCAGTTGTATCCTCTGGGAAATAGCCTAAAAGGATGGTGATGATTAGCAATTCAATTTAGCCAGCTATCGGTCATTGCAGTGGGCCAGGAGGAGACCGCTCTTGATGCTCCCTTTCCATCAAAACAGGTTGGCAATCGACCTCTCCAGGGACATGGTTTCTCTTCCTTGGTTAATTAAGCAGGCAATTTTTCACTGTTCTTACTTATTCATAAATTTTCCCGTCAATTTGAGATGGCTTGGTCTGAAGTGGCTAGCTGAGTAGGGGAGCACTTAAGAGCAATCTATAGTTCAGCACTGGACACAGCTTTGTGTCTGGTTTATTAATCAGGGCGCTGCAGTAGTGTCACAAAGAAACTTCAAGAAGGTGCCAATGACACTTTTTGTATTATGAGCTTTTTTTTACTACTTTAATACAGTACACTTAGAGTGCCACAGTTCACTGCTAGACTACAGCACCTACAGCTAGTGAGCATAATTTACCTTGCTAGATTTCTGTACAAAACCAGATCAGTCAAAAAAAATCTTTACTGCAGTTCTACATAAAGTGAGCATTCCAAAGCAAGCCAAATCTGTTTACATTTGTCTGTTCAAAGCTCACCTTAACATATTGATTACTGAAATACATTTCCTATAATTTAATAAGGAATCAATAGATGTTCTTATCTATCCTATTGATAACAAGGAATTTGCTTGCCTCGAACAAAGAAATCCTGTGTCGTCCTGATTCATCTTGCACTGGCCTGTCCAGAGGTTATGCAGTTCAGATTCTGAGAAAACATGCTGATTTATCAGTCTGCTGAGGAAGAAGTAAATACAGGATTTTCACAAAAAGACACTGTATGGTCACCCCCTCAGTGATAGACTTGTTTCTATGAGTAATCTATGCAGTCCACACCCTGTGGTTCTTTTGATGAGCGCCCACATGTTGAGCTCATCCTGCTGGGAGACCACCAAGA
Organism: Chromobotia macracanthus; assembly: GCA_036877525.1. Classification (NCBI taxonomy): domain Eukaryota; kingdom Metazoa; phylum Chordata; class Actinopteri; order Cypriniformes; family Botiidae; genus Chromobotia; species Chromobotia macracanthus. Next base: position 551,363 of record JAZGTH010000106.1, read on the forward strand.
AATATAACATACCTGAAATGCAGAAGTTCACAGGCAGTCAAGGTGGGGTTAGAAGGTCTGTAATTAGAGCAGAGGCCATCAAGGCCTCATGACGGAACGTCTATCTTTGTGTATGTGTGTGTGTGTTTAGTAGGTCATTGTGTGAAAGAAAACAGTCACAAACTTTTCATTATCTTTGTACCAGTCTACTGCATCCCTCAACACCTGTAGTTCTTTAATTAAAGGCTGTTCTCATAAAACTTCTCTTTCCCAGTCATCATCTCTGTGCCACCTATACCATCTGTGGTGTTTGTTTCCCAGGCACATTTCACATTACTGCAAACAAACCACTGCTTGTACATATACCACAATGCACAGTTTTATTGGTGCAGTTTATTGGTTCATTGTTGGTTCAGTGTAGCCACTGTCAAAGCAGTGCGTTTGACTTATCAGTCAATGATTGACTCTGGATTGCGGTTACCCTCCATGTCACTTGCACTCCAGCAGTGCTGTTTCCATCTCCCTCATATACTGTCTCTGTTGACTCAACTCCATTATCTCATGAGACCATTTACCTCAGTTCCCCCTTCAGCACCACTATCTTTACATAATAACTGTGCTATGTTTTAGTGCTGTGTTTTTAGCTGTGTACACATTTGATCCTTATATAGTTTATTATCATCCTGATAAGTGGTGGATGATCAAAACAGGAATTCTATATCAGAGTAATAGCATAAATGTCATATATTATATAGTATATGTATATGGTATAGGTACTTAAAATAATTTGATTACTTTTTTATTTTACATTTATTTGGTTTCATTTGATGGACGTAAACAAGATGAAGAATGTTAAGGCTTCATAACATAACAATAGTTTTATATTATGTAACATTAGACATATAAAAGGGACCCAAAGTGGTAATATGCCACCTTTTGCATGCAGATGATAATTCTGATGGTATTTTGAATGGTATTTTAGTGTTTGCACTAAGCTGCAACTGCATTCGGCAGGACAAATGTCACATTATTTGTCATGCTTATAAAGCACACTTAACCCATCTCATTCCTCCTCCATCTCAAATCCCCTCCCTCTGTCTTCTCACCAGGCCCTCTACTGAGACCCATAAATCAATGGGGCTCAGTAGCCTGTCGGGGGTTTACCGTCTGTGGGGGTATTGGTGGCCTGGGCTCCCCAGCCGTTGGCTTTAGTTACACATCAATGAAGGGTGAATAATACATTAGTCAGCCCCTGACAGTACAGCTCTAGTCAGGCAGGCAGACAGAGTCTCCCCTGGCCCTTCATCAGTGCATCTGTGCTGTAATCAGCCTCTGGAGATGTACCTTAGCTCAGCCTACCTTTCTCCCACCTGATTTACTCACTGCGTATGCAAATATTATGATATTTTAACACTCGCTGTGGGGGGGTTAAGCAGCTTGTGTCTATAAAGAAGATGGAGTATAAATGAAACTGTATCAGAGGTTGCAGCATAAGCTTTGTTCAGGTCAGCAGCTTCAGGTGACACCCATAAACTCTAAATGAATGGTTTGAAGCAGGTGCAACTGTCCTAGGTTAAACTGCAGGTGCCATGGAGTTATGGCCCGTTCACACCAAGGACGATAATGATAATTATAAAGATAAAGTTTTGAAATCATTCTAAATTTAAGAGAATAGTGGAGTCAATACCATAACTATAATGTTAGCAATACAGAGGAACTACATAGTTTGGATCCCTTTCAGAGTGATTTATTTCCAGCTGATGAACAATAAAACATTGACAGCCAATCAAAATCCATTTAAATTTAAGGGGCTTAATTGCAGTGTGTAAGCTTAGAATAAAGCTTAGAATGATAATGGTGTGTGCTGGGGGGGATGCTAATATAGTTTTTATTATAGTTATCTTTATAGTTATCGTTTTGGGAGTGAACAGGCCTTTAGCTTGTTAAGAGATACATGATCCCAGAACTATAGCCTTCTCTACAGTCTGATTAATATTCAGAGATGTTTATGCAACTACCCCCTATACTTGCACGCCCAATTACAAAAACTCTCTCTCCAAATATATCAAGGCTTTTATTTAATTGTTCAGAGACATCTAAACCCCTGGCCATATGGGGCACCCTAGAATTGGATGTCAACCATTCTATCAACCTACTCCAGAATAATTGCCCAGAAATGAACTTCCACCACTTATACCTTCTGTCACAATCTGCAAGTCAATTTGCAGTAAGTGAAATGCTCAAGCGCATGATTGTATGATGGCCAATGACCTAGACACCCATGTGTCCTAATAAAGCAGTTGTTGCTTTTTAATCAACAGCCAGAAGTCAGGGGTGGAGCCTGCTTGAGATTGGACAGTCACGCCTCGCAAGTAAATTACTCTCAGGACCGTCTTTCATGCAGTCTGCCAGCCTGTGTGTCTGTGCGTTAAAGAGCCGAGAACCATTTGAAGAGGTCTAATGAGTCAAGTTATTACTGCAGCCAAGTGTAAGATTAATTAACTGAACGGGAATTAAGAATGCAGCAGACAAGATCTTGCTGATCAGTGTGGGCAGAATCATAACCAACTTACACATATACTTTAGCCATTTGAGAGAAAACAGGAAGTAAATAAAAATAACCAGCTATGAACTCCATACAGCAAATTTGTAATGTAATGTTGCCTTATGTGGTAAATCACCTTATGCTGTATACAGTGTTTATGTACATGCGGTCCTGTGTGATTATATGTTAAAATTTGCTTAGCATGTGCCCTATTTCTTGTCATTGAGGTATTTCTTAAGGGCATGAATATGGTAAGTGTCCAAGAAAAGCCTTTGATCTGTATGAAACCACAGAGGAACGAAAATATAGTGTCTCTTTCACTCAGGAGAATCCCAAACCCTACAAATCAACCACGCTGAAGTCATTGAACGCATTTAGAGCACCTGCGTAGGCGTGTATTTGTATTTGTGGATGCATTTGTCGGCTCAACATTCACAAAGGCCTTACCCCGCCGCATTCTTGTCGGTTACTGCCTAACCTTTCTTTGTTATTGCAGCCCTGACCTGAATCTGATAATGACTGGGCAGGTAAACATTAACGAGCAGCTCTGGGCTTAATGAGTTAACGTGAGAAGAGCTAGTCGAGGAGACCTGCGCCGCCTCAGGCTAGCCTGTCACATGTGGCGAGAAATGTAAAAAGAAGTAAGAGCAAAGAACTTCAGAGAACTCCTATTACACTGCGGTAAGCCAGAGCTGTTTGACATGTTTTCTTTGTACGAGCAGGTAAACCACAACATATCCTGATAATTAGCATGCAGCTTGACAGTCGAAACTGAAGTATAGATTTGTTCCCATGTCTTTAGCTGTAGTTGCCATTGCTAATATGTGATGGCACTGGGGAGGGCAACTGGGAAGCTAGCATGGTTCTGCTGTAGCAGATTATGTTTTCATCTGAAGAAATGAAAAGGAATGTATCTCAACCTCAGAGGTTGCCCCAGACGGTATATTTGAAACATTATGAAGCGATCGAAAGCCACTGGAATCCTGGAAATGTGGACCACATCAGTCCAATAGCTGCTGACAAACAGCTGTTCCCTGATGTGAAGCAGAAATCTCATATAATATTTAACAGTCATTAGAGGTTACTGTGTGTTTGCATGGTAAGGTGATATTGTATGTTTGGCCAATGACTATATCCAGGGCAACTTTACTTAATACCCAATTCAAAGCTAAACTTTGTTACTGAAAAACATCTAACCAAATAGTATGTAATATTTTAATATAGATTTTTTTTTTCAAAAGATGTGCTTTATTGCACGTCTGCAACATCCTTGTTAACTCACATGTGCATGCATATATTGATCAGAGACAGTGATGTCACATCTTTGACATCATCCCTATTGTGTTCCTTCACAAGCATCTGGTCTAAGGGTAAAAAAGATGGAGAAAATTAGGGTTTGGGGGCATTTCAAGAACTGCCACACTGTGAAGTACCTCCTTAGTGCTATACCATGGCAAACGCCTCCCGGTGGGCCCCGGGGATAATGTTATTACCATATATTTAGCCTGGATGTCTGCTGGCTGCCTCAGCAGAGGTATAATGAATGTGTCAAAGGGAGGCAAGTACAGCAAGCAGGCTGTTGGAGAGATGGAGATGAGTCCCTGGACAGCATCTATAGCAGACAGTTCTTCTCCACGACTGACAGGCAAGGCCAGTGGGCAGCTCGGTGCCAAAATACCTTTATAATGAACCTGGAATGGTGGAATGGGTAGGTCAAGAGAAGTTCCTGCCCTTTTCCTGGCATTAACTACAAAACACAAGGGCTTCGAGGGAATACAGAGGTATTTCCAAAATCAGCACATCTAGAACTTTAAGGGAGGATGAATTTCGGTTTTGCTGTTTTGATTGTTTTGAAAGCAGATAATGATGATAGCTCATGCTAATGGTACAATCCCGGCATGCCATTGCAGTGTTTGGAAAGCGATTGTTGTTTTGCAGCCAAGTATATCAGAGAGGCTTTTAGATGCTGGAGAGCCCATCTAAAACACATATACAGGGTCCCCAAAAAGAACATGCTCACTTGTGCTGTCTTTGTTAAAGCAAATGACACTTGGTTTCATGCACTACATTTGTCTTTTTGAGCTCACTGTATATCTTGTCTACACATATTTATAGTGTATTTACTCTTAAAATCAAAACCTCCATATCGGGGATAAGCGCTTTACACAAAAAGAGAAGAATTAAAGATTGTCCTTCGTTCTGACTCATAAATTACACCAATGCCTTCAGGTCCTTTTTGATTCATATGAAGAACATCTTCAGTAAAGTTCATAGCGGGTTGTTGGTACTAGATTTTGCGACATAGCTTGACTGAGATCTGAGTTGTGGGTAACGACGCATTGAGCTCTACTGAGCGTGGAGGAATATTTCAGACAGTTTCAAAAAGACCCTTTTTGCAGCACTATTGGCAGTCTTGCATTTCTGGCAGTTTATTACAGCCAGAGTAGAATTTCAACCAGAACGAGAAAATCAATCAAAACATCGTTATCGTGATTATAGTCTTTTTATGTCTTTCGCTTCAGGAGAGGGAGATATGTTTGACAATTGGTTAAAATGGCTTATGCCGAGCTGAGCCAATGGTGGGATTCGTCACGCTTGCTGGATTGCAATTTTCTTCACTTATTTCAAAAATGCACATTCTGATCATTTTTACACGACTCGGGGGCTTTGGGTTTACTTTTAGGAAAACAAAAGCAGTGACACTTTTTAGTGTTGCTTATTCTGAAAGTTAAGACTTAAGTTGTAATTGGACAAGGCACAGTTAAATGCATTGTAAGATGTGTGTAGACGCAAACCTGTGGCTCCTCATTTTATATTAATGCACCAGGCTGCCATGTTGTTAGATAACTGTAAGCAGACAGTTAGATGAGCACTTTATTATATTATATTATACATTGAACAATATATTGCCCTGTACATAGTTTAAACAGTGTAACACACAATCTCTCAGAACTTAGTGCTTTATTTTATTATTTAATTTTTATTTTACTGAATGCAAAATTCTCCCATCATAAGTGAGACTTTATAAGTAGACATTTCTATGGTGCCGTTTTTTTTAAATAAACTGGATTTTTTGTTTGGAGCAAACCCTTGCTTTAGTTCTTCATTGCTATAACCTTTAGTCACCTACTTAAGATGACTAAATCTGTCCCAGCACCCCTTCCAAAACATCCCCCATACCACACTGTAAACCTGTTTACCTTCGCCTGCTTGCGTTTTTTCAGTCAGGCATCTGTATTTATTGTAGTTGGTCCTGCTCTCCGCTGACAGTAATGGAGACCTCGGAAGCGTGATAGACAGAGAAAGAGAGAGGGGGTTTCAGAGATATGTGGGAATAAGGCAGAATGAAATGGATGGAGAGGCTGTGATCAGCGAGGCCTGTCAAAATACTTCCTGTTGACTGATACACCCTCAGACACTGGGGAGAGGAAGCAGAGATGAGAAAGTTGTGAGTGAAACCTAACAAAGAAGACAGAAAGTAAGAAAGTAACTGTTCTCTGCAAAAACATGCCCACATTTTACAAAGAAACATATTCTCTAGATGTGTCCAAAGACAAAAGAAATTTGTTGAGATAATGCACAGATTACATACAGCTGTAATGTAGGCAACTGGTGGCTACTTTGAAGAAACACAATGGAATTTATTGCTAAAATATATAACGGTTAATTTGACATTTTTTACTGCATAATCCCTGTATTTCCATTTGGATTATTTTATAGTTTTGAGGCTAGGTACCATTTTCCTAAAATGTGGAAAACAATATTTATAAAAACATGAGTAGGTCATGACTAGTAATCTAGATTATAGTGTTTCTATATAAAAGATTATTTTTGGAATATTGTATTCAAAGTCAAACAAGAACTATACACACACACACACACACACAAATGTGATTCCTAAACATGCTGGCGGGGTGTATGTTGTAATCACACATTCTGACGCATACTGTATGTTACGTTGGCTCAGGAAACCGCAAGCATCGCATCATAAAAATACAGCTGTCTTTCTCTCTGATCAACAAACACTATCATTAAATGCTGGGTAACAATACCTAAAGCATTGGATGTTTCTAATGACGTCATTGTTTTTTAAACGTTTCGAAGGAAGGAATTGAAAACAATAACCTATGCATGTTTGCCTTGTGACCGCAGAGTAATTCCTTTTTCTTTGAGAAAATATATGAGTACCTTAATTGATTATATTCCGGTAGTGATGTGAGTTGAACAGACAGCTCCCATTTAGTGTGAAATCTGTAATAGGATCACCGTCCGATATCAGAATACGTCGACGTGTTAGCTTAAGCGCTCATTAATAGCTGATCGCGCTTTATCTGCATCTCAAAGCATCTTGTGTCCTGTCTAGCCACAACAGTGTAACTGATGTGTGGTATTGTGACTCTTGACTAAGTGATTTAAGGGACACGCTCTGAATTAATTGGGATTGACCACAATTCATTGCAACTGTTGTGTTATATGGGTGGAGAGTGGGGTGTTGGAAAGGTCTCCCAGGGTTAAACAGATGACATGATCCCCTAGCTTCTTTAGGAACTGTTAGGAACATACAGCTACATCAGTATGGGTGTGCTAGCTAGGACACACATTTAGACACTCAGAAAGCATACTTGCGAGGACACCTGGTTAGCAGACAGTTGCCTCAGGGGCTGCCTGTTCATTAGATTGACTCTGCTCTGTAATTAAAGGCCTTGGAAAGAAAATTAAAGGAATGAAAGAAGGGGGAGTTGGGGGTGGAATGCCCATTTTTCAGGCAAGGCAGGAGCTTGAACAAACTACAGGGTTCACAAGTGTCTTTTTTGCAGTCTTACACTTGCACATGACATCGGACAGGCCTTTAATATTCATTTCGGCTGCGGATCATCTCTCGGTCACAGTATGAACCCCGCACGCTCGTCTTTGTGCTGTCTGGGAGTGTGGCTGCTGCGTCTGACTGTATCTGATCAAAGCAAATGGGTTCATTTTCCACAAGCCGAGTCCCCTGATGATGTCAGCTTCACAATCAGGCCCCCTAAGACTCGCAATCCCACAGTCTCCCAAAGTCTTCCAAAAAGCTAATTAACACAACAAACAAAAATGTAGCAGGCGCACTTGCGCTCTTTGTAACCTCCCTGTCAAATGCTGTCATCACAACTTGCATCAAAATCGTTAAAAACAATAGTTCGAGATTTGCACTAGAGCCACATGCTAGAGGATTTTATTCAAATTGGAAAATCAGTAGCAGCTCTCAGATATTCAGCATTAGTTTTAGGTAAAAGATCTTAATCTGTGTCCTCATGTTAAATTTACTGTAAAAAAATTGTGACTTTGTTGACGACTACAAATGTGTATGCATAATTCCAAATCCTTTTACCTTAACATAACATTATCATTAACATCAATTAAATTAAAACAACACAAATATTTGTAACTAGTGTTAAGTGGGAAAAGTTGATGTTTTCATGCAGTTACAAGTTCAACATAATTACATAATTCAACTCATAATTACAGGTTCAACAAAGGCTCAAATGGTTTAAGTAATTGTAAAGTCACAATTACTGTTATTCCCCAGCATTACATCAGTAGCATTGACAGTGGACCTTGTTAGTACATAAAAGGTCGAGAAAGAGTGACAGTCATTGTGGTCTGACTGACAGCAAGTAGACAGATTGGGATGAGGAGTCTCCTTTTATGGAATTCTCATGGAGGATTGAGGGTGTTGGAGATCCAGTCACCTACATCAAGAAACGTCGACCAATTAGAGGTTGCATGCCAACTCGCCAAAAGCAAGACTCTTCTAATCACCACACTCCAGCGTAGCACAAAGCCTGGTCTGCTCACCACATTTCAATTTAAATAGAATACCCCTCCTTCTTCTCTCCGACCTCTTTCAACATCTTTCCCTCTCTCTCCATACCCCACCCACACACACACTTTATGCCGGCTTCATCTAACCCCCCCAAGAGCTAATAAAAGCAGTAACAAAAGCACACACAAAGCAATCAGTCTAATAGCTTTAATAAGTTTAATGCAGTGTTTTCCCCATGCTGTTGACACATCTCTGTGTTGGCTGGCAAAACAGAGCTCAAGTGTTTGGAGACAGAGAAAGTGACATGTTTTTTCACTGTCATGCCATGTGTGGCCTCTCATTCACAGCCGAACACAAAAAAGACATTTTATATGGCAGGACAACATAGGAACTGTAATGAATCTATAATATTAATGAAATGATGTATACAGTTGTATACAGTGCCAAGCAATGTAAAAACCTGCCATTTATTATAATATAGAATGTTTAATATAGAAAGTGAGTTTACAGGTGCATGATTGTCAGCATTGTTTAATGTCTTCAAACAGCTCATCCAGAATTTATAGTCATAACTATTTGTTTTTAAATGTGCAAATTTTAATTTACAAATGTGCAGTTTATGTTACTGTTTTACTGTACTGTTTATTTGTAAATGATAACTAGAAAACAAAACTATTTTTTAGTCCTCAATTTGCAGAATTCTGTTCCGTCAAATCATCCATGCTGTTTCACATACAATTTTTGTTGTTTTCCGGGTACATCTAACCTCTAAACAACTTTAAAAAAGAAAAATGACTACAGCTGAAAACAGTTGGGCTGAAATCCTGTGCTAATCTCTCACCTGTCTGCCTACACGGCTCTGAGTCAGTTTCTATATCCAGTGAACATTCTTTGTATCAATAGGGGAGGTTTTGTTCACATACCCCTCTTTTTAAAAAAAGATTCCTTACTTGAACAAAAGCATATTTGAAGGTGCTTGTGAACCCGGAGAATGAATGTGTATGTGTGTGTTGTTTCAGAGACCAAGTGTTGGTCTGCCTTTCTCTATTATTAACCCTGGTCTGTCATTAGTGGATTAGAATGTAAGGCCAAATTTTTTTACATAAATGTGTGTGTGTGTGTGTGTGTGTAAGTGTGTTTTGACATGCAAATCTGAGAATATCTATTTGTCATTGAATATGTACATGGCATGCATCTGTGTGTTTGTTGTATCAACCAAAACAATGAATACTCGAAAAGTCATTAACTCACTCAGCTCATTTTCTTAACAAGAAATGTAAATATTTGACTTTTTATAAGATTTTTATATATTTTTATAAGATTGTTACTATAATAACTTTACTATTAGTCTGTTAACAAAAACATTTTACTGTTTTGTAAAGCTTAACTGATTATTGCTTATTTATTAACTTATTATTACTTAATCAAATTGTTAAAATAAACCAATATTTATACAATATTTAACTATGTAATAATACATTTATATTTGCATGTACATTTTAAATGTAAGACAAGCATTACTAGCGTTACATATAGCCTATGTAATGATATATCTAGCATTATATTATTTTGATTGACTTGTTCATTAAAAACTTTTTTAAAGTGTATTCAATTACTATTTCATCTGTACTTCAGTGTTTTATAGTTTGAAAAGTAATTTGAAACTTTCATGGCGGTTAAGTAAACATAGGGGCAAATAAGGAAAACTTTTATGGCTGTTAATTTACGCATCGGTCTGCTTTCTTGTGTTTCACAAATGTTCTGCCTCACTAACTCAGGTTTATTTAGTGTGCTTTATGACCTTGAGTTTATGTTTTAAACTTTGACTGTGTTTTACTCTCAGATGCCGTTTACTGGTACAGAAATGCTGGCTGTGTTGTGCAAGGAACAGAATTTCTCAGAGCTTGTTTGAAGACTCGTCCGTCAGGTTTCTGAAAAACCCAGCCAACCTGGCTTCAAAAAATACCCATAATTCTTAGTTTTTCCTCAGAACTAGATAAAGCAGGGAGTAAATCCTTGGCTGTATAGCGCAAACAAAACTTTCCATGTATGAAGCCATTTTAACTGTTGCAAAATTGACCGTAGGTTGTAATAGAGGCTCTTTGCTGCTATCGGCTCTGTGCTGGAGTGTGAATGAATTGTCACATTGAGGGAATGACCTCTCGGCCCCCTGACTGCGGCAGGCTTGGGTGAGGGGTGGGTCACCCACTGCTGTGTTCTCTATCCTGCATTCAGCCACGACTGCTTCCTCATCTGAAAGTGCAGTCAGCTGACACAATGCTCGGCTTTGCTGTTTTTTAGCGCAGCTTACAAAATGCAAACAAAACAGAAGCCCGCAGAACACTCTGAGTCAGTCGCTGCATGCTCCCGAACGTTCCACTGAGTCAGAGCTGAGACTTAAACACACACACATTCAGTTTTGCTCCATGCATTTCTTTCTCTCTGATTTTGGCATTCGTTTTATTCACCCTACTACCTGCGTGCCAGCTTTTCGTCAGCAACGCTGGCAGCTGACTTCTTTTTATATGCTGAAAGCTTTCGAAGAGTGTTTGAATGTCAGTGGGCCTGTCCGTCAATGACAGGATATGACGGTCCCAACACAGTGTGTGTCATCAGCTGCTAACATCCCGACAGGACGTCAATAGTGAATTTTAAGTCCAGCCAAAAAACAGACAAAGAGATGGTTTTGACTGAGTCTACAAATGCTTATGTGTCCGAAACATCTTGTACTGCCCCAGTAAAGTTGGATATATTTTGGATATCAGATGAGCAGCTGCACACATGGCTCCATGATTTATGTGTATTTATTTAGCAGATGCGTTTACCCAAAGCAAATTATGTGTGTCACTGCCTGTAGCTGACAGGTATATTGCATGTCCTGTGAAGTCTTGTGCATAACTTTGCAGGAGTTTTTTTTTAAACAGTTGTTTTTAAAAGCTTAATATGAACAACAAACTTGTTCAAAATCTTATTTTAGCACAATGGTTGATTGACAGTCAGCAGTGTTGTGATGTGGTCTTGGATGTTTTGGTACGGATTAGCGTCTGAGTGAGTCGATCCTGCGCTCACACCTGTATTTAGCATTGTCCACTTGTAGCAGGATCACCTGAGACCGACACTAATTCCAGGTGTGGATGGTTTTAATACTCGTTTTGGGGAACAAGAGGACATTAGGTTTGCTTTCGTATACACAACATATGTCTTCTGTTTAAATCAATCCTACCCATCTATTTTCAGCAAAGCACAGTCACAACGTGCATTTGTAACAATCGGCTATAAATAAACAGCAAAAGCAGGTGGCAGAAGGTAAAATGGTTGTCTCAATGTGTTGAAGTCTACGCTGAGTGAGCATGCTTTCATTTTAATAAAGACAGAGAGCTGCACATATGGCTGGTGGGAAGAAAATTGAAGAACCGAACAAAACAGACAGACAGACCATATTGGGTACCGAGGAAACATTGCAGATCTTCCTTTGTGAGTTTTATAGTGTCATTCCAGACCTCTTTTGCTGCGTTATATATCCTCTTGAGTTTTATAGCTGCTAGCTTAAGGGTTCAAGCGTCCGGATGTTTTGTGTGCGTGTAGCTTTCAAAAACACTTAGCTTTTCTTTCCCACCCCGCAAATACACGGTTAATTAAATCTAATTAGAGAAGGGCCGTCATAAATCTTTGACAATGCCTTCTGGTTCACCCACAAAGCTGTTTTCCCTTTCCACCATCTTTTCACTGCTGATTAGCATGATAGCATTTCTCTGTTCCTACGCCAATGAATGTCCCGCAATACATTAATATCTATTAACAATATGGAGAGTGACAATTAAGTGATGCTGTGCTCCTCCTGCACAGTGGGAAATCAATTCTGTCCAAGGTTTTTCATTTTATTTCATTTTAGCTTATTAATTTAGGCTATTGCCTGCTGTTATTCTAACTCAGTGAATCTTTTTATTTATCTGCAGAAACACTGATGGACACTAAATGGGCCACGACCGAACTCGCCTGGACTTCTCATCCTGAAACCGGGGTGAGTTTTTTTATTTCTTTGTGTTTATTTTGGAGTCTGTAATTAATCTGTGATCTCCATCCTCAGTCAAAATAATGTATAAAGAGTGTTTAGATCATTTCACCTCAAAATAAAAAAAATTTGATTTTGCTGAAAGAAAATCAAATCTTTATGCTGTGACGCAAATAAAAATGAAAAATCTCATTCTCCTGCACTATAATGCACCCAGACATTTACATTAGGAGTTTTTTTTGCAGTAACCGTTATTCTGAAAGGTTATTCTAAGATTATTACTGCCAGAAAATAATTTTTTATTAATGGGAATAAGCATAAATTAATGCAGCACAACCAATTTTTAAATATAGTGTATTAAACTATAATGTATAATCGTTTGGGGTTAAAATACAACATTTTTTCAAAGGCTTTTGTGAGATTACCCCATAAATATCCTTAAATCAAGTGGTATTATACAGTAAGTGGACAAGTTACAGTCTTGTTCCAGTAATGTGTGTGAAACACAGGAAGTTTAATCAGATAAAGACAAAACCCAGATCAGGTTTCACCCATTTCACATTCCTTCTCCAGAAGTGAAATCTGTCATGTTTCATTCTTCTTCTAATAATCTGTTACTCAGTCTTTAGGTCATCCTGTACTTTAAGGTGTTGCATATGTCCACTGCCCCCTTGCCCTCCATCACACCATCCCAGCTGTTGCACACACCCCATCCCCAAAACCTTTACTTCCGAGTAACTTAGCACCAATGCACCATCACCACTGCATGAGGCACAAGATCAGACCCAGTGACACAAATCAGCCTGAATTCCTTCCCTGTCCGTATATTATTCTTGTAAATATCCCTCCCTACCCCCAGTAAAGCACTAAACTCCCACTAACACAATAGGTCACAGCACAGCCCACTCTACACCCGACAGATGCCTCCTTTCAGCCAGGCTCTCTCCCTTCTGCACCCTGTCATGCACACAGCCATAAATTTTACCTGCTCCACCCCACTGTATTTTAGAACATACAGAGAAATGTGGCACCAGTGTGGCATTTTCTTTAATTTCACTGTTCTGGCAGTTTTTTATTGCACACAAACTTTCCTAAAAGGTGAATCTCTCATAAACACTCCGGTTATATTTCAACCCAAATTCCAAAATCAGAGGAATAACATTATACTGAAAATTAAATCTATTTTTAGGACTACTGGACTTTTGGCATTGTAATGTTACTTTTATGATAGCTAAACACTTTCCTTCCAAAGTTTTATTCCATTTCATTGCTAAAAAAGTAATTTTATTCTGCATTACAGTAAAAAATAAGTAAAAACCTGAATTAATGAATAAATAATTTAAACATGTTTATGACAGGCTTCTTTTTTAAATGTAACAAATAATTGTCATGTCTTGTTTCATTTTGAAAGGAATATGGTATTATTCCTATTATTCCATAGGATCCAGTGTGTGGATCCTATGATTTTGGAATTTTCAGGTATTTCTATTGGATATATTGTTTGTATGCATTTTACTTTGTGTTGTGTGGTTTTGATGGTACTATTGCAAATCCCTTATACCCCTGTTCCATAAGATGCTATCTTTTTAAATGCCATCTCCATGTAAGCTGGAATGGCATATCTTGCTTAATGATTATGTAGTTTTATGGTTCAGTCACCCCTTTTTTTTAAACCTACTATAAACCTAGTATGCCTAATTAGTCTTAAATATACATCTTGCAAATTGTTTGCAATAATACCATGTATTCTTTGTTGAACATGTCTGACATTTGTTCTGTTCTTTATTATAATTATTTTTATTATATGTAAAGCTGCTTTGAAGCAGTGTAACGTTGTAAATAGCTCTGTATAAATTTTGATGGAAATATGACCCAGACATATTTTTGACAGGTTGTGAAAGTCACCCACTGATTTAATTGGCACAGCTACACCCTACACATCTCTTATTCTTTGTGCCACACAAAATTGAGTGGCATGTCGCACCCAGAAAACTGTGATGGGAACTGTGCCCGGGTAATAATAAAAGTGGGGGCACAATGTTGGAATAAATCCCAGCCTTGTTCAGCATTTCTTTTATCTTTCTTATTTAATCGGACTCTATTAGTCATTAGTCAGGCCCACCATAACAGAAGCCATAAACACAGATAAATACAGTGTCTGCACTAAGACCGTAAAGGAAAAATAAACATGCTGACTTAAACATACAGAACGGCTGATTACTCAAAGATCAACAAACCAAGACAAAGAGCACTAATGGACTATATGTATATTTATATAATCTACATTAACCACCATCCTACACCCGCATCTCCATCTAAAAGTAAATTCATTAGCTCCTTTTGACTGAGGGATAAAAATAAAGAATGTTTTTAACTATTAATCAAAGTAAAGTGGATGATGGGGAACTGAACCTCTTTCCAGCATCCTATTTAACACATTAATCGTGAGAGGAAAGTTTGCTGTCAGGTAGCTGTACTCACTAATCCCTAAAGAAGTCAACGAAAATGCTATGTGTGAGGCCGTTTCCTGGCTCCCGTTTTTGCAATCTCAGCAATTTAATCTGTGGAAGTAAATGCCCATTTACACCTCATTCTTTCTTCTGTCCCATTGACCCGGTGCAGGTTATTGATCCTTGCACCCCTGGCTCGGAGAGGCTGTGATAAAGCAGCGATTTCTGGTAGCTCTGTCTGTCTCAGGTCCCCAGGGCCTGTAGGGATGAATGTCCTGTCCACACAACATCCATTTTGCTGTGTTAATTAAAGCTTTCACCTCAACACAAACATTGTTATACTCTGATCAACAAACCTATGGATGCCGTGCTCGTTTTCTTTTTCAGCTAGTTTGTTCGCTCATATCTTGTTTGTTTTCTCTTGCTCTAAAGTTGAACTCTGCTAAGGGTTTTCTTTGCTGTAATCGTAAACGATTCAATAGTGCCTCACAGTTGAGCTGAAGTTGATGTAAAAATCTTTAGCAGCCTTTTCCAAGATTAACAGTTCATATTCACATTGACGGTTATAATTTGCATTAAAATTGGGGTCTCATGTCAGCTCCACTGTCTACAATCCCATTGGTTGATGTTTACGTTGCTGGTAATTTTTTCTCTGTACTCCCATTGGTGGGCGCTATATGTCTGCCTATTTGCATAAAGTTACATTTTTCTCTACCTAGTCTTTCGACAGCAGTTGCTATTTCTTTTCTCAAATTCCTCAAACTATCATTGACAATAAAGTAAAAGTTTTAAATTAAATCGCTGGTAGTGTGAACACCCCTAACTTTCTATTGCGTTCTGTCAGAGGACACAGCGATAAGAGGTGCAATGAAACAATGCAGCTTTGAACAGCACAATTGCAATAAACCTTCCCTGATAAGAAGCTACTACTCACCGTTCTTTAAAAGGACACAGTATCCACCACGAAATGCTGTTTTATCTTAGTATTACAAACGATTTTCTTTTAATTCTGCTATATAAATGGGGAAACATTTTAGTTAGTGGATTGGATTTAGCTTATTGGGCCACATGAATACAATGTAATCATGATGGTGTAATTGAACGCTAATTGATTGTGAAGTGATGTGGAAAGCACTCCACGCTCAAGGTAGGAGGTAAACATCCACTCGTTGTTTTGTTCGATGGAGTTCTGACACTCCGCTGCTAATTTTGATGAATTTGCCATGCGGCTTTCCTCATTGAACTGGTGAATGCAGATGAAAGACCAGCTTGCCGCTCTCCGCTTAATGGCGCAGTGCACGTGTGTAATTGAAAGGCACAAACGAAAAAGCACAAAATTTAATTTCCCCTCACTTTCATCCACCCCATTCACTCTTTCTCGGCATGTTCCCTCTGTTATATTGTTTCTTGAGTTATTCTCCTGTAGCGTTTGACACTGTGGCTAAGAAAGAGCGCTTTATTCCCTGCTGTACCTCTGTGCTGCATAACACCTCAGAACATAAGTTCTAAAATCCTGGATAACATCAAAATGAGAAGGGTTTAATTTATAAGTCTGGCAATAAAATGTCTTCTGCTAAGGTATAGATAAAACACTTGTTATTGCTTTTGTTGCTACTGAATGCACCATATAATAAATGCTAGCTCACCCTGTAGACTTAACAAGGTGACCTTATATGTTGTTTTATATCTGTGACTTATGGTGTTTTCTCCCTCTTTCCTCTTTATCTCTTTTCCCTTTTTCACAGTGGGAGGAAGTAAGTGGCTACGATGATGCCATGAACCCCATTCGAACATACCAAGTATGCAATGTCCGTGAGCTTAACCAGAACAACTGGCTTCGTAGTGACTTCATCCCCCGCAAGGACGTTCTCCGTGTGTACGTTGAGATGAAATTCACCGTTCGAGACTGTAACAGCATTCCCAACATTCCAGGATCCTGCAAAGAGACCTTCAATCTGTTCTACTATGAGTCTGACTCTGATTCTGCTACGGCCACCAGTCCATTTTGGATGGAGAACCCTTACGTTAAGGTGGACACCATTGCTCCTGATGAGAGCTTTTCTATGTTGGAATCTGGTCGGGTCAACACTAAGATTCGCAGCTTTGGTCCACTTTCCAAGGCTGGCTTCTACCTGGCCTTCCAGGACTTGGGCGCTTGCATGTCTTTAATCTCTGTTCGAGTGTTCTACAAAAAGTGTTCCACAACCATCGCCAATTTTGCCGTCTTCCCTGAGACAGCGACAGGGGCTGAAGCCACCTCGCTGGTCATTGCCCCTGGCACTTGTGTGCATAATGCTTTGGAAGTGTCTGTCCCTCTGAAACTCTACTGCAATGGAGATGGAGAGTGGATGGTGCCTGTAGGTTCCTGTACTTGCATGGCTGGTTTTGAACCTGCAGTTAAGGATACACAGTGTCAAGGTGAGTGCTGATATATGTGTTTTCTCTCACTGTCCAGTTTTGCCTTATCTCACCGTATCACATTAAGCCACATGCACAACTCATCGCATTTTTTGTAGAGGGTGTTTGTCCTAACAGCAAATTTGGTTATCCGACCTCAATTTAAGCAGAGCAAACCAATGAATAAGTAAAAGAGTCCGTATGTCTATCAGAGTGGAACATGATGTTGAGAGAACATTTGCTGAGAGAAATAGAGAAGTTTTGATGAAAAACATTTTCATCAAATGAAAATGTTTAGGCTGAGGTGAATTAAACCTGCATGTAAGATAGCCATGGCGAAAATTAGCAGAGCAGACAGCGGGAGGTCATGGGTCAAATGGAGAGCTGGGAGCAAGGAGACCAGGAATCAATTTTCGGACCAAAGGCAAGAGCTGCAGTAAAACATTAATGAAGAGCACGAAATGGAGAGAGAAAAGTAACCCTGACAGATAAGGCACCAGAAGTTAAAGGTCACAATGAGACAGTTGGTTCCAACACATTATAAGAACTACAAAGACTGTGGAGTGAGCCTCTGGGGTAAAGAATTAAATTAAAAAGCCTATGAAATGTGGATGAAGGCAAGAATGATTATTAGTGACAGTTCTTAGGGCAAGCACTACTATTACTGTCGCTTATATTAAGAATTAAGGATTTCAGCAAATACCTAACTCTAAATATTAAACTTCTCTAAAACTTATTTAACTTATCCAGCATAATTTTGATGCAGATGTACATGATTCCTTAAATCATGTGTCTACTTTTCAAATCAATATCATAATGTTACATTTACATTTAGCTGACACTTTTATCCAAAGTGCCCTACAGTGCATTCAAGGTACACATTCAGCAGTATTTCTGTTACTTGGGGCTACACAACAAGAACAAAGAGCTACAGGAACACCATTGTTGAAAAATCCTTTGGCCTTTAATTGAAAAAAGGACATATCTAGAGGTCCGAATATTATAGGCACTTAATGGTGGGCAATTTAGTTTTAGCTAGTAAGCAACCACTTGAAACACCCTAGGAAACCCCATAACAGAATGTTAAAAATCCTTAGGACTAAGCAACCGAATAGCACTGCTCTGGCAACCACCCACAACACCTTAGAATTGTGGTGGAAAATGTAAATATCCAGTTGTCGATATAATAAAAGGCTTTTTGCCAATTGCATATTAAACATGTGTACCTGTGGGGAAGAGGGGGCAGTTTGCGGAAATCTGCTGCCTGATGTACAGTTAAAAACTCATTTGTTTGCTTTGTGGCGACTCAAGGTGAAAGCCCTGGTGGCTGAGCCCTGATAAAACGTTCTCTAATCAAGCCAACCTGAAACTAAAGGAGGGATAAATCTCTGTCATCTCTCTCTCTCGCCTTCATCTGAAGGCCACTGGTCTCATTAATACCCTGCCAGAGTACAGTTAGGACATTTACATGAATATTAATCGACACTTTTTTCCTCAGCGCTCCATATTTTCAACTCCGTTCCTGCTTCTGACTTCCAATTTGAGCACAAATTCTAATCGCTCCCCTAAGCTCTATGTTCTGCTCTCAATGAGGGAGGCAGTGGGGAGAGGTTGGCCAATACATTGTGAGCAATAGACTGTGCTGGAGAAAGTGCATAAGGATTTGCATTTCTTTTGGTTTTTCTTTTTTTTACCTCTCTGCTCTCTTGCTTTGTCAGAAGCGCTGCTAGAGGAAGGTGAGGATAAAAGGAAAGGGCTGACTTACCTTCTTGGAAGTGATTAATCAGCACTTTCAAGCTTTCAGAAAACAGGCTGACATTTTTGAAGGGGGAATTTTGAGCAGTCTTTTACAGACTACAAGCTAGCTGGTCTCATGTCTCTTGAAGAGTCAGGTGATTTATGTACATGAAATACGTGGAAAACACAGAGACTCATTAATCTCCAAAGCTACGGGTTATGTGTGATAAACTTATTCGCTCTTTCATCTTTATCTCTGATTGAATCTCAAGGTACACTACACCTCTGGACACCTTTGATTAATGGTTGAACAAATAAGCTCCTGCTTAACCAAGTTAACATGGTTTGCCTGTGCTAATGGAGCCTTGTGTCAATATTGTGCATTTAGAGAAAGGGAACTTGGAAGGTGACCTCCAGAACATCATGGTAATGATTTCTGCTTTGCACGCTATCAGTTAAGAAACCAGATGTTCAAACCTGCTCCTTAGTACACAACAGGTTTTATTTACCATCTCAAACCCTTGGAGGCTACCGATAAAATGGCTGGAAACTGGCGTCATACTCCACTCCCACTGTTAATAAACACAAAATTGGCTCTTTTATCGCTTAACAAGAAGGTTTGGGTGACATTCAGAGCAGAAAGATCACAATGCCATTGTGCACCCTGGAGAGCACCTCTACATTTATCAGAGTTGCAGTATAATGTGTACACAAGCTCTGTAAATGGTGGCTGAGCTCCACAAAGGCCAAAGACCTGTGAATGACACTCTAATCTTTGTATTTATAAGATAACCGCTCACACTTTCCCTCGTACACTTGATATGCTTTGTTTAACTTGGAGAAACATTTCCTGCAGTACAGCATCGACATTCACTGTGTTTGAGTATCGATTAAATGGGTTCATTTTTAAGAGAGCTGTTTTTTGAAACCAACAGCCATGTGTTTGTAATTCAGGTTGACAGTTAGCATATGCGTGTGGGGTTTATGAGCCAGAGTACATTGTTGGAACTCGTCTAGTCATGAGGGGGTTATTTCCCCAGAGGAAAGCAACAGCAAATTAACGTTGCCAAACAAGTACGTAAGCAAGAACCTGTGCACCTTCATACTTCACAATGCCAAGACTGGAAGAATTAAGATGGAAAGGATTAGCCCATATACAACAGACAAGAGTAAAAATTATGTAGGCCTACATCTAAAGCTGATTTTCACAATCACGTTTCCTTAAATCATTACCACAGCAATGTGACAAAACATCTTAAACTGCAGGCCAGAATTTAAAAAAAAGTTTTTACAAACCAGAGATATTCAGTGCATATTCACTGAACCATTCTGTAGTTCATTACAGTTAATTTCCAATTCATTTCATTGTGTTAATTTTATTTTGTTTTCATTTTTCTAATTCATTTAATTGTTTTTATCAAAGTAGTGTTTGTAAACTTGTCTTGACAGTGTTCTTTATTCTTTTGTCAGCTTGCAGTCCAGGCACCTTTAAGTCTAAGCAGGGTGAAGGGTTTTGCACTCCCTGTCCTCCAAACAGTCGGACAAGTTCTGGAGCCGCCAGCATTTGTTCCTGCAGGAACGGCTACTATCGGGCGGATAATGATTCACCTGATTCAGGATGCACTAGTGAGTAATGACATCATCCAAACACAAGCTGTACTGGTTATTTATCATGTCCTCTGATCACAAAAATGTAATTGGTCCGAACACCACTTGTGCTTTCTGAAATTATCCATTTTATTTATTCATACTTTATTTGTTATTCATTCATTCATTCATTCATTCTGTTTTATTTAATTTCTCAGTCACCAGTCAAACAGACAGGAGAATTATGGGTTTGTTTTGGAATCATTTCCTTTTCTCCTGCTTTATATAATTCCTTATGATTGTGTTTTTGTCAGCACTCTGAACAGATGCATCTTAAAACTGCTTTTCCCATGTCAACACTACTGCTATATCTTGCTGTTTTTTGATGCTCTGTTTTGATCTTAAAATAAGCAGTGCAAGTTGAAAAAATATGGTTTTGAATAAGACACATAAAAGTATTTTAACATGTATCGAATGTGCATGAAGCCCCACTAAACCATGTTTACTTAAGTTTAAGCTGGTCTTAAGCTTGTCTTATGGCAGGTTTTATTTGCACCCAATTAAAAACTTAATTGATCAAATTGTGTACTATCTTCAGTAGAAGATAATCAGAGCATTCTTTGTTTTTTGCAGCTGTGCCCTCAGCACCACGCAACGTCATCTCCAGTGTAAACGAGACCTCACTGGTGCTCGAGTGGAGTGAGCCGCGTGACCAAGGTGGACGAGATGACCTTCTCTACAATGTTATCTGCAAGAAGTGTCTGCCTGAGCGTGGTACCTGCACGAGGTGCGATGACAATGTGGACATCTCTCCCCGGCACCTCGGCCTGACTGTGAGACATGTGACGGTCAGAAACCTTCAGGCTCATACCCAGTACAGCTTTGAGATTCAGGCTGTCAATGGAGTATCTAACAAGAGTCCCTACGCACCCCAGTTTGCATCTGTTAACATCACCACCAACCAGGCTGGTAAGTTTTTCTTACTTAAAAATCATGATAGCTGGTTTCTAGCTGGTCCAAGCTGATCATTGCTTGGGTAATCAACTGTCATGGTCTATAAACCACCTTGACTACCTGAAGCTGGTGTGACCAGATAATAGCTTGTTGAATGGTCTATGTACTTGGACTATCTAGTGATAATCTTAAATCAGCTATCATGTTCCAAACATACATACCTGTTTAAGCTGGATTTTACAGCAGTGTTTAGCAACACATTTTCTCTTTCACATGTGCCTTCAAAAAAAGGATACTGAAGGATTCTTTCTTTACATGCTCTCTGGTTAGAAATAGCACAAAATAATGTGTTCAATTAGGACACTTCCAACCCACGACACTCTACCCAAAGAGCCCAGCCCACAGAACATATCAACGCCAGAAAGCTATGCTACAATATGATATTCTACAGTGATCTGGGTTAGCGTGATTTGAAGATGCATTAACCTTTGTGAAGATGACCTCTTTTTGTTTGATCCAGGTTTGAATTGAACACTGGACTTAGCCAGTTGAACACTTAGGATTAGCCCTCCATATACTATCACCCAGCTACAAGAATGTTTGCTATCAGGGATTGCCCACAGACATTGTAATATGACCCAGGCCATTGTTGCACCAGGGTCAACCTTGGGGTGACACAGATGCCCAAATATCAGCCCACCCCTATGGTTTCAGACCTCAGGAGGGTCTGCGATAAGATTATCTGGAGATTCTCCCAGCGCTGTGCTTGAATATTCATCCACCTTTTAAGACAAAAAATAAATATGGGCCACCAGCTCAAGGGGTGTCATGGTTACGTCCACTGTGTCCACAGGATGAGGCCCCTTAATCCCGGGGCGAGAGTAAGCAGGCAGGCTGCCCGGGGAGCATTGTCTTCAGGGTGAGCTTTTTTGAGCAAGGCCTGGGTTAGGGTGAGTGGGCTTTTGGGGAGGATGGACAAAGAAAGACAGAATAATAAATAACTACCAGCAAAGGATCAAAGAACCGGACCTAGGGATTAAAATGCTTTTAACAAGTGAGGAAAAGAAACACAGAGGCAAGAAAGTAGGGAATGAGATGTTGAGAGGTACTGTAGTGTGTGAACAGAATGTGATAAAATCAAAAACCTGAGACGCCAGCATTAGATCTGGGGACAAACGGGGACAGTGCAGATTATGTAAAGTTGGATGCTAAGATAGCTGAGGTGCTACAGAAAACAAATTCAGGTCACATTTCACACCCAAACCACAAAAATATAGGCAATTACATTTATTATTTAAGTACATTTACCATTTTTTGTGCATTGTGGAATTTTAATGACACTTAAGTACATTTCCCCCTAAAACTGTAATTACTGTAATGCTTCTTTAATGTTCTAAGTTTCAATGATTCTCATTCTCATTGGATTGTAATTACTGTAATACAGTAAAAATGTACACTTTAATTACTTTACAATATAATTATAAAAAATAATTTTTTTCTCATTTAATTTTTTCTCTTCTACTTCTGGACTACTCTAGTTTACGCTCTTGAACTCAATGTGGTACTGTAAATGTTGTTGTCTCCTGTATGAATACTTAATGAAATAAATTCCTGTGACATTCCTTATTTGTAAGTCGCTTTGGTTAAAAGCTAAATGTCTTAATGATTAAATGTAAATGACACTGTAAGGAGAATTTGAGGGAGAATTTGGCCCTAAATATTGACTGTGCAAAATACAATTAGTTCTTTAGTTTCTTTTGATCTGGGGGTGAAAGGTGACCTGGACATGTTCTTGACAGGTTTTGCTAGATTTACCCTTATGCAGAAGACAGATTGAAAGTAAAAGGCCATGACAAATGGGAGTGGTTGTAGGTGTGTGCAGCGCTACGCAAATTTGCATGTGTGTGTATGTTGTATAGTAAGTGGTGTGGACTGGATCTGTCAGGCAGTAAGCCTTCCGGTTTGTCTGTCATGGCACTTTTCACGAGGGACTTAAGAATCTGTTTTGTAGTTGGAGAGGCAGAGGCCCTGAAAGGGCCCAAGACTGAGAGCTTGCTCTGTCTTATGCTTACACTTCAAAGCAACTCTTTGGTAATCCTGAATCTGAGTACTCAATGTAAAAAAATTGCATTATTAACTTTCATTAAAACAGGATTTCTCTCATTTTCCCCACATAGCTCCCTCTGCAGTTCCTACTGTCCACCTGATGGGGGCCTCAGCCAACACCATGAGCCTCTCCTGGCTTCCTCCTGAAAAACCAAACGGCATCATCTTGGATTACGAGATTAAATACCATGAGAAGGTAAGAGCCAGTGTAAGTCAATGAAGCGAAGGCCATTCCATCACAATTCCACCACTGTCATCCTTTGCTCCATACATAATCTGTCATCCTGACAACAGTGTCAAGCCTTCCTATTGCTGTCTCTCTCTCATACCCTAACGCTCTCCTCCCTCGCTCCTTCTTCAATTCAACTCCCTCTTTTGAGCTGTGATACCGTGAGGCAGTCGGTGCTTGGCAGGGATGGAGGCAGTAGGATTTGCATAGAGGAGAAAAAAGGACCTGGCATATCTTCTGCATGTTTGATGTGTTGTACTGACAGATTAAGTCAGTGCTGCCAGACGCTTTGGGTTCTGACTGGGTTTATATGGCTTGTTTTATCACTGTTCCCGCAGGACCAGGGAGAAGCTATTGCCCACACAATGACCGCCCAACGCAGCTCTGCACGCATTGAGGGTTTAAAGTCTGGCACGCCTTACGTTGTGCAGGTTCGAGCTCGAACGGTGGCAGGGTATGGCCGGTATAGCACCCCCGCTGACTTCAGCACCAACCACCAGAGTGTGTAAAACATCTTTTCACATACATGTGTTTAATATATAATTTTCCACCATTGAATTGCATCACAATGGCTATCATCTGCCAACCCAGCATATGTACATATTTGTGTGTAAAACCTGTGTTCACATAGCTTCTGTAAATGTATTTTACATTTAGGATAAAATAAACAATCACTTGTACACAGTTATGGTTTATGAATAAACCCCAGTGTCTTACTAAATCATTTTAGGCATTAATGGCAAATCAAATAATCAATCATTTTCTTAACTAGAAATATTTTCCTTATGTCTGTGGTTTCCTTTACATGCGTATAGCTGATTCAGACAAGACTATACAAGAACAGCTGCCACTCATTGTGGGTTCTCTGACCGCTGGCCTGGTCTTTATTATCGTTGTTGTGGTCATTGCAATAGTCTGCCTCAGGTAAGGAGTTCAACTTTTCTTGTTTTATATATTTCATCATCATTATCATTTATTATAAAATATTATAAATACTATTATAATTAATTAATTAATTGTCAATTTTACAACAACACTATTATTTGTGTGTAAATTCTATTAATGGATGCACTTACAGAGGAATATTTATTCTGGGTTGTCAGTTCTTGTGGATCTTGCACTTTGTAAATTGTAGGCATTGGTAACAGATGTACATGTGTCCTACATTATAATTCGGCTGTATCTCTCTTGTTGATCATTGGCCCTGGCACTCTCAGACTCGTGGCCACCTTCCCATTGCCACAGTTCAGAGGAAGGCAGCTGTTTTTTAAACCCTTATCATGCAGAAATTCTCAATTTCCACCCTCCTTCTTTCTAATCAGCACTGTGTGTCTCAGTATCTTAACTTGTCTGCGATAAAAAAAAATGTAGGCCTTGGCATATTCCGGAACTGCATTTGAATTGGAAATGAGATACAAATCACCAGTGGGTATTATTGGCCCGGTTACTAGTTAGACAACAAAGGAACCACATTAACATGAACTAGGAGGGGGATGGTTTTTTGAAATATTTTTACAATTTCATTTAATAGACTGATAGTTTAAAATGTGTGGAATGAAGAAATTAAGAGACTTGGGTGAATTAGCTAACATATAACATCAGACTTCTGTTTTTTTAGGTCTCTGTTTTTCTTAGCTGTCTACTATTCAGTCATCTGAAGTGACAACCATCTCTTGAGGCTAAATCTGTTGTTCTCTTAATTTTCATATCATTCCCCTTCATTAATTGACTTCAGTTTATGTCCCTGAAGGGGATAGCTGGGAAAAATACAGGTCAGGTATCAAAATTCTTTTGCGTTCATGAGGAAATCACTTTTTTATCTTTGGTTCACAGGAAGCAACGCAATGGCTCAGAATCGGAATACACAGAGAAACTGCAACAATACAGTAAGTCTCTAGAGAGTTTACGTGCCATGTGCTGACTTTATATGCAGAACGCTTTGCATATTGTGTACTATGACAATGCAATTCATACGGCTATTCAAACTATTGAATCCCCTATAGTCACTCCGGGAATGAAGGTCTACATTGACCCTTTCACCTATGAGGACCCTAATGAGGCCATCCGCGAGTTTGCCAAAGAGATTGATGTGTCCTGTGTGAAAATCGAGGAGGTCATCGGCGCAGGTAACCAACAACACAAGCTCCTGAGCAACAGGGGGAAGACAGCTAGGCACACCCAGGCCATACCTTTAGAGGACTTCACTCCAAGCGGTACTTAAATCACCTCAACCCGCTCCAAAATCCAACCTGTAGTATCTTACCAATGCCTCTAACACCTTTACTTACAAGATGGAGCTTCTGAGGTATCTTCAGAGCTAACTATAAAGTTTTCATCCCTGCTACTGCCCTTTGTTAACTTACCAAGCCTACATCCTCAGCCTGATGATACCTGCCAGGCAACTAATTGTCCTCCTGACTTGATGACCTGTTAACCTCTGCATCCATGGTGCTCCTTCCTGCCCTTGAGACCACTTCCCTTTATAATTTTGATCTTAATATTATCAATAAAAGCAGTTTTTGGTTTAGTTAAACTTAAAGCCATGTTGTAATGGGACGGAGTTGAGGAGCCCCATGCCAGACTACAACGAACAATGCTTTTAACAACTAGCACTGCTACCTGAACTCATTGCTTCCTAGCTTTATCTAAAATGACAAATGCCTACCATGTCCTTCCCAACCCCTCTTATTTATCTATCTCCTATGCACTCTTACACATCTGCCTAGACCACAGACAAAAGCCATCCAACCCCCCCAAGCTTCTGTGCCCACCACATTTGACCCCTGCTGTCCCCTCTCCCTCCAGATGCTAAGATTCCCTCTTCCTGCCCTTTGCCCCTTCCTTCTTTGCCTTACTTCTCCCATTTCCTTTTCTATACCACAACCCCCAAAAACCCTTCAAGAGCTTTAGCCATTGAAGCATTCATGACCCCCCACACATCTTCCCTCACCCCCTGGATACACTCCAATAGTAGCACTTTTAGCCCTGGCTTCTCTTGCTGTCTCCCCCTGCTCCCCCCAGCTCCTTGATTCTAACCAGTAACTCTCCCCTTTCTCTCCCACACTCCTTTTCCACTCTCCTTTTCCCTCTCTCCACTCCACCTTTTCTTCTTCCTTCTTGTCTGTCGACTGCTTATGTAGGAGAGTTTGGAGAAGTATGCCGTGGGCGTCTCAAGCTCCCTGGACGTCGTGAGATCATCGTTGCCATCAAGACACTGAAGGCGGGCTACACTGAGCGCCAAAGGAGGGACTTCCTGAGCGAGGCCAGCATCATGGGGCAGTTTGACCATCCAAATATTATCCGCTTAGAAGGGGTGGTGACCAAGAGCCGTCCAGTCATGATTGTCACTGAGTTCATGGAGAATGGAGCGCTGGATTCTTTTCTTCGGGTGAGAGATTATAACAATTATGCTAATGTTATAATAAAATTTCATGTTCAAGTTTCTGTAGCAGAACATTGTAAATCAAAGCAATAATTTTATAGAGAGTGACCTACTTCATAAATTGTTATTCCATAGTCTAATTTCCCATCCTTGCTGTAATCCAGCACATGCTTCACCTTCTAATTAATCTCAGTTTTCTAATAAAAAGTGATCTCACCTATCCGCTTAAAACAAACGTCCAAAACTCTGTGAAAGGCTAGATAGATAGCGTAGCTTTTAGCTGTGACATTCTGAGATGTATCAGCTGGCTGATGAGTCACATCCTGGAACATTAAAAACATGTTGACAGTATTGAGGTTTTGTTATGAATGAGTCTGTGATTCCTCCACTCTCTCAACAGCTTAATGACGGGCAGTTCACTGTTATCCAGCTGGTCGGGATGTTGAGAGGCATTGCAGCTGGCATGAAATATCTGTCTGACATGAACTATGTGCACCGTGACCTGGCTGCACGTAACATCCTTGTCAACAGCAACCTAGTGTGTAAGGTGTCTGATTTTGGCCTTTCGCGCTTTTTGGAGGACGATCCCACAGACCCCACGTACACCAGCTCATTGGTCAGCAATCATTTCATGTCTCAATTAATAATCATAGCAATTAGAAATGACAAGACTCTAACTGTTAAAAATGTCTTCTTGCTTCTGTAGGGAGGAAAAATCCCTATTCGCTGGACAGCTCCTGAGGCCATTGCTTATAGGAAGTTTACCTCAGCCAGTGACGTGTGGAGTTATGGCATTGTCATGTGGGAGGTGATGTCATATGGCGAGCGTCCATACTGGGACATGAGCAACCAAGATGTGAGTTATGCTTGTATTATCATACTGTTTGTTCTAACCTGGTAATAAATTTATTAAGTTAAATGAAGTAAAATTAACAATTAAAATTAATTGTTATTAAACAATGTAAGTATTAAATGAATTGTTCCTTCCATAGGTGATTAATGCAGTTGAGCAGGATTACCGGCTGCCTCCTCCTATGGACTGCCCCACTGCCTTGCACCAACTCATGCTTGACTGCTGGGTTAAAGAAAGAAATTTAAGACCCAAGTTCTCCCAAATTGTCAGCACCTTGGACAAACTTATTCGTAATGCCGCCAGCCTTAAGGTGGTCACCAGCACGCATTCTGGGTAAGGGCACAGATATTTACTGCATATTTCCATGTTAACCTGTTTGACTAGTAATGTCAAGGTCATTGTTTCGATTTCCAGGGAACACATAATCTGATTAAAAAGTACCTTGAATGTCACTTTAGATAAAGTGCCTAAATGTAAATGTTAGCCTGTTAATATGTTAGTTTCTCTTAGTACAAGTACTTACTAACTAAGTACTTTGAAATAGACAAAACCACACTGAATAAGTCAGCAAAGTAAACGAATTAGGCCAAAGTCACAGAGGCATTTGGATTAAGAGGCCATTGATTTCAGATCATTTTCAATCGACAAACAATATTGCATGCAGGGAAACTCTGGCGTTATTGAAATTAAGATGACCCTGAATCAATAAAACATTTGGTTTAATTGCACCATCACAAGGTGATCGATTGTTTTGTCAGAGATGCTTGTTCTACACTTGTTATAGCCTCTTCCGTTTGAGATATTTAATCACATTAGCTACTTTCCACATACCAAAATGATTGTTAATGGCAGACGTCAATCACTGTATAACAGGATTTACCCATTAACCCCTTTTTGCACAGGATTGATTGTTTCAGTGTAACAAACAGTGGTTGTTAGAAGTGTAAGGGCTGGTTAGAAGCTATATGGTGGTTTTAAAGGGAATTGACACCTCAGGGCACCTGGGTTGTATGTCCTGGAGGAGTGTTGCTGACGATTAGAAACTAGAGGAAACGGGCAACTACATTTGCCGGCAATGATCAGAGGATTATGGAAGAGTAATGAATCAATGTAATGCAAAAGGTGGGAATTGTTTTAATTATAAGTAACAAGATTTAAAAGGGCCAATGGAGAGGTGGCCTTCCTGCTGGGCATTATAAAAGAAGAGGGACATTTGATGTTGTGATGTGCATTCCTTTACTAAACTGGGACAGTTTCCCCACAAAGTACATTGAAGAAACAATAACAGTTGCTCTTAGTGTTAAATTGTGGGTAATTTAGTTATGCCTAGATCTTCACCTTTTGCTTTCCTTGTACAGTCATCTTGTCTTGCACTACAATCAGCGTCCCTAAGATGTGAGAGCCAGGCCAGCTCTAACAATGCTCTATTAAGAAAGTTGCCTTCCAGGTTAATGACCACAAACCCTTCAGCCCTAAAGGCAGAAGCTTATTAAAAATCACTCTTTCTATCCATCTATGGACCTTCTCCTCAATAGAGGCTCTGTTCTGTTCTTATTAACTTTTGTCATCTGCTTTTAACTGTTAATTAATCTAATGCCATCAAATAACTGCAAGGTTCAGCAGAGCAGAAAGCTTGCAGAACACTTTGCCTTACTGTACCCACTGCCCAGACTTCATTACTGGTTATTAAAACCAAAATCTGGGCACAGATTAAGTCTGGTCTCTGTTGGTTTTACTTTGCTTGGTCTAGAAATTGTTTGGTCTATGGTAAGAACAATCTTGTTTGGCTGCATAGCTGGTTTTCCCAACTAGGACATGATCTGCATTATTGTTGATCTTGGATTTTATCAACCAATCAGAGGGTTGGGAGTTGAACAACACTCAATTATTTACCTTTGATTTCAGGTCGGGGTAAGATCAGGCCTGTTATTATTTAATAGTAATGTCGATCCACCCTCTGTTACTACTTGTGTACATAATGTTGCATTTAAGCAAACACTGACTGTCATATTTAACTGGAGCATATCAAGATCTGATACATATTAAGCAATTCATCAGAAGTCAATATGCTTGCTCCTTCAAACCTATCCATATCCACTGAGTCTCACGCTGAGGTGCACGTAAAACTTCTCAAATGGGCCGCTGCATGTGTCCAGCCAGTAAGCCACAGTGGCAGGTTCAGGCACTACAGGGCATGAGAGGTGGTGGTGGGGGGTTTGGGGGTGAGGTTTGGGTGACGGAGGCCTGGCGTGACCTAACCCTCTCTCTCTTTTTTATCTCCACTCCTCTCTTTCTCTGTAGGGCCTCCCAGCCGCTCCTTGACCGCTGTGTGCCTGACTACACCACCTTTACTACTGTGGGCGACTGGCTGGATGCCATCAAGATGAGCCGCTATCGTGACAACTTCCTCAGTGCTGGCTTTGCCTCCTTTGACCTGGTAGCCCAGATGACCTCAGAGTGAGTGGCCGGTCTTTAGTTTAAAACACAAGTTCTCAACTCAAGCCTTCAAGGTCCAATTTCCTGCAGTTTATCTCCAGCACTAATCAAAATCACATGATTGCTCACCTGACTTTGGTTAACTTGTTCACATGTTTTATTAGGGTTGGAGCTAAACTATGCAGGACAGTGGTCTTTAAAAGCCAGTGTTGAGAACCTGTTGGAAATGTTTCTCTTTGTGTTAGTGGATATACATTGAAGATTCACAAGTTATTGGTGAGCTAAAAATGTGCAGTCTTTCCATAGGGTTTTCCATAGCCCAGGGTTATTTGATGCTAGTCTTGGAATACCACTGTCCTTTGTAACTTAGTTCTGATACTTATCAAACACACCTCAACAAGCATTTAGGATGTTTTTAGGATACATTTTTTTTAAGTCTTTAGGATTACTTGAAAATTACAGGGTTTGATTATGGTTGGAGGAAAACTCTACAGGACAGTAGCCCTACATTCATAAAGATTCATAAGACGACAAGTCTAGATTGAACAGGAAATGTAATCTTTCAGTGATTCGAAGGGGTAAGTGATGCAGCTTTTTTGGGCATACAATTATTCTCTTCATGCTTTTAATTCACTATGACTATTTCATCCTTAGAAAATGTCACAAGCTAAGAACCGTACAAAGGTCACTGTTCAAAAGAGAAATCCAGAATTTGTCAGTTTCTTAAATGTCCAGGCAGATATAAAGAGAGCATTAGGATCAAATAAACTAATAAGGGGAAAAAAATACAAATTCATCATGCCCATTAAAGTGTAATAAAGGATGGAAGCAGGGGTAATTTGTTTCAATTTGGCAACGTGACAGGAGAACCAGTCGGTGGTTTTCACCTGCTCTTAATGACTAGTAATACTCCTAATGGGCTTCATTTATTATCATTTTATCCAACAATGTCAGCTTGATCTGGCCAACAGAGAGAAAAGAGAGAAAACACATTTACATTGTGTGAAATTACTCTGCTATTTCCATGAGCTCGGAGAGATGGGGGGGCAGACTAGGGGCCATCACGGGGTTGGTTTGTCTCCAAGAACGATTGTCCTCTGCTTATCAGAAGTCTAAGAAACAGAGTAAACAAAAAGTGTCTGGGTTATCTTCTAGCTTCACATGTTACTGTGTAAACTAAAACTCTGCATATGGATCCGGTTTGTATAATTTTTCTTGCCATTATAAAGCCTGTGGTAATTTTTTACCACACTCATTCTACAGTATAATAACTGTGTGGTGAAGAATTAAGTGTCTGTGGTTTCGACTAGTAGCACTTTCTAACCATGTTGTGTGAAATTTGACATCTGGTTGCCTAAGGTGCAAAAACTAGCAAATAATTGACCAACTCAGACTACAGGTCAAAAGAATTGGCTTTCTACCACAAACTTGTCTCAGTTTTGTAGCCAAAGGGTGGGGAAGATCTATTTGTTCAACCTAGCGACAATTTGCAAACAGATTTGCTCACCTGTCTACATTCCCACGGGAGTTTAATGACATCAGTTTCATACTTTTCTTTATTTATTAAATACATTATATGTTGTAAAACTGCAATCTCTGTGTTTTTGTTGTTTCCTACAGAGATCTGCTACGGATAGGGGTGACACTAGCCGGCCACCAAAAAAAGATTCTGGGCAGCATTCAAGACATGCGACTTCAGATGAACCAAACGCTTCCTGTCCAGGTCTGAGCTACAACCGGCCACAGAACTGTTCTAAAGAGAGCTAACGGACGACCCTTGATGCCTGATCATCTCTGCTAAACAGATGAGACTGGCTTGCAGTGCCTCAGACAACTTTTTCTTTTCCATTTTCCTGTTTTCCTGCATTATTTTACACCCGACAGGATTAGATAAGTTTTTTGTACTTTTTAAAAACGGAGATGAAAGACCGTATCCCATGCATGCCTCACAGGGCTCCGGTATGGGGTGGCATCTGCATGCGTGCGCGTGATTTCTTTTGTGAGGCCGGCTGGGAAATGCCCTATCTCCAAAGCTTCCCATAATGCATTGTTCCATGAAACTGTCTCTAAGGGGGTGGACTCTCCTGGACGAACACTAACAACGGATGAGATACCCCTCTAATGATACGTATAACTTGAAACAACAAGACTAAAAGTGAATATATATTCACTGGACACAGTTGCGCAGAAATCCCTCCAATGCTAGCAGATGTTTTATTGTGTGTGATTTTGTGCATATTCCCCATCTTCATATTGAAGATGTTTTATTTAAAGGCACAAGCCTCAAACAGATGAGCGGGAGAGCCACAGGAAGCAAATGAAAGATCTCGGATGGCACAGGAAGGGAATATGAGGACGTTGCATTTGTCCACTAGGTTTAAACTGACAAAAGGACTTCTTAGAATATACCTGGTGAACTCAGGATGCTCAGCTGCGTTTTTCACTATTTCACTAAATGTTTTGTTTTAATTCTCTTCCTTTGCTCTGTTTTAGTTCCTGTTCTATGCTGAGTTGACATTTAGCCGGTCATCAATCACTATATCAGGATTCCTTAGCAGTTAGGACAGAGGTTTGTGATAACTTGTACTACACTGCCAAAAATAATTGTCTTAATTAGTATTTTCACCTTGTTTTTTCAGCAAAATAAATTTTTGAGAGGCAAAAATGATAAACTTCATGACATTCTAAACAAGTCTTATCTAACCTCACTGGCGTGTTTAAACTATTGTATCAAAAATTGATAGCAGTGTGTTTAGATTTTTTTTATTGCAAAACAACACTACAATACTGATTAAGACACATAGTTTTTGCAGTGTACAAACTGTAAATCACTGGTCATAACTAATATTAGTGTGTGTGTGTGTGTGTGTGAGGGAGAATGTAAGAATTATGAACACAGATTCTGTACATGAACGTCAGGGATGGTGGAAACAAAGACAAAATGAATTGTGACAAGGAGCTGCAGGATATAGCATTTTATTGTGCTTGATAGAAACTGTATTTCATATTAATTTCCCAAGAGGTCAAAAGTAACTGTGGATTAAATTCCTTCAAATCACCCTTCAAACAAATAATTCATTAAAATGATCTCATCTAGATCTGAAGCTGCGTTCAGTATGTTGACATGCAGAATTGTTTTGTAACAAACCGAAAAAGAAAACAAACATAAAAGAACAATAGACAAGGTGTAGAAACATTTGGCATGTTGTCATGAAACGTCAGTGTTATGTGGCAGAAAAATAATTGCAGAGGAAGTTCATTGAAATTGTTGTAAGAGAAATGAATAGGTGTTGAACATATAATCAATGTGGGACAGATTCCTGGCAAATCTCTGCTATATTAAAGCTAAGCCTTTCCGTCACCATCACAAAGAAAAATGTACTAATTCTCAGAGATATACTATTGTAAAGGTCACTCACCAAACATTTTGTTCATATTTTTGGAATTTCCTGGGGTGTTTGTAATGAGATCATCGTAATTCACGCTAGCACTTATGACAAGCAGGATATGTTATACTTTTCTGAAGCAATTTCTGCAGTTATTGTCTTCCACACAGTTTCCGGCTCCCAATTCAGTTAACTTCTTTTGCACGTATATAAAATATACACAATATATTTATAAATCAATGACCGAGTTTAGTGTTTTAAAATACGCATCACAGAGATGTCTGGGCTTATTTCATATTTCACAGTCTGATTATCACACAGCCCAATCCACCGGTGATCTGTTTACAGCCTGACGGAGAAGCTCATGATTATTTGCCCTCCAATCAACCTGTGCTATTCTGCTATTCTGATTAGTTCTGTGAAGAATTCAAGCCCTAATGTCAGACAAAAACAATGAGCAAAAATGCAAAATAAAAAGAACTGGGAGTATCAAAGTTGGCACTGAATACTGTTAACAAAATCTACGGATGGGTGAATTGTACTGCATATATACTTTTGTTTCATTTATAATTTCACAAATCATTTTGAAGTTTCCCCGGTATGTCACTTTTCTTAAACAGCTCTGTAATATAAAATACAAAAGTGATTTTACAAAGACATACTTGTTTTTTTTTAGCTAAATTGTATGAAAGAAAACATCATTTTAAGAACATATCCTAGTGTGTGAAGGCTAAACATACGTGTATGAACCATGTACCTTGAATTTCCCGTCAGCACTGATACTAATTTACAGCGCTGTTTGGGAGCTAAACTTAGCTGCTTTTGTTACATTCAATACATCTGACAGTGTAATCTCTCATAACTGGATATGGATGTGTGAATGTTTGTATGTCTGAGTGCATTAGTGTTCAGTTAAGGTGCTTTTGTCATTTTTATTGAAGCAATTTTGGAACGGAACTTGCATGATTTTGGTTCAGTATATTTGTGCCAGTGGTCTCCCAACATCCTCTCTCCTCTCCTGTTCCTCAATATTTTTCCTTTTTCTGAGTTACACTTTTATATTAAAAATCAAGCAAAAAATGTTTCCTTTTTGTTTTGTTCAAGCAGTTAAAACTCTTCTCATCACATCGTAAAATCACTGAGGTGAAACAGCAGCGTCTTCTGAGTGCTGTACTTATACTGAGAGAAGCAACACATTTCATGATTATTTTCTTTTTTTGTTGAAAAGCATTGAGATGTATTTAATGGTGAAGACAAAACAATTAAATAATGCATTCTTGTAGAAATATTTTTAAAAAACCCTTTTGCAATTAAATTATTTAAGAAATACAAATGTCTTTGCTGTGTGCATTCTTTTGTCGCGTGTACCTTGTTGCTTTCGCTAGTAAGTGTTCATTAATGTGTAATGTTCAGCTTGAATCTTTTTCAGTTGTCCATTCTCTGGTTAAGCTGTACTATTTTTCAGACATGTTAAGGACACAGATTCTTGCTTAAATTAAAAGGCAGAGGAGTTTTAAGACGGTCCCTCGTCTATAAAACATTCTGCTCTGTATTTGAGGGAGAGCTTTGATCTCTGCAGGTCAGGGCACCTGCCTTGCAGATATGGATCCGGTGAGAAAGTTTGTAAAGATCTTGTGTTTCTCAGAATGTCCCTTTCACTGCCAAGATTTTTTTTCATAAACAGTTTTTTGGTTTGTTTCCGTAAAAAATAATCACAACACCCAAAATTTCACCCTTAAAATACATTTACTGGACAAACAATATTGTGTAAGATGTATGATAGAAAATAATCTAAATTTTTTTCCTTAACCTATTGGCAATTGTTCTTTCTCCTAAACAAATTGCCAATGGGAAAAACAAAATAGTCTTATTTTATAAAATAGTTTCAAGTAAACTTTGTATTGTTTTCCAGTAAAAAATATTGAAATTAAATCAAATTGTTTTTTAAATGATTTTTACAGTGTTGTTGACGATTTCTCAAATTAATTCTTAATTTAAATGGTACATCCATACAATACCAGCCAAAAGTTCACTAATTGCTTATTTATATTCCTTTAGACGTTTAAAAAAGAACTATTTATCCAGTAAATTGCAATTATGGATAAGAAATTGCATGCAATCACAAAATATCAAAGCAAGTAGCATCTGCAAACAAATAATGCTAGTGCCATTTTTGGTTCCCCTTAAGTTCACACAGGTGTTCTAGTAGAGCAACCACAGGTGTAGTTCATCACAGTAACTATGGACATATTATACTTACAATTGACATCCACAAAGTGTATATATTTTGTTCATGTTGTTCTTATTCTGACAGTATATTAGTTGTTTTACCATTGTAAACCTGACAAACTTATTTTTGTCAAATGTCTTGTTTTTTGTTTTTTTTTACAACAAATGCCACTTGCTTTGAGATTGTTTTGCAAATGTAAATCTGTGAAGCTACTATAATATGTTGAAATGTGAGGCAATACCCCGTATAACAAAATAATTTAAACAAGTGATCATAATAATCATATCAAAAGTATCATATTTCTTTGTCTTACATAGTTCGGTAGGGTTTTATTATGCCAAAAGTTCCTCTCATTCATCAGCCCTGTGTTCTGTGTGCAGTTGTTGGCTTCCTTCAGGAGTGTTAGTGGTGTTCAGAAGTCCTTTAAAGAAGGATTACTGGTTTGCTGCCTGCACAGAAAGAGAGAGTGAGAGAGAGTAAAAAGGCAATCTTACCAAGCCCAAGTCTGCAGCCGTTCCTTGGGCCCTACTTGATAATAGATTCAGTTAAGCAAGCCCTGACAGATATTATGGGGCAAGAATGTGATGACACAGTGCTTGTATTGTGTGCTATCTCTTCAATTTGCAATGGTAACCAGTCGCTGTCAGTCGGCGTGGTGAGAACCGTGACATTACAGTGGCTGGCACTCACACAAGAGCTGTTGTCAGACTGGAAAAGGAAACTGAGGTGTGGAATAACCGCATATCCAGTATGGCAAAATGATTTGACAACAGCAGACAAGAGATGCCTTAAAATGGTCAATCCTTATTGCTCAGGTGTATATATATATATATATATATATATACCTCCTGGCCTTGACAACATATCGATCTGCTTAGTAGTTGTGTTTGCAAAAAAAAAACATCAATATAACTATTACTCATGCTTAGGTGTAATGACTAAAACAAAACTTAGCAAAAATTGTGAGACATACTTTGTCCCGTGCCAAAACATCAGTGATCTGTGTACATATAGCATTCTAACAAACTCATTCTTTACAGTACATCCAATTAATGTTATGTTCCTGTTATACTATAGCAATATCACACAAGCATTATGTGCATTACGACCATATACATATACATAAACTTAGGACTTTACACAAGGATTTTATTTTTAGAGTGTGAAAAAGCATTAACTATCTTTGCAATTGATTGTGACTAAATATTTTAATGGCTTGATAAAAACATTGCCCTAGTCATAGATATTATGAATTGGCACACTGGCACATTATAATGCATTATGTACTGTATAGGCAGTGGTTCTTAATCATGGTCCTTGGGACCTGCAGTACTTCATGTACTATATGTCGCTCTAATCAGTCCAGTTCATAGAGATGTCTGCAAACCAGCTGGTGACTTGAATCAGGTGTGTTAAATTCGGAAAACATATGCTATATTTTGTGGGTACCCAAGACCATAATTAAGAACCACTGCTATAACATTTACAGTACATTGTGCATTCATAAAGCCTTATGATTAGTGATTAGGAAAGTGTTTTCAAAGTAAATGTTTTAGTTGCAATTACTTGCATATTGTGCAGTGTTTTGGTTTCAGATTTAGAAACACATGGAAATGTGATATATATATATATATATATATATATATATATATATATCACATTTCCATGTGTTTCTAAATCTCGTTCTCTAATATATATATATATATATATATATATATATATATATATATATATATATATATATATATATATATATATATTAGAGAACGAGAAAGCGAGAAAGAATGAAGCCTTATACCTCCCTCTTGGCAAAGCATTTTTATCTGTTCTTTTCTCTTATTCCCATTCAGACTCGCCTTGTTCTCCACCCACTCGTTCTCTCCCCCTCACCCTGTTTTCAACCTCACCCATCTCCACTGCACTAATCCCTTCTTTCTCTTTTCTTGCCCGGCGCAGAGGTTTGGCTAATTGGTCACGTCTGTGCTGCGACACGGGGACCTGACATAATTGTTGGACAAATAGTGTGCCGTTTAGCATCAGGCCTGTCGTGGCTGATATACATGCAGACTGCAAGTGACTGGAAACGCTAATTACAGGCCCAGCACCACAATGTTTAATTGGAAGAGGGTCCCACTAGATCTGCAATGTTTGTGTGTGCGTTGTGTGTAGTATGCTGTAGTGTGTAGTAGTGCTTCAGAGGAGGAGAAGACAGGGGACTCAGCTCATAGCTGGGGTTCATGCCAAGACCAGAGAAAACTATGTGCTGCTCCATAAGGAAAATTAGCACACAAGTATGATATATCTGTGTCATTATACATTTTAATTGTTTTTCCAGTGGTCATCTGTTGAACAACTGTTAGTCACAAATCACAAGTCTTATGCGCTATATAAAATAGTGTTTCATTAAGATTTCTGACTGTGGCCAATTATAACCCTGTTCGTCTTACCAAGGGACTAATATCAACCAGTTTTATTACTTTTATTCATGTCTTCAGTTCATTATTTACATTAATTTATGAGCTTTACACACATCCTGTTGATTCTATCCAACTGCAATGTGATATTCCCAGGTAAATTACTAAAGGTGTTTGTGACGTTCCATTCAAAGACGTAGTCAACTTCTGACAAAGTACAAAAGCAGCCAAAGGGTTTAAATAGCGGGGATTTCTAGAAAGTAGGCTTTTCTCTATTTTGACTTTGTGGTAGGCTCTACCATGCTTTCTCTGCGACGTCAAAAAGGATTATCCCATTCCAAACCCCAACCCCCCAAAGAAATTCTGTTCGCCTTGACTGATCCATCCAAAATGGCAGCCCGCATTGACAGTGGTGCAACAAGCAGGCCTTTGTTGAGGTTTTCGAGCACAGCTGCGCGTCTCAGACTGGATTAGTACGCCACACACTGCCTCTGTTATAACTCAAACAATATATTAATTATGATCTATCTTATAGTCTGAAACATGTCAAGCAGGGTTTTTCTAAATGTTGTTATGTTTGTTTTATTCAAGTGTGGGAGTACACAAGACAGCAGAGTTGATAAAGAGATTAAAGATTGTTTATTTGACAGTGTAGAAATGTTAGAAGTGTTAGAAATCTACTTTTAAATTTGAAATTTAAATAAAGTAGTTTCATTTAAATATATATTATATAAGTATATTATATTATATGTTATATACACCAATTTGGTCATATACACATACATTTAGTTATAAACACATACAAAATATATGTGTACAAAAATATATGTGTATTATTTATTTATTTAATTTACCTGTTAAAGATTGTTTTTGCTACGGACATATTAGAAATGATAGGACTTACTGAGAAGTGCTCACACGCTCTTTTACGCTATTACTGATCCTGAAACCAGAATATTGTTCGACAATTAGGGTTGGGCTCTGTTGACTTGAACTAGAAAACAGTAACCTAGCAGTCCTCCAGCAACCCTATATAAACCACTCAGAGCACCTGAGCAACCATAAAGGGACCACCCAACATTGTGGCAGCAAATTTTGCAATATTTTTTCTTTGGATATAAAAATCTAGCTAGAAATGAATGTATTTATTCAGCAATACAATGTTATTTATATAAGACACCTGTCTTGAATACGTTGGTGTGGCACAACAGCAAGCCTGTGTGCTTGAATAACCAGTCTATTTGATGCTTATGTGAAGAATACATTCAATGCTTCATACCTTGAACTTCTGATCATAGTTGAACTTGAGGGTCTCCATCTTGTCGTGCTATGTGGTTTTTGATTAAAATGAATAGCTTAGCCACCTGACCAGCCCAGTGAAAGATGACCTTGAGATATGCGGGAACACGCTGTTCTGTTTTAATATTATTTTTTTGCTGGCGAAAAGGTTAGAAAGGGGAGGTCCAGTTAGCAGCTGACATCTCATTAACTGAGCGTTGAT
Organism: Chromobotia macracanthus; assembly: GCA_036877525.1. NCBI lineage: Eukaryota > Metazoa > Chordata > Actinopteri > Cypriniformes > Botiidae > Chromobotia > Chromobotia macracanthus. The sequence goes on from JAZGTH010000106.1 coordinate 591,361, forward strand.
ATTTATCAGTCTTAATTAAATCTGAGGCAGACGCGCTGTGATTATTTCCCGACTTGAAGACGACCGCAGCATCCTCTCACCCGTCCTTGACAGGCATACGAAACGGCAGAGACCAATAAACATGAACTATATGAAATACTATACAAACACAAAAAAAAATAACCTTCATTTGATAACGGTGTTAAAAATTTTGTTAGTTAAAGATCAGTACATTGACAGAAAAAATAAACAAATATTCTATATACTGTATTATATACTATATTAAATATTGAATACACTGTATTATATAATATAATTATATATATATATATATATTATTATTATAATATATAAATCAATTATGTTTAGTTTTCAGTTAGGACAGACTCCTGTGGTTTTGGTTACTCTACGATAGTTTGCTCTCAGACAGACTGTTCTCACCTGACCTGAGCCTTTTAAGTTTTGCTTAGTTTTAAAATAAACATTCTAGATTTGTCTCTTTAAAAACTGCTTAGACTGTAACAGGCAACTTATTTTTTCCCACAAATCTCTTTTTTTATGACTTTACGTTTGTCATTTGTATGTAAGCTTGTGTGACCTTGTTGAGGATTAGGTGCTTTCAGTGTAATAGAAGATAATACTGCAACATTGCACAGACTTGCCTGCTATAATTGAAGGGGCTACATGCCGTAAATAACATTGCTACATTTTCTCCAAACTTTGTCTGCTAGTTATTTATAAACAATGTTAGTGATTACAGCCCTGTTCTACAGCTGCATACGGTGATTAAGAATGTAAAACCATACAAATCTCTTTACATTGTGTGCTAAAATCTACATTACTGGTTCTGTCAATTTAACTAGACAAACTATAATCTTACTACAGAATATTGAAGGTGGAGATCAAAACCTATTGTGTTAAACAAGTATAACATAGGAACCTATTTTTAGTAGCTTATCTTCAAAAACAGATATTTTATAAAACTGCTTATTACAAGTATGAAGTATAATTCATAATTAAGAAAAAATAAACCTCCTGTGACCAGGTGGCCCGGATACCATAACCTTTGTCTTTTATGATCTGTGTGAGAAAAAAAAGTAATTTTTGTTTTTCTAACGCTAAGTGACAGCCAGACAAAGGCGATAACAGTGGGAGCTTTAGGATTGTGTGTTAACATTGTTGCAGCTGTGAGAATTAGAGTGGAAGGTGTTTTTGTGTCCAAAAAGTGTCACCTCATTACGCCTCACGCTTTATCTTTTTCTACCATCGTGACCTGTAAACACAGTAAGCCATCAGGAAAACAAAGAACTAGGCTGGCGAAAGACATTGAAAATGAGTTGACCTTCACAGGAAATCGACAAGTTCGACATTGAAGGTGAACTTAAAATGTGGATTGTGTTTAGCGCTTTGCCACCATTAGTGATGCTTACGTTTTAGAACGTGCTCCGATCGTCAACAGCAATGGCGTTGTGGCTACATAAGAGAGGGGCGGAGTCTGTCTCAGCACATATGATTGGACCGAAGTGGCCGCAATGTGACCCCGCCCGTGGCTAGATTGTGACACAATTGCAAGTGGGGTCATGGAAAGGACAACGCGTACATGTTGCATTATGGGAAAACAGAACATGGAAAGGGAGGGCAAGGAAAAATGTTAATCTTTTTATAATGTTTTCACATTTTTGACAGGCCAGAAACTTTTTCAAACGGCAAGCCTTTAGTAGCTTTTCTTATTTTTCATGTTGCTATGGCAAAAACATTTTTTTACTTTGAATAGAAGAAAACGGTACATAAAAGAACATTATCTACAGATCTACAGATGACCACAAAGTTGTTATAGATATTATAATTAATAAAGTATTGTATAAGACACTGCTATCCTCAGACCATAACTCATGACAGAAATTAGCTAATTGAAAAGGCCAGGCACCAAAATGTCTGAAAATGTTTACAGATTGTTCCCAAAAAAAACCTTTTCAATAATTTTCACTTTTTTACTTTTTTTTAGTTAGTATTTTTATTGTGACATGGCACAAACTGAAGATCAGCGTCTGCAAATGAGGTGGGCACCGGCCCTGACAGAGTTGATTAAATTTCACAACTGTGTATTTAAGCACAACTGACTGAAATCTGAAACAAATTAAAATAATGCTAAAATTGTCATGCAACAGGAGGGTTAATTAAACTATTGCCATTATTAAACTGGCTGACAGCTTGTATGGTAACTGCAAGGAGATCAAAATAATATTCCCCTCAGAAACACTTACCTCTTAAGTCACAGCCCTTTACAGTCAAAACATCATGGTGTCCACTCTTTACATAGCATTGCAAGTAGGCAGTGACAAACTAAACCGCTCAAATTATAACAAACAAAGCTGTGTATAATACAAGCTTCTGTAATTATAAAGGCCCTTTCACATGACTAAAGACCAGGCTCCCTAATGCACTGAACTTGAAACATTTAGCTATGGCAATAAGGTCAGGCAATGTAAAGCTCAAGAACTTTAAAGCAATTTCAGCTTTGACCTTGTTCCCTGATGTACTTCTGAAACCCAGCCAATGATTACTAGACCATTTGCACAATGTTTCATACCTGTTCTTACAGTCTATAGTGTACACCGTCCTCTTTCTTACTGCCCATCAATGTAATTGTAGAATCACATGGTCTTAAGAAGCTTGCTATTCATTCTTTAGCTACAATAACAATTCTCTCTGCATCCACACACACACACACACACACACACACACACAAAACAAATAGAAACACAAGAAATGTCAGAAGTACCAGTAATCTAGTTCCAAGTGGATACTGCTTGACTGACAGACAGCTACTTTCCAAGGCTTATATTTGCATGCCATGCACTCTCTGTAATATGATGCCTCACTTCAGCAGTCAAATGCACTTCTTGGTCAATCTCTTCCTTGTTAGTAACATTTTATGGTTAATATAAATACATAATAGACAATGTGGTATTATATGGTGTGTAAAAACAAACATTTCAGAACGTTCAACACTTTGAATAAAATGTAAAATTTCCTGAATGATACATTTTTGGAAAAAAATGAACAAAAATCAGTTCAGAAAGTACATAACCAGTTAGTTTTGACAGAGGTCTCCTTACCTTACCCTGATTCACAGTGGTAGGTTTATAATAATGATTTATAATTTGAGCTGTCAGGTCACAAATATTAGCTTGACTTGAGTAAACAGAAGATCTGGCTACTATATCGTGTGTGTGGGTGCTGAAATGGTGGACCCTTTGTAGCTTGTTCTTACAGCAGTTGCTTAGAATTTAAATTTGTCATCCACATTAAGAAAATAACTTGCAAGTTTATGTTTTGATCAGAGATGGTGACAGAGAGAAAAAAGTTACAGATTGCAGCATTTAAAAAAATAAATAAAAAAGAATGTATTGAGAACCATGAAATTCACAAATTTTGTACAGCCCTGATACACATACACAGTCACACACACCAGATAACTCCCTCAACCTTCCACTCTCAGGTAATGAGGTTTCTCTGCCCAGATGGATTGATTTGACACTGGAGTCTGACGCCAATTATGTTAATGCCTCTTTGGAAAATTGGGGAATTTTAAGAGTCTAGCTGTGTTTTTTCTTTTGCCCCAACTGCTTTCACATCTATTTATCTGTCTGTCTCTCTCAGCCCTTGTATGTTTTGATCCATTGTGACGATAGCACTTAATTTACACAGCTGACTGACTGAGAGGTCATGTATGGGTCATTCTCCAGAAATAGTTTAATTGGTGTAAAATGCTAATGTGTTGCGTGTGTGTATCTGTACGTGTGTCTGTTTCTCTGCGGATCCGCCTCTCTACCAATCCTCCACCGATCAAAAGCATGACTGAGAGAATTAAGCATGCTCACGATCAATCGCCTTCGCTTGCATATTTCTTTATGTTTTTCTCTTTTCACTGCCACTCTCCAGAGCCACAATACAAGCGTTATAGAAGAAATCTGTGGGTTGTGTGCGGAGTCTTGAGACATAGGGGACCTGTTCGCTTGCTGTGATCACAGTCATAGATGTGGCTCTGTATTTTGCAGGCGTAACACAGGAAAATTCCTGGCATCATTATTTTTTTGAATGATTACACTGTGCCTGTTAACTAAAATGTAGCTTATAAGCTGTCTTTACATTGATGCTTTTATCCAAAGCGGCTTACACAGTGTCGTAACCAGGCCACTGACAAATTAAAAAAAATGACAAATTAAAACTGTCATTACTTAATTATATATTGTACCAAAACTATAAAAGTTTGTTAAGGTGAGTTTTTTCTGAAGACTATACTGTCCACATATTACTTAACAAAACAACAAAATAAGGAGGGAAAAGTTGTGAGTATATTTTTTAAAAACTCGTAAAATAGTTATATGGATTTGAACCAGTGTAAGTAATAATGACAGAGATTTCATTTTTAGGTGAGCTTGTCCTTTAAGTCAGGCAGACAGCAAGCACACCAATGTAAAAAAAAAAAATTATTCAGTGTAGAGACAGAGCTCTTGTGGTGATGAATAGCTTTCAGTCAAGACTAAAATAGGTTTGGCCATATAATTGCTCTGGAGAAACCCCAGGCAGTTGTCGAAACGATTGGAAACTAAGAACTTCATTTGCATGAATAAAAAATTATTTCACCTTGAACATTTTACTTTCACATGTGCTTATATTTAATCTGCATCCACTTAAAGGGAGCAGGTTGAGCTTCTGAGAATTTGTGTGTGTGGGCTGTTCACTCTGTTGCCCCTGCTGTTGAAGCCAGAACTTCAGCTGTATACGATGAAGCAAAGCTAAAATATTCATGACCAGGGAGACCAACCCTCAAAGCTAACCAGCTTTACACCTTGACTGGCTGCCACAGCAATCAGATCTGAAGAAAAACTAATATCACACAATTTGGTCATTCTTAAAATTCTTGCCTGTTATGGACATAGAAGAGATAAGAGGAACTATTTTGAGTTTACCCAGGACACATATTTGCACAAAAACAAGGGCAAATATTTATATACAAATACTCCCATGAAACTTCCAAAATGAAAGTCAATAAGAAGTCAATAAGAGAATTTTTATCCTGTCTCTAATTAACCATAAGTACCAGGAATTAAATAAAAACTGGAAGTGCTTTTAAATACACATTGCTAGTTATAAACTACACATAAACTTCTCTTCTTTCAGGGCGCTTTCTTTTAAATCTTGATGCTTTTGTTTGAAACTCTCAGCCTGCACAGAAAAAAATCCTGCTGTGTTGAGGTGGAGCGCTTTCTTCTGATTGTTGTGTATGCTTTTGTGTCAACTGCAAAATCAAAGGGCTTCTCTTTGCATTAATGACATTCACACTAGCTTGAAGTTCACTGATGGGTCATGCTTTCCAGAAATATTTTAATTGGTTCTAACACAATATGTGGTTACTGCCATGTGTGTGTTTTCTGCAAAATCAAAAGCTAGACATGGACTAAATCATTCAGCACACAAACAAATATTGGGGATTTCTTTAAGGGAACATTTCTGTCACTTAGACTGATTTACAAATGCTTAAAAATGATCTTTTGATAGCTTTTAATTTTCTTGCTTCTCATTTTTCTATATTTTAGTAGTAAATTTGACATTTCTTGGTAATTCGATAACACTTTATTTTGATAGCCCTCTTTAAACATTCTGTTAACTAATTTTGCAACTACATGTCAACCATCAGTCATTACAGAATTAGCAGATGGATTAGGTTAGGGATAGAATAGAGGTTAATATAATAAGTTGATGTACTTGCAAAGTTACTTATAGTCGGTATAATGTCCGTTGGGAGACCATCACAATAAAGTGTTAAGCAGACAGTCTATTAATTCTGTACTACTCTGATTCTGTAATACTCTAATAACTAGTAGTTGGCAAGCAGTTGCAAAGTTACCTGTGGTTAATAGAATGTCTAAAGTGGACTATTGAAATAAAGTATTAATTTCGCTAGAGATAAAGTAAACACTTTCTCTATAGTTTGGGCTTGTGCTTCACTTTCTGGGCTTTTGATTTCCCTCTGTGGTAAAATTTGGTTAAAGTAAAAAATTTGAAAAAACAAAACAATTTGATTATTTGACAATTAAGGATGGGACAGGGGAATACAAAAATATAAATTTGTCATTTGAAAGACAGAAGCTATGTTTATAAGTAGATGTTCAAACCACCAAATAAAACTACTGCCAGACAAAACACAAGTTTGTTTAATTGTACTTTTGAAATAAAGCCTTACAGTTACTGTGCCATGGCATTTAAACAGCCCTAAATAATACATGTATTCTGGCCAGAGTCCATAGGTTTCATTTTAGCCACAGAGGGCCTGTTCACATTCGCCATCACTACCTCCATGGTTCCATCTGGAATCAGCAGGTGAAAGCAGAGGTCACAGCCAAACAGAAGACATGTCGGTCTGGGTCACCCACCAAAGGACGTCACTTTAACCTCTGCCGAGAGGAGGTTGTTTGAACGGTGCTATTGCACTGCGGGATGTCGTGTTCTCTGTCTTGCTGACAAGCGAGCCCTGCTGTGGCCTAACGCAACCTCTGCCTACTCTACTGACATGCGCTAACACCCTGCTTAACGCTGCGCCCAGTGCATGTCGAGACAAGACTTCCTGTCAGAGCACAGCTGTTCGGTGTGCTGGAAACCACATCAACGTGCGCTCACGATTCTCATTTTGTGTGATGTAATGAACTGCATAGATGCGTATGTTTATATCTAATGCTTGGTATTATTGTGCATAATACCTCTTTTCAGTGATGGATGTGGGAAATGTGTGGTTGGAATGCCAGCTGATGACACGGTCACAAAGCGATCTTTCTATAATAATCTTTCTGTAATAATCCAGGAACTAGGTCACAACGAATGTGACCTAGTTGATTTAAACATACACTGTAAAAAATTGTAAATAACCAGGAGTACTGTAAGTCATCAAGTACAGTTATACTGTAAATATTTACAGCAATTATTTATCATGCTTCCACAATTCATAGCAAAATACAGTAGATTGTATAAAACAGTAGCTTAATATAAACATGTACTTTTAGGTTTATAGCAAATGTTTGCAGTCACGAACCTCAAAACCCAAAAATATTCATAATCTAAACATTTTTATCAAGTCTGTTTAGATTATAACACTAAAAACTATTGTAAATTAATGTCAGAAATCTGTTATTGCTAACTTTAAAATATCATAAAACATAACATAAAACATAAGAATCCAAACTGTGCACAGTTACTCAAACTGTGCACATTTACATTTGCTGTATACATGTTGCATGTCTTTTTGTACACGAGTCATCATTTCACATTATTCCGTAGGATAAAAATGTGTGTCATTACAATCTTTTATTAAAGTGTTAATGTCAAAACTTAGTCCGCCTTGGAAATAAACTGACAATCAATTTAATCCCTCCCCTCCAACCATTTCACACTGAGACCTCTCTTCACCATCCAATTAAGTCTCGATGGATAACATCGAAGTCCCCCACAATTTTTTCTCATTGAAAATCCTATTCCTCTTTGAAATGGCATATATTAGATAACAAAAGTAAAAATATGTTATATCAACATTAAAAGGTGACTACTAAATGTGTTGTGTCATGGGGAATCAAAATGTCCTTGATTATCTGTGATGAAAGATCTTCTAACTTTATGAAAAGAAAGAGAATATTTATTGAAACTAAGTGCATTGACATGTTACTGTTCACATGTTACTGTTCAACTATTCACCCATTGACACCTGCTGTGTGATCAGAAACTTGCACCGGCTTAATAACAATTAAGGGAGAGGTCATCAAACCTGCTGTATCTTGCTGTGCATGCTCTGCATATCCTTCTGGAGAATCTCAGCATTACAAGTAAATTATGATTGGGTAATTCTTACATACCGGCATTGCTGACATTGTCTTTATAAGTTTCTTAATATTAAACAGGTAATATTATGCAAATATGAGTGGTCTTATATTAGTGAGCTCATCAATACCATGAGTGATTTGTACCATGTACAAATGAAATGCTTAGCCTTTGATATGGTGATGCAGAGCCAACCATTCACCAAAACAAGTTCAGATCATTTTCACACCAAAATAAGGAGCGAAAACATGAGAAACTGTTTTCAGGACCATAAAACTTTTTTCATTGTGACATTATTTTCAGCATTAGCACATCTTAAGTTAAAATGTGGCTTCATTTTGTGTCACCCACCCATCATATGAATGGTAATAAATCTAGAGCATATTGTTTGAATGTTGTGGGAGTTCTGAATGAGCCATTTTTGCAGTTTATTTTAAACAAAAGAGTTTTGAGCGTGTCTACATAGTACTACAAACTATGAAATGAAACTATAACATTTCATAAACTGTTTGCTTAACTGGTATGGTTAATTGGAATGGTGCCATGTCATATAAAACAGAAATTAAAGATATCTTGCCTTTACAGGCTTTTAAAGGCAATAAAACGGCAATTGGAGCTCGGTGAAGAACCAGGTTTAATAATTACATTAGCGCTGTGTTAACAAGGGCAGCAAATATCGTTATGGTGCCATTCACTGATTAAGTGCCAAAAAAGAAAAAGTTTTAGCCCGCTAATTTAATAACCTGCAATATGACAGGAAGTGCCCTGCCGGCCTCAGCATGAGTAAATCTCCGCAATATTGTCGGACACTCTCACTGACCCAAATGAAAAAGACTTACTGTAGCTGCTGCATGAAATAAAACACGATTAATGATTTCAATTACGCCGGACCTGCTCACATTTACCGGCCCGAGGTGGCAGCTGTGGTCACGTAGCAGAATTCATCGAGTTTCAAGGACTTTTATAAAGGCAATGATTCAGTGCAACAGAGTTGATTGTACAGGCTCTGGGAGAATCGTAGTGCTGTCTATCTTTCTGCTCCTTTTTGCTATCTTTGCAAGGCACACACAAACACACACCCACAACTGTTTCTTCTGCAGTTCTTAAGCATTCTCAGGCTTATGAAGTTTCTAGCCTTAGAAAAGATACAGAGATGCTGTAGCTGGGTTATATGTAGGCTTAGATGGAGAAGAAAGGACAGATCTATCAGGCATTTTTGTTGGTTCCTCAGAATTTAAAGTCATCCCTGCAAGTCATTGTTATGTACAGAGTTCACTGAAGAGCTTGTGTGACTAAATAATACCATGTACAAATGACATGTTTAGCCTTTGATATGGTGATGCAGAGCCGGAATTCGCAAAAACAAGTCCAGATCACTTTCACCCCAAAATAAGAAGAGAAAACATGAGGAACTGTTTTCAGGACCATAAACATTGTAACATTATTTTCGTCATTAGCACATCTGAAGTTGAAATGTGGCTGCATTTTGTGTCACCCACCCATCGTATGAATGGTAATAAATCAAAAGCATATTGTTTGGATGTTGTGGGATCAGAATCTGAACATTTCAAGTAATTTCCAACCCTACTTTCCAGTCTGTTTTATTAAAACTTGATTTTTTACTTTCTTTTGTATCACTGTTCATTTCATCTAACTGCTTTTATCTGTGTTCTGTCTGAAACCATGTGTGCTCTTCCTTTCTGTTTTTGAATGAGTGCCTTTGTTACTACTCATGTCTTTTAAGTGAAGGTTTCTCATTGTCTTTCCTGCCAGCTCTTGAGTACTTGTTGAATGACTAAGCATATTTATATTGCCATTTCAATTCTGAAAGCAGGTTTAAAAAGATGTTATTGAAGTTTAAATGTTAGCGGCTGAAGAATAAATACTTCTGTCGCTAAGTGTGGTTTGCGAAGCAATCGCTTTGATGGTTATTCACTAAATCTAGCTGGATTTCAGCGTAAGTACAGGTGACTGACACAACAGCTTCAGTCTATCATTCAATGTGGGTTGACTGCGTTGAACAACCATTATGACTGAAAAGCAGGTGTTTGGTCTTGTGTCTTACTTCAAAGTCCGTAAGGAGGCTTTGATATGTACGAAGCTTCAGATACACATTCAGTTGTGTATATATGATGTTCGTTCAAAATAAGAAAAATCTTTCAAACCTGCAGGCCAATATAAAAATATAAGTCGGCGATGGGTTGCAACCAGAATTAGGGAGTATATAAAATTCATATTTTTTAGTAGCACTTTGTATAGGTTTTCTACTAAAAAGCAAGTTTTTAAAGTTTTAAAGCTAACCTACTATAAACAAAACACTATTTGTAAAACTACTTTTCAAATAGTAGTTTCATGCTAGTCATGCTGCACAATTAACCCTAATAAAGTTTGTGATAAGTCATCTGCCTTCAAATTTTCCACCAAAATAGGCATGAGGGCTTTAAATGGACTGAAAGCAATACTGCTTAAATATTAAGAAACTATGACATAAAAGCGTCTGCTAAATGAATAAATGTAGAATCATGATGTTACAACAACTATTCCATTGAAGTAACTTCCTCGACGCTGGCTGCAACATTCTGATGAAAACCCTTGGTCACTTACCCAATTATTCAAGATGCAGAAATGTCAATGTGTCATTTCAAATAAAATAAATATGGAGGAACTCTGATATTGGAAACTAAGAGGAACAAAAGACAGTTCGCCAAAGCCGCGAGCAAATGATCCTGGTTTAACATTCCATAGAGAACGTGGTGTGCTGGATTTGGACACTGTGTGAGTGTTTGTCGCTCGGCTGCGACTCAAAGCAGATGCTTAGCAGACGGCACTGTGTCTTGACAGCCGCTGAGTGCTTGTGGGAAAACAGTGACAGTGGATCTTGGACGAGAGAAGAAACAGGCACCTTTAGGAATTTGAAAACGTTTGCGTTTTATATTCTGCTTTTTCTTTCTTTTATTTTACTAAAACTGAATTAGTTAGCATAATTGCCAATTAGTATGGGCATAACCCTTCAGAAAAGGACAAGATATAACATCACAACAGAAACCCAGAGAAGCTTCTGCTCTCCACCAATCAACCGTCGCAAATAAAGGATAAAGCATTTCTCCATTCAGAGCCTGATCCTTGTCTTTTGCTGGGAAATAGAAAAGAGCAGGAGGGAAGGGGTTGAAAAGGCCATTCAGGGTTCGAAGAGTGTTGCTAAACAGGATTAGGAATTTACAGAATGAAGTAAACACTGCCCCAGTGAATGGGGGGTGGGGCAGAGGGGGTGATGTAAGACAAAGGACAGATTAACCATCTGTGGGGTTCGGTGTGCTATTGTGATTAACAGGCTTAGGCTTCATCGGCGAATGTTTGCACAAAGTTAGGCCTTCAGAGAATGAATGGAGAGAGGGTGTGCTGGCAAAAGTGATCCGTCCATCCCACACACCCTCCCCAAGCAGTGGGACACTGTACAAGCAGCCAAAACCCTCAACCAGTCAATTCAAATCCATTTCATTTCAACAAATATCAGACAAAAGAAAAATGAGCCATGAACCTCTATGCCTTCTGTGATGGTCTATCTGCCACTCATTATTAGAGACAGAGTAAGAACAGGAAATGATAGATTGAGTCAAGATCGTGAAATGATGCAAACCAGACTTGAACTCAAGTCACCCGCGTGTGCACCACAGCACAATGTGTCAGAGCATGTGCGCCAACCCAGGTCACAGTATGTTCCAAGCATACATACGTGTTTCTCAAAGGTGTCTAACAGAAAGCCTGATGAGATTTGTGATTTTTTTGGAATGCTAAACTATGTTTGTATACAAAGGCAAAAAACATTGCATGTCATATCAAAGATTCAACAATGCTAGGGTGTTGTAGGTGGTTGCCAGACTGTTGCCATGCATTCACTAAGGTGTTCCAAGTATCTTAGTGCCTTGCTATGCAGGTGCCAGAAATGTCTGGATGATGCCTATGGTATTAAGAGTGTACTTGGAGGTTTCTTACTGGTCCAAGTGCAAAGAGCCTATTTAAGTGTCAATAGATATTCCTCTTTAAATCAAGGTCTATAGCATTGGGACTAAGCTGTAAAATTGTCTTGTTTAGAAATCTTCATGGCTGATGTCAAGCCAGTTTATTAAAATACAACATCCCATATTTACACATTTCAATTTCAATATATGAGAAATTATCCAATAATTGACATACATTTCTTAAAGGTACAGTAGCAAATAGTTTGACCTAAAGGGTTAAACAGAGGGTAGAAAAAAGGAAAAACTGTAAATTATGGGGGGAATAATAAAATGTTACACTATGTATACACAAAAGTTGCCTTTTTAGATCAACCTCCCCACATCTGCTAAATCATTTCAGTTTATATAAAACAAAGGTGCCTAATACAAATTCTCCCTGTAACTAATCTAAAAACAATTCTCCATCTCAAATCATTTCCTGCCACCCACGTAATGCGCAGCATGCCAGGTCCTATACTTCAACCATTCAATACGCATTCTATGAGAATTTGTCTCATTAGCTTAAACAAGTTAGATAATGACTAAGCTAATTTAAGCATTTTGCAGTCAATTACCATTGTATTGAAACAAAGTTTAGCATTTCTGTCTTAAGACTGCATTCACACAATATCAGAGGAATAATTGTGATGGATGAAATGACAGTTAAACCATTTTCTTCTTCAATGAATGTTGTAGAAGGGAAATCAGGTCATATCCTTGTCCTTTTTTAAACAAAATGGATGTTGTCAGAATCCGAATTTACCTAATTTGGGAAAATATTTTGGTTGGTTTCTTAACATTGGAGATAAAATTTTTTGCATTTATTCATTTACCAGACATAATTAAGGTTTGTCACAACCATTTCTATCTTCTCCTTGCCAACTAAACCATTTTAAGCACCGTACTTAAATGCATACTTTCGCTATGTAAATGTTCACTGTTATGATTGGCTAGCCTCCACATACTAGTGTAGTACACTGTTGTTACTGAAATGGTGTTATGCAAATGTGGGTGGTCATATGATAAAGAGCTCATTGTGACGTCAATGGTGTAATTTTTGAGTCCCTTTTGCAATTTAGTTCCAATAGGTTTATAGTACATATAACATAGAAAATCCTGCTCATTATAATACACTTTTAATCAACAGTGAATGTCAAATTAACTATGAGCAGTCAAGCATCTTTACTAAATCAAGCTCATTTACAAACTAAACAGGTGCACATCCAACCTTTTAATATAATCCTCTGACAAATTACACTCAACAAAGTTTGACAAGTACCAAATGGATTTCATCCATTACGTTCTAGAACAAATATCAAACAAGAGAAACCGAAATACATGTAATAATACACTTGCAATATAATACACAATCCAGCTAATGCACCCATATTAGCTTTAACACATTGAAGAATGAACTGTGGATTCTGCTTGGTAGCATTAGAGATGTTATTTTCAGTTATAACACGTTTCTGCCTGTGTAGAATTCGGCACTTGGGTGTTGTTTTGGAACAGGAAATCTCATTCTGACTCTGCTAATCCTGTCAGCCTGATTTTCTTCGAGCAACATTTTCACAAAAGACACAAATGAGGCCTTTGGCAACTTCTCATTTTCTTCTCATTAGTTTGCTTGGCTTGTAAATTTGCCAACAGACTAAGTGCGGTTTGCTCAGTCTGATTAGTCCTGCTACTGCTATGAGGTAGATTAGTGGGAGGATCTTTTGGACTGGCCATTAAAGGACGGCGTCTGGTTTAATTAATCACTGAGGCTCCAAACACACAGTTTAACACAGCTGTGAACATATTACTGGGATTTTTGAAGTGCAGTGTTAAATTCGGCCACCACAAGCTTCTCAAACACTCGCTCTTGCCTAAGGTAAATATTATATAATTGATCGTCAACAGAACTGCAAGCTTAGCAGTTTCTGTTCATGGGCTCCAGTCTAAAGCACTTCTGTGCTGTATATCATATAAATATCAAAGTGGGCTCCGATTGAACATAACGTCACCTGTTCAATTATTAACAACCAACATCATAGAGCGAGCAATAGTGTTGAGCAAAGCGCAACCAAACAAGCTCTTGATTTAGTTGCTTTCAATATTTATTCCCTTTCCTTAGACATTCATACATATGTAGTATGGTAATGATAAATGTTTCTAGGATGAATGTTTAACAATGAGAGAACATACAAACATTCTAAAATGTGATTTTCTTCATCTGTTCATGATGAAAGCTATTTGTTCTGTTAGAAATGTATCCTGGGTCACTTAGAATCAAAAACACAAGTGATATTTTGCAGAAATGTGATCACACTGGCCAGTACAGCAATTCAGCCATAAAATGTAAAATATAGTAAGGGTGGTGCTGTGAAAATCCTGTTTACTGCTCATATCTCATATGTGCACAGCACCTGTAATGACGGACTTAACTATACAGTTAACTATATACTATAAACAATTATACTACATACTATTATATTATAACAATTAACTATATACAATAAATAAAAAAAACTATAAAAACCTATGAAAATGTCAGAGTGGGGAATCCATCATTAACATGTCTGGCACCATATTTTTAAAAGTGTTGCATAAAGGAAATCAAGCCTACTTTTATTTTTTGTACATCCTGGAAATACCTGTTGTTTTGTGCCTTTATGCTCCATATATTACAGTAATATGGGCTCTACAATTGTCAAGTCTCTCATTTCTTCAGCATAAATATGGCCAATGTTAATAAAAAAATAAATAAAATAAAGAACAGAAACAGATTTGTATCAGCCAGGGAACTCTTACTATATTGTGTTTTAGCAAATCTAGACCAATAAGCATCCAAGTCTAAAACTATCTGCTTTTTAATGGTTTTTTGTCATTTTCAGATTAGTATCTTTCTAAACATTCTTTCAAGTTATAATGAGGGTATTCTTTGAAGCCTCATTCGGATATTACAGTCCCTTTATTGTACTGGCCTGCAGATCAGCAGCAACAGGCTGTTTGGACTTTGTGTTTACTCTATGTTTTGGACTCCACAGGTGGCTAATGTGGTTTTAACAGCAGCCTCTCAGCTCCCAGCGAGACAGACTTATCTCTCAAACACCAGGGGCCTATCGCAGATTCCCACACAATTACTTCCCCTTCTACCACACTCCCAGTGTCTCTCAAGCATACACGCAGCATACACACGTGCATCCGTGTAATTTGTAGAGCGCATCGTGCTTAAATGTCAGGGGAAGAGCTCGAGACAAATCATTCCCTGTTGAGAAACTTCACAGTGGGAACAAAAGGCAGAACTAGAGAATATTATTCCCTAAAACGTCACCAAGCAAACACTGAAAATGCCATTAGGGATTTCAGTGGCATTTATATGTAGGTTTACCTTTGCTGTCTACATAACTCATTTCTGTCTAAATGAAATGTTGAGAAATTTCATATTTATTTTTTTCTTGACAAAGACAGGACACTTTTAATGCTAGAGCGATAAATGAAACACAGAAGATACGAATTTGATGGTAAGCATGTTGTTTTATACACGTTGGCATTCTTACATTGCCTCAGAGCATTATGGCAATACAATGCATAATATCGCAATTACACAAATGAATCACATTCCATCTCACAAATCAATATTTGCTGAGAAAAACTGAGAACCTATATAGCCAAGACCCACCTATTCATAATGAGAGATATTGGAGCGCCCAGTATGACGTCTAGTAAACAAAGTCCTGCATTCCAAATAAAACAGACAGCTGCCATTCTGCAAAGTTATTGCTTGATCTTTATATCAGTTTTTGCCAATTTATGACAGCATCATTGCAACATATTTCAAATCAGCAATAAGCTGATTTACACCTTTAATATATGTAATTCAGATGTTGGTTAGGCAAACAGTTTTTGAGATTTTAATATTTTTTCATTCAATTAGATAAAAGCTGTACATCAATGAGTGAAAACAGCTGCCACAGTGAATTCCCAAGATGGCTTTTGGGTGAACTGAGTTGCCTTGAAAGGCTTTGAAAAAGCCACCAAATTAAGATAATTTAAAGACATCATATTACTGTAGCAAACAAGCACTGAATAGACAAGAAGTGTCTTTAGAGTTCAGTATTCTGTTCTATTATTTTTCCCATATCATTGATCATATTACTAATTATGTTTGCAAACAGTTCTGTCTATTTTCTAATTAGAGTTTATCTATCTGAGGTAAACTAGAGGTCATACACACAGAACCGATTCTTGTGTACATCTTTGGCCCCTGTGCCATGTTGTGTTTTTCAGCAACATTTTTATCAGCATCATTTGTGTCAAGTTTGGACTGTTTACTGTTTGTACTCAGAGAGTTAAGGCTCAAAGAATTTCTTTGTTTTCCCAATAGTAATCACATATGATGGCATTCATCCGCACTGTCCTGTCAATACAGTCAATCTGACATGTTGTGAAGACAAAACAAGAGAGTCTCATCTTGATAAGTTATTAAACAGTATTTTCATCAAGCCCCCTTTAAGTGAATGAATGGCAGATAATTCTTCAGCATGTCTGCAGATAAATTATTTCACATGGATCGGGGTTTTCACCACATCAATCTCTCATAACTAATTTCATTATCAGTGTTTATTTCAATAGCCAAGATGTGTAATCCGCCAAACAGAATGACAGCGGTCTGTCTTTGAACATGTTTCTGCCAAAAAACAAAGCAAATTTAATAAAAAGCAGAAATTATAGGGAAAAATATGTAATGAAAAGATTTTCTTGGAAGAAATTCACACAATGGGACAGATATGGCAGTGCAATTTGGTACAGCTGTTTTCTGTTAACAACGTTATGGCCGTGTGAAGATATTTTTTGTTCTTCTGTTTTGTACATCAAAGTGAGGGAGCCAATTAATTTAGAGAAGTGTCAAATACACTTTGGGACTGGACCATGACAACAGTTAACAATAAACAATGTGTTAAACCGTGTATTTATCTCCATTAAAAATTAGATTGATTGAGATGGGCAAACACATCGGCAATAAATACCATTGCACTATTCAGAATTGTTCTGATTTATTGTGATATAATGCAATTAATCTCAATTGTAATTCACTTCATAAAGAAACATTGTAAATGACATTTAAAATGCTTATATACATAAATTACCATTTCTTCATTTAGCAGGCAATTTTAATCCAAATAGACTTACAACAGAGAAACAAATGTTATCTAGACTTCAACGTATTCAGAAGAAAATTGGAGTAGTGCTTGTCCATGAAAAACGTGTAGCATTTAGCGGGTCCTGAAAGCTTAAATTGCAAACCATTTTTATACTAGCCAGAGGGAATGTTGAAATGTGTTAATTTTTTGTAAACATTATTTAAACATGATAAACGTTTAATTGTCAGTCCTATATAAATATAGAACATGACCTTTGCATTTTTGCCAACATCAGCCAGTCAGTATATAACTTCTTTTTCTTCTATGATAAGGCCATAATGTAGATTTTATTTAAAAGATTGTATTTAAAGATCGGTAACATTTTAAATCAGTTACTGTAACATCTTTTCCACCCAAGAAATATTTTTTCCACCCTTGAAGGATTAAACCTTCACACCTACCCACCTACCCACACACACACACACACACACAAAGCTTATCTGCCAGACAATCGATGAGCACTGTCGAGTGTGTGCTTCTCTACGCCTGCACACCTGCCAGAGCTCAGAACACAAGAAGTGCAGAGCTCTCCAGAAACAAACGTGCACTTCACTAGCCTCATGGATAGCTTGCAGTACTGCTGTGAAGCCAATATCAAACGTGTGCAGATCTTTATATAGAGACATTTGTTTTGCGACCAACAGGGCTTCCTGGCAAAGGCTAGCAGTCAGCAGTCCCAGAGCTGCTGTAGTCTCCTCTAGGCCAGGAACTGAGGACAACATACAACAGATGCATGCATCCTAACTTTATTGGTTAAACAGCATTGTGTTGTCTTAGTGTTTTCAGTGTTGGTACTAAAAATAGCTTTGCGATGCTAAATGCTGCAGTGGCATGCAGTGAACATTATTTAGTTGTTTAATACCATTTAAGGTACGGAGGAGTGGCTAAATCAAAGACGTTTTGGTTAACACTATTAAATGATAATAATTAAAGAAGAAAAAACATAAGCATTGTGTTAATTGCTACAGTGCCCCGGGTGACATGATTAAAAGGCTAGTTCACCCAAAAACGCAAAACCATTTTTGTCATAATTTACTCACCCTAATGTTGTCCCAAACCCCTAAGACTTTTGTTATCTGTGGGACACAAAAGGAAATGTTTTGAAGTATATTCCTGCTGCAGTTTTCATAGTAGTTCATTGTGACCACATCTGTCAAGCTCTAAAAAGACATTGTGTAGTATTCACATGACTTGTGCACTTTATATGCATCTTCTGAAACCATATAACTTTAAATTTGTCATTTTTTTTGAAAAACTTATGTATATTTAAAACTACAGCAAGAACACATTGCACATAATTGTATTGTGCCAAGTTTAAAGCTATAGAAGTGCAAATAAAAGGAGAGTTTTGGTGGAAGGGTGATCCTCAGTAAACAATAGCTTAAATGTTGTGTAATAACATGGTGTGCCAATGTTTTCTATCTGCTGTTGCTCAAAGACTAGTTGTCATCAGGTGATCCATCAGTCTGTCACCCCCACAGCCTTTGTTTCACTTTCTTCACCCATAACTTTCTTTCATCCTTGTTTAAGCAATTCTCTTTCATCCTCTCCCTCATCACCTCTCTTTCTTTGTCACCTTTCATACTCCAACTTCATCCTAGTTTGCTTCCTGACCATCCAACATCCTCCACATACGTCCTGCCCATTTCTTTGCATTTTCCCAGATAGAAATAAGCTAACATAGGGGAAGTTCAGAGAGCTGGATGTCAATGTTTATTTGCTTCAAGAAACTTCTTCTTCAGCCAAATTCCATCTGGCCCATACATCATTCATTACAGTTCAAAAACGGGGTGCCTTGGCAATCTCTGTACCCTTCAACTCCTTCACTGTCCCTCAACATTTCTGCTTAGCTTGCACTTTTAGCACTTCCTCAGCTTTGAGTTGTTTGCTAATATGCTGCAAATGAACAAGGGCCTCATGTGATTAAAATGCCGCGATACTTGTATTGACTGTTAAACACTGGACATCTAAAACTTGCTCAAGTAAGTGGAACGCTAATGAATGTGAAGCAGCACTTCTTGTTGCGGTGTTGAGAGCAAGGTCCAATATTAACATTCACAAAGTGTCAGAGCCAAGAAAATTGGCTTTTGCTTACAGTAAATTGAGATACAGTATCAGCTTGCCCATAACTTTCTTAGGAATTACAATTCCTTTCTTAAGAATTATATTATATTAGGAATATAATAATCTGTGACTATCACACATTTTTTCTCTTGGAAGCCAGGAAGTTAAACACTTTCCTGTTATTGTTAAAATTTAAAGATATCAGCAGTACATTTTCCATAATTTTTTATAGTGTATGGACAATAATGATAACTATTAAACTTTAAAAATGTTGTAAATGTAAAAGAATGACGATTTTTTACATTCTTCAACTTTATTTTACAACCCCAACTATGACGATACAAGGAGTTAAAGAGCTGGGATCACTTTCAGAGCATTTTTTTCCCAGCTACCATTAACCAGACAGCCAATCAAATCATTTTAATTTAACATTCTAGTTTAAAGGGCTCACACGTTTACTGCAGCGCACAAGCTTAGGATAAACATAGCTTTATTGTGTAATGGCGTGGATAATAATATAGTTATGGTTATAGTTACCTTTATAGTTAATCGCTCTTGGTGTGGGCCTTAAGCTACCAAAGCAAAAATTTGAGAAACATCCATATCCCATAGCACAGCTTAAACTGGTTGACCAGTCTAACTACCTTAGACTTTTACAACCTGGATTTCCCAGCAGGGTTAATGAAAGGTCAATTCACCTGGACATCATTGCAATTCATCAGACCTCAAACTAGTGACATGTGAGGACTCTTTTAAATGATTTTTTCCTATTTGAAAGTGAAAGTGATATGGTAACCTATACCTGAAATGTGACCTCTGCATTTAACCCATCACTGGTGAGGAGTGAACACACACTGCAAGTCATCCACACACACCTGGAGCAGTGGGCAGCACACTACTGCACCCGGAGAGCAAACTGGGTTGGATGCCTTGCTAAAGGGCACTTCAGTTGCTACCTGCCAGTGCTGGAATAGAAACAGCAACCTTCTGATTACAAGCCCAACTCACTAACCAGTAGGCCACAACTGCCCCAAATTTACATATTGCAAAGTAAACTATCTGATTGCTTCTCCACAGGTATAAACGTATAGCTCATTATTGAATCTAAACCGCAGATAAGGTCGCAGTGCTGTGCATCGCAGCCGTTTGATCACATGACAGTTCCTCAACATTATCTCCATGGTCTCTGCAACAAACCAGGCAGGGACAAACAGTAGGCAACCTTCCCATTCTCTTTTATCATCTCTCTTTCAGTCAGCAACTGTAAAGTTATGAAGAGAAAATAATAAAGCCAGAACGCACACAACAGTCAAGTTCAGCGAATCTGATAGGTGCTGGAGTTTCCTTTCACTTCGTCTTCCTTCATTTCTCAGTTTGCTGCACTCCCTTCATCTCACACTTTGATCACTGCCACTGCCTCTCTCTGTCTCTCTCTCCATCTCTCTTTCTCTCTCTCTTTGATCAGTATCTGGCACTGTTGCTCATCTCTGCCCTCATTCACTGGCTCCCATCTTTGAGATTTTTACAGTCAGAATCTTTGCTGCTTATATTTACATTATACATATGTTCTGAGCAGTTGCTTTCTGAACAGGATCATTTATTAATTTACTTCCCCAGATCAATGGACCACTGTAATCGACTTGATTAAAGTACAAGATAGTGTATGTAAACTGGATGAATGAAAAACTCATAAATAGTAAATCCCATCAACTATTCAAACCAACTATTGATGTATAGCTGCTAATATATATATATATATATAAATAAAACAATATATATAAACAACAAGATTATTGATAAATATTAATATTGTATTATACAAGGGTGGCATGGAGGTCTGGACAATGGATGGATGGATGGATGGATGAATGGATGGATAAGTGATCAAAAAGGGGATTTGAAGGTTACCACGTTTAGATGTTTATCTCTTTTTAAGGAAGCTGTTCTGTACCACCATGACTAAGCACAACAGTAGGGGACAGGAAGAAAAACTCTCATCTAATTTTAAGCAATCAAATCTGTAAACATTTCATTATTTAACTACAAAGAGATACTTATCTTAGAGCTCATAAGTATTCGACATGCTATCTAATGTAGGGTTAATTAAATCACCAATTAAATTGTATTGCATTTGAATTGCATTTATTGAATTGTTTAAATGGTAAAGAATTGTTTGATGAAGCACAATGTGATACTGTCTCAAACATTTTTGATGATTGTGAAGTAATAGTAAAAAGTTTATTTGTAAATGTGACAGCGCTTACAAACAGCCACTAATTTGAAGGCACCTTGGCTCTGAAAAGGCGGTAGTCATAGAAACAGCGAGACAAAAAGAGACAAGGATGGTAGACACTGAACAACAGTGACAGGTCATTTCTTTATAGGTCTAACCCTTGAACGACAGCTCCATCCTTTTGAGTAAAGACATTGCTCCTGTAGAGAGATGGAAGTTTTCAGAAGCTCACTCTGTGAGAGAGCCAGTAATGTGTAATGCTGTGAGAGCTTGTATATTTGCTTGTAGCGCGTCTGTTTCTTTTTAATCTACTTTACTGTTTTTGAACTTGTGTAGCAAGTTCAACATGCTTTACACCCAAAGGAATATTTTAAACTTGGAAATTGCTCTTTCATAGCTTATGCAATTTAGAGATTTAGAGTTCCTACCAGCGTTGGGTATCTACAGGGTTCTAAAAATCTAAAAAGGTTAAACAACAAGCAAGCTAGGGAAAAAGAACATTCCAGCTATATAGGAGCACAATAATCTTCCATTGGGAGGTCCAGGAGTATTTAAGAGTTTATTTGATTGTGTTTGATCATTAGCTCAATGTGATTACAATGTGATTTTAACTAAACACTAACTTAAACTAAAAACTTGAACTGTTCTTAGTCATGATAGAGTATCTGCTGGAAAAAAATACAACTCAAAATAGAAAACAATTAAAAGAATATAGTGAACATACAGAACTACAAAAAAGGGTTCATTGTACAGCTAAGATAATGTTACAAACATTTTGGTTGCAGGAGGATTGAATGAGATGAAATGCTGAGGTATTGAGTTCTCTGATTTTTAATTGTAAAGAAATCAGAGAACATTTTATGACATTGATGAGATCTCCTCTAAACTTTGAAGGAGACATAGTAAGTAAAAGCAGATTAGTAAAACTAGACAAATAAACCTCTTATAGTCTCATTTCTGTCCAGGAAAGATGCTTTTTTATATGTTAGCTTGCCAGGGCTAGCAGAATGCTTTCAAACCCAAATAATTATTATAATTAATATAGTTGCAATTATAAGTAACATAAATGCTACGAATGCTGTTTAAATGCTACGAGTGAACAAAGGGAATAACATCAAACATTTCCAAACATTATATACAAGTGAGAAATTCCAGCCATTCATCCAGGTTTCAGATCTTTTACTAATTAGTAATTATCTACTTTCTTTTAACAACTTGTAATTAGCTGTGGCAGATGTAATTAAGAGTTTAGTGGAAAGATCTGAAACCAAAAGGATTAATTTCATCTCGTCTTGGGATAATTCTACAACCTAAACTCTAAAACTTTAAATCTGCCTTTAGCATGTTGATAAAAAGGGGATCAAGTCTCTTGTTATCCTGTTTATTCTCAGATAAATGATGCAATCTCTGATACAAAAGAAAGCAATGGAAGAGCTGTACTTTAATGGAGAGAAAACTTCCAAAACAGAGAATGCAGTAAAGCATAGACGAGCTGTAAGTGTTGCAGGGAAACTAACTAGCTGTCAGCAGTGAGACGCTTTGTGGTTTGCTGTCCAGATCCTGGCAGAAGCTGGAGAGAACGGAAAGGCTTAGCACACAGCCTTCATTATTTTTGGTTTACCTGAGCACTGGGGATTTACAGAAAACAGCCGAATACTCTCTCTGTTGACACCAATTAGTCTACAATCGTTCGAATGCCTGAAGTAAAAATCTTTTCAGTAAATAATGACTATCAACAGAGCAGAATACCCATTTCAGAGTAATTGTAATCTCAGAGTAAACGCTCATTACCTGATGTTATCTTGGAAAGTGTTAGCAGTTGTTTTGGGGACAAAGTTAACAACCTAAACAATCCAAAGAACCAAAGAAAGCAAAGAATAAAAATGATAGAAAAACAAACTCCTTTTGGGGACAATCAAAAAAGTTAATTTGTTCAGCTTCTAAAAATACAATGCTGTTTTATCTCACCTAAATACTCTCTCACCAAAAATACAAATACTGTTTTAACTCACCTAAAATTATCTGTGATTTTCTGTTTTTCAAAGTTTAGATAGATTTAAATCTATAATATGTGGTGCTTCCACAACTTACCTCCACAATGCTGGGCTTTTGTAGGTGGTGGCTTGGTTGTTGCCATGTGTGCTTGCTAAGGTACTCTGAGTGTTGCTATGTGGTTGCTAGGATATATATAAGGGTTTTCTTACTGGCAAAAGTCAAAAGATCACATCTCAGATAATTAAGGCCACTTAATAACATAAGCAACAATAATTTTTCTAATTCAATAACAATTACATAACTAGCAAGGCATGTTTGTTTCGTCTGTTTTAAAGTTTCCATGTTCAATAGTAATTGTGTGAGCGGCTTATTGTTTTGTCATCAAAAGCAGGCTCTTAAATCATGGGCAAACATTTGATTTCTATGCTGCACACAAACCTGTTGATTTCACATTAACCTTTATTAGTAAATCTAGTTCTGTATGGAATCTGAACATGATGGCTCTTGACAGACTGCATATCTGTGTTTGCGTGCCTCATCTGTGTGCTTTGGCTTGAATCTCTGTAGCTGCACCCACCTGGATCTGTTAAGTGATCTGTCATAAACAGGCTTTGGTTATGACAGCATAGTTTATCACTAAAGGTACTAAGACAGGCACTGAACCATTTAAACAGGTTTTAGATCTTTTAATATGTGACTAATTAGTGACAGAAAAAAACTGTTAAAAGCCATTTGCCGGGTTTTAAAGGAATAGTTAAAATAGTTCAAATAAATGTTCTCATCATTTACTCACCCTCATGCAGATGTATACGACTTCCACATACAGTTCTCCAAACAGCTTCAGGGATTAATAAAAATGAGATTTGAAGTTATCTGTGCAATGCTTTAATGTGCTTGTTTTGATTTCACTAAATACATTTGAAGCTTAAAATAAGTTTAAATATTAATTGCGTGCTCACACACTTGATATGTTTTAACTTTTTATTGTATGAAAAAGCATGAACATTCTTCAGAATTTCTACATTTGTGTCCCACAGAGGAAACAAATGTTCTGTTTTAGGAATGACATAAGGTTGTAAAGTAAATGATGACCTAGTCAACTCTTCCTTTAGGAAAACAAGACAGTAAACATGACAAGAAGCATCAGGTTGATGTCTCGTGGTGATTATCTGCATCACTGGTCACATGCTCCATCATTCACCACCACCTCACATCCCAGAGGGCTTCTCTGAAGAACCAGGACATAAAATGACACAATCACTGCATCTGTGAGGAGTTTCACGCATCGAGCAGCAGATGTACTTTATGAGGTTTCAGTTTATGATGAAGTCACTGAGGTGAGACTTGAATCACCACATAGCTGTTCTGTTGTAGACAAAACAAGACCATAATAGTTGTGTGAATCATTTACTTATTATGCACATCTATTGTGACTCACATACAAAGCCTTTGAGGTAAAATGACCATAGAACTTTCCTGTCGGTTTCCACTTTGAAGCACTAGCGAGTAGTTATTTACCTCTCATTTTCAAAGCACACTCAATACAAACAACCCTTGTGAGGGCATGTTTCACTTTTTACTGGACTCATGTAATACAATGTAATACAAATACGATGTGGTTACTGACTGCCACTGAATGTGCTTTTTGAGTGACTGGAACATAAATGGAGATCAAATAGAGACTTCTCATCTAGAGCATCCATGATATCTTACATTATGTTCAGATTTACTGAGATACTACACTCATGTTGTGTCAACAACTGTTTCAGTTTTGCTTTAATCCTTCTGAAGAAATTTTTAGGAGAAATACCTGATATGAAGTTAAGATGACGTTAATTAAAACAAATCTGAGAACACACTAAAACTGGCCGAGCTATGAAAGAACAAACTGAGCAATAAAATTCTCTTCAGGGAAAATTCCAAATTAAAATTCCAAACTAAAGCTGTAATTAGTCCCATAAACCAAAAATCACAACATGAAAGTAACTAGAATTGGTGTATGATACCATTTTTTCAAATCCAGGATTTGTTCATTAATCTCTCAACAATACAGTACACCAGTGCATTTTTCCTCATAACTCTAGACTTCTCCGGTATGTGATTACTTTTCAACTTGTCTCCCAACCATTTTTTTCCATGTCTTTTCTGTTGTCAGTCTGGCAGGGGAGACAGGTCTCAGGGGAGATGTATTGCTTTAGGCTGTACAACAGCAAATTTACTCATTTTTCTCCCTCTCTCTCTTTCCCTGGTTCCTCTCTTTCTTTAACAGCTCCTTTCATCTCATCACCCACCTGTCTGTTTGACTGACACACTTTCAAGTTTATTTCTGTTGTTGGAGTTCGCAGTCACGCACAGAAAGTCCCAGAGTAAATATTTGATCAAATCGCTCACCTACATGATTGTAATTCTTCACTTATTACTGCATAAGTTTACCTCTGTTATTATGCAAACAGCTTTTGTCATAACAGTAATTTTATGAGTCTGCCGGATGTGACAGTAGCATATTTAGCAATGACACTGGCATGCTAAAATTAGAATCATTGTATTTGTCTTTTAACTTAGAGAAGGTTTACTTTAAGACAGTGGGATAAAACATCTCAGAAGAGATTCATATTATTTTATTCTTAAAGTGGGAAATTCAGTTTAAAGATGGAGAGGTTCTGTAATATTTTGTAGTAATAACCTCATAATAACCCAAACAATTCTACTGTATCTACTGTACACACTGTACACTGTACACAAAGCTACTGTACATATTTTCTATCCATATTTTTTCAAATTCACGGCGACAACATTGCAAGGTCTGATGGCAACCATAACAAATGTCATTGGTTCCCATATTAGAGTTGTCATCAATTGCATCATGTTTGAATACATGAGTATAAATAAATATGAATAAATGAGTATTATTGAGTTCAGATATATAAAGTTCAAATAAGTATAATTTGTGATTGTAAAGTGGGTGATTTTATGTAAATAATAACTTATCGGTTAACCAAAAAAGACAATTTAATGAAAATTCCTATTGAATGATTCAAAACAATAGTGGTACAATTTAAGTGTTAAAGTGAGTTATAAAAGCACCCAAATTAGAAAAGGTATACATGGCTCACTGATCATTTTTGGTTTTGGTGATAAAGCAATTCAACATTTAAGCAATTTCACAGTAAAATCATACATGGCATACATAATACATGGCACCTCAATTCAATGTGTTCCTTCTTTGATATTTCTTTTGTCATAAATAGCCAACACAATTTAAACTGCCAGCATCCATTTTTCTTGTTACAAGAGGCAGCAAAGCTTTGACATAGTTATCACCATAACAACCAATGCAATTTTGTGAGTATGCCTGATTTATCATAAAAACAAAGAAACAAAAATTTGGATGTGTACACATGGCTTTAATTGTAAAAAAAAAATAGCTGTGTGAACAATCTTCAGAACATTGCCTTCTGTGTTTTATGAAATAAATACATGTTTTAGGAAGGCCCCAGAAGAATGTTTGGTTCTCAGAAACGATCTGGAAATGTTAGCGTTTGGTTACAAACAAATACTTACAAAGAGCATTCCAAGCAGGTCTTATTTGGTTCCCAAACTGGAACCATATGCCAACATTAGGAGAATGTTCTTTGTTGTGTGTGTGTGTGGGAGGGATTGACTGAAAAACAGCTGACTTAGACTGAGGTAGCATCAAACCTGCATACCAGTGTCCTCATCATAACAGGAACACGGCACTAGACACGTGACATTTACCGACCACATACAAAAGATACTAAGAGGAATGTGTGGGCTGATATGAATCAGAAACAGATGTAATGCAGGTACGTTTCATATCACCTTGAATCAAATAAACAAGTCTTCAAGAGTTCAGGAGAAGATGCCATGATGAAAGGAGCTATGGGTGATGGTTCAACATCCTGTAAAGCTAGTTTACCACCATAATCAACAGTCTTTTATTGGAAATGAAAATGTTTTACTTCTAAATAACACCATATTTAGATAAGAAAATATTAAAATGACCTAAGCCAAATTCGAATTCCACCTGCTTATATGCCACCTGCATATAAGCACCATATGCTCACTGCCCACCAGGCCACACCTCTGACATTCATATTTTTATTTGCTTCTGCTGTCCTTCAACTCTTCAAAAAGTCCTCTATACAGAACACTAGAAGCCAAGCATCACAAAAACACCATGAGCACAAAAGTAAAGTCATTATATAAACCAACAAGGCAAGTCAAACTGAACTTCTACATCTAATGGTCCATCTAACAATTTTATGCTACTGTAACAGCTTTAAAGTAAATCATGACTAACACACACATACACATACACACACACACATATATAATGAATTCCATTATAATTTTCCAGTATAACTTCAAATAATATTTCCAAAACAAAGAAAATGCATTCCAAAGAATGATGTTAGAGAGAAAATATTCCAACCAAAATATGAAGATAGGTATAAAGATAAGTACTATGTATTTACATTGTCCTGCCTCCATACATTTTATATATTTTTGGTTGCTGTGATCTAAGTAGGATTTGAACTGTGGTCAGCCGTGCATAAGTACCGCTGCACTACATGTTGATGTGCACCACCCACTAAGCCACGGCTCCAACCTGCAGGAAGTGTTTAAAGTGGCTTTTGAGATTACACAGTTATTAATGTTTCAATTTTTTCCTACAATGTAACTGTTTTGGGTTCTCAGTTCTTTAAAGCACTAGTACACAATAGTTTACTTAAAATATGAATCTGTGACAAAGAGCATTTTATTTTTAAGCTTAACAGGTTTTATTTATGTACAAACATATTGTTGAACCTGCCAAATTGTTGTTGGTGCTGTGAATGAGTTATGTGTTTTGGTATTCCAGTGAATGTGGGAGAGTCTTAGACAGAAGCTACTTCCAAACATGACATCTAAATTGTTCGCTGTAAGTCTTAATCCAGGATATGTGGTGTGCATCAGTCACCTGATGAAAAGCAGTCATTTTAGAGGCTATAGCTGTACCTCTCTGGTAACCTCTCTATTCTGTGGGAAATGTGCCAGTGCTATGGGCATATTTTATATTTACCCATATAAATAGCTTCTTACCATTCTATAGGAGAGAAAAACTTGCAAAAAATGACAGGCTGCGTTTGCTCAGACCTCATCAAATGCTGAGCAAACATGAGTCAGATTCAGACTTTTCTCTCAGAACGATGGATAACTCATCCGAACAACCGACTGTTTGAGCGCTAAATGAACAACAAGGCATTTGGATTGGTGTCAGGGAAAGGACATGCTGTGATTAATACTTGATGTTGTTCTGGCACCATTTCTTCCAAAAAGGCAACTCCAGCTGGTAATGTTTCAGATTCAAAGGGGAGCATCACTTTATTTGCCAGCAGGGACACATAAATTACTTTAGTGAAAGACGTTTTCATTTACTTTCCACAGAGGAGAGATAAACTCTGTGCAACCTTTTTGTAAATTTGACCAATATATTATATTTCCATTGTGCATGTATGTACATTACATGTGTATCTGTTTAAAGTAATTCCACTGTTTTTACCTGTTGTGATTGATGACATTTCTTTTATATACACAAAAGATACCTACTTCCTGGTTTTATTGCGATTTATCCATGCATGTTGTTACAAACAGAAAAAAGTGTATTTTTTCTTTCATCAGTATGTGATAACATGAAATGTCACACCCTTGAGACCACTTTTCACCATCCAAGCACATTTTAATGAATAAAGCCCTGCCCTATAGTGCCCTGTTCCTGCTGAATATCCTGTTTTACTCCTATCATTATCACATTACAGAGGAGAAATATGTTATGAACACTTTCATGTTCATTATAATGTTCATAATCAAATGCAATGGACTGATAATAAACATTAAAGACATTCAAAAACATTTAGGTATTTGAACATTTAGATATTTTGTAATTACAAAATGTTGATAATTTGATAATTACATAATTAATATAATCTGATATAATTGTATTTAGGCAAGTATTACAGTTAGTAGATGACAAGCCAGTTTTTAATGTTTAACAGTATCTACATAAGTTTTGGGGAGCTGCTAACCTCAAACAGCAATACTACAAGCTTTGCTTTTCAACAATTATGTTGTAATTTACATACCAGAATTTATCGGTGTACATTTTACAGTTCAGGTTTCAGTTTGTTACCCTAATTGAGATCTACAAGGTTTTTGTGATTTCCAATTTGATAGCAGAATTATTCAACTTCATAGCTACTTTTTATGCATATCTTGTAATGTACTTTTGCAAATGGTACTTTGACTCCTTGACACTATTCTGTAACCTTTCAAAACAACACCTTTATGTGGTTTTATTGATATTTAATACAACAAATGTAGCTTTTCAAAGCCTGCAAATTGTGACAAAGCTCTATTGGATCGTGTGAGGTGTTTTAGACAGGTACGGATAGGCAGCGCACAGATGTACTTGTTGGCTTTAAAGACCAAACATAATACCAAGCCAAGTCAAACAGACTTTAATAGGAATGAACCTTGTCTTTGGCAATACTTAACTCCTCCCTTGAATGATAGGACACACAATATCCCTCCCTATTTGGCTCTGAAAAGACTGGAACAGGTTATCAATTTTAAACAAGGAGATAAACTCAAAACATTCCAGACACCTTCTGGTCAGGATCTGTCAAGTGGTTTTCCACCAGTCTTCTTCATTAGTGGATTAATGGGCTGTCTGGGAGGTTCCTGGAGAACTTGTTTCAGGTTTCTGTGAGGTATATCAATATATTACTAGTTATACAGTCAAACACTTCAGATTTAATACAACTGTCAAGTCCTCTAACCCTAAGTATTACATTTCATTGCACACAGTTTGTGCTAGCAACTTCAATATACTTCAAATCTTATGGTATTAGCTTTCTAAGTGATCATATGTTCAATCGTTTTATACCAGCCTAACAGGCAATAAAATGGGTGAAAAAATCATATGAACTTATAGAAAGGACCCAGGCTGTATATATTGACCAGAATATCACAGAGATTTGGGATTGTTCACCCAGAATATTCTAAAACTATTTGGCAATACCCTAGCAATCTCCCAGAATGTAAGAGCAACCAGATATTAACACAAACACCACAGAGCCAGCTATAACAGTACACAGGACAAAAGAACACATAGCAACCTCATAGCAACACCCTACCCAATCCCAATTACTCGAGTTAACTAACTACGAGTAACTGCATATAAATGTTCTATTTAAAAAATACATGTTTCTTCCTTCTGAATGTCTGGGTGCTTTTCCAGAACCCAAAAACAAGGATATATCTATTTCTTATATCTACCACCTGCAAACACGGAGTTATAAATCAGTCACAGAGACAATCCATTTAAAGACATGCCAGTCTGCGCTTTGAACTGAAGATGAATATGGCCTTTTTCGACACGCAACAGGTCATTACAGTGCAGTAATAAGGTGAGGAAAACATCTTTAAAGGCTTTTTAAGAATGATTAATTGGTCTTGTCTCAGAAATGTACACAGAAAGAACAACAGCTGTTTTCATTTACATTTCTAAGTCAGGAATGTGCGCATGATTTGACAGCTAGTTTTTTTTGCAGAGGTTGAAAAAGTAGGCAAGTTTTTTCGTAAAACTGCAATTCATTCAGAGTGCAATTTTTTTAGAGATATGATAAAGCAAATAAAGCAGAGGTTGAAAAGTAGGCAAGTTTTTTTTCATAAAACTGCAATTCATTCAGAATATGCAATTTATTTAGAGATATAATAAAGCAAAATACTTTTTGCAATACATTTTTTTTTACTATTTAAACTATAGAAGGTCAAGAATGAATGCAGCTAAAGTCAAGGTTACCTCTGTGCTATATAAACAAGCAGGTGTGGAGATGCCCCGTTAAGCTTGTTAATGAAATAATTAGATTTTCAGCTTTTGGCATCTCAGTGGGGCTGAAAGAAGAGCAGCCTGTCTGGTTTTGTTTTGAATATCCCTTATTATTTAATTAGCCAAACTTGAAATGTTTGAAATCCGTCCTCCTGAGAATTTTTACATAATGTAACCTGCAAATATGCGTCCCATGACAAATAAAACACTAATTTATTGGTTTAGTTTTCATGCGTGTTTGTATTGGAGGTCAAATACTAAATGGAAATCTGAGGCATTATACTTGAGTCAGTGTTGTGAAGCTAATGCTTTTTCCATATCTAATAATTTATCCAACAATGTATACATTTTTGTCATTTAAATCTAATGCCATAAAATACCATCCAACCCTGTAAGCTCTTTTTTTTTTCACAAGATGACATATTCAGGATGTATTGAAGATGTAAAGAGAATGTTTTTTTGACAGCACATTTTTAGAAGCGTTAAATATAAACCTTACAATTTTAGGTCCTGTTTACATGACAATGTTTTTAACTAAAAATGGAAAACTTTTTTGTTTTGGGACTGAAAACTCAAAGTTTTATAAATGGATTTCAAAGTGCAAGTTTTTGGAATTGTTGCCTTTTCTTTTCTGTATAAACAACAAAAATGCAAATATGTCAAAGAGATAATGATATGCACATGCGTATACATGTTCAGTCAATATAGCGACATTGACAACTAGCAGCCTGGCATGCATAATTCAGCATTTTTAGTTGTTTACGTGGATCCGTGTGAACGCAGATCGTTTTGACAACGTCATTTTATGTATGTGAAACTTTTCAAAAACACAAATGAAAAACTTTTCTATTTTTCACTACATCATTTCGTGTAAAATGTACCCTTAGATGTGGTAAACGTCTCAACACACTGTAATTAATAATAGCTCCGCAACAATATGTCACTATATGTTAAAAAAAAACACTATACTTCAGTTTGCAGCTAAAATCACAACAAAAAAATACAACTAAAGTAAAATAACTCTTTTTCACATAAAAGCTACATAAAAGTTCCAACTGAGTTTGCAAACTTCTTTAGACCATTTTACCACAACAGACAAATACACTTGCCCAAGACAGCATCATCCATTTTCATGTCATCCCGAGAAAAAATATTGACTAAGTGCCCGGATATAAGACAAAGACTGTGGTAAGAATCGATCTTATGTCATCCAATGAGGAACAAGGTTTAGACTGTTACCATCTTTAGCATTTCAAGAACACTTACATCATTAACGCAGGAGCAAGCACTCACAGTTTGGTATAAAAATGCCTACAAAGGCCCTATTCTCTTTGGTTTTGAAATCGTCCTTCCTGTATGAGTTAGTCACATGATAGTTACCCGCCCACTGTTGTTTTTCTCTTAAATGTCCTACATTGTCAGATTCACTTGATAAATTCAATACACAGCTTTAGGCTTTGTTCCTCACGAGGCTGAAGCGGAAGATTAAGTTTAAAATGGCTATAAATGTTTATTTCAAAGATAGTTGTTTAGCCCTTAACTAGAGCAGAAACTATATAGAGCCTTAATGACCCTTGGGAAAATGAATCTTAAACTAAAAAATAAAAAATATCTGGAATATTTGATACTGACATGTCTCCAGTGCCAGTGCGTGTTACTGTGTAGTGCATATTGACCATGACCCTGAGTGTAATATATAATACTTGCCTTACTAAACTATCAATACATATACATTTTTCATTTTGCATGCGAGTTAGTTTATTATATTAGCTTATATCTGACTCAATACTGTTCTCTTTTTTCTAGGATCAAATTAGCGATAGTGTACACAAAAATTTAATTATTTTCCATTTCCATATCTACTGTTAAATTTAACTCAACATCATTTTATCATGATTTATCATTGTTTTTTTGCAGGTTTTGACAGTTTTCGCACCTGTGATCTTTCTATAGTTGAGCACCTGCGAAAAACACAGTACAAAGCACAACAAGCCACATTTGAACTGAAACAGCTAAAGAGACAAACAGTGCTGATACATCATAAGGTGAGGGGTGAGTCAAGCTAGTTTACTCTGGGGCTGATTTGTCATTTGTGTGGTGAGATATGACAGTAAAATATTCATTAAATCTGCAAGATAGTGAAACCAGTGGACAGATATGCAGATCAAAAGAACGTTTCTGTGCATCCCTGTCACATGCAAAAGACTTTAATCTTGGAGCTGCAATACTGAATTAATTAGTTTTGCATCCTAGTGTGAGAACTGCAAACTCACATGTCTTTGCATGTCTGGATATAAGGGAACGTTTGAGAGTCCTCTGTAATTACAGGCATGTGGTTGTGTTGTCTGGTTATGTCAGGAACCTCTGAATTGATGCGTGTCCAAGTTTAGTGAAGAACATATTGATTATGTTAAAGATGCCGTAAGCAATTTTTTGGAATAACAAATATAAAATGTCTCTATTACCTGAAAGCTATCGCTGAAATATGCGTGGTGAGAAACCACGCTTGTGTCTGGTACAGCTCAAGGCTCTTTAAGCAGCAACAAAAAGTGAGTGGCCTATTACTCAGCATTCTACTTTTGATTGGCTAACTATCCACATATTGATTTGCTTTTGGTGAGTCTGGGATTCAGACGCTTTCTTCAAGGGCAGCAAGCCAAATTAGTTTACCATCTCTATTAAGACCTGTGAATTTGCATTTATTGCCAATTAGAAAATAATGACAAATATTATAGTAACACAGACTATCAATGAGCAATAGAGAGTTTTTCAGCATTTAATAGTCGTTGTTAATGCTGATACAATTGTTCATGTTAGTTCATTGTGCATTAACTAATGTCAACAGCTGCTGATAAATAAGAGCTATACGATTTGTTCACTGTTAGTTTGTTAGTCAATGCATTAACTAATGTTAATAAATCTTAGATCTTTACAATCTTATTGTAAAGTGTTACCAATATTATAATGTTATACAGCAAAAATGGTGTTAAAAGTCTGTATTCATATGTATTGCTTGGCTTGCACTTTGGGGGGACAGACTAAAAACTGAGTGGACAGTGCTGACCAAGCCAAACTATTTTTGTTTTTGTATTTTGTTTGTTGTTTTAATAATTAGAAGCTGCATGCATTAATCAATGTAGCTACAACATGTTTAAAAGCCCACAAACAACACTAAATTACTCCTCATTTGAGTCTTTATGGTCTTGTTTATTCGTATGTGCTGTAATCTACTTATAAATTCCAAACATGTCTGGTTGTGTCTGTATCTGTAAGCAGTTTAGAAAGCTTTTATGGGTTACCCCACTCATGTTTGCTTGTTTGAAATCAGGTGCTAATCTAGCCAACCACTACAGCGGATCTCAGCACCAAATCTCTAAACAGCTGAAGTGAAATTTGTTAATGCCCCTGGCATTACAGTTTACTGAGTCAGTCTTTCTGGTGTGACTGCAAGTTTAAAATGTTACACATTGCACAACAGCTTATGTGCATGTTTTGGGGAGAAGCTAATTTAGTCTGTAATTACTGCAAACCTGTGTTGAAGGTTCCCAAGACACTCTGCTCATAAAGCGACAGTCAGACTAACCAAACACATAACTAACTTCACTAAGGCTGTTTAAAGGGGTAATGTTTTTTATAAACACAGTAATTATCTTATAGAATTTATTATATATCTTACATGGTTTTACTGTATATGTATATTATTTGCAGTAGTATTTATTAAGGCACAAAAGTCCTAAAAAAGTCCTAAAAAAACCCAAGCTGTTATAGTTATGCTAATTTTGTCAAATTGTGCAAAAACAGTAATTTATTTGTATATGAATAGGTTGCATAAAATATTTTTAGTTTTAAAATGAGACAAAAGGAGTCTGTTGTCTATCTGGTTACTGAACTTAGAGGCAAAAAAAAAAGAAATTCCCACAACAAACAAACAGTAGTTTCAAATATTTTGGGAACTCAAGATGTTTCTAATATTTAACTTTTATGATCATGTGCATCCCTTTTGTGTTTTCATTAAAACACACTACCAGTGTGTAAGTAATATATTTCTTAAAGTCTAGTATGTGTGACATGAGCAGACACATTGAAAATGATGAAAATGTTCGAAAATGATGCTTGTGGCATTATGCATCATAATGACCTAAGGCAGGGGTTAAACAAATAAACACACAAAATTAAACTATTAAAACACTATTAAAAGATGATTCATGCAGTCTGTTATTAAATAAAATTTGGTGAAGAAAACATCTGGCAGTGAGCTGGAGAGGCATTGCAAACAGTTTTCAATAAGATCATCCAAATTGTCTGTTTAATGCTGTAGTTTACATAGGGAAGAGTGAACAAAACGTTACAATCTGAAGTCAAAGTGATAACTGATCCCAGAAAACATTGCTCATAGGTTGCGCTCTTAATTGCGTTTGTTGTTTGGTGTCTAATTTGGTTGCATTTAAAGTGTCAACACTGACACAAATGTTTCTCTTAAAATCCTTTCATAGTTTAGGACACTTTGAGTTCTGATTAATTCTGATAATTTCTAGTACAAATCAAAATAGATACAAATAAGATATATGCTGATGAACAGGTGATGAACATATATGAAATGAACTATAGCATAGCCCAGATAGTAGGACAAGTTGGGCATCCTGTTACTGTATTCAACAGAATATAAGACAGAATAAGTATATTTAGACCACTTTACATAGTGATTGCTTTCAGGATGTGAAGAAACTTTCAACCAGCATAAGAAAAAATCTTTCTGCCTTGCCTTTAAGCAAAAGTCTTCATTTGCTGTCAGTTTTTCTCATAGGTCTCTAGAAGAAACAATTGCAATAATAAAGAGATCTCATTTGATTTTTCTTTCCTATGGGTAAACAGCTTTACAACTAGAGATGATCATTTGATTAAATTCCTGGAAAATAAGGCCTGATTCAATTACCTTTAAGGCAAACTCAGAGCTGAAACTGGCTCCCAAACTATTATTGTATGAAAAAGAAAATAGACAAACGGTGAGACAAATTGTTCATTTATGAGAAACATAAAATCTTGCCCTGCAAGAACAAGGACGTCGAGTCAAATTATAAATTACAAAACACCAAATAAAGTTAAAAGCTCATTAAAAATAAACACATTGCTTTAACATGGCAGATATGATTCTCACAGATACAATATTTTGACCAAATCTTGTTTAGCTGCATGATTGTCCAGCTTATTTGGCTTTGAAACCTGGTACAGTACCTTACAACATTTACATAAAGTCTTTGCTGAACACATTGTTCTCTTTACAAACAGTTTGAAGCTTCCAGCTCTGCCAGAAAAAAAATATTCTTTTTTCGCTTCCACACACACTTTCAGACTCATTTTCCAGCTTATTTCGCACTGTGAGCTGGCCTAATCTTTCATCACACTCTCACTGTTCTTACAAATTGAAATTTGCCAAATTGAATCCTGGACTTGACAGGTCCAACCTGAAGGGTTTTTAAATTGTAGTGTTTTCATGTGTGCCATGTGTTTTTAACACAAAGATGAAGATGTCAAGTTGAATTTTGATTTTGGTCTAACATACTCTCATCTGAAAGTTTAAAGCCTAAATATGAGTGTTAGACAGCTGCCACTTTTATAATTTTGTCCAAGTCCGCATTAATTCTAGTGTGGTGGCAGGGTGTGAATGTGGGATGATATTAAGGAGCTATGGCAAAAAGCTCCTAAACTCTAACTTAACTGAACTGTTGTTGTATGAAAAGAGCTGCGTAAACATGCTTTAAAAAGTCTCCTTTCGTGTCCAGACAAAATAACAGCATACTGATTTGGAATGACATGAGGATGAATAAATAATGACAATTTCTTTTAAAGAAACTATTATAGATTGTATTAGAGTCTTGCTGCTTGATTTATCCATTTAGCTAAACTGACTGCCCACAAAAATCATTTAAATGTCACTATTCTTGACTGGACAACTTTAACATTCCTTTGCAATTCTGCATTTTATAGGGAGAATCCACATAGTCTATATATTTTACACAATGTGGATTTACAGGAATTCTTTCATGTTTTTAATGTATGAATCTACATTTACTTAAAAGACTGCAATACAGTTACACATAGCTGACTATCTGCTCATTTATAAATGACTAACAGCCCTTTAATGCTCGTTCTGTGATGTGAACTTGAGCAATGGAGGACTTTGAACATGAAACCGGGATGGCGCTTCCAAAACACACTCGCTTTAGTGAAACGTGGAGTATGGATAAATGGAAAGATCAACATCTATAAAGATAATGAGAAAGAGAGAGAAATAATCCAATCCAAAGAATAAACAGAAAAATTTGGCAAAGAATTAAGAATAAAGTTTAACCTCTTTTGAACTATTGCAATGGCCCGTATAGGGAAGTGCAAATTCATATTCAAAGAATTCATCAAAATTAGATAACATTTTTGGTCTAACTTGTGTTCCACAAAAAAATAACAGCATATTGATTTCAAATGACACAGGGTGAGTAAATAATGGCAGAATTTATATTTTTGCGGGGAATGTGGGGAAATTTTTTTAAATTTTACAATCCAAAACTGTGTGATATGAGAATGTAAACACAACACAGTGAGTTCAAGGGTTAGAAAACAAAGTGCTGCATGCTAACACAAGGCCTAATCGAATGTGCCTTCTACTGATACTACAATAAACAAGGACACACACACCCTTGAGCAAATACAAAAGCGCATATGCTGACTAGGCCTGGCTCAGTGTTGTTAATGACAGGGCAGAGAGATGAAACCAGGTGCTGTGAGGCTGCAAGTTTCTCGTACACAGACTTTCAGAGCATTGTGGGAAAATGCCAAGTCATGTAGACTGACCCCCCACCAAGACTTCCAGCTTTAAGCAAAGCTATTAATTAACCCATAATTCCACTTCCCTTGGTAGTCAGGCGTGTTTCTGAAGCTAACAAAAGATTGTGGAAACAGACAGCTAAATATCTAGAGCTCATTAGTGGAGTTTGCTACGGTAAACATTACAAATACTTACTTGTAATTTGACTTAAAGATCTGAACAAACTCCTAATCCTCTACATAAAGTACCAACATATTCTTATGACAATTCGTAACTATTTTACATTTGAGTGAATTTGTGGATAATTTGCATGAATTTGTATGATCTCATCAGATTTTGCCCCAGTAATGGTCAGGTTTGAGGTGGAGTTAGGGGTGGACTTTCATTCTTGCTTTATTCAAATAATCCACATTAATTAATTTAGGTCACATTAAACAATTTCAAACTAAATAAAGAAGTTTTTACAATGTTTTTCTTTAGACTCATACAAACATCTTACTTGATTATTGCTGTTAATGGCAAAGAATGCCAAAAAAGTTATACGATACACTAAAACAAAAGACAAATAAATAAACATTGGTGATCCATCTAATGTGCCTTTTAGACTTGGGCACAATAATGTACTTCAAAGCGTAAATCGTTTTGCATCTTATATCCTTCTACTTCCCCTTTCTTTTAACATAAAATATTGATTGGGTTAAAATTATTTTATGCCTATTTATTTATTTACTTGGTAATGTAGTTGGATGATACAAAACCTGATCTCTCTGTCTTGGTTTGCAATAATTTGTGGCCAACTGTCCTTTATACCATACATTAAATTCCAACTAAACAAGCAGCCATTTAACTTGGTCATCTACATGTTTCTCTATTTCCTGCCTGGTTTATTGTTTTGTTTCTGCATACAGCATTATCATTTTTTTTTAATCTTCCAGAGAAGTCTGACCCTTATTTAACCCTGAGTTTAGGTATTCATCTTTAAATAACACTTTAAAGGATATCCACTAACAGGACAATAGCAAAGTACACAAAACAACTCTCTTTTGTGAATCCCACAATGGACTGCTGTGCAAACTGGACAGTCATCGCTTGCGTCAAATGATCAGATTAATCAGCAGACGAGGCAGCCGTGACGACAGAGCATCAGTGATAAATCCTGTATAGTCTCAGACTGCGTTGTGCCTCTGGGTCTAAGCTGGTGTGAAGGAGGATGATACTTCGCATTCCTCCAGTCTTGATCTTATCCTGTCTCGCCTTATCTCTTTCCCTCAGACCCCTCCCCCTGAATCACTTCAAGTAATACCAGACAGAGAGACTATTTCTAACGTGCCTATACCTGTTGTGCGCTCTTCAATGGATGGATTTTGGCACAACGTATAATGTGATGACATCAAAGGTGTTTTGTATGTAGTATCTCAGGACTTCTAGATTTGAAGACGCTGTTTTGTACCCAAACACAAGACATGTATGGTAAACAGAGATGAGTGATGAATGAGAGGAAGCCAAACGTCAGGTGTCTCATCTGTCTGGTGCCAGAATAATCTACAGCTCTGTTCCAAAACCTAGTGTGCTGCCTATGTAGGCAGGATTTTAAGGCATATGCAGTAGTCTGACTACTGACTACAAATTCTATGGCTGAATTGCATGCATTCTTTGTGGTGGAGTCAATCCCATAATTCATTAGGGCAAACTCAGTAAAATAAATCCATACTAGATAGATTACAAATTTAATTACAAATTGATTTCTTTTTTTTTACCCAACGTGTGTGTAATCTATTATTTATGCCTATTAGATTATCATGATGTTGTGTTAGCTTAGCAACATGCTAAGAACAAACTATTCAAATCAATTGTGAGTCGAGAGGAATACAATTTGTATGATTCACAGATTTGCTGCCTGCATATAATGTAGACAGCAGGCAACTCACTAAGTTTTGGAAGACAGCCTTTGACTATGACGCATTCCCAGTAATTTTTTACTGTCTTGCCCCAGGATACTCAACTACAGCTGTGTTGGAAAAGACAACAGGAAGAATATCAGCCAGACTGAGATAAAAATAAACCTCCAATTTTGAAAATTTATTTTTTTCCTGTGTGAAACCACATTTTGTGCAAATCTCCAAGCTTTTCTCTGAAATACATAAAGACACGGTGTTTATCATGATCCGACATTTGCATTTATCTTATCAGGGTTATCTCATCCATCACTTGTTAATGTAAGGTATGGACAGAGTTCTCTCAGACAAAAACACTTCCTGGTTTGGGTGGATGCTTTCCACAGATCTGGGGTCAGTGATCCATCATGGTTTCTGAGGAGAGATTATTACACAGGGCAGTACTGATAGCAGGGGTTAAACTCAACCCAACACTCCCTATTAATCACCCGCTCACCCTCTGGAAGACTCTCGGGGGAACCAAACTGCCTGCTCACCTTTCTGCACACCCAGACGACACTTCAGCACTGACTAGTGAGGCATTCGTCTTATCAAAACACTTTTAAGAAGCTAAAACATAAAAAAGGGGAGGGGGAGCAGAGACAATGGAAGAGGTTAGAAAAAGCTAGGAACAGTTCTGCAACAATATGATACTAAATGTGACATTATGCAACATTATGATGCTAAATTATTACCATGGTATTTATGTGGTAGTATAACGTAACACGTATTAGTGAATAAACAATAAGTTATGTTATATAGAATATAAATAATGAATATATAGTACATAAGATAAAGCTGCTTACTTATTTAATTACCAATTGTTTGTGTATTTTGTCACTTATGCCTGATCTCATGGGAAAATGTAACTATTTTATGAGGTGGCAATTTTGTGTAAATTTGTACAATGCAAATCATGCAAAAAGTATGTTTGTTACAAAACAGGCATGGGGAGAAAGCAGAATACAAAGGAATAAGATTGTACGATTTCATACAATTAGCCAGTGGATATCTGGAAAAGGTAGGTTATAAACAGAAACTGGAACAAAAGACATCATGATTCTGTGAAAGACATTGCTATTCCACAGAGCAGAAGCCTTTAACATCTGGCCTGCAGTCTGAATTGGTAATGAGTGATACAGACAACACTTCATCTCTCCCAGGGATGTGATATATGTGTGCACAGGTGCACAGAAAGTCCACTACACGAGTTTCTTCAATGTGGGAAAAATAAGTTTATATTTCTTTATCATTTGAAAGGGTATTTTCTTTTATTTTGTCTCTAAATCGTCCTTGAATTTATGACCAACACAGAGAACATATTACTTTGTATCAAATGGCCCCAGGTAGGCATGTTTGCTCTAATAAATACCAGACCCTAACAGGCAATAGATGCTTTCTGTTCATGGTGTAACAACCTCATCATTCACAATGTTAAAGGGTAGGGTGAAATATGTGAGGTTTTGTCAATTCCTTATCTGTTCATGCAATATTGCTATATGGAATTTGAAAGAAAAAGAGTACAAAATGGTTCTATCAAGCTTCTATTAACCAACCTAGTCAGGCTTCAAAATAAATCCATTGCCCTAGATAATGCTGGTTCTTCAATATTGATCTCAAAGCATTCTTTTTATTACAAGCAGTTTTATTACAATCTGATACACCAAAACATGAACATGTAATTTAATAGAACTTAACACAATCCACAGTGTGACAGGTGGATATTCAATGTGAAATAGGATATGTAATGTAACAAAAAGAGACAAGACGTCATTTTAGTTGTCTGGAGTTGATTGGATTGTAAAAAGCATTCTGTGGCAGAATTGAGACAGACTTGAACGCAAGTTTTCAGTGGAATGTGATAGGCTACTCTTCTCCTGAACTCACTTCTTTAGTTTTATTTGACCGGGATGCAGAGATATTGTCTCCAGTAACCAACAGCCTATGAAGCCTACAGACAACTCAATTAATGTGCTCCAAAACCTTGACAAAACTCTAAGAAAATATAAGCATTCACAACTTAGTCTCTCACTTCTGCCAATACAGATCAACTATTTTTGACATTTTACTGCACTTCAGGTTTTCATCTGTTTTTTTTGACCCAATCAAATGCCCTCTAGATTCTGAAGTGTCCTGCCCCCAACATTAACTGAACATTATTGGTTATATCTCAAAATAAAATCGGATGTCCCATCCTGACTTCTTGTTTCAGTGAAAATTA
Organism: Chromobotia macracanthus; assembly: GCA_036877525.1. Lineage (NCBI taxonomy): Eukaryota > Metazoa > Chordata > Actinopteri > Cypriniformes > Botiidae > Chromobotia > Chromobotia macracanthus. The sequence goes on from JAZGTH010000106.1 coordinate 633,554, forward strand.
TGCCAACGCATGGAACAAAGCTGTGCATTTCAAGGCACTTTGGTGGGTTTTTAAACTTAAAAAACATTTGCCAATAAATCAACATTGTAGAAAGTGAAAGCCAGAGTCCTGGTGGTAAGTAACAATTTTCACACCTTTAAAGAGTTAAAATGGGACCACCTCATGTCTCTAATCATTTCCTGCCCCCAAGGGTTGGTGGCTATGAGAATAGAGATCATGAGATCAAGCTGTGGGTGTAGGGGTGTTTTGGAACGTGTCCCCCCGTGTGCCTGAGGGTCTGTCACCACTATACAACATCTCTCCCATTCAGCCCATACTTGTTTCATTAAACCTAGTTAAGATCTGTGCTCAGATGTGGAAGATCACTGCTGTTGGGAATGTTTGTGGAAAACTGAGCGTCTTTTTCAACTGTTCTGAAATTATTCCAAGCTGTGCACGGCAACCGTTGAAAATATCACCCATTGATTGTTTCTCATTTGGAATCACGTGAGAGGAAAGTGGAAGCAAATGTGTAACAGATGATATCACCCACTGTTTTGCAAAACACATACCATCCTTTATCTGAGTGAGCAGATAAGATATTCTAGAAGTTCTCTTGTTGCATCTTCACTCAGGTCTTTAATTTGCCTGCCAGTAGTGGCTGGAATCAAATTCAAGACACTGGACTACAATGTTTCTGGACTATAATGCCGCCAATGGCCAGAGTCCCCATATGAACAAACAACAGTGAAAATCGGATGCCATTGCAACCAGCCACATATGGCTTACTAACTTACTAACTCATAGGTTAACTAACTTGGGCTAACTAACTAACTTGTCCAGGGCTACATATTTCCATGATCTCCAAGTTCCATTAAACAATCACAGTCAGTTCATCTCTTATTCCTCGCTGATTCTGCGTAAATTGCTAATATTTCTGCACTGTGCTTTTCATAGGTACTTTGCACTGTAGTTTCAGTTTTAATATTACACCTGTTGACCATCTCAGTACTGGAATCAGTATTGACACTGTTTGCATTTATAATGTTCATGACTTTGTACTTTAGTGTTCTTAGAACATAGGAATATTATAATTAGCTTGCATGTTTTGCTAACCAAGTTACTACTATTGCTACTTAAATAGCATTTGTTGTCAGTTTAGTAGAAGTCATTATAAGAAAGCATTTGCAAATAGCATGCATCTGCAAAATGTGTAAAATGTATCTAATTTATCTATGTATCTTGATCTAACCTTGTTGAATTTATATGCATTCATTTTACTGAGGCCCTAACAAAAATGATAGCTGTATTTTGGAGCAGTGTGTATTCCCTGTTGGTGAGTGTGAAACTTACGTGTAGGATTTTCAGCATTCTAAATCCAACAACCAACCGTAGTATGTTTTAATTCACTTAGAAGTAACTTGGGCCAGAACCATACTTTATGTATGTACACAAATAAAAAAAGGCATGCTTAGGTAATGGTTTTGGAAATGTACAGTCCTGTTTAGGTATGCTTTTTATCTGTATGCGTGTTCCTTTTGAATCAAACCCGCATAACCTTGGCATTGTTAGCAACAATGTTGATACATGTCACAACTGGACCTAAACTGGTATCCCATGAACAATCTACAATCTACAAAACATCTTAAAACTGAAACAGACACCATTTAACATCTGTGTCCTAAATCCCACAAAAGATTTTTCTTTTTTGAACACAACTGGAATGTTTTTCTTCTCTTTCTGGGTTGTTCGCAGATGTCTGTGAAAAAATGTAGTTAGTGCCAGACAAAGCAATCTTCCTTTTGTGCTTGTTTTCATACAAATGCCACATATTACCAAAGATTAAAAAAATGAAATTTGAACTTGTTAGCGTAACTTCAAAGGAATACAGTAAAATAGTCCTTAGCTAATAAAATATCAGACTCACAGATGCATTCCTAATATATCTTCCAAATCGGATCAAACAACTGAGTTAAACGTATCCTGGTAATAATGTCTTCATCCTGTGTGGTATTCTGGTATTTGTTACCAAAAAACATGGGCCTCATTGTTCATCTTATGTTAGAGATAAAAGAACATATTTAAAGGAATAATTCACAAAAAATGAACATTTTATCATTACTGTCTAATCCTCATTTTGTTCCAAACCTGCTGTTTTTCCCTTTACACACAAAAGGAGAATTTTAATGAAGGATTTTCCAATTTACTCCATACAATGACAGTTAATAGTAAAGAGAAAATAAAATAAAATAGTAGTATTATAAAATGACTTGTGTATATAATAGAGAGATTTTAAGATACCGATTTATTTAAGTACCGACTTAAATTTCACGTCTATTCCTCATAAAAAGTATCATATGACTTTAGAAGACTTAAAATTAAGCACAAAAGCTGTAGATGCTATGTTTGTTTAGACATTTGTAATGTTATTTGGTCCAGTTTGGAGCTTGACGTGCCACATCATTGTGACCACGTCATTTCATTGTATGAAGTATGTACGAAATTGAGATATACAATAGCCAACAAATGAATTGTCAAAGAATATACATTACCTTTTGGGGACAAGGGCCAGTTTGTTCTATTGGACAGTTTGTGTAAAGCAGAAGTCAGCCAGATGTCTTCACCATAGCTTATTTGAAGATTTTTTGCTCTCCTTTGAAATTTGATTTTAAATGCTAATGAAACATGTCAAAGAATGGTTTTGTCCCACATACAGTATAAGGCCAAGTTTGAACTTTGAAAATGAAAGTCATAAGAAAGACTTCCTAAATTGAATTACCTTGTTGATTACAGTCTGTTTAATTTGATTTCTCCCTCCCAATCCTCTGTCTTTTTTTCATTATCTCTTTCCATCATTTCCCATCATTTGTTAAGCACAAAGCAGCTGATTGGAAGCTGAATGGAAATCAACGTGTTTTATTCATGAACCTAATAGAGAAAGCAATTGATGAGCTCAGCAAAATACAATTTTGCTGAGAATACACAGAACAAAATACACAGAATTGTGAATTTGTGGTTCAGATCAAGGTCATACATTTAGTCCATAACCTTCAGAAGATTCAAATCAATGCCATCATGTTTTATCCACAAGTCAATCTACACATCCTCAGTTGTTTTCACTGGTTTCTGCCTTGTCAACTTTTTTGTGAGAGCAGCTGAGTGGCCGTTCATTGCCAAAGTTGTTTTTAGAGAACGTGTCGTTCTTTTTCTTCAATTTTTGTGCCAGAGAATCAGAGTAACCAGGTCATGGAAATGCATAAAAATCATTACTTGGCCAAGAAAAGTGATTTTCTTTTTCTTTGCTGAAATGCAATTTTGTTCAGAGTAAAATTGTGGCGTTCTACAAAAGAGATCGCAGGACAGATAAAGGATGGATGGACGCATTTTACAAAAGCAGTAAACATATCAGATTGTGCTTAGCATCCATAAGCTAACACTATTATGGTTGTAGTGATTTATAGCAATTTCGACTACCACAGACAGAAATTTTTAGATTTCAAAAACAGACAATAACAGAGGTCACTGCCTTTGGTTAAATCTCGCGAATCCTGTCTGGGTCATACTGAATCCAAAATTCAACAGACATACTAAATTATATTTTGCCTGTATATAAAGCCTTTACAATGTGTGTGCCTGCAGTCTCTATAATAGTGTCTTGAAAATACATTGGTCTTAAGAGTCTTGACCCTTTCATACTGTACTGTGACAGGTCACACACAATAAACGGGCATTAACTGACATGAAGTGAACCCCCCCACACTATAAGGTTACCCTGTGCACATGCAATCATAAATTATATGATCTCTTCATTTGCCATTGGATAGGTGCCTCGCATGAGCAAATCTCTGATAACTGTACTGAAACAAAGCCCTGTTTACACAGTGAAATCAGAGCCTATTATAAAGCATCTGGTAGCCTGAAGACTGGGGCATGATGGGATTGGAAAGGGGCAGGGCTTCGAGGGGTACAAGTTTCTGAAGTGTTTTTGTATTCAAAGATCTTAGATGAAAATGTCAATTATGTGATCTCTCCAAGGGGTTTGGCAGGGTCAGACTAACTTAATACACTCCTTCCTCGTCTCTTCTTGTCTGTCTTTCACTATCAGAGAATGTGAAAATATATATGCTAGATGTCTGGCCGACAAGTCATGTGACAGGGTCAGTTTACTGTCAAGGTGTCATACAAAGGACTGTTTTGTAGAGACGCTGTAGGACAACCTGTAATTCTTACGCTCTTCTTGCACTCATCCCTGGCACAGAGGTGCTCTCTGAAATCGGAAACAATGGAATAACTCGACACCACCAGCATTAACAAATTGGTTTCTTGTTTTCTTCTGTGTCCCAGAGGGCAGAGGCAAGGGAGAGAGGCAGAGGCAAGGTTTAGAGATATCTTCTAGACAGGTTTTCAACATCTTTTGTGCCTCTGTCTGGCTTTTGTGAAGTGCATGTATCATTGCATCTTTCCCCGTCCTGTAAAGAAATGCCATAGTGGTACATGAAAGAAATGTTCCTGTAAAGGCGGAATAGATTCAGATACACACTGTTATTAGCGCCTGACGTTCTCTTTGAATAACGCATTTCTCTTTATTTACGGTTTCGAGAGCCACACCTGGAAAAGTTCAGTCGAGGTGTTGACCCGTCACTGGTGGTTGTGGAGGTAGCATGCGTGCTTGACTGCACTTACTGACAACCCACAAGCATGTTTTAGTCACATCCTCCTATCCGGCCTCAGAAGTACCATTTTGAAATGCCTCAATGGTTGACCAGTCAGATGCGGGGTCCACAGCCACACCAAAAATGATTCAACAACAGTCAGATATTTTTGAATGGCTCACTATGCCTAAGCACAAAAAATGCAAGCTGTATTTATTGTAAAGAAAATTTCCTACAAATTTAATCACCCTCTTCAATGGAGTTTTGTTTTTTCCATCCTTCAATTACATCTGTTTGTCACAATGTAATGCAGGCTTTGCAAGTGTCACAAAACAATTTATGCTAAAATATGCTACACACACCACTGAGTCAAATAATCAGTAATCTTGTTTTGTGTTTCTGATGTCAGACATTTTACGTCAGAACATATTTCATAACAAGCCACTTTGCAGTTTTGTTTCAATAACTGCAGTAACTTATTGGAATCAGTGTCAGTGTGTTTTCTCAGTACAATGAACTCTCTCACAAGATCAAGGAACATTTGGTTCCTCATTATATTCTCTCTACAGATATATTACCAACATTTATAAAAACTAAAGCTAAAAATGGCTAAGAATTTCCATGAAAACTGTTTCTGTGTTTATTATTTTGATCTTTCTGGGTTTGAATAGATATCAGTAAACTTATTTGGGTTATAAAGTATTGAGCTAGAAGATCAGGGCCATGCCTTGTCAAAAAACAGAAGTTATCGCTTCCAGGGAATGCATTCATGCCATTCAAAGAGGCCGGAATCATCTAACACAACAGATGGGTGCCATGAATTAATAAAGGATGAGTTATATGGGGGTGAGAAGTTCTTTTTCCTGAATCACTCTGACAAGTGACTACACCTCTTCCTGTTTGAAGCCCACTGCCTTTCACATAAAAGATTCAATTACATACACGGGTCATGCTGATATAAAAAAATCTTCCTTTCAGTCTTTTGAGTTCTTGTGCTTTGGTTCTAGTCCTGGTCAAACCAAGCACATGATGATTCACAAGTCTTGTAAGCTTCTGTACAATCACTATCATCTCATTCCATAGAGATCATAAAATGGACACGAAAGCTTGTATTAAAAATATCTGCAAACTCAGTCTTCACTCTCTGGTGTCATATTTTACCACAAAATCACATGAAAGAAAATAGAAAATAAAATAAAAATTATTGCATTTTAAAATAGAAAAGTGTAAAATCAAATCAAATCTTTAGAGACAATGAGCAATTGCTGTAATGCATAAACAAATACTTGGTTTGATTATTTAAAAAGCTGCTGATGTTCTGGGATTTTCACACACAATCATCTCTAGAGTTCATATGGTCTGAATAAAGATCAGAGGAGAACAGCCAGACTGGTGCAACGTGAACACCAAACTGGGTGCCACTCCTGTCAGCTATGAGCAGGACAGTGAGGCTACACTTCGCATGGCTCATCAAAATGAGATAAAACAAGATTGATAGACTTTGAAATTGAAAATGTTGCTTGGTCTGATGTCTTGATTTTTGTTGCTGTTGGGTCAGAACTAGGCATAAAGATGGATTCATTGGATTAGGGAGAAGTGTGATCTGTTTTCACGATATTTACAAAAAAGGTTGGATAAAGTGCTCATTTATTTTCAGGACTGTTTTTGACTATGGAATTGGAATGGGGTGGCCAGATTTCTTGAAGCTAGTGGGTGGATTACTGGAGTGTGTGAGGAGAGATTAACATTCCTCCAGGATTTTTAACACTCTGGGTGAGAAATTTGTAACACTGGCCCTCTGTATTCCCCAAGGGAGCTGAGAAATAATCTGCCATCGAGTTTGGGAGAGGTCAGCTGGAAAAGTAGCGGAAAAACCCCAGTCGGAATGAGTACAGCGGATCAACCAATGTCTGCACAGTAGGGAGTGGCATTTGAGAGCAGAAGCTTTTTCATTAACACTACATGAACTTGAAGTTACCAGGACATTTGTTAATTTATCTGAAACATTGATAAAGGGCAAAATGTGACTGGTCTCTAATAACTCCTACTAATGATAATGTTCTTTTCAGCATCATTGGATTAAGATAAAACCCTTCAACATTTTGTCTTCAGGCGCTTTCATTAACACACAGTCAGCTGAGGCTGGAAGTGTAGGGGACGTGACACTCATTAGGGAAAAAAAAACAGCTAGTCACTAATTATCATTAACATGCCGGACAGTCAAAGTTAATGCCCTAACTAATGGGATTAATTAAGTAGTTTTAAGCACCACCTGAAACAACACTCACAATCCATTTGAGCCCAAAATCATGTAACGCAGGGGTTATATCCATTGAGAGCTGGCTGGACAATTGACCAGTATATATTAGAATCAATAAATAATAATAAAATTAAATACCCGTATTACTAAATAATTCAAATAATGAAAAGAATGAGTTTAAATAAAATAGTATTTGATGATATCAAACCAAGGGGTCAGGGATTGGCTGGTTAACATGGCCGTGCTAAATAGGATTTAGCCCCTGATGGTAGAACTTCACTACTACCAGTATTACATAAAGCTGTGGATTACAACGTTTTTGATTTCAAGGCCCCTCATTGTCTGCAACAACATTTAAAGGTGACCCTGCTCACAATTTCAACTCAAAATATTCTAGAGCATGCATGGCTATCTACAAGATATATCTACAATCCTAAGAAATCTTTATTTTTAGTTGTTTTAGTTTATTTTAATTACACTGTTATAATTTTAAGTCATCTTAAGGCCCCTTGGAAGTCTATTGATTCTTCCTGTGGGCCCTGGCCAACTGGTTGAGAAACACAAGCATCCTTCTCCATTGACCATTATTCAAAAATGTTTTAAATCTTAACGTGTTTTATTAAATGTAATCATTTAAATTAAATTAAATAATTAAAACAAAAGTTTATTATGTTTGTTCTACCAGACATAATTTTTGGAGGGTTATTTTAAAGTCTGAGCTATATTCTTTACATAGAAGTTTTAATGCACTTAGTCCACGCCCCTCATAAGTGTAGTACTACAGCACACTTAGTGGAACACATGTTGAGCTGTTGTTAACATGATGCAGTCTGAACGGTGGCTCTTGAGGGTGGTGCGTGACGCTGTACACTTGGGGGTGATAACAGCATGAGGTTTCGTTTAGCAGTGGTGACTGCCTGCCTTCCATATGTGCTGCAAAACCTTATGGTTAAAGCAAGTCTGTGGATTCAAAATAAGCTTTTGCATGAATGTACCGACTTATGTACTGTTTTCTCTGTTGATTTCTGTAATGAACTAAGGTATGAAGGGTGTTTTTATTGGTTTCAAGTGCTGTGAGACTGCTTCAGCTCTTACTCATTAACTTGATTGGTCAAACATATGAATGGGTAAAAAATTATGACAAAAGGTTTAAAGAGGCTCTTAATGATTATAATAGGAGATCTATTGCTGACAAATGCACCAGGTGAATTTCTAAGCCACTCCCTTAACTTGCTTTTTTAAAAGGGTCAAAGGGACAATGGCCTCACGCAAACACACCTGTCCAAACACAGACCGTCACATCCGCGGAAGAGAGAATGACAGTTGTGTGACGGCTAATTTATCGTACACAGGGAAGCACTCACAGAAAACAGCGATTTGAGATGCATCAAGTTTACTCGACTCTTCAGTGTGCTGAGTGAAGTGTGTCATACGGTTCATCCGCATTTCCTCTTCTGTCCACACGTCAATAAAAACGGGCACAACCGTATGCGTGACAAAACAAGGGAGCCAACAGACTGTTTCGTCACTGAAACTGCAAATAACATATTACTTAAGTTGTCCCTTTTCGATGCTGGATTCATTTTTTACATGGATTTGTGGTCGTGCATTAACAATGTAATTGCACTATGTTTCATATAAACAGTACTTAACTAGTTTGTCACTTCCATTTCTGGTACCATCTGTGTATCATGCAGAAGTTACCATATTCACCGGCTCTTAATGGCCATAGTAGGACATGAACGATTGGCTATAACTTCACACAGACAACATTATTAAGCCATTCTAGCACAGTAGTCCCTTGCTAAAAAGAACAGCACACCAAGAATGAAAATTCTGTCATCACAAATTCACCCTCACCCACATTGTGAACCTCAGCTATCGTATGACATCTTAAGCCTTGCAATACAGGCCAACCACATAAAGTACCTTTATGGTGTTGTTTTTTGGGGTCTTTTGATCCTGCTTGGAGCTTGATATTGTCACCATGAAACTACGAATTCGGTGTTCCACAGAGAAAAAAAAAAAACAGAATGTGGATTTGAAATGACTCAAAACTCTGTTCTTTCAATACATACAGTATAGTGTTAAGTCGTGGTTATACTTTTAAAACAGTCTGTATTTTAACATTTGTCTAGCTTTGTTTGATTCCATTGTAAGTGCATTGCTGCAACTGATTTAAACAAAATGAATGACAAGTGTTGGTAATCAGCTGATTTGGCTTAACATGCTTATTGTTGTAACATTGTTTTATTTATTTATTCTTTAACATGCTAAAATGTCACTGTATGATAGTAACAGAGTCCACAGGCTTTATATATGAGCACAAAAACAAAGACCAAAAAATGGTTGAAAAGGAAAAAAAAAGACATTAAGTGCTTACCTGAATGGAAAAAGAGGGGGAAATCATGCTGCGTGGCAAGCATAATTGCTTAGCTTTCAGTGTCAGCAAAATACTGCTGCAGTATGCATATATAAACAGTGAATTTTATAAGCTGTCCATCAGACCAGACATTTAAGATGGAGGAAGATGCATTTCCTACAATCAAAGTAGTAATTAGATTGGTGTGGGCTCAAATTTCAGATGTCCATATGGAGTCATCAATAATGCTTTAATGAGGGATCATTATCAGGGCACTAATACAATAATTAATCTTTTCTGTTCTTCTCAATTCATCACTGGCTTTCTGGTTCGACAGATTACACACCTCATATGCAGCAGGAGAAAAAAAATGCAAATAGTGATGGATCTGCTCTATCTCCTTGTGCCTTTCATCACAGATGCTGTAACCGATGATCAGCTGGTGGAAATGCAATAACAACCATATCTTCTAGTGTTTCTATAGAGTAAACACTTTAGGTAAACAAGTGCATACAATAAACCACACACGCATACAGTCAGAAAAGGGTTGACTATATAGTGTGCTGCCCACTGCTCTGTGTGTGTGTGTGTGTGTGTGTTTACTCCTCACCAGTGATGGGTTAAATGCAGGTCACATTTTGGGTATGGGTTACCATATCTGACAAAATATGTAAGTTTAAGAACTTTCTTTGGTCACCTAGAATAAATTTGAAATACAGATTTGTTGTGAAAGCATTTTATCGTATTTCAGACCAATACATTCTTCTCAAATCAGTGTCAATAAACAGCCATTTTCCAGTGTTACAACTGACCTCACAGAGTGTAACGACTTGCCCTGCTATACAGTTAACATGGGTTAAATGAACTGCAGCCTTTTTCCTAAAAAAATAAAAGGCAGAAATTATCAATAGCTTTATTGCAGCCAATACTTTAGAGTTTGCTATTTAGAAACTGACTTGTAAAGTATTCACAAAAGTGACAACTAGCCCCTATCAGATTATTCTGTTATAGGGAAAAGAAACTGAAAGAAATTGCTCTCTCATGTTAACGCATGACTACTGTATGTAACAGCCTAGAATAATGACAACATCTTGGAAGAATGAAGTTTATCTATTATAACTAAGTTTCACGTAGTCATGTTCCTCAACCGACAATCCACAGATGCATACTATATATGCAGGCCTGCAGTTTATATGTTAAAGTAAATGAAATGTATTTAATTGCTCCCAATGGAATCATTCTGCTTTGATGCAAAAAGGACGCAAGAAAAATATGTTAAAAATGAGCCAAGACCAATTAGTTCATATATATCTAGCAGGTCAAAGTTGGTCATTTCAGGACCTCCCATCAAGAAGTTTCAGCAATACAGATTTGATCAAACTGTGATCATATCATATCTGGAGGCGTTTAGCTATGCCGTTCTTGTTTTGCTTTTGTTGGAATGCAAGACAAGACAAGCAATTATTCTGAGCTTTTGGTAACTTTCATCTGTTTTCACCAAAAACTGCATGACTTTTGTCCTTCCCTGCCGTATTTGTTGTATTCAGACCAGTCTGTACTGAAATATTTCATTGCAAAACAACTTTTACAAGCAAAACTTATTATTTCCGTCCCCGCTGTGGGACTTGAAACCATATCAAAAGCCTGTTCAGCGGGATAGCTTTGAAATGTGACCCACCTTTGCCACCAAGTGGCTAAACACCAGTGAGACTCACATGGCACATCTTGTTAAAAGCCAGAAACAAGCCATTTAAGCACAGTAATGCTCTGTTTATAATGACAAGCAGACTAAATTAAGTTGCTATTCCATTGTAAACAGAGTTTACCTTGTGTGATGTAAGCTGTAATTCACTTTTATAGAAATGCTAAAACCATCCAAACAAGCTGATAGTCAAACATTTAACCAGCCTGGCTGAGGGTCTTTGCAAGTGTAAACTGCAAATCTTTTTCATATAGGTTTATTGAGGTATAGGTATTCAGGTTCAAATGCAGTACCTCAGGACAATAAAATGCCTTACTCAATAACTTTAATACAAGGCACAGCACACTGTGAGTTTTGCCAGGTGCAGCCACAGGGGTGATATAAGCATATTGCTTTGAAACAGTGCATGTACAGAACACAGCAACTGAGTCGTGGATCTTGTCTTAGGAGAGATGTGCTATTACTTTTCTAAGAGATCAGACTTTTTCAGATCAGATTTTTGCCTGGTGGGCAATAAAACAAGAGAAAAAAATCCCATAGACTTACATTGGGGACACAAGCCATTTCCAGCTCATCATAAAGACTTGGGAGTGGATTTTTTTGAATTGGACATAAGCAACCACTTGGCAGCAACCCTATCAACCCAGAACACCCTAGCAACCACCTAGGAACATCATAAAACCCACTTAGAACACCTTAACACTGCATAGCAACGCCCTAGCATTGTGGCGGTGAGTTTTGTAATCAAACGTGTCTGTGCAAAAATGTAAAAATCTTGTTTGCAGAATTATAGTCATAATGGTCAACTAACTGGTTTATGTTAGTCCATTATTTTTCACTCTCAAGCACTCAGCTTCTTGGTGTTTTTTTTAAAAGCTCAAATGGAACATGCTTTCTGCTGTGTAATAAAACAGTAAAATGGTCAAAAGTATGTGCTGCACCTTTCTTGAGATTTACAGTGCCTTTAAACATGTTTACATGTTCTTTGATGTATGGGCCCCCAAGGTCAGAAAGGTGGAAAGGTTATCAAGGACATCCTATTGTTACAACTTTCAAAGAGCCATCTCCCATTGAGACACTTTTATAGTATCACAGGTAAGTCAGACATGTTGAACTGTTGCAGTCAATCTCATAAAGGTTGTGTTTTGAGGATAAAAGGAGATTTTATTCCTCAGGCTGTTTGTTTGTCAGCTTATGTAGAATAATAAAGTTCCCAACTGTCTTTATAAATATCATAATTCACCTCAAAAGCTACAGAAATTGTGGAGTTTTTTGAGCATCTTTAAAGTGTCTTTTTTACCATTAAGATTTTTTTTACCTTTAACAGCATGGTGACATTCATTTTATAAATTAACCACAAACAAGCTAATTCTCATTACTGTATTTTTTTTTTAATCAACACATTAAATTTTTCACAACAAATTACTAAAAGGAAGCATAATGCTTAATGTATTAAACTTTAAAGGGCTTTTAAAACAAAAACTGGATTGTATCAAACAGAAAGTGGAATGATTTTACCAAACAACTGTCAATTCATTACTTTAATAATGAATGCAATAACTTTGGGGCCACGGTATTGCTTATTATGTCCTGTTCTGAATCCATTTCTATCTCCCTGTGGCTGTCAGTAGCTTTTAGTGGAGATTGTGCAGTCTGTCCATGTAGCTCAGTTCTCTTTAGCAGGGTTCATGGTCAAATGTCCGTCTAAAGGGAGCACAAGGGTTCCTCTGCATGACTGGCCCCATCTGTGGTGCAGCATAATGATTTTTTCACGCTGCATTAAGTTAACACCACACTGCCAGCAAGGCAGGCCAAAACCTGGCCTTTAATTGGGGATTTGTGTGTGTTGTGTTTGGTGGGGTTGACTATAAAACTGTATTTAAATTTCACATATTTCATTCTTTTCAGCTTTTCTGGGCCTTATCCACCTTTTGTTGTTCTCCTGTCACAAAATTATACAGTATCTCACATGGAAAGAAAAAGAAGGTTGTTCAGGTTTGTTTGTTTACGTAGCAGATGATAATGATACTAGGTTATGGGTTAAAGTTAGGTCATGAGAAAGTCAACTTGGGGATTACTGATATTGAATACACTGTAACATATAATTGTAATACAATAAATTCTTTATCATCTGTCCTCTCCGACAAAACACGTAAAGCTCAAATAATCTCCTCAAACACAAATGAAACAGTCACAAACCCTTGAAAGTTTGAGTCATTTCTTCGTGGGTTCTCATTGCGATCCAAATTTCACCTGTTTAGACCTAAATGGCTCCTAGAAAAGACTTGCTGACAGACTGCCTGCAGACACGTTCTCCCACAATGCATTTTACATTCGAGTTATGAGCAGACTCTGAGAAAAGAATCAGAACTACAACCGAATGGACCAAAAATTTAATCTCAGTGGGATTTAACGTCATCTGCTTTCAAAAAAATGGATTTCAAGCCTAGGAATGGTGTGGGTCATACAAAAATTTGAAGGGCTTAAACCCAGGACTGAATTTGGCATACAGATGTCCATTTTGCATTTGTTATTTGGCCCAAGAGCCCAGATAGACTTAGGTCCTGAAGAAGCTTTGAAGAAACTTCACACATCTCTTTTCCATGCAATAAGCATGACTTCACAACAAGCTTAAAAAAAGACAAATAGCAGAGGATCATGAAAAGCACCATTAAAGTCCAAATGGTTGCTGTAAGGCCATTTCTTTGCAAAGGATCTACAAAAAATTAAATGAAGTCAATGCAGACACATGCGTAGACACATCTGTTAAAAGTGAAAAGGTTTGCTTGTAGAAGTATTTCATGGCCGCTGTTTATTTTGGAGATCACATTTCAAGGTGCTAAGCTAAGCGTCCATATCGAAAACCCTTTTGGGATAAAGGAGCCTCTGCTAAAGCAATGTCTGTCTCATCAGCTGTGAGAAAACAGCTGTTTTTGGTTCCCACACATTGGCCAGACATAGATCTCATTCGCACGTCACCCATCTTAAAAACGCAGAAAGCCAGAGACGCTCGGCACAATCACAACATCCCATTCCTCCACATGGGATTCTCATCCTTCTCACCTCACCCAAGTTGGTGTCTTGTCCAGGTGATAAATGATTCCACCTCTGTGCCGTGAATCACTAAAGTCTGTGGAAATTACTTTAAACATAGAGCAAGGACTTTTTAGGGAAGTGTCCCCTCTTACATCCATCGACAACACCATCCGCCCACCTTTTACGCTGTCTTTAAACAGGTTATTGATGATTGTTCTACAGACCCCTGTAGCCCCCTTGCATCTCTCAACGCCTCGGAACTTTAAAAAAAGGGATCTCTGAGTCAAAATAAGGTCAGCAGATGAACTAAGGGACATTTTGTTCAGTTTGTGTTCTGCGGTTGGAGAATGTCACATCAATAAAACATCCAAAGTGTGAGAGGTACTTGTTGGGAATAGATAACAATGAATTGTGTTGACTAGGTAGTTCTTTTTCTCCAATTTCAAAAAGGACATTTCAGAATGAACAAACAGGCTTTAAAGTCAATGTTTTTTTAACAAGCCAGCCTTTTACATTTTTTAAATGGAATTTTATAGTTGTTCCATGACTGACTTTACATTGTAACATCATAAAGCTCCATTATTATTTTTTTTGCCAAGTCTGCAAGATTATGGCAAATATCATGCTTATTTCCTTATGTATTGTGGTTGGTTATATAAAAGCAATACATAAAAAATATGTTTGGATTAGTAATTTCTAATCCAACTTTGTTACTGAAATAATTGCACATGCAAGCAAAGTGGCCTACACCTTGATTAATATGGGAGCATTCTGGTTCAAATTCAGTTCTGGTTCATTTGCTTGCAGTGTATATTGGGTTTGCATTGTTTACATAAGCACGATCTAGTGAATCCATAATTCCAATTCACTGGCAATGTCTTTGGTACTAAAAAGTTTGTTACTAAACCTGAGCATCAGGCAATGTTTCCTCAGCAATAAATAAAATCACCCCAGAGCATACATCTGTGTTATCAGATACATAAAACTATAGTTGATCTATAGACTAACACAGAGGTAAATGCAGGCGTCGTTTCATGTGGAGATGTGTAATGTTTCATACTTCAGATTGTACACTTCACAATATTGAACTACGACCTCTGTACTGCTAAACAAATTGACAGTTATTTCTTCAAATTAAAGTAATGGAAAGCTTTTCTGCCCACCATTTGACCTCCTCATTTTTTCCTCCAGTGTTTTGTACACAGCTTTAAAACTTGTCATCAAAGTTCCTTTTAGCCAATAGAGCAGTTAACCTTTGACCTCTCACCCACTGTGCCCTTTTGGAAGTGGGCGCCCTTAATTTTTGGAGGCTGACAGCTTTTTGTAAAGGAAGTCCTTTAGAGGGATTGCTACGGAAGGAGGCAAAGCCATCGGGAATAGAATAGGGTGATTTGAAAGACCCTTAATTTGCAGCGTCCCTCTTAAAAGCACTTCTATCAATCTTCTTTTACTGGTCAGACCTTTAATATTTGCCAACTATTCACTGAGGCCCAGTGTTTGCACACTGCTCACTTGCTCGTAATTAGAACCCTAAAATCCTCCCCCACATTTCTTCTCAGTATCATGGTGCCTTACTTTGCTCACCATTGGTCAAAATCAGCTTGTCCAATAAAACATGCCAAATGTCTCCTTTGGCCAAGCCATTTTCCTTGTTTTCATGTGGCATGTACTGCCCTATAATCAGGCCCATCAGCATCAACAAAATCTGCAGATGTTTTCCACATTTTCTGTGCTGCCTTCGGTGGGAATGGATTTACAAATGAATAAATATGTTAAATGGAACTAAGGCAAATGCACTCTTATTGGCAGCTATAAGTAACATCAGATTTGCCAAAATACTTAATAAATGAATATGCAGGAAGGTTGTAGAGACTAGCCATCTAATGTTACTTCAACCACAAGTCAATGCTTTGTGAATGTGATTACTACTCATGGAACATATGACTTTAGTTCTTCTATAGAATATTATTTGACTCCCTGTCATTGTTTTTGTATGGAATTCAGTACTGGCAGTACATTAAACATTAGAGTGAGTGGTGTTCACAAATGTTATAAGCATGGCAGACTTCTACAACCGTCTTGAGTTCATTTGGAAAGTTTACATACATTTCATGAGAAATGGTGTTTTTAGAAATCCAATTTGTTGTTCCTGCTTGAATTTTATACTAACCTGACTTTTTCCAAACCCCTTAAAACAAATTTCACACATTCCTACTAATCAAGCATTTCATCAGGGCTTCACTAGTGTATGAAACTCCCTTACTGGTACGGTTAAGAGGCAAAACACTGAAATGAGTCAGCGTCGCAGTCTGTAATCGCAAAAGCATTTGTTGCCCACAGACATTTGCTGCCACCTAAAGGTCAAACTCTTTTGCCATTCTCCCAGTTCAATTAGGTGTGTTAATGCATTTTATGATAATTAACTCAACGTAAGGTCTTGGAGTGGGCCTTCCAACTTGAAGTCGGAGCTTACCTCAAAGCGAGGCTTTGGAAATCAAAGAGAGTTCGAGTCATAAATAAAGCGCTCTAAATGCCAGATGCTGGTGTTTAAATGCTGACTTGCCTCTAAATACCCCCACCAGTCGTTTTTTTATTAATCATGACTAAGAGATCAGTACCATTTATTTATGGTTTTCCAGTAGTGAATAAATCACCAAGAACAGATGCTTTGCAGCAGTCCATGTGTGTCACAAAGTCAAGCAAGTTATGCAAGCCTCTAACCTCCATTTGCGTTGGTAATGTACTTATTAAGCACTGGATGAAATAACTGTCTATGAGATACATTTGAATTATGATCTGGCCGGTTGAATAAAACTTTAAAGAACGCCCCTGAAAAGTTATTCGGTTCCCCAAAAAATAAACAAAACAGAACCAAAAACGTTAGGAGAAAGTTCTGTTTGCTGGATCCCTGTTATAATATTTTCTATAAGTGATTAAAATATACACAGCTATACATGTTTATGCAGCAAGGGTTGAAGGTAACCAAGCATAAGGACAGATGGTACTCAACGACCATGTGTTCTCAATTTTCATTGTACAGACGTTATTTACTGGCTTTGGAGTCAGGAAATAATAGAGTCAAGAAAAAGGAAACTTCTTTTTGCAGACATGTTGCACTTTTAATGATAGTACGGTAAAGCTTGCAATGGATGTTGCCAACAGCACCTTTTTTATTCCTGACAGGATTATTACCTTCTGGTTCTTGACCTCATCAAAAGGAAAATGTTGCAGTTAGATGGATTCCCTTCCTTGAAGACTTAAATGGGCTTGCTGAGTTTAAACTGACCTTTGTGTTTCTTATTATTTTCTCTTCTATCCTCTCAAACCCCAGGAATTATTGTTAGTTGGAGAGCACAATATTTTGTAGGTAAAATAAGGGAGGTTTTGCATGCGCTGGCCAACAGATTCTTGTTCACATGAAATGGGACAGTAGTGGGTTATTAATCCACATTCTTCCCCACCCACATGAGGTGAACAACCTTCTCTCTCCCCTTACATAAATTACTTTCCACCTGTTATGCACATATGGATGTACATTGTCAAAGGCATGTGATTCTGTGACTTTAAAAAATGGCGTTCCAATATACCTAGTGTAAGCCATCCGTTAGAATTCACATTCATCATAACATTTGTTTGGTTGGCACATTCAGTGTGTTGTAAGCTCTAGTTTATAAACACTCTTCAGAAACATTTTTTAAGACCTTAGCCACAGAAAAATGCCATCCGTATGATGCTAACTAGTCTTTATTGCAACTAGATCAGCCTTGTCCTTCAATTACGTTACAAAATACATTAAGAAAAATGCAGTACTAGGTTAGCTGAACTTGCTTTTGCCATGCACAGTCATTAAGAAATTACCATGAATTTTCTTCTATGATCAAATTTATTTTTCAAAATTAAACGTAATAACAGAAATGTTTTACAAGGCTTTTGTTGAGCAGGTCAGTCTGTAAAGTGATACTTCTTCACTGACAAAATGGGCTTTCAATAAAACTTGGCTGCCTATGCAACAGAAAGGCCAAAAAGGTAGAAAACTTCAACACCCATAATGCACTTGCATTGTTGTCCTCCATACGACTGTCCATGGGAGAAGATGCAAAAAATGAAGTAAACATGCTTTATGAAAACCCAGGATCAGATAAAATATCTGAACGATGACGTGTTCTGCTGACAAATTCACAAATTTCTTAGTCTAGGTAACACAAAACAGCTAAGTTACACTTTGTTAAACATTTCTGCAGCTAACTGCATAAATGTAAATGTTCAGTTTAATCGTGCAAACTCAAAAATAACTCAAAAATAATGAGTACTAAGGGTTGTTACAATCTCTTTTCCTAAGCTGTTTTTGTCATTTTACATTTAAATATCACTCCTTATGAAGGTCTTCACTCTCCACTTTGCAGTCCAGATCTTTCACCAACTGAAAAAATTTGACGTATCAAAACGAAAAATCCGGCAAAAAAAACCCCGGGGTTGTTGAGCAGCTAGAATCCTACATCAGACAAGAATGGGACAACATTCCCCTCCCAAAACCCCAGCAAGTGGTCTCCTCAGTTCCCAGATGTTTACAGACTGTTAAAAGAAGAGGGGATGTTACACAGTGGTAAACATGCCTCTGTCCCAATTTTTTGAGGTTGTGGCCATCAAATTCAAAATAAGCTAATATTTAGCATAAAATATAAAATGTTGAAAGACAACATAGTAAAATGTCTCACTTTTTTTAGTGTGAATAAAATATGGGTACATATGGGTATGTGTTTTACACATCGTCCCAACTTTTTTTGAATTGGGGTTGTAAAATAAGAGAACACAGAGCTGACTGCAAAGTAATGCATGCTATTTTCTGACATCTCACTCAATGGACACGCTAATAACTACCCAGCACATTTACAAGCGGCATCAACGATCCATTACCTGGCAAGACTCTGACCCTGATTACTAAGGCCCCAGTAAACAGCTCTGGGCCTCTGTCTTTCCACGTCTGGCACAGGCAGCGGGGAGCGTCCCAGCGGACTGCCAGCCAAAAACAGGCCCTCCCGTTTACCATTTGCTTGGCGCAGAACAGCTCAAGTGCCATTGTGACTTAATGTAGTTCATGCCAGCGGCTCCTTGATCCAAACGCCGGCCCCTGACACAGGCTCTCAGGTACTTACAGCCCACGCCACAGATGGGGAGCAGTACGTGACAGAGACACAGTTTCCAAGTCAATTATCACTCCAGTAGTCCCGGATGAGACACCAATCTCGTTTATGCCAACACAGTCTTCCCTGTTTCACTCAATGCAATTATAGAAATGTATTAGAGGGGGCAGAAAAATGAGAAAGACCATTAAAAACAAGACTGTGTGAATCCGAGCACTTTATATCTAAACGACTTTAAGCTTTTAGCCTTGACAGCGAGATTCAGAAGTTTCTCAAGGGCCTTGCTGGTTTCAGAGCTTTAAATGTAGCCTCCCTTTATACGTATTAAATAAGCAGTCAGGAAGGTAATGCAAAAGCCAGCTTAGATTACACCGATAAAGGGTCACAGAGCCACTCAATCGGTGTCAAAACGGTCAGTTTGTTTAGGGTATTCTCCACTTCATTACATTCACTGATTTACTTACTTTGTTCGCTTGCATTTTGACACCAATTTGCTGTCATTTTTCCTTCCAATGTGCTTTTACAGCCCACTTTTACCCCTGTGTCTTAAAGAATTAAAGCATTGTACCACTAAATGAAATTATACATAAAAGAAATATCTTGAAATGTCTAGACAACTTGTTGGAGTTTAAAAGGTAGTTTAAAGGTTTTTACATGCTCAAACAATATGGTGGATCCAATATCTGCCAGACTGATACATATTTATAGCAGATATATGTATAGTATACTATACTATTATTCTGTAAATGTACATTAGCCAGTGAGAAGGCTTATTACATCAAAATATTTGGCCAATTAATTAGTTTGGTATAAAATATGTATATTGGCCTACCCATAAATTTTGAAAATTCTATTCATCCTACTTCTTGCAGCTTACATCTGGGTATTAGTGATCTGCGATTGCTTATGTCACAGTGCCAAATGCACTGCTACACTGTGCGCCCTGTCTTGCATGAATCCATTACAAATAAAGATTGGATGTGCTTATAATGAACTTACATACAGTTAGCAAGATTACATCAGTCTAATGTTTTATGGAGACATTGAAAAGGCAAAAGAGATGACACCATAATGCTGAGTTCTGGTGCCCGGCAGGATATGGGGCAGCCAACTGCTCCTACTGATGGAGTCCTTGTTCTGTCGCCATAACATGACAGAAAACTCAATTACCCCCTCTGCCCACCCCACCCAACCCAACAGAACAGTCTTGTTTACTGGAGATTGATGCTGGCCAGCTCAGGCCAGGGACCAGCTGTCTAACCTTCATAATGGCCACAGAGGGACCCAACACTCAACATCCAGTTAGGCCAATTGTAATGATAGTCATGGCGCCAATAGCTTTATCAAATTAGCTATTTAAAAAAATTGAAAATAGAAAATGGATTGAAGTTGGAATAGGATAATTACACACTTAACTGCGCACCTTTGCTTGTTATTTATCCTCTGCTGGACGTTAATACATCGGCAGTGGGATCGTTTTGGCAGTAATGGTTTTCATTTCAACTCATTGAAATTGATCGTTAGAGTACCCTCATAAACTGACATCATAATCCAGTCAGACGGCTGCTGCGTGCCACATAACATCTTTCCTGCCTTATTTTCTACCACAAAGATTTCTACCACTGTAGTCATTTTCTTCAATTAAAATCCCTTTACAATTGCAAACAATTGATAATCGTTTGAGAGCATGGATGCATTTTCAATCATCAGAGTGTTTAGATTGTTTTTGAATCTTTGAAGCTTTTAAATCTAATCTTTCATCTGTTTTTTCAAAATTATCTTTTGTCCATTTGATGTGTTCTTTCCACAGAGCAATGAGTAACTCTGTGTGTGTGTGTGTGTGTGTGTGTGTGTGTGTGTGTGTGTGTGTGTGTGAGTGAGAGAGAGAGAGAGAGAGAGAGAGAGAGAGAGAGAGAGAGAGAGAGAGAATCTCCAAATAGGACAAAAGCATTTTAAAAGCATAGAAGTACATTTCAACACTTCTGGAGGGCTGTGTAAGGATAGGACCTTGATAATATTGCCTCCCACCAAGGCTTGCATCTAGCCAGAGATGGAGTCCAGATTTTAAAAGTGGCATGTTATTACACACACAACATATGGTCAAGAAAGAATCTTTTTCTGAACCTACTGAAGCATGCTGAAGTCTTTTGAAAAAAAAATACTGATCTTGCCTTGCAAGCAAACAAGTTTTGCTCAATAGGATTGGATGCACCTCATTTACAACCATCGGCTCTTTGATCTTACAAAAGTTTAAACTGTCGGAAGTCTGTGCAATGTGCGGTTGACAGTCTAATTATCTGAGGAAAAAACAGACATCTTATTGCAAAATCCTCAACCAGTCTCAGCATGTTGCTTCATGCAACATGTAAAAGGGACCAAATTTTATAAATTAGATTTTATCAATGGGCCTGGTTCTTGTTTGTGTATTCCAGACATATAAGAGAAATCATTTCATACTACATATGGGGGAACATATACATTTTTGCTGAGTCAGTCATAAATTAAAGTAGTTTTAAAAATTAGAGGTACCCTTTTGAAAAAGTAGTTCATAAACTACTAAAAGTTTAAAATAAACTATAAATAGCTATTAAAAAAGCTATAAAAAGTAGGTAAAGATGTCATGCAGGGATGCCACTCAGATGAATCTGTGAATATTTTTATATAATACAGATCATTTGCTAAAGTGTACAAACAAACTCAAAACTCAAATTAATCAGGCTTCCCAACGCTACGCACAAGATTGAGAGTGTTTGATATTTCAGGAGACTACATCTGAATATCACTACAGCTCTGTCTTGTTTTGTCTCACTACACTGCTTCTGGTTGGTTCATTACTAGAAAAGTTACACTGTTCTAAAAGAAGAGCTACTTGCATCATCAAACTGCATTGCAAAAATTACACTAAACGGTGCTTTAAAAGCATCGGAGAGCTGTGGTGTTTATGCTTTTCTAAAAAACCAACATATATTCGACTCATTATATACACCTTTTAATTTCTAGTTTCACTAATTACAGTTAGTTACTCCAGTAGTTTAAATGATGGCATTGGGTAGGTGTCTGTTGACTACCTAATGTACAGTACAGCAAGTTATGACGTGATATATGAACCCCATGCCTAAAATGCAAAAGATTCAGTAATTATAAGCTGTTGAGCATGGTTGGAGGGACATGATGAAGACAGGGGTGGGGGGTTTTGGGGGACATCCGGGTGTTAGGGACAGTTGGTGCAGGTCGCACTCTCTCACCTTGGGAGCTCTTGGCAGAAAATTTCTGACAGGTTTACACATATCCAGCCTCTCATGCACAAATAAACATGCAGACGTTGGACAGCTTGGGGGTTTGGACACGCTCTGTGGGGAATTCCAGGCTAATGCTAATGCCAGTTCATCACTTCAGCAGTGGACCAAACTGCTACAGTTCTGCAGAGGCTGCATATGGTGCAAGGTTAAAGAGTTCTTGGCCTTGGAGTGCATATGAATTGACTCTGGCTGAGATTTCATGTTTGGGGTACATATTTGAGCACCACGCCGGTGACCTTAACAGTCAGGTGCACATATGTGAAATGCATTCAAGCTTTGTGATAGAGATAATATGCTTGTCTTTATTGGCAGAGAATGCTCTGATAGACTGGTTAATACTGCAAAAGTACACAATAATGTACAGAACTTTTTGGCAGTGTAGATTAATTACAGATTTTTGCCAATAACTGATTGTTTTTGCTGCTTGTCTGAGAACAGATGTTTACCCTTGTGTGAGATCCAAAATTGAGTGAACTGGCCACTGAATCACCAGACTTGATAACCTAGACACAAAAGTCATTTCGATCTTTAAGTAAAAGATCAAATTAACAATCAACAAATCCTTTGGCAATCAAAAACATACAAAAGATGTGTGTCTTCAGATGGTGAAAAATATGGAGATATGTATGTGTCCTAAACAGTTTTTTGCTTTTAAATATTTTATTCGTAAAATGTGTACATACTGTAGTATAACTGTGTCAGATAAATTATGAAAAAAACATTGAAATTTAAGGATAATATAATTTAACTTAATAAAATAAAATATAAGCTAAACTCTGACATGTTAGAGATGTATAATGTAATTACCTATTAAATGCACCTATACTAGATTCCACTGAATATAGCTCAAAAAAATTCATGTGACTTTAAATATATATTTATGTCTTTCAAGAAGAAACGTGGTTCAGAGCCGGTTTGCAGATTGTGGAGGTACATACTTCTTGAAATGCCCTTTAATGGAGGCTTTTTGACAAGGATATGGAGTCTGAATGTGGAAGTTTACCTACAAGAACATATCAAATATCCCGGTGACACTTCTTATGTTTGATATTTCCAAATATCTTGGCTTTCCAAAGTCACTAGCTACAGTGTTCAGCATATTTGCTCTTCAAACACACACACACTGAAAAGAGGTTGAAAAGTAAAATGTAATAATTGACATTTTTTGCATTACTTTTTTAAATTGACCTCAAAGAATTCTTAATGATCGGTTGCACTCAAAATTCTTTTGAAATCTAAACAGAAAGAATAAACATCTTAGCAATTTTGTCACATGTTACTGTGCAGCAGAAAAAAAATTCAGAAAAAAATCCAAAAAATTTGTGGAGTTAAGAGGTGCACAAATAAACCTTTGAAACATGTGTCATTGTCATTTCCATGTTGTGATTTCTGTTTTCACATGGAATAACATGAATAGTAATTAGACAGGCTGTAAGGATGCACAATTTATTCACTGTCAAAGAAAGTACATTTCTCATTGCTTAATGACCCAAGAACGACCTCTATTCCAGCTGTCTTTACAAATCATGTGTGCATACTAACTGACAGAGTATGATTTAAGGCATTCCTACACATACACACAGGACAAGAAACATGAATGCTTTCAAAAGTCCACAAAATCTGTGGACCCAACCAATACAATCATGTTTGACCAGAGTGCATTTACACTGTTGACCAGTTCTGATTTTTCACCAATCTTTGGCACACATCGGAACTTGAATGTACATGAATGTAAATAGCAAAAACATCTCATTAAAAATCTAAATCTCTGATTTAGAATCAGAGGAATCTCTGATTCCTTTTTTTGTCAGTCTGGTCTTGGTCATTAGTCATTACTCTGTGCTCAGGTACATTGCTGCATGTGTATTGAATACTTTGCATTTATTAAATATAACTTATTCCTCTTTTATTTCTCCCAGATGTACCTAGACAGTGGAAAATGTGTTTGAATATCAGTTCTGTTGGCCTTAGTGTAAATCCAGCCTCGGAAGACTATTTTAAACTAGAAAAGGAGTCAAAAAAAATTTGTGTTCCTCTTGTCCAAAAGATTAGGGGAAGTCCTCCCGATGGATTTCAGCCATTGCATTGATATCATACAACTTTCATGCAATTTATTGTTATAAGATTCTTTCTGTCCAGTGTTTTTCATCTGCTTGGGAAAATCAGCAAGGATACCACATCCGAGGAAAAAATCTTGGCTTTAAAATGTAAACGACAGGCAATAAGGCGCTAATGCATAAAGGTCATGAATAATTTACAAAGCCACAGACTTACAGCTGATATAATGCGACAGTTCGTTCAAATTCATGTCAAGGTGAGCCTCTTCCTCTTAACCTCCCATCAGAAGAGGAAATTTCACTTGTTCGAGGAGCAAAGGCTAAAAGCAAGAACACGAATCAAAACGCTCAGCTATGCTACACTAATAGCATTGATTAACGTGTACTCTGGCAGATGTCTCCAGTAGTACACCCTGCTAGCTGAGAGACTGTCAAAGTAATGAGTATCGATTGGGATTTGTCACGCTGAAACTCTTGGAAGCAGCTATGGGCTTGATCAGAGTCGTTAGTGGAACCAGGGAATGGATTCTCACACTCACCCAAGCTCCACTGCAAAAATCTGCAGCCTGACTGCAGTGAGTTTGGGGTGATGGTTATAAACCCTGACTGGATTATTTTCCAATGGGGTGGTGAAGGAAATAGTCTCTTTATTTAGGAATGAGGTCTACCGCATAATCAAAAAATAATCAACTTGCTCTTATATTATATGGTCCCTTATGCAACTTCTATATGCTATATGGTCCCTTATGCAACTGCTACTCCAGCAATGTTTTACCATATTTTTGTGTAACCTCAGAAAAAGTTATGTTAAACTACTGAACACACAGGGTTTATATAAGCTTACATTAGCAAAAGCTTGTCAGGCATTACAGTTCAATTGGAGCTTAGCTAGGGGTCAGATAACCTTTATAAGAACGCAATTTTTGTAATAGCTCTTAAAAGCATGAAATTAACTATATCATTACTTGTGTGCTGCCTTTGACCTTACAGTTTATGTATCTGAAGGACAGCCCCTAGTGAAAGGCTTTGTCTCATGCCATCAGCTAATCAGCGCCTTCAGAGTAGTCACATGACATGTGCAGCTCAGGTGATTGGCTCTGAGAATTATAGTCTATTTTTGTTGTTCATTATTGATTTCACATACCCAGACCTAAATAACACATAACAGCAAAATAAATAACTGTAATTGGTAGCTTTATATGTCAGTTAGAAAATTATTTTCCTGTCTAAGTGGGTGGGTCTTGTCCAGCAATGAAGTGAACCAGAAGTGAATTGTGTTGATAATCACAAGTCTAACAATGGATTGGATTGGCATTTGTTTTGTTATAGAAGTGCTCGGCTATCTGGTAAACATGAGACAGGAAGATATATACATTCCTGAGGAATGGTCAGTCGCCAGCTGGATGGAGTAACAAGCGATGTTGGCAAGCAAGCCTGGTATCCCTCCCTCAGGGAGACAGCAGATGTGTTTAATTCATCACCTGGATTGCTGAGATGCAACTGATGTCAAGTGGAACCGTAATAGATGTGCCAGAAAGAGTCAGAGGAAATGAGAGGAAAAATTGTCAACAGGAATGTTTTCTGAGAGTAAACGCTAAGAATCTATGCTTTTTCCTGTAATATTCTCTGTTAAATTAAGCTCTATTGATTGCATCAGTGGCATACTACAAGAAATAATTTTGATTCACCATTTTGTTTATTAAAACCAATGAGAAACATGTTTACAGTAATGGACTTAGGACTAATTCAGACTTTAAATATACAATATTAAGGCAAATGATTCTAATTAGGCAAGCTTGATTTAACGCATCATTGCATTCCAAAACACACTGTCACATTGTAATCCATAATGCCACAGACTGCATTCTCAGCTTTTCTATAATGTGTCATTCTAGGTAACTACTGCCATGATGGAGCAACAGTAAAGAGAATCTCACAAGTTACTAAAACTGTCAACTTGTTTTTTGCCAGCTACCTCAGAAAGAAAACATTCAGTTTAATAACACTAACATTGTAACAAGGTTTTTACTCCAGATCAACATAGAAGCCCAGGTCAACGGGACCGGACACTTGCAATGTGCTGTCCAAATATTTAGATTTTTAATTTGCAAGTTTCTGATGTTAACTACACGACAGCTTATACGATCTTGTCTGTCTCAAGTAATATTTAATTTTTCAGCTTGTGATTTTTGCACTGTTTACCTGCAAACGTTAGTTATAGAATGTTAAAATGCTAGCCTGCATTACTGTAAACACATTTTTCTACAGTTACACTGAGGGACAACTAAAATGATTTACTGAGGTAATAGACTGCATGCCACAGATGCTGTAAACAAGAGTTTCAGTTGTATTGCTTCAATATAATAGTTTTCAGAGGAATGAGGAAATTAATAACACTCCGGATACGCTTATGCCAAAGGCATGTGACAATAAATGCAGGTAAAAACAAAACCTGAACCCATATTATTCTTTGCTCTTGCCATGTTTGATATTTTAGATGGTGACAGGTTTGAATCTGACACATTCAGCAACAGACTGTGAAACAGGTTATCATGCATTTCGCACATCATGGCCATTTGATATGACATGCTCTGACATCCATGTTTATCTGAAACAGAACTTTGAGCACAGTTATGAAATAACAGGAAAATTATGTAGATATTTTTCCCCTGGCTGAGACGTCAACATCATCCAACTTTTCTGACGTTTCATTACATGCTTTTATTAGTACAGTGCCAGTGCATGGAAAATGTTCTGTTATGCTAAAGCATTTACAGTGTGCTACAACTATCAGTATTCTTCTTGGATAATACACCTTTACCTTTGTAAGTACTCTGCTTGACCCTCAGATATAATTGTGCATTTCAACAGAATGCAATTAAGTTGCTAAGGCATAAATATTTATGCAGCACGGTTTATTGTGATATTAAACTCAATCACGTACAGTTAAAGGAATTTGCAGTCCAACCGTGTGTGCAGGCAAGTGATAAGAAAGCTAAATAGCTGACTAAACATGTCACTTAACAGGCAATATGTTATTAAATGTTGATAGCATGATTAAATGCTCTCCAAACATCATGTTTTACCTTCGGTGAACTCTGTATTCACATTTCATTGTCATGTCACATCATGTGTATAATAGTGCAATTATGTTAATTCAGGCAGGTTAAGCAGACCTCTGTTAACAAAACAGTCTTAAGATTTAATATCTTGTCATTGCATAGAATGTTTTGTGCCATCCTGTGCAATACTTTGCTGCGAATTGTTTAGCAGACCACACAGTGCTTTTTTGTGAACAACAACAATGCTTTTGTGATGGAATACAAAATAAAAACCTGTAAATAAATAAATATACTTGCACTATTGGAACTTTTGTCAGGGCAGCTTGAAGCAGCTATTAGGAACAAAGACCAATATAAATGTGAGACTCTGTTGCCAATGTTTTTGTGTGGATTTACCAGAGCTAGCAAAGTCATCGGCTGTACACTGTTGAACTGTTCACGAACTGTCTGCTTTATCAGTTTGTTTGTTTTTTTGGTGGAAAGATTCAGTCTTGTCTCAATGCCTAAAATGTGGTTAATTTTAGGTTGGATTATATCTATTTGTTAGTTTTTTGTTTGTTAGTAACATTTGGTATATGGAAAATAATAAATGAATTAATTGCCTATATGTAATGAATTGTCTTTATTATTTTAGTCAAATATTATCCATTCTTTATTGTTTGCTGTCAGAGTATGTTTCTACTCTTCAGATGGGCCTGGTTCATCATTTTATAGATTGTGTTGATTATATTTTTAAAACCTGAAACACAGGAATGAGTTTTTGTGGTACATTTGACCTTTCGGCTGGTGAAGAGCTTTTCTGATTATTACACAGCATATTTTATACCTGCTAAACAGTAATTGCCACAAATTGTTTCACTTAGTGCTGTAATTTACCCAATGAAATGTCATGAGGTAGTTCAAGGGCAGGATAATATTTTTTACAGTTAATAAAGAAAAGATCCATTTTAACGATGATTTAAGCATAGTTAAAAGATCTTTCAAATCCCAAAAGCACATGTACATCATTGTAATTTATCAGTACATAAGTATTGTATATTAGAATTATACAGTGATAAGTATGACCTCTTTACCTCCAATATGTCTGGAGTACCCACCACAGACTGTATGGCATAGTATAGCTATTACATTTTACATGTAAAAGACGCTTACCACAATCAAACAGCACCAGATAAATAACTCATTTTGCATCTTGTGCAATTTATTTCTTTCAATTGGGATATCTGGAGGTATTTTCCCATGTAATACAAGGGTTTATCAGAAAAGCACAAGGATGAAAAGTCATAAGTTTTGTGAAATACACAATCTCCTCAGCCTAAAGACCTAATTAAATCCAAACAACTCACCTAATTAGAGAGTTACATCAGCAACAGAGTAACATCACAAGTTTGGTGAAGATTACGCACACACACACACACACACACACACACACGTACAAAATGAGTTTGTACTCATTTTGAACAGTTTAAAAAGAAAAATGTAACCTATGTAATGGAATTTCAATGTTTGTTCAAGGAACAGACTGCGTTTACATGCCCAGCAATAATTAATTATTTTTGAGTTTTATTTGTCATGCTATACGTGCAAACAAATGTATAATTCTCACTGCTGTGTTTCTATGTGTCCTGTCACAAAATGCAGTGAAAGCTTACACACGACATTAATAGTAGGATTGAGCTATGTAGATGTCTATAATGCTCTTATGATAATCAGAAATTGACGTTTCTTAATCAGAGCATTGTCTTAATTGGGTTAATATCAGAATATTGTTGTCCATGCAAACGGAATCAGTCTCTCTGTAACACAGCTGGAGCCCAAAATGCAGAATTCTGTCTCCGTATATAACATCACATACCAAGAAAGCCTTACCATCCTGATGTTATGAATCACATTCTTCATTAATTTACTCATCCTCTTGTCAGTTCAAACCTGTATGACTTTTTTTACTTCTGAGAAACACAAAAGGAGGTATTTGTGACCCATGCTAGCAAAAAGAGTCACAAGAGCAAATTTTCTGTTCTTGTAATTTTCACTTTCCTTATTATAAATCTTATGTATGATTTGTTGGAAACTGAAACTTTGAGAAAACGTTCACTTCCATGGAGTATACCCACTAGGAGCAGACTGTAAATCTGTAAAACATTGGCACAGAGCATAGGAGCAGATGTAGACTTGTCAACTCAGGAGGACCTGAGCGCCTGGAGTTGAGTTCAAGTCTAAACTATAAAATTTAATAAATGTGTGCGGAGAAGACCAGCCTGCCACAGCACAAACATCACTTAGGGATGCTACCCTAGACAGAGCCTTAGACGATGCTACACCCCTGGTAGAATGGGCTCTAATGCCCAAAGGTGACAAGGTCACAGGCCTCATAGGCCAGGGTAATGGCATATGTGATCCAGTGAGATAGGCGCTGTTTAGTGACCACATTACCTCGGTTATGTCATTACCTACAGATAGAGTCTCTAGATCTCCTACTCTTTGGAGTGATGCAAGAGCCAAAAGTAAAGCCACCTTCAGAGTCAAAAACTTATCCAAGGCTGACTCTAGGGGATTAAATGGAGCCAAAGATAAAACCCTTAGAACAATGGTAAGGTCCCAAGAAGGGACCTGCGTGTGACAAAGGCCTCAGCCATCTGGAACCACACAGAAAACAAGACACCAGGGGACGTCTCCCACCACCCTAAAGATTTATGTGGGAGACCAACCCTGCAAAAGGCGCTCTTAAAGAAACTCCAGCACTGAACCAACAGGGCAGTGAACTGGGTTAATATGGTGTCGCCCACACCATGACACAAAGAGCTGCCACTTCTGGGCACACAGTCTCCTAGTAGATGGGGCTTTGGAACTCAGAATGGTTGAGAGACCAGAATTTAAGAGCTGTCCCCCCTCAGGGGCCAGACCCACAGTTTACAGACCTCTGGCTGGGGGTGAAAGATTGACCTGGGATAGGAGGAGCTCCCAAGGAGTTCTGTCCAAGAGAGACATTATGCCTGGGAACCAGACCCAGGTCGGCCAGAACGGCACTACTAGAAGCAGCCGAACTCGGTCCTGGTAGACCCTGCCTAGGACTCCCAGGAGCAAGTCTATCAGGGGAAATGAATATCCCCCTGTCTCGACAGGATGTCTTTTCCCAGATTTGCATGCCCTGGGATGCCCTTCATGGTGAATTTCATGTGAGCCCACAATGGCGTTGTCCATACAGATTAGAACGTGTTGAACGTGTCCCCAAGAGTGGGACCCAAGATGAGAAACCGGGGTCTGAGCCACACAGAAAGTGTATGAGGCCCTCAGATGAATTGAGATGAAACCCAATTTTTCTTTATGCAGAACTGAAACAGTCTCATATGTAGTAGGAGTGAGGGGGAATGCATTCTATAGCCCCTTTCTCCAATAGCGTCTTAAGCTCTTTGGCCAACACTAGGTGCTGCTCTCCTAATTCTATAGTCTGCAAGACGCTATTGAAGTGAGGAGGATGGGAAGCAGACTGAATTCTGTACCCTCTGTCTGTTGTAGTCAACAACGGATAAACTGGGCAGAAGTTTCCAAGCTGCCAGAAAATCAGAGAGCGGTATCATCCTCTCTACCTGTCCAGTCTCCTGATTTAGAGAACTGGCAGGAGGTATCTGTACATAAAAAGAAGATGGGACATATATAGTATAGTACTGCTGCCGTCAGGTGTTTTTTGCAGTGTTTGAGAAAAGCACAATCCTCAGATCGAACTTCCTCTTGGGCTGCAAGGCCTGCATGTGCTGCCCAGACTCTGGCCTTCTGCTGCTGCCAGTAGACAGAAGACTTCACAGAAAAGGTGGATGGACCACCTGACGCTGCAGCTACCTAACCTTGGCAAGGTAGCTGCTTCTTGAACCAAGATGGGGGATTCGAACCGGATGCGGTTCAGGCCTGGTACACCTGCAACTCCATATGTGCAGGATGCACCCCTAGTATATATATATATATATTATATGAATTTTTCCAATTTATAATAGGGTTCATATATGCGCTGTGTGTGTGTATATACATTATGTATATGTACCTATATAACATTTGCGCATGGGCGAGAGAAAAGGCGGAGCCCGTCTCGCGCTGCTCCTCCGCCAAATCACGCTGCGAACCCCGCGAGGCAGCCGCAGCAGAAGCGGGACTCGACCCGCGAGGTGCAGCTGCTCGGCTCCATCTGAAGTAAAGCGACGGAGGCGGAAGCGGAGCGTATTTAGTGGAAGCGATTCACACGGAGGACAGTCAACTCTTCCGCATGCTCCGCTCCCAAACAAAATACACATATCGTGTGTCACCCGCCGCCATGTAGCGTGGAAAGAGTGGCACGCACTTTTTATAAAACTCATATATATATTTATTTTCTCTTTTTTTGCTTTCTTTGTTACTAGCTGCTTCCTAGACTCATATCTTCTTTTTTCCCTCACACTCAGACCTGACTAACATGCAGATAAAAAAAAAAAAGACAAGAAACTGATGACGTATTTTGCAGGCGCCTTTTAAAGGGTTTGTGGCGCGCAATGCCACGTCACATGACCTTGACCTGCCTATAAATAGGCCTGATTTTACACGCGTTCAGACTCGGGCGCGCCGGAAGCGCGTTCCTCATGACGTCAAGCAGACGCTGCGTCGAGCTGCTCGAAAGGGAACTGCAATTTTTCATGGATTATTAAATTAAAGGAAAGATTTAATAAGGAGAAATGTACAAATAAAGATGATTTTAGATGCTTAACTGCTGTTTGAAGCACAGGGATCGCTAGACGAGGGCCTAATGAACAAATTTTTGTGAAAACCTCAAATTAGACCAAAATTAACGTCTTTCACTTAAATGTGAATTTAGTAGTTAATAGTAATCATTTAGTAATTTAATAGTAAATGATGGAAAAATTAAATGTTGGGTAAAATATCTCAAAAAATCACAATCACAAAGTATGTTTCTTCCAAAAAGGGCTGTAATTTTCATCTCAGGAGACTCATGATACAGATCATAGATACCCATAAGCCCCCACTTAGGTTTCATGTGATATTCCAGCTAACATAGAACATTCTCAAATTCAATTCAGATGTATTTCTATATCACTTTTCATAATTTTGCATTGTTGCAAGCAGCTTTATAAATTATATTTTAACATAAATGGTAAAACAAATCATACATCTTGCATGTAAAAAATATAAGAAACAGAAAATTCATAAAGAACATCAAAAGCCTTTTTAAATGCTTTTAGGAGCTACCGAATATACTAAATACTATCATTTTTTTTAAATCCAACATGCTTGTTTTAGGAGATGCTCTCTTAAGAGAAGGTTGAATGACCTCATCGCTAATATATTTGCTAATATTGATTTTGCATGGTAAACAACTGATGTTTATAAAGTTCAGTTATCCTTCTAAAAATCACCTTGTAGTTTTACCTTGAGCACAAGACGTTTTATGAAAAAATATATTGTAATACTGCCCTTACTTGTACATACCTTTTTGAAGGTATAATTATGTTCAGTCACAAACTAAAATGTAATCACTTGGTCTGAGATGGCACAATGCTATTTATAAACACTTAAGCACATTTTTTTAGAATATATACATTATAGAATTTATAAAATTTTAACCACCTGGTGGCCTTAAACCACCTTGGCAGACTGTAAAAGGCACCCATTTTATAGAAAGATACAGCTGACAGAATAGAGCACATTGTCCAGAACCTGAGCCCCCCGTTAATCAGAGACTCTACAGGCTCACGCGTAACACCGTCCAGGTAGATGGGCCCTGAGGTGTTGCGATTCCACAGCTTTAGGTTCATCTTGTCAAGGGATTAGCTAGTGTCTGTGATCACAGAGAGTACAGGACATTTCCCTACCCAGCTCCACCAAACGCTGTATTTCTTTGTACTCATTTCATGCTCAAATAAATAACTCCAAATGTGGGGCAGTGCCCCACAATCCTTTCTCTCTTCTCTTCCCCACATCCTCTGTTTTCCGTCTCTGTGTGGATGAGCACAAGCACTGTCTTTTTAGAGGGTGGGGCAAGGGATTATGTTAAGCCTAAACTCGGAGAGACCAGCCCTTATCTTGCCGGCAGCAGCTCAGTGCACTAGAGAGAGTCAAAGATAGAGAGTAAAAGAGAGAGGGAGAGAAAGAGAGAGAGAGGTTTAGAAGATGTTGTGGGGTTTCAGGCGAAGCACAAAAGCCAGTAAGCATGGCTAACGGGAATACACAATATATCCATTTGCTTCCCACTTTTTCTATTCACTCATTTACTCATTCACTCATCTTTGGCACAGATGTATAAGAAAGAAAACAGGCAGTACATCTGTACTGTTTTCCTGTACTAAAATAGTTTTAAATAGATTTGTGCATGGGTGCTAATCAGGGTAGATGTATATTTAATCTGATGCAAATTAAAACAAGGCTGTATTTTGAACAATTTATTTGTTTGCATAGATTTTAAATGTGTATAAAATGTTGACTCTAAATGTCATATGGTTTTAACAATCTTGTACAGCTCAGTGTTTCTAGATATGCACAGGGCTCTTCTTTCTTGTACTGATTTTTGTGCTGCTCATGTAATGATGTGTTATGTTATGAATAAGCTAAACTAAGCTGGACACAAAACTCTTAAAGCTAAAATTAAATGGCATTGATAAAATATTTTGTTTCTGTATTGTAATATATTTTAACTAGAATAGAATATTCAACTGAAAAAAAAAACATGTAAAACATGTAAAAGGGCCTCAGGATCCATTGCATTTTCCACTGGGAGCCGCAGGAGGCAGCCTTAGATCTCAGACAGACATACATGATATCATTATTATAGACAGCAACAAAATTGTATTAGACCCTTTTACCTGGGACACAGCCACTGTGTCCTTTCCCCAGCTGATTCTACCAATTGCCAAATCTTCCATTATGTGTGCAACATTCATAATTACCATGCCATAATTATAACCCATCCCCCTCCCCTTCATTTCCTGGACGAAATCATTCCTATGGTTGGCCCAGACAATAGATGGACAGCAGCAGGAACAAGGCGCCACTATATCAGGCTCCAACCCCATTCACCTGGCCTAATTACCTTGGCCCTTTGGGGACTGCAATCCTATAAGAAGCTGGATTCCCTGGGGCCCTCATGGAACTCCAATTTCCAAACTGCTTTTACAAGTAAATGACTTTTTGAGGGATCCCTAAAAACAGCAGAATGCACCTGAATGCATCTCATGCAACACAAGCAATGTTGGGACTAGTCAGCCGCTAGCAAGGGCAGTCATACATAGAACAAACAAGTGAATTATGATTTTAAAAACTCGTTAAAAATTACATCTCATGGGGAGGTCAGTTCAGTATATGGCAGAGTATATGGTTACTGGATTGTTAGTATTTGTTGTTAAGCCTCATTAACTTGAACGTTACTTAAAGGTCAACTATGAACTCCATAAAATGTGAGCTGTGATTTATGGGGCACTCTCAGCAGCAAAAAATAAACCACAGTTGTCAGACATTATGAGACTTTAAGAGTTTTTTTCTTTCTTTATGACTAGGTTATACATGGAGCTTTGGAAATATTAATCATAGAAGCTTAACACTTGGCTTTTTGTCTTTGGAGAAGACAAATGTCTTCAAACAGTCTTTAACAGTCTTCAAATAAAAATTCTTACAAAGTCCCAGAATCCTCTGTCAAACAATACAACTCCTCTAAAGAGTGAGTTTCTCTGAGAAATGAGCTGCTAAAACTTGTCCTATTTTACCTATTTTTTTGTCCTGTCTATTTTATCTGAAAGACCAAATCTTTCTTCTGTACCAGGAAACAGCGAGTTTTAATCTAGTGTATCCACCGTGTTCTTCAAAGAGCTGTGTGGAACCTTAACTCAAATTCCTAGTTAAACACTTTAGTGTCTACGGTAAGACCACTCTAAAGGTGACTGTCTGTTCAAGTGTATCTGCACGCATATGTAGGAATATGGGCATTTGAGGTTTTCCCTAAGCAAGGTAAATGGAGAGGTGGCAGGGATACTATGAAAGATCTACAGGACAATAGCTCTTTCTTAGTAACTATCCTGATCCTATCAGGTCATTCCTGGCCCTGTAGATGAAAGCATGTCTATAATTGGAGGCAGGAGGGGGGCTGACGGACATAATGAAAGCTAAGAGAGAAAGTAAGAGAAGAAGTGGAACAGAAATGCTTTAAATTCCCTTAAATAAAGCCGATGAAAACAGCAGTTGGGTATGCCAGTTTCTCCCACCCATTCAAAGTATGGCTTGACTGACAGCACAGCAACAATAGACTCCAATAAAAATGACCTATGATTGCTGAATGCTTTGTCTCTGTATAGTTGTTCTTTGCCAAACCTATTCCTAGCTGCAACCTTGACCCATAACTTAGGTTACACATACAACCCCGATTAAAAAAGAAGTTGAGACACTGTGTAAAATGTAAATACAAACAGAATGCAATTATTTGCAAATCTTATATACCTGTATTTTATTTACACTAGAACATAAACAATATATCAAATGTTAAAAGCGAGACATTTTACTATTTCATGCAAAATATTAGCTCATTTTGAATCTGATGGCAACAATACCTCTCAACAAGTTGGGACAGAGGCATGTTTACCACTGTGAAACATCCCCTCTTCTTTTTAACAACAGTCTCACTTTCAACATTTGATATTGTCTGTTCTACTGTGAATAAAATATGGGTATATGAGATTTGCAAATCATTGCATTCTGTTAATATTTAAATAAAAACGAGTGTAACAACTTTTTTTGAATTGGGGTTGTAGAAGTATGAACCCATTTTAAAGTCTGTCATCAACGTCAGAGAAGTTTCTAGCCAATCCTATCTCACAAAACATTTAGCATTGCCAGATCTTGTTCCCATTGGAACATGAGACAACCCCCTTCCCTGCCACCCCTAGTGGCAGACCCCTTATCCTGCATTAAGTGACAAGGCTTTATTTTACCTTTTATTTTATTGAAAATTGGCTAAAAATTGACCCTAATAGTCAGTTTGCACTTTATGAGATAAGGGCACTTGTGTTCACCTAAACTTTGACAGTCTCTGGTTATTCTCCTGAGGTCCCTGGCAGTCTGAGGCACCAGAAGACTGGTCTCACTGGTTTGGTCCATAATCCAGCCCTGGAGCCCTGGACACTAAAAAGGGATGGACACAAAAACAGCTAAAGTTTACATGAAACTGCAACACGTGTGATATATTTTGGAGCAGAACAAGATACTAATCTAGAAAAATATGCAGTACAGGGCTTTATTCATAGGAAATTGATAGGATTGTGAAATTTGCTAAAATAATGCTTAAACAGCTGAAAATGCTACATTAAGATAGGAGTAAATAACATCAGAATTTTCATTTTTGGAGTAAAGCCTTCTTACAGCCTTTCATTTCTTGTTAACGTAAAATGCGTAACCCAGAAGGAATTCTCTCCTAATAATTGCACTACTTGGGGCATATATAGCTCATTTGCATCCTTTGGAACAGTGAACATCCTCCATTATCAGCTGGAATCCTCTATTATAAACTGTTTGCATTCCTCCTTGAAATTCCAGGTATCTCCTTCTCTAATCTCCAAAACTCAGTTTCTTGGGTCCCTTGTACTGACTTCATAAAACTTGTGTAATAAAAGGGCTTTTAACCACTTTCCCAGGTGCTACACATGGATCTAGCTGAGCTTTAAATCCAGGAGATAGTGCATCAAAGAAGCCACAATGACAAAACAGCTAGCTTAAATTCCACACAGAGAGAGAGAAGGGATGCAGTCTACAAAAGGTTGAAAATCAAGGATCTTTTCATTGACAGTCATGACTTGAGTGGCTGTGGATGTATCACATGTCTGGTCTTTAAATCATCCTTGTTTTGACAAACATTTACTACATTTACATTCTCTAAAGAGAGAATGATAAAGATAAAACTAGATAAAAACTAACTACTTACAGCAATATTGCTAACATAACTAACACAACTATCATATTTTTATAAAATGTGAGTGGTGGATGATTGTCCAAAATATGATGCTGTGGTGTTGTGGGCAGTTGCAACAGGGCATTGCTACAGTTTGTGGTTGCTATGGTGTACGGAGTGGTTGCTAAGGTTTTCTGAGTGGTTGCTTACTAGCCCGGGTCAAAACTCTTTGACGTTCTGGTTCTTAGAAATAGCTCTGGGCTTTTCTTCAAACCAAGACTTTATAATCTTTTCACCAATTTTATTATCCACCAGATAAAAACCAATAGAAAAGTAGTAGCACACCTCTCCAAAAAAGCATAATGGTTTAAGATATCATTTATCATTTTAGCACAAAGTTAATATCTATAACTCTTATTATTAGCCCCAAAGCATGCCTTTAATTGTGAATAATAATTTAAAAAGGACCTATGAAAGGCAAGACTAATGCAAAGAGAAATGTAAGGAGGAAAAACAAGGAATGGTTCCAATTGCCATGTCCATTTCCTGGTATCTCCAATAATCAAATCCCATTGCAAACAGAGCTAATTTATTTAGCAGCAACAAATCCTCACAATGTCAGAGCAAGACAAACTGTGAATTTTTTTTGGAGACTGGAGACTCCTTCACCTGTGACAAGCAGTTTAAGATGCCCCAGATATTCGCAAACCATTCGTCTCGAAACGCCTGCTCCCTTTCGGTTACCATACCGGCTGCTGCGTTACAATCTGTGCCTTAATCCTCAGCCTTGTTCGCTTCAGAGACGTCTGACAGTTGCAGCTGATGGCTTGGCAAGAGGCCTCATTTCCAGCCCTGCAAATAAGCAGCAAACACCCTACATCCAAATGAACTCCTTTCTAGGGTGTAGGAACTTCCTTCTCCTTCCTTTCCAAAATGAATATGTCTTGTTCAGTCAAGGGTGAAAATTAAACTTCTATTGTACACAACTTATTACAAATTGTAAAAGCCCCTTCAATCTTCTGAGTAAGTCAGGTGCCAATGACTACATTTGTATTTTGTGAAGCAATGTAGAGCAGGAAAGCTTTTTAGAAAAGTGTCAAAAATCTTTCAGGCTTTGGTAGAATGCATTCATTAACGATGCGGTTCATTTTAAGGGTAAATTTATTTGATAACACGAAGTACTAATATGATTTACAGCAACATGGATCGTATTTAGTAGGGAAATGGTTGCAAATGTCTCTTGAGGTTTGGAAAGTATATCCTCTTTCATTGGCATGAACTTCATGCCAATGATACATTTAAACATTCCACTGAGTATATAAGCTCACATTCAATGAAGTGTATTCAACATCCATATCAACATGATTCTGACTGGTTTAATCTTATTTACCCTACAACACTAAGATTGAGACAACAGCAATTGAACCCAACTTCTGTTGCACTTAAACCAATAAAAGGACATCCAATCGTGATGTGCAAAGACAGTAGCCATTCTGCTGATATACAACGGCATCAGCATTACAAGCTAATGTATATAATATTTCAGCTGGCGGTCAGTGCAGAAATATTAGCCCCGGCTCACGCGGGCAGACAATAAATGATTGAATGGCCTCTGAGATCCAAGAAAGCCTCTCAAAGTAGGACAGATGTAACCCAAACCCAAGTAAAAGACAACGGTGCTTGTTAGTTTAGGAAAAAATATGATCACATAAAATGAGCACAGCATGGCTACTCTAAGTCAGACTTTTTTTCTGCTATTCTTGGAGAGGGTTCCAGGAAGCAGGGAGTTTCATTTTGAACAAGCCCTTTTTTGTGTTCACTTTGCCCTGAATTCCAATAAAGGTCAATGGAGGAGCGAGCCAGATATGCTGGAGTCTCGCTCCTCTACTTTTAACAGTCACAAAGAGGCTCTACGGTTTCATATGGTGCTTGTGATTGGTTGGTTGAGGCTGCATTAGGTATGATGTAAGCTGTGCTTGTTAAACAGATGTAACATTTGACATTTATCCTAATCGACTGTTTTACATGATGCATATTCGGAGTCTTGATGCCATATAAAACGAAGGACAGCACAGAGAGATTTCTTGATAACAGTAAGTCAGTGAGTGTGGGCACATGTGCTCTAAAGGTGACTGACACTTCTTTTTACACCGGGCGAAACGGGACCGTAATGAACCTCCTGCATTCGATTGAAATTTCAGCCTTGAACTGCACAAAAGGTGGCCTGCCAACCTCTCCTGCAGCCCACTGCCATGTGGCAGAGTGAAGATGACACCCCTCTCTGTTTTTCTCTCGCTCCCCTTCAACCCTTGTCCACCCCCACGTGTAACACTGTCTTTTGGAGCTGTACAACACTTTCACACTGAGAGGTTCAGAGAGACACATTTAATCCACTACGGTGTCTACATGTTACTTTCCTGCTCGCCAACACATCCTCTACCTCTCTTATACTGTAGCTGGACTGGACATGCACAGCATATCAGAACTCAACAAATCTAGACCATGTCCGTCATAATCATGTTTAACTTCAATTCAAATGTATTTCTTTAGTGCATTACACAATCTCTGCATTGTTGCCCTACAGAAAATGCATTTTCAAACACATGATGAAACATTATAGAAATAAGGAAAAATTATTTGTAAATTATACAAAACAGGAAACACTTTGTGTCCAATGATGTCACAGTCACTTAATATGCTGCAAAATTACTTCAACCACTTCTTTGTTTAACTGGAATTAAATTTTTTATAAATATCCTATTTGTGAATTTTATTTTGTTTTGTATTGAAATAATTTCCAGCTGTTATTCCAAAGACAGCTTGCAATATTTTTGGTCTACTAATTTATATAATCTTATGTTTTTAAAGTCAATTAAAACAGTTTGTTTCCAAACTGAAAATGGTTTCCAAAATCCATTATATATTACATCAATACCGTAACATAAAAGATACATAATTACTGTTAAATATCCTGTTAAACAGGATATTAATATGTAAAAGCTAATATGCTTTTACATAAGCTAATATGTAAAAGTTAGAAAAATAACCCTAACCCTAACATTCTTAAACTTACAGCTGATTGGAACATTGTTAGTGAGCATTAATAAGTAAAGTACAGCACAATTTCAGCGTATGAAAACAGCCATTACAGCGCGACACAACATTTTTCCATCGTAGACTTGTTTCTCTCTCTCCATTTAAGCTGCAGAGGTGTATAAATTAAACCTGTCTGCCTCCATTATAATCACCAGCTCTCTGTTTAGCCCTGTTTGCCAATTTGATATCATAACATTGGCATGCAAAAATAGGCTGTTTATTCCACTTTTCCGTATGCACTAATGATTCAATTACAACTATATTCACCATATTAGCAGATTAGCATACAAGCTGACCTTCCCTGGAGTCTAGCCAAAGCAGAGACCACCTCTTTCCTGTTGCGGTCACCAGGGCAGGTGTTCTTCAATTCGTTCACACACAGACACACACTCTCACAGAGCTCCATACAGTGAACCCAATGATTAATAACACTGGCCCCATCAGCCAGCACCGTCCATATTTAATTTAGATTTACTGCAAATATTTCAAAGATCTCAGACAGAAATTAACATACAGTAGAGACTGTACATTTCACCCAGTTGCAGCGGTCATGAGATGGTGTGGGAGGCGTGTATGAGTTTGTGTAGTTGTACGCCAGGCAGAATACTCCATACGCTGTGGAGTGGTCTGGTTTGTGTTACGTCTTTTATCTCTGCATGAATATGTGCACGTTTTTCCCAGGTCATCCATCAGGCTGCTGTTGAATATGTGTGAAAAGACATGATGTTGAACATGACACAAGAGCGTGCCAACTTGCTTTGGAGGAGGAGAGCAAGGAAGATAGAACATGTTAATTATAAAGACATAGCTGAAAGTCAAACCAAAGAATAAACATGATCAAGATGTAAATGCACTTTTTCTGATCCAATCCAACAAACAAAATATGTCTCATTCCGACAAATTTCAGTGCAAGGAGCTACAGTACTTTTGTGTCTAGACCTGTAAAATACTAAAGGTTGCATAAAATGCATTACAGAATACACACTTTTCACAATGAAACAGTTCAGTTTAATATGTTTAGTAGGACTGACAGTCACAATGTTAGTTATAACCTTAGACTAAAGGTCTACACAGTCTTTTTGCAAACTCATTCACAAATCTTAATCAGTAATCAAAATCTAGGGTGCCATTTTGTTACCATGTGACATCACAAAATTACATCATACAGAAGACCTCTATAAACCCTCATGACTTTGTCAAGGTCAGTAAGTCTCTACATTTGACCAGACTAGTTCAGTTTGTCAAATATCAGGTGGTAACCTCACAACATAGTAAGATTTAAAAATGATTAAAATATTTGAGAAAAATGTGAAAAAATGCCCCTTCTATAGCACAGACAAGATTTTGAAATGCAATACACCAGACATGAACCTTTGTCTGATGACAAATAGGGCAACGTTTTCAGCCCAACTGAAAGACGCACAGTGCCATCTGTTGCACCCCTATACATTTGGTAGTTGATTAACACCTCCCATTGAATTTACCAGCATACATTTGGCTTCGGTTCAGCCAAATATTTGTTTTGTGAATGTTTCAATATTTTATTATGTCTTAAATACTCACATGTATTCAAGCTATTGCCACAAAACAACAAATCTACCTTATACCATTAGTACACACCCTTTTACCTGATGGTTACACCATCTGACATTTTAAGACTCTTTAAAAAAGTATGAAACAAACACAAACTACTAAGAGTTTCTAAGAACTTGGCACATGTTTAAAACTAGATTTTTACTAGATTTTCTTCTCATCATCTTGGACACCCTTTTTGTCATATCCATAAACACAAGAAAGTCCCATAACCCATGATACGAGCTAAAATGAAGACAAAACTCATACAGATCTGAATGTTTTCACACAGAATTGTGCTTTGCACCAGCAATCTATCACTGATAACTGGTGTCAGATGTGTTTTAGCAGTTATGGAATTCATTTGAGGGTCAGGGAGTGTGGACATTTTGGCTCTCAGTGTCTTGTTGAGTGTGGGGCTGTTTCCACAGGACGGCTGCTTTGTTAGTACAGTTTGTCAGAGAGTGTGAGACATTGTGTCTCTGCAAGAGAGCCAGTCGTCTGGCCACACTCAACCACACAATGATTTCTAAAGTGCAGGGAGAAAGCAGGCCAGCGACCCTGTTATCTTTCTTGGAGGGACACTTCATTTATGAGCCCAGGAATTCACAGCTATTTCGAGAGTGTGACATTGTCTGACATTGAGTGACTCAAAGTAAAAAACTCACATCCGCAGCGTGTGCCCACTTTGCACACGTGCCATTTAGTTCAGTTCAGATATGGTGAATAAAATATTAAGCTTTGTATTTGCCTGTTCTCATCTGTTTTCATATTGAG
The DNA here is from genome assembly GCA_036877525.1 of Chromobotia macracanthus. Lineage (NCBI taxonomy): Eukaryota > Metazoa > Chordata > Actinopteri > Cypriniformes > Botiidae > Chromobotia > Chromobotia macracanthus. The sequence goes on from JAZGTH010000106.1 coordinate 676,456, forward strand.
CTGTAAATGACTGTAATTAAGCAATTAAGAAGCCAGAGATTAATTAGGAGACAATCTATTTTCATTTTCCAAAAGTGTGACTCAGTGTGTGGAGATTCCCAAAGTGTGCTCCTGATAAAAAATAATGGAGCCAATTTATCGGAGAAGTGTCAGTAGAAACGGAAAATACCATCGTTTAAAAATGATTTCCGCTTGTCCAATCATATCCGTTGCATTTTCATTACAGCATAATGAACATGATTTTACTCATAACTAACAGTGCTGCTAGATTCACAATGGTAACAAAAAATCCGGCTTGCTATTCATAGTAGAGATTTGTTTGTGTGCACCCTTCATTTTTTTGGTTAATTTTTATTTAATGTGTCTAAAATGGTTTCTTCATGAGTCTTTGTAAATTGCTAATACTAAACTTAATTTAGACATTTTATGAAGAAACTGTGCTATGATGTTGTGGATGGTTGCCAGGGTGTTTCTAAGGTACAGCCTGTTTCTAAGGTGTTTTAGTGCATTTCTGTGTGGTTGAAAGTGTGTTTTGGGTGGTTGTTTATTCTGGCCCAAGTCAAAATACCACATTATGATATTCTGGTCCCTAGGTACATAAGCCACATGTTTTAAAATATCATTCATGTCTATACCACAAACGATGCATTAAGTACTTAAGATTATCAGTTTAGAACAAACCCATAATCTTAAGTATGAGCATTAATGATAGTGATGCCTTAGTAAACACCACAAATGAAACTCTGATTCCAATTCATAATAATAATGGTGTAAATATTTCATGATTTGGTTTTACAAATTGTAGTTTGTTAATTACCTTAAAGGCACTGTTTTGTACCTTGATTTTGTGTGAGATTTTTTTATACTTTTGCTTCTAAAAAATGCTGTAATTTCAAAGCAGATTGGTTTGATTCAGACCCCCGGTTACTTGAAACAGACCCTCAGGGACACCGTCAAATGTTTCTAAATTGCTAAACTTCAAAACCATGGTTAGCAAGTGAATAAAAAGGAAACAGATATATAACTCCTGGTAATAAAAGTATGAGGCATTTCTTCAGCCCGGGAGATTTTGATATGGTCTGGCTACTGACTTTTTTTTTTTAAACTTCCCTCAGTGTATTACAAAAGGGGTGGAAACTCCTGGAACAAAACTGAGGCCTGGCATTACAGATTTGAGATTTGTCCAGCAGCCTAGGAGAGACCATGTCAGACCAGCCAAACTCCCAGGTGACAAGCAAGCATGACAATTTCACTGCGGTATGCTAATGAAAAGTTTGAGCCATTTTGTTATTCCGGGCCCCAGGATGTGTGCATAGTGTAATTTTGCGACACCAGAGAGGTCAAAACATTGTGTTTGAGTGTCAGCTCAAGTTAATGTACCGGAATGATCGTTTGAACTGGGCAGAGCATCCCACTGTGTCATAGAAAGTCAGATTGGATTGGCATAGCTAATTATGTGGTGCATGAGTCATATGTTTGATTCAAGTCCAGCTAGAATAACCATATCCTAGATATCACAACATCAAAACAGCAGCTAGCCTCCCACGGTTAGCTGTCAACCTCACAGGTTTAGCCATTGTATCGTAAGATGAGATGGTTCTACATTTTCTCATTTTCCCATCAGGCCTCCAGCCGGGGTAATGAATGTCCCAATGGCCTCCACAAGTAACCTAGTGATTAAAACGGTGTTTCTCATAAGCTGTCGTCAGCTTGCCCCCGTCATGAACAGTGTGACCACCAGTAACCAACTGTATAGTTTTTTTTTAAAGCCAGTTTCAACAGTTTGGTTTTCAGGAATGAATTTTTTTAACATCGTCGAAGGCTGTATTGAATTATGTGTCTGTCACATCTATAAGCTACACCATATTTCCTTTTCACTGCAAGAGCCCAGAGTTCAGTATCAGATTTCCCTATATGCTGGCATTTAATGCGTCCTCTTGCTCCTTTATCGTCCACCGTATGTATAGTCCACCATCATAAATTGAGTGGACTACATAAATTGAGTGTCAAATGTTTGCACTTCCCCTCTTTGTTTTTTCAAGAGAGCTCATTGATGTCCACAGAACAATCAATCAAGCATTTAGAGCTGAGAAAGTATCTTTCAGGCATTTCAAAGCAAAGCCACTAGATTTCCCAGGAGGAATACTTAAAACTGACTATCTGTCCATGGAAATAAATATCTATTCAGTGCTTTTCTTATCTGCCACAATGATGTAATATTTTTGAATTACCTTTGTTAGGGGACTTTTCTCAGTAGATATTGTTAAATGCAATTGTTTGCAATTATTGTAATTGGATTGTAATAGAAATGTTGGTTACACTCTTTTCGACGCACACTTCGATAGTCCACTTTAGACATTCTACTAACTTTAAGTAACGCAACTATGTGACAACTAACTCTCATTGATTTATATCTACAGTACATGTCAACTACCAGTCCTTAGAGTATTAGTAGACTGTTATTTTAGGGTTAGTGATAAGATTAATGTTATTGGAATAAGTTGACATTTGCAAAATTACTTTATGCATTTTATTTGCGTGTTTGTTTTTGACTACCCAACCTAAACTCATAGGAACGTAACTATTTCACAAGGTGGCGATTTTTATATGATGTTAATTGTACAAACACATACAATTATTACCCCTAAACATAAACTGGGGCGAAAGCAGATCGTACGAAAACATACCAATTCATACGAATATACCACTAATTCGCTAACATGTAAAACAACTATGAATTGTCATGAGATTGTATGGAATAACACACATAACATGTTTTTCATAACATGTTCTTACACTGTCTGTTGCTGAAGTCTGTATTGAATTACATTATATTGAATGGGCTGTCAAATCAACTAAACCCAAATGCATGGGTTTTTTTTTCACTGTCACAGCACTTAACATTAGTCTTTAGGAGGCTGTCTTTTTAGAAGCTCAAATAAGTGGTGTGCATTTCCCTCCATAATCTTTGCCTCATAGATTTCTGAGGCATCAGCATTCAAGTCTAGTGGAAATCGGGACTATTTTACAAATGAGGTAATTACGAGTAAAGCCTGAACTGAGATCAGACTCAGTATCTGTAGGATAAAAGAATAGCTTTCTGGATCATATAGTCGATTCTTTTGCTCGCAGTTTGAAACGTTAAACACTTGCCTACTGTGGTAATTAATGAAATATTGCAGCCAAACTTGATTCACACAGAATGAGACTTAAACTTCCTTGGTGTAAAATATTGATTCAGGGGAGTAAATGTTGCCATCGTTTAGTATTGGTCCTGTCAAAAACCTATGTGCTTTTGATAGGAATTTATAACCCCCACCCTCTATACACTGTAAAAAAAATTGCTTACATTTTTGCATGGGCTATTTTGAACTTTACTTTTTGTTATAAAAGTTGAGAGAACTTTAAATTTTGTCAAATGAAATATATTTGACAAATTAGTTGGATAAACAAAATTAAGTTTAGTTGATTACAATCAAAAAAGATTTTTACAGTGTACAGCATATCCCTATATATAAAGGACATATAAAGGCGACAGTGTAAAGGTGACAATGCTTGCCACTGAGCCACTGTGATTATATAAACAGCTGAACCGAGTATTAAATAATAAAAAAGATTATGGTAATTATTGCAATAATTTTAATGCACATTTTATATGGCCATAAAGTTTCCTGTCGTTTTACAATATTTCTTTTCCACAATTCTTAGTGTTTCTGGTTTAAAGGAATAGTTTAACATTTAAATTTAAATTCTCTCATCATTATAAATACAAAAAGTACAAGATTTAACAAGCCACGCCACCTTTACCCTAATGCAAAATAAAATGAATAAAGGATTTTTAGAAAAATATGCCCCATTTCGCTAGGTCTTTACAAATAAAGTGAAGTACAGTCATATTAAGGAATCTGTGATATTTTTTCCATTAAAACTTTGTTCACCTGAAGAAAGATATACTGGGTTCATATATACTGAGGTTACTGGGATGTGACTGAGGGAGACAGAATTTTCTATTCCTTTAAACTTCATTAAACTTGAAAATGTTAATTATATTATTTACATAAATCCATTTAAACTGTCTGTTTAGGTGTATTGATTTACAGTCACCTGCAGCATTGTTTATAAAAGTGCCCATGTGACATCTGTCATGTATTACAATGTTTAGGTAAAAATATTCAGTTTGGAGGTAAACATTGCTTATGGTACTATGTATTATATTGTGCTCAAATGAAAATTATTCTTGTATTTATTTAATGAAAAACAGTCTGTATTAGTTATTTTGATGGACTTTCTTGTGTTTTGATTAGTTCTATTTTGATTCTGCTTGGCAAGTGTATTTGCTGAAGCTTCCTTGATTGAAAATAAAATTACCCTTTCAAAGCCATTTCAGAGCAAATACCGAAACATTGAGGGCATTAATGCCATATAAATATTTATTTGATTGTTCAGTTTAGGATTAAAGGCTTTAAATTTGATATATATAACTGTGCAGCTGTAACTTTAAGGGTATTGGATAAACGGTTTAATTTCAGCAATTTTAAACTGGTTCAATAATGAGGAGGATGTTCTGTTCTGACTTTCTGACCAGAGTCTTCCAAACAGGGGTTTAAGGATAGTTATTGAAACAATGCTAATTTTAATGACAAAAATGTCACTAACAGTTTAAAGAACATTACTATTTTTGTTCACTTAGAGTAAATAATTTAGATACATTCAATGAGCTCAATAATACAAAGTTCAGAACATTCACATTCAGAACATTATTGCTTAATGTTACCATGTTAAACAAATAATAAGTTGCATAAGTTATAAATCTAATTCAACGGCGCTATTACATCAGTTATATTTTGAGCAAAAAGTCTTGATTAAAAATCATGCCAAGTTTTCATTAATGGTAAGTAATATCAAGCAGCAGGAATTGCTTGGCATTTTCTCACCCTTCATCTAAAGTTATGAATTTGGCTACAAATGTAATGTTTTCTAATCAAATTGATGTTTTATCTTGTCCATCAGCGGATGCTAATATGGTGCACATCAGGAGTCTTCTTTCCCCTGGTGGTTAATCAAACACCGACCGATAACTTGACACATGTCTTTAACCAGATGCCAACTACCTGGGCCTAGTCTGAATCTGTTCTTCCAAAAGCCTGCATATTTCATGCGGAGCATGTTCTCAGTGCTGCTTTCTCACAGCATTCACATTCAAAGCATCGTGTGTGACAACTTTTAAATAAATAAAATTAATAGTGTTCAGTTCAAACCTATGATATCTGATTCTAAATTAATCATATTTAAGATGATTTGGGGGAAAACGTGTCTGAAGTTGCTGCATGTTACAAATTGCATATGGATCTCGAAAGGCAACCACTATAGATCCATCATTACAAACAATTCTGGGAGCTTTAAAAAATTAAATAAAGAAAAAATTTTAAATGTAAAAAATTCCAATTCTTAAGTATTCATTTCTCATTCTTGAACAAGAAATCGGCATATATCGGTCTAGCCAAGTAGTAAAACTGGGTGATTGAAGTTGTGTTATGACCACCTTAGGAGAAGATCTCACTGTACTTTCACATTAGTCTTAGCGATTATCTTAGACTAAAGGCTTTGAATGAAAAATGTTAGAAAGTTCAGTCTCCTCTGCATTTGTGCCGGGCTATTCGTCTTTGTCTTACCTTTTTTACACCCACAGTGACAAAAATACGTTTACATTAAACAACTCTGTGGAAAATAAATCTTCACTCCTCTCTGCTGGGAAGTCGTTTAATATGCAGCTAGCGTGTGGCTGCTCTGAGAATTTTTGACGGCTCTTTGGGATCAGAGGTCATGACTTCTTAGTGTAGGTTTTTCAGAAGGACATGCAATCAATATCCTAAAGGAAAGCTAACCTTATGGTTTAATTTCAAAAGCAAACAACTTTTAGGAATCGAGTCTAGCATCTCAAAAATTTTTGGCAAAAGTCTTGTGCTCTACCTTTGCTAAACTATTAAAAATTATGAGACATCTGTTGTAATAATGAGCTTAGCATTTATGATTTATATTGATGCTACTTGGGTTTACCCTGGGGGTCCAGACGAGGAGTTAAAACAAAAGAAACGATGAGTTGGTAGAATCGTCAGCAAAGGAAATTTGTGCCATTTGAGCGTCTGCAATTAGGTTAGCGCTTAACGATGCGTCGTAGCTGCAGTTCATAAGCTGACAATGCTTCTCTTCAAACAATTTCTCCCTTCATGCCTTTCCAAGCACTATGTTCTGCTTGAGTTTTCTCTGTGCTTCAGCTCTAATGACAAGAGCTACTTATTTCAGTGGAAAAATTTGGAGTCTGTAATAATTTATTCCATTCAACAGCATTTAAATCTTGCTCATCCGAGCATGATGATGCACAGCAACTTAAACAAGCTCAAGCAAGTCCACCTCAGGGAGGGGAGGGTGTAACTCTGGTCTGCGGCGAGGCAGCTTTGATATGGACTCGGTGATCATTTTGAAGCCTGGTGGATGGATCCTTGGATGGGAAGAGTGGAAGGCATGCAGAGCTTTCTCACACCCCAGGGCCTCTGGGGGCCTCTGTGGCCCAGAGTTCTTGGCAGGCGGAGTGTCTCCAGCATTGGTGTCTCCTCGTGGCGCTGTCTGTAGTGCGTCCAGAGCTGGAGCTGTGCTCTGTCAGAGAGTGAGCTGGCTGCCATATGATGAGAGGCAGAAAATGAGGCGGTCGAAAGTTGTGTGTGGCTGGGGACTGAGGAGTTACAGACAGCAGGGACTATCACTCATACAAAACTGTTTCTGTACAATGTGGTCTAGGGCTGCCATAATACAATCATACAGTTGCCTCAAAATGTACTTGAACACTTAATGATGTTTAAAAATGTACAAATGTGTGTCATTGCATTACACAACAAAGTAGCTAACCAAGTTCCATTATTAATTACGAAATAGATATATTGGTCATACATAGTATGTAAAAGATGCTACATGTGAATTTGCAAACAGTGAAAGTGTATACTACATTTGATGTTGTATTACTCAACCACTGATGCAGTGTGTATGGGGCTGTATGCAGATGGTAATTTAAAATTGATATACATCATCCCCCTTTTGACAGTACCACAGCATCAGTTCTGCGACTTCATAGGGTAGCAAAGTGTCAAATGGATACACATTAAAGAACTAGGTTATCCATGTATTTTTCACTTATTGATTTATAAATACTGTGTATGAGAACAATATACTCATTTGACATTTCCTTTTGTCATAATAGATAGTAAGGAAGAACATCATATTCAGATGTGGGGGAAAATACAGTATTTGGACACTTGTTAGTGTATTTATTGTGGGGAGTTATACCTGCTGTTACTTTGCAGTTTCAGTGACAATATTGTGGTGTAAAAAATGTGATGTAAATTGTACTGTGAGTTAGCTAGCGATACCCAGCCTCACTGTGCCAGAGTAAGAATAAGATATGTATTGGATGTTTATTGTAGCTCAGCATGGGGCAAGCAAAGATTTGCTTTTGTTTTGGGTACCCACATCAGTGCGTAAAACAATGTATACCTATATACCTAAAATCTTATTTTTTGGATGAAATGGGACCTGAACATATTCTTTTGAGATTCACCCATGTTTTTAAAGGCACAGATGTGTTTTTCTGGTGTAGCAAATATTAGCTCTAGCTGATCATTTAAATACAGTCTGGCCTGTGGTAATCCTTTGCCACCATTTTTGACTTTCTGATCAGTGTTGTTTGAGCTTTACCCTTCTCATTTGTTTTTGCCAGCTTTCCAACAGTCTGCCCAGCAGGTCCTCACCCCTCCTGTTCCCTCTCATCTCCATTCCGAACGCACACTGCATGAGGCTACAGCGCGTAAAGGCAAGGACAGAGACTGCGGCTGCATGAGGACTAACCTCACTTTTTCATATTCACTTTCATCTGGGGGGGGCCGGCAGGGCCGCACACGGATTTTAATCAAGCCCCAGCCGGGTGTGCGAGGTGCACATCCAAGCAGTGGGCAGAATTAGCATTTAAGAGTACATTAGCCATGCTGAATTTCCAACCTTATTACCACAGGACTGGAAATATCCCTGCATTCCTGCAATATGCAAGAATATTTCCACCGTCTGCTAGTTCCCTACTTTTTATACATCCCAGTTGTTTGGATATTCATTGATTTAACACACTATCAGTTGAATTATATATGGGGTGAGTATATTAAAGGAGCAGTTCACCCAAAAATTATAATTCTGCTAACATTCACTCACCCTCATGGATTTCTAAACCTGTAGGAATTTATTTCTTTTGTGGAACACAGAAGCTGTTATTTGTAACAAAGTGTCCTAGCTGCTGTTTTCCATACAGTAAAAGTGAACGATAAATTCAATTTCACTGTTTCTTACACAAAACTGGCATACAGTATAATGAAAAATTCATATAATGGATGGATCGCATGTACCATCCTTATTCCTATTTGAGCTTGACAGTGTTGGTTTTCTTCTTTCCATTTTTTTATTGTATGTAATGGAGCAGTGTTTTTGGACCAGCGGCCCTGGGCCCACTAGGGGGCCTCAACAAACTTCCAAAGGGGGCTGAAGATGACTTAAAATTTAAATAAGGTTAAATGAGAACAAATATAACATCTTTCCACTGACGCTGGTATAATAACACTAATTGAACTTGTGGTGGTCAGACAAAGTCAGACTGAGCACTGAGAACACAACTAAGATTTTTCAGTAACCTGCTCATTTAATTCCATCTTCATGCCTGGTGACTGCTGTTTTCCCCCATCTCTAGATCTTACTCATGGTTGAATAAAAACATTAACTCACAACAGCTGACTATCTTTGATTAATGAACAAACACATTTCTAGTGATTATATTGAGATGTAAAACATCTTTTTAGTTATGACACTGGAATTTTGTGTATGTGGCAGGAGGCATGTTAAAATATTGTGGACAATAGGGAGGCTTTAAAGTCAAATATGTTAGGATCCAGTGGAATAGAACAGCTTAGTCTTTTTGCTAAATGATTTATGACAAAAATAGGTGAACTATACTTTTAAGAAAAGACTGCAAGGAAGACATGGAAAGGGCAATCATTCATGCCTCTTACCTTCTAAAGCTGCATACCACATCTAACAAACCTACTATTTCACATTAGCATTTCATACATAAATAAATCTATCTGTTCCTCTTAAGGAATATTTTCTGATGAAACCCCTTTGCATAAAACATGAACCTCTTTGAATTTTATAACTCTCGTCTGACACTAATACATTAACTAACTATTTTGTCGTGAAAAAATTCAACAACCAAAACAGTGCTGTGATGGTGTATTACTTCTATATAATGTTTCTATATTCTATATCGTCATATGTTGCAAAGCCACTAAATTGTTTTGGCCAACATTGATGAGCTCCATCTGTATGCCCAGTGTGCTACTATGGGAATATGTCACATTAACAACAAGTGACAGAAACCCAATAGAAACTAAAATTAATATATTTGATCTGCTGCTTTTAAATTGAACCCTGTTGACTTTGTGATAGGGGTCTGTGTGTGAAGCCATTTTGATGTACAGCCTTGATATCCAACATTCTTCCCAAGCGATCCGCATATTAGTCACAGCTATCCAAGCGGAAATGAACCTTACTTTGGTAGTTGGCTGACGTTGAGAATCCAAGCCAAGGGTGATAGTTATAAGGGTGCCATCCATCTTTGGGCTGAGGTTATGTTGAGCACTGGTGAAGGAGCTTGTGGGGACAGTCGCCTGTGTGTCTGGGGCACTGGTGTTGGACCGACGGCTAGCAGAACAGTCAGGTCCAGATGGCAGTCCGCCTTTACACCCACATGCTTTAGCCTGGCAGCCCCAGCCTAGCATGCCATGACTGTGCCCAGTGCATGCCAGCTGTCAGGCCATGCGTGTCTTCTAGCACTTACTGTGGTCATCCAGAACAGAAGCTGTCTTTTGGCAGAAACTACCTATTAGCCCCTTTATGCACATGTAAGCAATGTTGCATAGTTTGGGATGGTTTAGGCTGTTACACGCAAAATAACAAACTATAAATCATAACAGAACAATGCATAAAAGAACAGCTTTTCTTTAGAGATTAGGGATATTTTAAAAGTAAAGATGGAACAAAATGAACAAATACATTCAATAAACGTAATGTAATTAGAGCTCTTATGAAATTAGGAGCTCTTGCATAAGACACTGATAAATAAACAGGGAGCTGTAGTTGAACTGTTTTCATAATTGTTATATTTATATCAATTTCATAATTATTTTTATAATATTGTGCAATATTATAAGTAAAGGTTAATAGCATTAGAATTTTCAGCAGGATCCACCCTAGTATCTTCTGCCACATGAACTTGTCTGTTCCTTATTGGCTGTCCTCACATGACATAAAATGGAAGTTCTGGAGCATGAGGAGCTAGCATGTTAGTCAGAGGTTGGTGTCTTTTGCTCTCCCTATAGAGTGTGGTATTTGATTAGTAAATAAATAACACATCTTCAGAACTTAATAGACTTGCACACTTGACAAAATCTCCACTGTGGCGTGTTAGCGTTCCTTTGGGGTGCAGCTTCTGTCTGATGAACATAACTGGACGCTCATCTCTTTGTAGCTCATTTCTTTGTATTCAGTGTCTTTATGTGCAAAAAATGTTCTTAGGCCCCATGGGCCTGTTAACGCCTCAAGCTGTCCTTTTTCTTTTTGATTTTTTGTGTGACTGACTAACATACCAAAGTTAGGTGCAAGACCATAAACAACAGATTCCAGGCTTCCTGTTTTTCACAGAACCTCCTTGGGTTAAATAACCCACAACATTACCTGGAATGTCATGGGGAACTTCTGGCAGTCTTCAGTTTCAGTATATCAGGGTTGGTGGTAAGTCTAGCCTTCTAGCTGTCTAGTCTAGTTGGTGGTAAGTCCTTCTAGCCTTGCTTAGAGTGGCTTTAGATTTTCTCTTTGGCTTGTGAAGTGGATTAAGGTGTTCTCCTTGTATGTGGCTGCATGCTAGTTATGTGTCCTCTAAACAATGTGCATTAGCCTCTGAAAGGTTAAGTGGGTTCTTCTTAAAGGTCAAGTTAGAGGACCTGATTGTGTCTGCCCTTTTTAGTAAAAGCAGTTATAAGGAGTCATCTGCCAGTAATTCTCAGTCTCAGGGTTGCTGCGGCTTGACTTTCTTAGCTGACTTTCTTAGTGTTATTACAGAACTGGAGGATGATTTTGTTTTGGAAATAGACCAGGTTTAGACTAAATTAAACTTGGACTTTCAATGATCGCCATCGGCAGCATCTTTTCCCATTTAATATTGAGAGTTTTGTTTTTACTTTAACTGTGCATTACATTTATACAAAAGCTAAACATTTATCAAAAGCTCCCATGCCTGCTTTTGATTAATCCAATGTCCATCTGCATGCAGGTGATAGATCATGGACAGGACATCAGTGAAGATATGAGTTTCTTAGTTAATCAATGTCTCTTGTAGATGCCCATATGGATATAAAGCATGAACTAGGTGCTTTGTGATAATGAGGGATTGAACTTTAAAACTACAGGTTTGGAGTTTCAGGAATCCGTGTCATAATGACAAAGATGTGCCCATGGACTTGGGTGGACTTTTGCTACTACAAATCTACTCCTACACAGATCAGTTTTGGGCAGTGACACCAGAGAGCTGTGAGGCAATTGGTTGGGAGAAATTCCTTGGCACATCAGCATCTCTGAAAATACCTCCAGACTTTATCCTAGGTCAATAAGATTGTGTTCCAGGTGTCAGGTAAGAGCATGGGAGTATCAAAGCAGGAACTTCTTTTTAAAAAAACTACAAGAAAGGCCTACTTATCACACCAGTTACCCAAACAAGAGGCAAAATTAGGAAAGGGAAGCTGACCTGTATTCTAGAATTCTGCCTCAACAAAACAAGCTTGGGTCAAGCAGTATTTCCATCACTATTCTTTTGCTGCTCCAGGCTAAAGAAACCCTAGATATGATCTTTTTGAAATGGTCTGCAAATACATTTTTGTTGTGACTCACCCTGGACAGGGACAAGATTTTCTTTTTTATCAGTTTTCCACAGCATAGGGCCTAACAGTGTCTCAAATAAGAGCTGGTTCTCACATAACCTTGTGCCAGTAGACCATGAAGATGACGCAAGAAAAGTGTATTGTATGTGTTTTGCCTTGCCAACACAATGGCACTGAGGTGTTTTGTCACATAGAGGTGTTGTGTGCATGAAGGTGTCACGGGGGCAAGTGGTGACAAATGATGGCAAATTGGAGCGAAAGCCCCCTGTTGTTTCTTCACCATGCCAACAGGGTTCAAACACACACAGCTTGAGACACAGTCACGACACACACACATACTCAGACACACACAGACACTAATAGGGTTTGGCAAAATGGTTGGAGTGGATTGAACTACAGAAAAAACACTCGTAAACAATCCAAAGTGGCAACACTTGCCCCGATACACGTGTTTAATGGGCTCCTTTAATTCTGTTGACCCGATAAGGGCAACATACTTTTATGGTTTTGTACAAACTTGGGGGTCTGTTTGTCTGTCTATTGTTTATGTCTGTATAACCTGTTTAACCTTTACATTTAAGCTAAACTTAAACTATTTTAAAATTTCAGACAAGTTTTTGTCAAGCCAAGGTCACAATTTGTCCTGATGAACTTGAAAGCTGGAATTGCCCTGATTTTACCAAATGATACACTTGTATCAGACAAACAAGAATAAATAAAGGTACAGCAAATGTATTGCATTGTGTACTGTACTTTTTTGTTTTATTTTACTTTACTTTTGTTAAACAAACTCACCACAGGGTGTCTGGCATAACCAGTGATTTTCTTTAACCATAAACCAGTTGTTTGTCCCTGTTTACAAATAGTTTAAATTAAATGTACATAGCAAATGTACATTTCATTTGCACTGGGAAGTCATTCAAGGACCACAGTGCTGTGATAACCCAAAGGATAAATCATCCGTCAGCAGCAGGGCAAAGACCGATTCTTTTAAGGAAAAAACTATCTTTCTACTACTGCCTGCAGGGGAATGGACTAGACAAAGACAAACCAGTCCGATCCTGCGTGCTAATGATAGGAGAGAACCTCATCACCCACCCCCGCCTCAGCTTTTTCACTCAACTCCGAATGTTAACACAGGCTAGCTTAGACACAGGTTGTGTGCGGTTTTGTCATGCAAACTCTTCTCCAAACTGGATTAGAGCAGCCCCCACCACACAAATGCAACTCTCTACACACATTTAAACACATACAGCTAACAAACATATGTTCTAAAAATGTTTCCTCAACAGTGTTAAAACATATCATCAAAAGCAATTAACATCATAATAATATTCCAAAAACATTTGTTCTAAGAATGTTTCCTCTTAACATTATGAGAACATACCAAAATACCAAATATTAAGGTTTCAAGAATGTTCCATAAACATTATATTAAATGTGCACTATGCAGGATTTTCCAAAAAATGGACTCAAATAATCATACACAAATAATTGTACACAAATAATCCCTCTCAGTCATTACTTATGGTCCACTTAAAGTATGTGGTAATGCTTGTATAGTATAGAAACACTGTTCTCTGCCTGTATTTTTAATTTTTTCTGTTTTGGGTGTTTGGGACATTTCTCAGCCTCTTGTGTAGCCCCCAGCCAATAACACCCAGGTGAAGCACACTTCTGGCAGTGTGGGGCCAAGTCTAAATATTGTGTTTACAAACTGAAAGTCCTGCATTGTGTACTTTTAAACGGATAGTTCACCCCTTCACAAAAATAAATTCTTCCATCATTTTTTTACCTTCAGGTTTTTCCTAAACCTGTATGAGTTTTATGCTTCTGAGGAACACAAAAAAAAATATTTTCGAGGATGTTCATAACCAAACAATGGTGTCACCCATTCATTTTTGGTGTATGGGCTGAGACATTTCTGAGACACTGAGACATTTCTCAAAATATCTTCTTTTGTGTCCCACATAAGGTATAGCAACGTAAGAAAATGTTACGGCAACATTTCCTGTTAGCTGTGTACACAACATCGGATTTGTTGCTTTTCGTAGCTTGTGTGCAGCATGCAGAGAACAACTACAGCAAAAACAACGCGTTCCAACATCAATGACAAGACAATGTTCCAGCGTCAGATGCGGTGTACCGCACGTGGTGTGCTGAGCCGCTTTCTGCCACAGAGTGATTGAGTGCTACGCCACAAAAATGGAATTCTCATGCCACGGTAATGATTATAATGCACTCCAGAGGGCTTTAGGGTTTGAGGTCTTTTCTCTGTACCACAGGCCAACTCTGTGAAGGCCAGCTCCATTCACAAGTGACATCCCCAAACCCTTTCAGAACAGGGCAAATAGCATGACAGATTAAACAGTATTTGGATCAATTCTTGTAGGGAACTAAACAAAGTGAACAGCTCAATGTCCGTGTCCTAAGAGTCAACCAATACACATCACAACCACAGCTGCAAAAATCAATAGCTGGAATCTAACACACTTCATCTTGTGCAGTTCAGAACTTGAACTTTTGAAACTTTCATTTAGAATGAGGTCATTCCTCTGTTGTAAAATGCATTCCGTCCTTTTCAAAACAGCCGGCATGTATGAAACTATTCTAAATTTTATATTTGAAGGAAATCTTGCAATATTAATAAAATAGGTTACCCAAAAATGAAAATCTGTCATTATGTGCTTATTCTGCCATCATGTCCTTCCAAAGCTGTATGACTTCTTTCTTCTAAGTAGCACAAAGAATTTCTGAACAATTTGGTTCTGTCCTACAACAAAATCAGCAGTCTCCAGTGGCTTTAATACTCCAAAAAATGACAAAAAGCCAATGTTTCTAAACCTCACAGAACTATTTCAGAGGGTTTTAGAGAATGAAGACCTACATTTCGGTTGGTTCCTCAGGCAAAGCAACCATGTCTTCAGACTTCAACCATGTCAAGACTCAATTTAGAACACAAGTTGTGTGGACTATACATTTATGATTCTTTAATGGGTGCCTATATATAGCTTTTCTACACTGCTGCTTATATTATATGTAAAAACAACTTGTACATTCCTCAAAGTTTTTTGGATGAGCTAACCTCTTCTCAGAGCTGTTTGACTTGCATTTAACAGACTCAGGGTATGTATTACCCAGGGTAAGACATACTGTATGTTAATAGGAGAGGGGGCGATGTTATGCCAGTTCAACTCATTTGTGCCGTTTTTTACAGTTTATGGAATAAAATTGTTTAAACCAGGTGCAGTCATTAAAGCACATGGCTTCTCATACCACTGCCACGCAGATGATACACAGCTACATTATTCATTTCAGCCCGACGACACCACCATTGCTACCCAGATCTCTGCCTGCCTTTTAGACATCTCAGCCCCTCCTGACCTCACTCCACTGGATACCTGTAGCTGCCAAATTTAAATCTCTTATGCTTGCCTTTAGGACAGTAACAGTAACCGGACCTCAGCTCACCCCTCCAGACATATGTCCCCTCCCGCCAGCTACGGTCAGTCAATGAGCGACGTCTGATTGTTCCCCCACAACGAAGCACCAAATCAATCTGTAAAACTTTCACCTGTTCTGTTCCTTTGTGGAGGAATGAACTCCCAGCCTCCATCCGATCTGCCGAGACCATCACAATCTTTAAAAAACAACTCAAAAACACACCTGTTTTTACAGACATCTGACTGATCCCTAATGCTCCATCCTATCCTCATAACAAACAAAATAAATCTTGTCTCTAGTAGCAGAATACAATGTTTGCTTGTAAATGTAGCTTTGTAGACTTGGCTTGTCGGCTCGCAAGGCAAAATGTTCAATGCTCTCATCCTTTTGTAAGTCGCTTTGGATAAAAGCGTCTGCTAAATGACTAAATATAAACGTAAACCGTTTTTTTTTGAAAGGCTGTTTAATTCATTTTGATTTTCAAAACTATTTTCAGCAATTTATCAATGCAGAATTAACTAGTTCCCCAGTCATCTCTCCCTCTCTGTATCCAAGTATGGTTTTGCATTCCTAATGTAATAGTGAAGGGTGGCGCTCTGCCTGCCTGACCAGAAGCCTCTTTAAAACTGAACTCAGCGATCTCCCCACAGAAGATTCCTGTGAGACATCAAACAGCACTGCAGTTTAATGAGAGATGGCATTTCAAAGGCATTAATTAAGAGCAGTGGTGGAGTCTGCACCGACAGCAACCTGCTTTCAGATTGTGTCGAGCCATGCATTGATACTGAGGGAGGTCATCTCTTGATTTAATACCACCCTCAGGGCCAATGAGTAAACTTGCTGTTGCTTGTCAGGAAGATCTGGTAGAGATCTGGTAGAGAGGTCATCCAAGAATTATTTACAGGATGACTACTACGCAAAGTCGAGAGAGAATGATTAAACCTCGGAATGGTTTACTGATAGTCGTGACTCAAATGTATTGCAGGTCTGCTCATATAAGGCTGCAGAGAGTGGGGAAAAAAATGCTAAGCGCAAATAGTATAAAGCATCTGCATTTTGATAAAAACCTATTTGGCTGAAACTATATATGGTCATGTGACATACCATCCCACTTTGAAAATCATGAACAAAACTACACAAAAGAAAATATGATCCAAACATTAAATATTTGTTCACTTACAGTGGGGATAAACAGTTTTTGCCATCCATAAAGTCTTTTGTGCAGTAAATTGCTGGCTGCAGAAAGCATGAAACCAACAAAATTAAAGAGACATTTAGAAACCAAACACTTAAAAATATAAAAACAAGCCTGTAGCCTTTTATTAATAAACAATTGTAAAATATAATGAAACATGAATATGTACTAAAATGTAACATTTTGTTTACTTTTGTGTGATAACTAATTTTGGTACAGTGTTATCACCTGAAGCAAAACAAGATGGAATTATCTAGATGGGATTGATCCTTTAGCCTCTGAAATTTTTCCTTTTTAAACCAGGTTGCTCTGAGATATCAAGCACTGCCTGCTAATAGAAAAATAGGCTAAACTTTGCTTTTAGCAACACAATATGATTAATATCTCAATTGTTTCTCCCAGACAGCAAATGAAAACTTCAGCTTAAATGCTCTGCAAATTAGATGTTTCTCCTGAGAAAAAGACGTAGAAATCTCACAGGTCTCGACTAAAGTTTCATCTGCATCCATTTTCACAAGCAATTTTAGGAGGAATATTGGAGTTGACCTTCATTTTGGAAGTCGAGCAGGATAGTTTTGGAATTAAGCTCCTTCTGGTACTGTAGATACTGTAACTTCACCAATATGCAGACAAAAATCATTTTAATATAAACAAAAATGACAGCATCTAGGTTGCAATGCTAATGGATTGCTCTGTCTATATTACATCTCCAAAAAAGAACACAGAAAGCTTTGAGCCTGTAATGTCACACAATCACTCAGCAATCGGAAATTAAATATACGTCTTGAGCAATCAGGTGTGCAAGAACATGAAAGTTCGGTTTTGACATTGTTGCAACAGACACTTGAGCTACAAAAACAGCTGCTCAGTCTTGGCTTTAGCCAATGGAGTTGTTGTTATCTTTCAGATCAGATTTCCTTTCATGTTAAACCAGGCTTAAAAGTTGCTTTTTCCTGCGTGGTAACTGCTTTGACCGAGATGAGTGTGAAGATGTATATATTGTGACAGTTCATCTCCATGTGTTTGAAAGCTCAGTTTTACCTCACCAACAAAACAGACCGAAGTGTTTTCAAAAGACTTTATCAAGCTCAACATTGGCCTAAAAAGCATGGCTTGTTTCCTTAGTACTTTAGCAATTTGGAAAAGCAAGAGCCGTCACCAAGTGACACAATGACATGTTTTGATGTTAGCCAGAATCACTCAAATATCCAAAGCTCAAGTCTACAATCATGCAATATGTCTGTCGTAGCCACAAGCTAACACACCTGGCAAATAGTAGAGTGCACCTGCAAAAGCAGGACCTCAAAGAGCACAGAGTATGTTTGCTATGGTGATAAGATCAAAAAGACTGCCCCATGTGGCCGCCAGGTGTGAGGGAAGGCTGATAAATGCCTTCAGAGACAGTAAAGGGAGGGTTTGTGTGGGTGATCAGGATTAGGTGCAGTCGGGATCTGGTGTAGGAATCATAAACCCTGGTGTCGACTGCTTTGGGTAACTGTCTTTTTGCATGCACGAATGATTTTAAACACCATTAGTGTGTGTTCTCTTCAAATGATTTAACTTATCTTATTTCCCTTACACAAATGTGACCGAGGCAGTGTTGTGGTATAGTGATGGTATCAGACTGTAATACTATTGTACTTTAATAATTGTAGTGATGTTATATTTTCCAATTAACAGAACTTTTTTTTGTCCCCTGGATAATGTTAAGAAAAAAATGTTCCTTTAAAAAAGCAATTATTGTAGTCATAAAGGATAGAGCTTAAAACTTTTTATTGTTGTCACTTTAATTACTTTTCTTTTCTTCTTTAATAAATGTATAAATGGGTTAGAATAAATTTCAAATTGTACTTTCATTAGAACTAAAAATAATATTTATTTGGTGTTTATGTACCATCTGAGAACAAATGAGTTTGATTTGTACTTGGTTATGATCCAAATAAGAAGTGACAAAGGAAAGTTTACAGACCAGAAATGTTATTAAATTTAAGATATTTTTCATCTTGATAGGATATTGCAAAATTATTTAGAATTTGAGGGATTTTGTTAATGGTAAAATGATTAATTTTGAATCAATAAAATACAAATGTTAATGTGTTAACAAGTTCAAGTCTTATCTAAATGTGAGAAAATGTGAGGCTTATTTTCTAAAATCAAAATTTCTTATCAAAATTTGTGTGAGATTGCCAATCACACACAATAAATATACTAAATACTAAAAATCCACTTTATAGGCTATTGTCATATCTTAATTCCAGGATCTGATAAATGGTTTAGCATTGATGAAGCATAGTTTGAAGAAGGTTCATTTTTCAAGATGTAATTAAAAGTGCACCTATTCAAAGATCAGAATGATTATCGTATTCATGTACCATAATATTTACATGGTACTTCAGTGAACACCAGGGCACTGAAAACATAACATTAAAAAACATGGTAATACATTGATACTTTTTATTCTGTTTTATAACAAGTTCTTTATGGATACTTGGTTAAAACCACCTAAGCTGTTTTTTTGTTGGTTTTGAAAGTTTTGGTTATGAGGCATAATCTTCTAGTTTGTTTTCCAGGTAAGCCTTAAATATACTTAATGTAGCCTGCTGACATTTTCAAAAACAAACAGAAACCAATTGGAGATTCATAAAGGCCACCTGAAGACCTCACAAGCCCTATTGATTTTATGATAACACCCAAGACAAATCACAAAAACATTATTGCTGTAGCTTTGCTATGATAAAATAATATTGTTTAAATACTGAATCTTGAGTTTAAACAGCCATCACATGTAAATAAACGCAAATGGGTCACTGGTGACGCCTTTTAGAGGTTACAAAATTAAAATTTTAGTGCAATTGGGTTAAATGTCATTTTTATTCATATTAATTTTATTTTTTTATTACATTTATTAACTTTTTGCACATTCATAGCAAAACTTAATTTCAAATAATAACAGAATTTCCATTTTTGTGTGAACAAAATTAATATTTTTAATCACCATTTACATTAATATTAAACATGGCAATGATATTGTTAGTATGAAATAGTTTATATATCCCATTCAACAGCTGTAGTAAAGTCATTTTATGGGACACTGCAGTGCATTTTAAGAGAAGTGTGGCCTCTGGAGCTGGAACTTGGCCCTTTAGTGCATATTAATACCAATTATAATGTACTGAAGCTACAGATGCACAGGAAATGGGAAAAGAATATGGGGGTGGTAGACAGACATGCAAGTTATAGATGTGATATATACTGCGTCAGGGGAGGAGGATGTTCATTTGGGGTTAACTTTGCAACAATAAAAAAGCTTTCAAGATGTGGACTGCAGTAAATTTCGAAAGGGTCCCAGAAAAGGGCAATAAACATTGCAGGAGATTAATATTTCTGTGTCCCAAACCCCGTATCTGTCCCATAAGCATCGGCAGCACCCTCTGGCAATAAAAAACATACATGTGAGGAATAATTCACAAAATGATTCAGATGGTGAAAGAGTTCTGCTCACATACCCGGTCCTCAAGAAATGATTCTTTTACCATCTGAGCTTCACTTTCAATAACTCATTTTCACTGTATATCTTAAATCATCTGAGCTCAGACCTCTATGTAATTCTGTCCTAAGCCTTCCATATTCACATGGCCTGATTTATGATTATATGTTATTATTGTTATATAATCATATCAGATTTCCATACCGGTACTACTAATAAAAATAAATTGAAAGTTCACAGTTAAAACACAAGTAGATTAATAGTCCTTAATTGCAAATTTTCCCTTTTTATTTTAAACCAACAATTATAGAACATCATCAGTAATAACTTTTAGTTAGTAAAGTTTTAGTTTTTTCAGTTTTAACTAGTTTTTTTTAGTAAAGTTATGTTTAATGCCACAGAAAACTATATATTAAAAGTCTGTCTGCATGACTCCTTGTTTTACAATATTTTAGTAAGTAAAATGAAAAATATTTTCTCTACAACACAACTATTTGCTTATTTTCTTTTATTTTTTTATTTAAGGTTTATGATACATCTTCATTTTCATGTTAAATATCAAATTGAGAAAAAGTGAGATCTACTGAGAGTACTTCACTGAGAGTAAAGTCAGTTAACATGCATTGCTTGTCCCTGCCTTTATTAAGATATGATCACATTAGAATTTAAGCAACCAAATTTCTTTGGACCCAGTGGCGAATATGAAAACAAGATTGTGTGATGTCACACTTAGTTTTTTTTATTTAATTTTTAAACAAAAAATAAAAAGAGTAATTCAAAATGTTGAAATATTTAATCTACACTTTGTCAAATTTATATTCTCTGTATTGAGCCAAGAGGTCAAACTGTGATGTTTAGCTCCTCTGTTGGTCACTCCAGGTATTGACAGTTAACCATCTGTCTGGGTTGTTTCTCTGCCTTGAGATGTTGGAATAGGCTTTTTAAAATATTATAATAATTGTTATCAGCCTCAGTACTTTTGATACTTTCTGGGCTACCAGGGACCACCCAGTGCTGTTCACACAGTGGGTCTTTGAACTGGTTCACGAACACAATGAGCTCTCACTGGGAAATCTTTCCCCTCGGCTCTTTATGAAGTGTGAAGTTCTGTCTGGAACTGCCTATTCAAGTCAGTCAAAGCTCTGGACAATGTGTTTGCTGCTAGTGGACTGTGCTAGTGACTTTTGCTTCCCAAAAAAAGAAAAAAAAATATCTGCCATATACAGCGGTAGAAAAAATTAAGAGACCTCTCCAAATTTTTCTTAAATCATCTCTACATTTATAGCAGCCATTCCAATGTCTGTTGAATTCCAGCACAGGCACATTTCATTCTAATTAATGAAGTACTGATTAAGTGATCACCTGAACCAAATATTATTTACCGAGGAAAGGTATAGAAAAACCTGGTTGTGGTCATCAGCTGGTCCTCTTGCAATAGGACCAGCTGGATGGCAAAAACAGTGCTAGTAAACCCTCAAAATTAATAGGAATCAAATAATAACTGTTGACCATGCCAAAAGAGTTGAAAAGAAAAGTTCTGAGTGAGGAAAAGAAGGGTTAAATTCTGGCTTTACTAGCAGACATTTCAAAATAACATTTCAAAGACAGCGGACACTGGGGACAACAAAACTACAGACCGGTAGAGGGTAAACACGACATGTCACTGAACGATATGACTACTAACTCATTCAAATGTCAGTCAAAAACTGCAGGATGACATCAGGTGACATACAAAAAGAATGGCAAATGGCAGCTGGGGTCAAGTGCATGGCAAGGATGAGGTTTGAATTGGGCTCCTAGAGGCAGGGCTGAAGTCATGCAAAGCTAGAAAAAGCCCTTCATCAATGAGAAAGCAAAGAAGAGCCAGGCTGAGGTTTGCAAAATATCAAGTGTTCCACTACAGTGTGTGTATACACAGCACAAATAAGAAGATTGTCACATGGATCAAAGTACATCCTCGGGCTGTGTTAAGAAGAGTGGAATATTGTTATATGCCAAATATCAAGCTGGGAAGGATGGACAAAGTTTAAAGTTCTGTTGTGTACATCTGCTACAATAAAATAAAGTTCTTCCTTGTCTTTGTGAAAGTTTGCTGAGAAAAATGTGCCACATGAAAAAAATCACAAAAAATATTGGCTGTACTTTTTTTGCAGTGATTAAACAGTGAAAAATTTAAAATGTGTAATCAGTAGTTATTTACATATATTTACAGGTGTCCTTTTCCAAAAATGCAAACAAATACCAAGCAGTTCGACATCATGCATAACATGATGCTATTATAAATCTTCGGAAGCAGTAAAATAGCTTTATGTGGTGAACAGACACATTTAAAGAGAAAACAATCATTTTAAAGGGAGTTTCTCATCTGCTTCATATATCCCGAAAAATGATTTGAATTGTGTCTTCTTTCCTCATGTGCACTTATGCAGATATATTTATTTCTTGAGCCAATCAGCTGAGTCATAAATATCACATGACTAATCATTCTGGCGCTGAACTGTGTTGTCAAAGGCAAATAGGGAAAATAGAAAACTACAGTTTAATATTTGTGATCTGTAAAACTACAGAAAAATCACATCCTAACCTTTATCTCTATACCGAAATCTCAGATGGCCAGACAGTGATTCATCCTTGATAAATAGTTAAAATAATGGTGTTGGGGCGCCGTGAGCCTGGAGATGGTAGTGTACACCGTAAGTTTATAAAATCTTAAATATGTGATATGAATAAATAGTGCTCATAAATAGCTGTTGAGATGGTAGTCTCATTTAAAGCAAGTGGAGGCCTGGATCAGGAAACACTATTCCTTCAGAGGTGACAAAGTAGACAAAATACAAAAACAAGACACAAAATTGTTTCTGCAAAAAATAGAAATTACAATTACTTTGACACCACCTTTACATTTACATGCATGCATTTACAGTGCCTTCAAGGTATACATAATCTGTATGTGTGTTCTGGGCTTGGAACTCTAAGCTTGGTGTTGTAAGTACCATGCTCTACCTGAGCTACAAGAACGCTAGCTGCACAGAAACACTCTTTGTGCCTTGACAAAAAGCTCTGTGACTAGAAAGGATCAGCCCCTTGTTTTTAAAGACCTGAGGCTGTTGCGAGCAAAAATCAAGAGTGCCTTTGGACCTAGATCAACAACACACAGCCAAACACCTTTAGTCTTTGAGCTTCAGAATTTGTCTGGAGCTCCATTCCTGCCATAACCCTACCACCATCCCTCCATTAACATTCCAAGAATGTTAATCTAAATATTCCTCAGAGAGCACAAGAGAGCCGTCCCACTAAAACCGCATGACACATGTCTGACGATGGGGATCATGGATAGATTTCTCTTTGTTTTGGTCCACCCCTCCTTTACCCTCTTCTTTCTCCAGTTCTCTGCCCTTTCCTATAGTAATCCCAGCATCCTTCTCTTCATGTTACACCCTGCAGGAGTTTGGGGCGACGTATAAGCTATTGTAATCATCAGCTGTCATTATCTCGCCCATTGATGGATTGTGGGGTTTATCTGCAATGAAAGTATGGAAATACTCTGGCTTGGCCTTACCAGACGCATTAGGTCTGAGGTGACAAATAATCAGAATTTCGCTCTTATCGCTGGTTTTGCAGAGGGGTTGGAAAGCAAATTTCTCATAAATTCTACCAGCAAGCAATTCTCTCATAGGGGATAAAATGGTGCATTGGTACATTACTCTGTTTTTCCATCAGTGATGTTTTGATCTTTATTGTACAATAAGGATCTCTGTTTAATGAACTGCTATAAAAGTGTAGTCCTTATAATTTTTTAACATCTATTTTTGCTATTTTGGGCTCAAATGTAAATGTACAAGGAAATATGCATGGCCCTGTGGCCTTTTAGAAAATATACTTTCAAAAAAGTATTTTTTTCAGTCTCAAACTGTTTAATTTGTCTGCTAACAATGTCCAGTAGTGGATACCCATGCATCACAGGAGAATTCTGGGTAACACTTTACAATAAGGTTCCACTCATTAACATTAGTTAATCCTAACCCTAACTAACAGTTAACACTGAACATATTTTGTGGCATTTATTAATCTTTGTTAATTGTAGTTAGTGCAAATACAATTGTTCATTGTGACCATGTTTCAACAGGAAATATTTGAAATATGTTGGTTAAGGCTGATATCTAAGGTTCTGTATCTGGACACCATTTCTGTTAAGATCTACACACCTTTTCCTTAAGTGATCAGTATAACAAATGCATTTTTAAAAGAACCAAAATTCTACATTATTTCCCATTAATATGAGGGCATTAAAGCTGCATAAATAATAATCATGAAACAATTAGCAAAATGCTGCTTAAAATAGTATAAGATGGAATATGACATGCCAACTTCCCAAAAGTATTTTTTGTCAACGACCCAGAAATTTATCTTAAATTTCACTGAATGAATTAACATTTCATGAGACGCTATGGAGAATGGTCTGTGTCCTCACAGGATCCAGATAAGACACACTCCAGGGGTTATAAACTCAAACTGTAGTTGGTATAGGTATAAAGTTTTTCTAAAAGAGAAACGTTTGACCTGAGATATGTAAATATACATTGACTGGCTCTACTCTGAAGGGCTGTTCTCTGTGGAACCCATCCATATAGATCTTCTGGATGGGGAACTATAGAGGAACTAGGTTGTTCTTCCCATTTTCACCAGTCCTTAGGAGTTTTTGTGGATTTTTTTAAAAACAGAATAATTAAATTGACTGCATTTTAAGTTTTGTGCAAAGCACTCCATCAAGCTTGGTTTAAACAATTCAGAAGTGACACAGTGATTATATGGGATTAGACATGCTTATTGACCAGCAGAGCAAAGCCTGACAAGCCATAAGCCTTATTGAGATATTAATGGTGAGAATGCTGACAAAAACAAATATCGCATATCAAATAGCACATAAATAAGTTATTCCATCTTCACATTTAATTTACAACTAGTATTCATAATGGTTTCCCTTCTGTAACTTTAGTTAGCTTGTACCATTGCTATTTGAGCATATAAAGATCTGCAAAGTTATAAAGGCTTAAAGTAAGAAAAATGTAACTGAAATATGTCCATGTGGAATGTTAAGAAAGTGAATACCTACAGTGTTTGAACACATCCATACCTGTTAACATAATACATTCGCTAATACTATCTTTTATATCAGTGAATAAACTGTGGCATCACATAGATGTGCTAGAGCTACGCCATTCATTTTAAAGTATCATTTTTCAGCTTCTATCTGGCTCTCGCACCAGTCATCTATGTTGGGGTTTCTTACTGATGTCAGGGTTGGCCAGCTCTAAATTATAACTCTCTCTTTTACTCCTTCAAGGTCCATCAGTGTCTGACCTGTAGCTTTTTGAGAGGCAGTAAAGAGCGCTGCCAAACATATCTATATTTGAGGCCAAAAATAGAGCTTTCCTCTGGCGTTGTGTCTATTGGCTGGGTGTTCACTTCAGAACATACATCAGCAATTGTGAAACACCCCAAGCAATTTTAGGACCGTATTCTAAGCTGGTCCAAATTCTAAGAACTAAGTTCTTCACCTATGATTTGAGTAGTAGGGGAGACAGTGTAGCAATTGTAACATTTTCTTGTATTTTCTTTCAAAATTTGCAGACTCTAGATCTACTTCCCATGTTTTGGAATAATAAACATTTATACATACTACAGCTGAAAGAGCCATGACTATATTTACATTTAAACATTGTAATATTAAATTTGAAACAAGAAGCCAGAGTCTTACAACTGCTTAGCAAAAATGGTTGGGGGAATTCAAACACTTGATAAAACATTACTTTATCCCAATGTACCTGAAATGGAACCACATGTAAACGTGACGAGTATCTAGAGTACCTATAATTAATACTGGTTAATTATCACCTTAATATTATTGTCTATGTGGGTTGTACATGGGTTAAATCCTTTTTAATCAAATATACCAGCTAGTAAGGTATGTAGATAAAGACTGCACTTAATAAACATTTCATATTTTAGTCATTTCATATATACATTTATATTTTATATCATAAAATCAGTATAAGATCTCATTCATGTGGCCTTTTTTTTAAATGTTGCTTGTTTCTTGAAACATGAAACAATCAAACTTTTTCCTTTGACAAAGTGTTACCACTCTATCCAGTTTCAGATCAAAAAATTTACTCTGACATTTACTAGGAATAAATCTCACCCACTGCTAAGGCAGGTAATTTGCAGGCACGGTTCAGATTGTTTTATCACAGTCAGGAAAACATCTAAAAACTGGGCTGAACAAAACTTTTTTCACAAAAAAATCTCCGTTTGAGAACCACTTCTGCGGACATGCAACAGGCTACCATGATCTGGGAAACTGAATCACTGATTCAGACACCTGTGTCTGCTTTAAGAATGACAAAAGGGTGCTTGTAATACAGACACCTGCGTGTCTGCATGTAAGAAATCAGTCACCTGCTCATCATATCATGCACCTGCTGCCAAAATTAACAGAAAACCATTATGTTAATGTTACACAAACAATTTCTTTTCAGTCAAATTCTGTTTCCATGTTAATTGCATCGGGAAAACAGTACTGACTTCTCTGATTATAAGACAAAATATAATACACCTAATTTGCATAGAAATGATTATATTTGCACTAAATTGAAGGACATTGACTTCAATAGGGTGCCGTGAACAATTGAGGCTACAAATATTGCTGTGGATAATTGGGGGTTGGAGGAATGTTGACAGCTACTGTTCTATAGCTGTAAGTTATATGCCATTATATGTAATATATAATTATGTAATAGTTAATGGTCATATTATCATAATTAAGATTGCATCAAAGCAATTTAGTAGGTTTCTATTCATAAGAATTGTTCCTATTGTGAGATAATTTGAAATTATTCTTATGTTTTCAATTAAGTACTCTGAAAGGCTTCAATTTGCTCTAGCTTTGTGTGCATGTATGTGTGTGGCACACTTAACATGGTGAATATCAGGGAGGCCTCAGAAACTGTAATCCAAGCCTGGAAAACATAAATCACCATTGGCTAATCCAGCTGTCAACAGCCCTGACAAAACAATGAGAGCAATAGAAAGAAGTGAAGAAAGGCAAATGACAAGGCTAATTTCACCCACAACTGATTGTCAAATGAGGAAGGCACCTTCACAATAAAAAAATATATAAATTAGCACAATGTCCAGGCACTTGAGAGGCAATGTAAGGTGTTCAGCCATGAGACAGTTTTGTGCTAAAGGGCTTTCCAGTCCAGCAAAGACGTGCTTGGAACGCAAAGGAAGAAAGATACTGCATTAATAATCTGGCAACAACACACAGGGATAAAGTGTTAGTGTAATTTTCTGTATGAAGTCTAAATAAAAGACGGTCTTAAATCTGAAAAGCTCATGGGCAAAGTATCAATCAATACCTCAGCCACGCTTCAGCTCAGCAACGATCTGTAATCATATGCCTCAATACATTAACTCTGAAATGCAGATTCAAAAGAACTACTCTACTGCAGTGTGCCAGAAGATGCCCTGCAGAGGCAAATGTGAATTGAGTTCATACAAAATTAGCATCCGGCTATAGGACACATTTTATGAATAGAGGTACACGTTTTTTAAGTGGTAGAGCTAAATATTTCTTTTTTTTACTAAGAACATGTAAATGCATAACAATTTATGTAAAATTTATTTCTTATAGCACTTCTCACAATTTTTGTATTGTTGCAAAATAGCTTTACAGAAAATTTTAAAACAAAGCTGAGACATTAGTGGGAGAACAATTAAGAAATAAGATAAAGAAAAATAATATAATATTATATATATATATATATATATATATATTAACAGGAAACCTATAAAATACATAAAATGCATTATTGCAATAGTTTTCATATGATGCCTATTTTACATTTTGTGTTACTAACAATACATATAATTGTCAATTGTAATTTCATTGTTATATCTGTGGTGCTATTAAGCAAGTATATGTGTCTGAATATATGGTCACCTAGTGAATGCTAAAGTGGGCATATTCATACCGGACAGGAGTATGTTGATGTTTATTCTTAATTGCAGACAAACCTTATTTAATTCTAAGTTAAAAACTTTATGAGCTTTTTAATTTAGAATGTAGTTATATTTAGAGTTGTATTTAAAAATTCATGTTTTGCTATTCCGGAAAAGAGCCATTTGATCGATATCAAATTTAATCACTCACTGTGTAATGTGTTGGGGAAACCTTAAGTTGTTAATTCACCCCCGCGTGTCCCCTTGTGACGCTTCGGGTCTGTCAGCGTAACGTGAGGAACTCACTGCCTGTACAGATAATTAGTCAGCTGCCTGTGGAGCTGCAAATAAAGCTGCAAAGTGACGTGAGATTCAGGTGACTAACATGCTGAGAGCCGACAGAGAAACAAGAGTTGGCGCTGAACAAATGAATCTTTGAGGTTCAGCTGTTCAGCTGGGAACTACATGAACCTTGGTGAAGAAAAAATGGTGTGCAAAGCAAACAACATTAATAACATGAAATTCTTGCGACACAAGGAGCTTTTGTACACAGTTTCTTTAATGTGGATATTAAGTGCTCTGTAATTAAAAAACATATTAGGTAATGCAGGTGTGTATTTAAAGCCAGTAAGTGAAGGCATTTAGAGTCTGACAGCTGTTTGGCTTAGTTAAATAAACACACAGCACGTTAGCTCGGGGATTAGTGACTTATCTAGTAGTCAATATGTTCTGCCATCTAACAACTTTAGGGACACAGAGGGAATTTAGCAGAATTTGTGCATCAAAAATCACTGCTAGATTTGATGATGTACAGCACCAACTCATTAGTTGTACAATGTTTGTGCTCAATGTGCCTCAAAATCTGTGGCTTGTTGTGGGAGCTACAAATTAGTTTTCTTGGCAATAAACCTTTTATTGCATGGCAGATGATTAAATGGACAAAAATGGCTTTTAAGAAGGACTACACCTACAGATTTGAGGGTGAGCTCTTTGGCCTAGTAAGTAACCATCCTGGCCAACCTCTCTTTTATACAAAAACATACCCTGACTTTAGAATTGTGCACACATTTTCAACAGAAATTAGTTGACATAGGCCAGGTACATTGGGTTATTAAGGGTTATTTCTCTGGATGTGTGCAGAGTAAGCAGATCACATCTGAGGAATAAAATTAAAGTCTGCTTAGACCAATTTAATATTATGTGGTAATTATCAATAACAAAACAATTCATCTGGCTATCCCCAGGCAGCTTTTTCAATGTACAACAGGCAATAGTCATGCACATACAGCTCCTATAGATTTGATAGAGTTGGTGAATTTGACACTAATGGTGTCATAGATTTTGCAGCTTTAGCTCAAATCATGCTGTTATGTGATTAGAATAAACAAACCTTATTTAAAAGGTGAATGTTTTTTTAACTTGATAAAGGTCTCCTTTCCTGCAGCCGCCATATTGAGTGTTACAGTTTCTGCCATTGATTTTTCTACAGGTGGTCTGTTTCCTCCTCCTTATATGTCACTGGAATGAGTCATGATATGAAACGTTTCAAAAAGTTCAAGAATACCTCAGCATTTGCTTTAAAACTTCTTTATAGAATAACTCAATGACTAAGTACAGGTCTGGGAATTAATCCATCAAATAATGTTTGAAACATTGAGGATTGTTCAGGAAGTTTTGGAGTGACAGATTTTCTGTCTTACCCAAAATATTTCTAAGTTGGACATGTACAATTGTAGCTCCTCAAGTGGCCTCCAGACCTCTGTAGGACACAAGAGGATTAGGGCTTAAGTAGACCCTCACCTCTGGACCACGTCTGGGTTTGTTGATCCCCTGATTAACATGTCACTCAGCCCTCAGCGTTCAAATCAGACTTTATGGCTCCTGAGGAGAAAAAGGCTTTCATTAATGGCTTAAGACCTGTGAGAAGGTGCCCCGTGTTTTCGTACCTTCAGGGTTCCTACTAGGAACTTCTAATTTACAATGGAATGCAACAGTACAGTACAAAGGATTTACATTTGGGTATAAGTCAATTAGGTTGTTAACAAACCATATGGTGGGAAATTCTTCCAAATTCTTGTAGGGATCTTACCTTTTGAGTTTGATTCTGGTTGTTTATACTGTTGAAAAACTCTGATGCTGGCCCAGTGATGCTGGGATTGGATCTCTAAGGTGGGCAGTCTAGAGCTAGTTCCACTATTGTTCTATTTATTGGTCTGAAACTAACTTCAGTTCCACCAAGTTTCATACTTTTGGGGATGAATTGCAGTATGAGACAATGCTTAATTACAGTATTCATATTTTTCTCCCTTTAGATTAGCACAGATGAGTACTTGTGTTTGTCTGCCACAGATGTATTTAGAGAACATGCACAAAAAACAGAGAAAATTACGTTTTTCCCCTGGGCTGTTTTCCATTCCTATATGTATGTATTAATATGCAACATTTTGTGACTGCATAGATAAATAACTACATCAGTGTGTCACCAGTGAGTTACTATTATAAATCAGTGGTAACAAAACTGCATCAATTACAAAAATTGTTAACTTTTAACAACTTCATATGTCTCAATAACTAAATAAATAAATAACATTGAAAACAAAATCACAAAATTCAAGAAATCTGAATGCATTCCATGCTCTCCCAACTACTAAATCTAATTGATGTTTATTGATGCACCTCACTCCAAAACAAAAGTGTTGCCGTTACGGTGGCATGCAAGTATACTTACCAAGGTTACCATGTTTTTTAACCATGTACCATGGGTATTACTATTGGAAATATTGAAATTATTCAGTAGGTCTGTTTTGTCACTACACACTCTTCATGACGTATTAAGGACATTGCTGTAGTCCTACTGAACATTGTTTGTAAACTTTGATTCATATTGTATGGTAGAGCCATTTAAGCAGTTGTTTGCAAACAATTTTATTTGTGCATTTGGCAGGCACTATTCAAAGCACTGTACAGTGCAGTCAATGCATACATTTGATCAGTTTATGTGTTCTCTGGACAGTTTGTGTTCCCCAGATTCAAGCCCATGACCTTGACATTGC
Organism: Chromobotia macracanthus; assembly: GCA_036877525.1. NCBI lineage: Eukaryota > Metazoa > Chordata > Actinopteri > Cypriniformes > Botiidae > Chromobotia > Chromobotia macracanthus. Next base: position 707,659 of record JAZGTH010000106.1, read on the forward strand.
AAGTGTCATTCTCTATCAACTGAGCCACAGAAACTCAAAGCAAAGGAATAAAAATACACTCATAAACATGGAAGCAATCTATCCCAGTGGAATGTGGTATATATTTCACTGTACAATGCTATCACGCAACTTATGTTGTGCCAGTTTCACTGCTCTGTATAAAACAAACACTGTTCTATTATTTATCAACTTCAATAGGTGTGTTATTCCTTTTGCCTGGTGTACAAATCTGCTTCTTTGTAACATGAATTGGAAGTTATAAATAAATCAGGAAGTTTTGTTTAAAGAAATAAAAGTATGTCTTCTCTAGAGAACAGCCTTTTGCAATGGGATGTTGGGACCTTAAAGATATAGTTAGCTGAATCTTATAAAAATATTCAGCCCAAAATAGTGGTAAAGAATAATATAGGTAAAAAATAAGCCAAATCTGGGATTTAACATTATTTAAAATGAATAAAAGTTGGAAATAAACAGGGTTTGGAAACTTGGACATAAAGAAAAGTTTTGAGATTTTGAAGGATTGTAAAACAAACAATCAAATAAATAAACTAAACGAACCATTATGATGTGATTTAAAACAGAAATATTTCTTTCTAGGCCACTAATCAAATCAGCAAATTTGCAACATTGACATTAATTCTTTAGTGCGAAAGGTCAGATTTCCTTGTGTCCGTTGAAGCACACAAGATGATCTTTGAAAAACTTCCATATCACGCTGGGATAACATGGATCATCAGATTTGGTTCAAACGTGTCTGTTCCCGCTTGAGTTCATGCTATCATTTAAACAAAAATGAGGCATACTAAATAGAGAGCAGAGTAATTGCACCACTTTTTGTTTTTTGCTCAGAAAATGTTTAGCCTAAACCTTTGAAATTACCCTCAACCATAATATAACCAAACATATTTGCAGTCAAAATCAAAAACACAAATGCTAATGTAATTGTTATGATGATGTGTGATAAATGTAAGAAAAAGGTAAACTATGTAAATAATTATATATTGACATGAATGTATACATTACATCCTCAGACACACTCTTTAGAGTATAAAGGAGACGCTGTAAACATGACAAAGTACAATAAGTATTTAAATACATTCCTAATATTTAAAAACATTCCAATGCCAACAATATATACAAACTTCAATTTCTATCCCTGAGTCACGTTAAATGGATGCTGAGTGGATCTTCCTGGATTCTAAATCATCATTTATTATATCATTGTATTTATATCTGTGCTGATCATTACTGAAACTGATGCTACTAAAATTATTCAAAAAACATTTTTTTATACTAATAACAGTATGCAATGAAAAGTATATATATATATAGTATATATAGTATATATAAATATACAATTTTATGTTTTATATATGTCATATTATATATATATTTTTTTTCTTCCTTTTCTTAGTGAACAGAGGTAAAAAACACCACATCATTGTCATTGTCAATAATGTGCATTGTGGACGCCACATCATTGTCCAGCCAATATAATAACACACATAGTGATGTTTAATCGTGTTTTGGCCTCTGTAGGCTCAAGGGACAGAACCCCTCCTAATGTTTCACTCTATGGTATGTTCCTGAACATGAACAAACAGCCCATAACGTAATTTTGTATCGATTTGTTGTTGACTTACTATGAAGCAGTTATCATCCAATAATACACTCCACACATTCCCCTAATGAAATCAATAGCCCTCTCCGAGCAGTGTAGAAATAATAGCCTTGGCTTTTCACGCCATTAAAAAACCTTCAAAACTGCTGATGGATATTTTATTAACCTCTGATAAAATTGACAGACATTTATATTTTAGTCCTTATAAATGAAGCTCTGCACCAAAGCACTTTAGGATTACTATGATTACAATGATTATTAACAGTATTTGTTTATAAAAATAATTTTGTTAATATTTATAAACTTTTGAAGGACATCAACAATTTAGTTTTTTTTAGATAAAGTGGGCATCATTCATTTTTTTAAGAAATGTTTGGGCTGTTAATAAAACAGTCTCCTATCTTAGTTTAATGTTCAGAAATGCAATGCAATTTCCCTGAAATATAGAGTATACACTTGTATACACTTGGCGTTGTGGTGTTTTCATGCATGGATGAGGAATTGCCCTGAAATCTGATCTGATCCCTTGCATGGCTACTCAGGTGTTGTAATGACAGGACTCCACACTTTGCCCTCCTTGAAGAATGTTAAACTGGAAGCTCATTCTAAATACCCAGTAGACATAAATTTAAACCATACAGTCATGCAAATTCATTTCAAATCAACAGTTGGCCCACCAGTTGGCATCAGTATCATGTTATGGTACCTGGTTTAGTTTCTTGGCAGAATGCTTAGGGTTGGACCTGTGACTTATCAGCCTATGGGTATGGAATCAGGAGCAGCTTTCTTGCCATTTTAATCCATTACAAAAGGGATTGTGCCATCCCCAGCAGCAAGAAACATACATTTGGTGAGCATCTCTATGTTAATAACAGGAGATAAAGTTGTCTGTAGATCAACTGAGGGGTGTCTTCACTCAGAAATGTATAATTTTCATAATATTATGCCAGCACCTGGAGACATTATGACGCAGGAGCCTTATAGTGTGCTAGTGAAATGGATGAAATTTTGGACAAATGTTACAGCCCCATTCTCAGACAACGGTGCTATTTGTGCTTGTAAATGTTACTGCAAAATTATCATAAATTTAGTCCCACCACAGGATTAAAATACCAGAGCATTGCAGATGCATATGCGCTTCAATATTTCACTTAGTGATAAATTCGTACAAGTTTTTACCATGGCAGATCCTTAAACGAATGCCCCAAGTCCTATTTTTGTAGTTTTTACAGTCTTGCAAAGTATGTATAGTTATTTATCATTAAAGCACTACATTATTTCAAACCTGTCACAGGAAGAATTCAGATACAGAACTACATAATGTGAATCAATAACTTAGTGTTTTTTCCATATAACCTATTAAAAGGTAATGATGATAAATGGCTGATATTTTCAGTTTAAAAGGAGACATTTATAAAATAAAAAAGACTTTTCTAACATTTGTTTTGCATTTCATAAACAGGGATTTAAATATATTATATAATGTGACTACATTCATTTTCCTGAACACAAGTAAGTTTACTAGTGCAGTTGTTTTAGTAGGAATAACAAGTCATGAAGACAATTAGCACACAAATGACTTTCTGAGGATACCTGCCCTACTCCATCCTCAATGTCTGGTCCAGCAACTAGATGATCCTGCACCTTCAATTCTGTACTTTTCAATCACTTGGTTGGTTACCCTAAAACAGAGATACCCCACTGTGATCAGTGAGAGTTTGAATCCATTTCATTTTAACACTTGATGTAACTAAGGTTTAATATAAGGTGCCTTTCTTTGACCAGAACTTCTATCAGACACCAGCAATACTGTGTTTTATCTATTAGTCCATCCATCAAATATTCATGAACCTACAGTCTTGGTCACCACTAGAGGTAATAGAGCTGATAGTAGATTTTTTAAATACAAAATCAACCAATGCTGAAAACAAATGCTAAAAATAAAAACATAATCCAAAGTTTAGAGGTGTGTTCACTTGTGGTTTGTTTCTCTTGACTGTTTTGGACCAAAAAAGAAAATGGTACTAAACCTAACATGTGTGCATTGTATGCAAGATACATATGGTGGTATTTTTACCAGCTGAGAACTCACAAAGAGCTCATAAAATATTTAAAGGTGTCAAAACAACACCAGGAATTCCTCTGTTGTACAACCGAATGAAGAGCTGCAAGGAGACACCAGTTCTGATCGATCCAAACCTGCCAAATTTGAACACATCCTTAAACAAGTCAAATCTGAGCACCAATGACAGATGCATAAGCAGCATTGATTATGCAGATAATCATAGTTAATCAGAGTAATATTGTCAGGGTCCTGGCTTCCTTGTCTTGGGTTTTTTTTTAATTCTCATGCCAGGATCCTGACAGCCCTTGTTTTTTTGTGTCAGGGTGTTTGGATCCTGACTCTGTTCTTGTCTTGGTTCTTGTATTTTGTAGTCAGGATCTAGACTCATGTTCTGTGTCTTTTGTGATTTGTGTCGCTTGTCTTTGTGTGGAAGCACATGGCTTGTTTGTTTACTTGTGTCATGTGCTTTCCGGTCTTGAGCATTTTTTGTGAAAAGCTGTTCTGCAGCTGGGTTTTTTCCTCACAGTTCATTATAAATATTAATATATTATAATGATTAATATTAAATATTAATCATAACATAACAATCATAGTAAAAAAAAAACCCTCTTTACTCTCTACACGATCTGCACACCTGTGTATTTTTTGTCACTGTATGTTTGCAATCATATCTAGAGGTGCTTTATAAACAAGACATTGATTATATGGCTGTACAAATCTCAAAAAATAAATGTTTAATACTGCATAATCTATTAGTAACACAGGCACACTTTCATATTTGATGAACATGCTTCTTTTGAATGAAAAAGTTGGCTAATGCCCTATGCTGAAAAAGTGTTACTTATACAGATTTTTTAAAATTCCATTTTTAAACACACAGGAAAGCTGCCCAGTCACTCTGGACGTACAGTTTGTGTGCAATAGAGGTAAGTTACTAATCTCTGTTGATCCAGCATGAGGGGACACTACAGGAACATTCTTGGGATATAACAAAACTAAATGTCAACAACGCAAAGTGGATACATTCAACCAACACAGAAAAAGTGGGGCTAAAAAAGAAACAACTGTGCAAAGAGAGATGTTTATTTTCATACTGCCAGGATAGAGGCCTGCAAACTAGTGGCAGGCGGCTGAAGTCCAGGCTGTCCAATCACACAGCTCCATTCTCCAGACATGTAATCCAAATTCAATTTCAAATGAAATCAACATCTGCATTGTTGGACCAGCTGTCAAGGTGACTTTAGTGGGGCTGTTACTGAGCTGTTGTTGACACAAGTACTTTTCATGAAAAAATACCTCTTCCAAATGTTTCTTGGCCTCCGACCAAGGCATACAACAACCAATTAAGCTTAAATTTGAAATGTGGAAGTTATACGATAAGTCTTTGCTTAAGTGAATTTCACTAAGAATGATTGATACAGAATGGTGTGACTCTTAAATTCCAGTCTAAACACATCATTCTACATCACCTTAGCATGTGTGTGCTGGATATTAATTATGGAGCATTATGGGGTGGCTATGTGGAAGCACAAGATTTCACTGACAGGCTGATGACAAGAAACTTATTATCAGATAAGTCAAGTCTTCCATCCAGCCAGCTAACTCTGATCCCAACATATAGACTCGTGAAAGACCCAGAGTCTTATGAAGCGGCCCTTTTAATAGAAGGGGCCAAAAGATCACAGATGTTATTCAGATGCAGTTCAAAGCACAAAGTGGTTTATTACATAGACTGGATATTTACAATATCAGTAAGTTGTGTGGTTCCTTGAAATATGTCTTAAAGTCTGTGAATCTGTTTCTTTTTTTTTAAATGTCTGGTTTAGATTGATGCGACTAACAGACTCTCTAGTGCATGAGATACCAAAACAACACCAGACAGGAACAATTTTCATGGAAGTTCAGACAATGTGGTTCCATAAATCATTTCATTGCATTGTAGAGAAATAATTTAAATAATTTAACCAAATCTGTATGACTTCCGTGGCAGTTCCTGAGGCCCTCACATCCAGAGTGAATCTTTTGTGCGCTAGATACTTTAGACATAAATGTCACATTACTCTGGATTTGGAGATAAATTACATCTTCACAGCATTGATTGGCTAGAACGTGAAAAACCAGCTGACCAAAACAATTTGTACAGTTTAGGCTTGCAAAAGTTGTTTGCTACAATGCAAATACATTGCATGTTATTTCATCAGAAAACACACCTACTTTTGAATAGGCATAAATAGGGAAAGATGCTTTTTGCCTGCTGAATGGAATACACCAGCTAAACCTTGAATCCCTGTGTAACGAAAGGACTGAGGCAGTAGGATCCATCTGCAGCAGTTTATTTATGAATTAACAAGACAGGCAGGGTCAGGCAACGGAAACAGGAATAGCAAGGGCAAGGCAAATCAGAAACAGTAAGCAGGCAAGGGTCAAGGCAGGCAGCAAACAATCAAACAGAGTACACAATCCAAAGGTAACAACGGATAATCCAATAACAGGGTGACCCACTCAGAAATGTTAGCCATGGCAAAACAAGACTTCACAGAGAATGCATGTGAAGCTGGGGTTTGTATACTGTGGCTAATAAGTGTCAGGTGTAACAGGAAGTAATCAATCCAAGAAATGTGGCATTATCGGAAACAGAGTCCGAATCAGGAGTCAATATTCTTAAGACGGTTCCCTCTGGTGGTGCGGAGGAGGTAGAGCAGGGACTTCCTCCGTAACACTCTGCTTATGACACACAACAACTAACATGAAGTGTCTTCACATAGTATATTCCAGTCATAAGCCCCAAGAAGTCATGATTTATAGTGAATTTAGAACAGCTAAAGGGCACTTTATGGCACAACACAGAGCAGAAGTTTGCTCTGAAGCAGAAGAACTGCTTCCTATTGCTAAAAGTTTATTCCACATACCTGGCAAGATTTAATAAAATAAACATACAGCAACAAAAATGTAATGATAATGATAATAAAATAGTATTCCTCCACCATCATTGTACTTCTTGGCTACACACAGACGCAGTGGCATAGTAATACTGATGTAATGAGGATACAGGTGTGTGTTTATAGAGTAATTTTCAAACATCCAGTCATAATCAAGGACCTGAACTATCTGTTTTATAATTGAATATACAGTATACAAACCTTTGGAAAACTTTATAGCAATTAATTTTGAGTTTTGGTATGTTCCAGTATCAAAGGACATGGAATATGCAATCTACCTTAATGTTGCTTTTGCATCCTTATTAACTTTTATTTTATGAAAGACCAGCATAATACAAAGTCATATGGACAAAGGTATTGCATCCATAATATTAGAAAAGTTTAAGCTTGAGTTAAGAACAGTCAGGATGAGTTAAGAATTAGCAACTCTGCACGTTTTTACACATGTAACAAAGTCAACAACAATAGGTCTGTTCCCAGTTAAGTCAAATTCAAACATTACATGTCTCACTCAGAAGCACATTTGTTTTCGCCTATTATGTGCTCACACTGTGAGATTGCTTTCTTTTGAAATGACTTCAGTAGCTATAACAAAAAAAGGAGGGCGAGAAATGAGAGACACCAAAATGAGGGAAGGCAGAAAGTCTATAAAAGTGCATGTGTGAGAAATGAAACGTAAACAGCAAGAAAACGATTGCATAGCTGATAACTCTTCTCAGACAACTGCCCTTCATGTAGACAGATGAGAGAGAGAAAAGGTGGGCTTGTACGAAGCACCACCAGGAATCCATTTTTCTTCTTTTGCACCAACAAAAAGCAATTACGACACAGCACCGGCAAATTGGGCAAGAGCCAGATATCTGCAGTTCACCAGAGAGGATGAGAGAAGAAAAGAAACGGGGGAGGTGAGGAACGAGACCCTTGGTAACGTGGAGAGGAGAAGAACCACATGTATGAAAGAACAATAGAGGCAGAGGAATGCGGGGATAATCCAAACCCACACCCTGAAATTCACCAATACAATAACAGAGGTGTGAAATGATGCTGTATCATATGCTAACTTTATTATGGAACATATTTAGAATTTCATATTCCATAATAAGTTGAATATGAGGGTTTTTGTTTTCCAAGTCAGCAAGTGTTGTGTAGCTAAATCAGTTACACTATTTTAAAGCAACAGTCTGTTTAAAACATAAAATTGCAAGTTACAAACTGGAGTTATTTTCTTAACATGGATGACAAATTTAAATTCCCACCAACAGCAATAAGTAAGCTTGTTATAACAAGCTAAAGTAGCTTGTTACTGATAAAGCTACACCACTCTTCAGCTGAGCTATGCACACTACTGATAAACATAGTTAATGTAATATCATGGCTAGTTACGGCACAACGCTGTTAGCTTCCTAAACGATAAACTCATATGAAAATTTGATTTTATTACTGTATAACGAATATAAATGTAAAGCTTTAAAGAACTCAAAGACCAGGCACCAAAATGTTGAAAACTGCAAGTGTGTGAAATGTGATTTGAGAGGCAATGTGGCAGCAAGGGCCCCCCTCACCAACAGCAGCCACCATTCTTAACCCAATAATCCACATTTTACTTCATTTACATTTGCAAACACAAGCCCAGAAAATAATCTGCATTTGCCAAATGTATCCTTTTGGAAACGGTGCATAAATCAACAGTGCATAAATCAACAAAACAAACAAAGGGCTGTGTAGCCAGCTAAAACTGAAGAAGGGGATTTCAGATAGAACCCAGGCGATTGTACAAAGTGCAAATGCTGCATAACCCCCCCTCATGCGCCTGTGCACTGGAGGAGGTGGGGGACAGTGAGAGAAATTACAGATGCACCATCATTGCAGTGTGTATTAGGTTTAAAAATAGCTCTCATTTAACAGGCTAGATGGTTGATAAAGCAGATTCTATTTCATAATGAGCTGTAGTACAGTGGACAGAACTCAGCTGAAATAATTACACACTGCGTGGTTGAATTATTATGTATTTTTAAAGGCATTACTTGACCAGGCAATAAGCCCTCATATTAAGATCATATGTGTACATGTACATGTGTGTGCATAGGTTTGCACTTCATACACTATTGTTAAAAGGTAAAAACTGTGTCACAAAAAGCTTGTAATACCCTGAATAGATTTTACTAAATCAGACTAAATCAAATAAAAACTTTGTATAAAACGCTTGCACACTGTAAGATAGTTTTGCAGGTAAGTTGTTCCAAGAATCTTGGAGATGTTCTTGTGTCTCTCCCTGTAATCTCAGACTGACTTGATGATGATGATGAGATCCTTGTGTGGGCTATACCATCGTAGGCAAAATTCTCACTTGATTATTACAGTTACTAGCAAAGAATGTTTAAAAATCCATATTAATGTGTCACACTAACACACTAAAGCAAAATATATATCTTAGTTGTAAAACCACCTTATAAATCTACATTAAGCAATTATGCTGCTGGATAGTGGCAAAGTAATTAATCATTTATATGTTGGCTAATTAGCAACAATTTAAACAGTGTTGACTGCTAGCTTTCATCAAGTTCCTAATGAATTGACCCATTGTTAGCATTGCGCCATTGAATGTATAGTATACATCTGAGAGTTTTGTTGTAATTAATTCAGGATGCTGGATAAATCAAATTCTGTTTGAAATGGGATTTCGTCTAAGTCTAACTCATGTGCAGTGTTTTCATTTATTTTACCAGAACAATCAATAAAACCAACCCTTATCTTCAGCCTAACAAGCTTGTAGACAACCTATTACCAAAAGTGCACAACACAAGCCAATGTCCCATCTGCCATGAATGAAACCCTACCACTAATATTGCTTGTATTACCGTTACTTTAGCTGACCCTGATGGTTGTTAGGACTTCATGCCTCAGTAGTGTGCATCTAACCTGGGGTAGTGTGGGGTCAAGGGTACAATAGCCCCTCAGAAAGAGTCTTTTCTACAGATGGTCACACTCAGTTCAGAAAACAAAAGACAGAAAGCTAAAGCTCTTTTAATGTTTTCTTAAGGCTGACCTGACCTTCTTGCCTCAAAATATTAGACGTGTCATTGTTGTATGGGACGCAATGATCCGTAAAGTAGTCACAGACATTTAATGGCTAGTTCAGGATAGTCCTCAAGCCCGTAAGACATTCTGTCACAATGCTTTCGCAACCACTTTTAAGGAGACACTAATTCCACATAAAGTGATAAATTCATCCTAGGTTTTCTATTCAAAGACTTGTACGCAGGGAGCGTTGTGCACCGTTAAGCCCTGGGCAAACGAGAGATGAGAGGAGAAGAAGAGTTTGATAATGTAATGTTAGGGCTCCTCTCAAAGGCCAAAAGATTTACAGCCACATTCAGGAGAGTGTTGGGGGGCTCCTTCAGAGACTACAGGAAGTATTAAGTGCTACACTGGAGTCCAAAAATTCCAGATAACAGAGAGTTGTTCAAAATGAGCTTTTGAATTGTATTAGTCACATACTATAGGTTAAGGGGTTTTGTTCACACCTCTAACCTTAAGTATTAAACTTCAGTGTATTTACTTATCCCACAGGCATACACTGAAGGAGAAACTCAAACCCTTTGGACCTCTAAGGACCAGAATTTGGTCTCTTTTGCCTTGCAACCACACTCTACAACAGAAGAAAAGACCTTTACGCCCCATATCAATCCCCAGCAACCACACAGAACACTCTGGAAACCTCAAAGAAATACACTGAAAACATGTAGAATGACTTAGCAATTATACTGCAGGTTTGGCTATCACCTGCAGCACCCTTTTATCATGGCATTACTTTTACTGTGAAAGTGTAAAAAACAGAAAATGTAAAAATCATGTTCAGGTCAGGTGAAATCCTTCACTCCTATTTCTTCTTCTGTGATTCCATACTGCTCCAGACTTTTATTTTCCTGGGAAAATATTCTGTCCTGTCTCCATTTTTTAAAGAACAAAAACGAACTACCTGACTAAAAGACCCAAGGGAGCAGACCTTTGAACTTACGAAAGGACAGCCTTCTGAACCACAGACTCATTTGTCCTGCACCAACCTCTGCTCTCTATCTGTGTCGTTCTTTGTCCCTCTCTCGAATGTTATCTGGTATCTATCAAGAGAAAAGAGGATTCAGGGGCCGACAGTTCCTGTAAAGCATGCATGAATGCTGCAAGGGCATTTTGTTTGAAATACAATAGATTTAGTAATTGAGAGATCAGTCACTTAAAGGCAGAACACTCAGACAGAGATGCTTGTAAGCCAGTCATTGCTTTTACTCAGCTTTTTTTCAAACTAAACCATCTGAGCTTTATTAATAATAAAATTAACAGTATGTAAATAAAGAGCTAACATTAGCCAATGCTTAGTGAGGGATTATTTATTGATATCGATATTATAGGCCAATTATACACTAAATTTATTTAACAAGATGTAACATTAAAATCAACAAGTACTACAGAACATAATATAATGTTGCTTTAATCAGTTGTTGACTGATGTCATACTGCTATTTGCCCACAAATAATGATGTCACTGCCCAGAGAATGATGATTTAGGATCTGGCCTAATACTATATGACCTATTGTTTTGGCTAAAATATATACTATGTTTAGTGTGCATTTAATGCACATTCTTAGCTAACAATTGTAAGTAAAGAAAATGTTATTTTGTATGTTCTAGGAATGTTCAAAAGGTCCATATTTTAGACAATGTATCGGTGTATTAACACTTGTTATAAGATTTATAACTATTTTAACTGTAAGTTCCACTAAAAAATAACACATATTACATATGGTGTTACATATGATATCATGATAAATGATATACATTTAAAAAAGTTCTAGTAACATTACTGCGAGAATGTTTTTGATAACATTGTGAGAACCTTCAGAAAATGTTAGCCAACATTCTGAGAACGTTCCCTGTTAGCTGGGTTGCTACTAGAAGACAGTAAATTTTTACACTATGTTTTAACAACTATATGATTAAAAATTTATTTATGACCATAACCAGATGACAGCCTCATATAAATAAGTATCCAGTGTTCTAAGGTCATATGACAACCATTTTTTGCATTATGTTTTTGTATTATATTTCAGTATTATATTACTGTTTAAATGCTACATGCTGCTGGGAAGTCTGAGGGTAAAGTTTAAATTAGACTTTAAATGCTTTGGTGCAGAATAACAAGTAAGTCTCTGTGCCTTATCAGAGCGAGATACACAGACCACTGGAAAGACTGCAGTGATATAAATAATGCCTATTGATTTAAGCCATCTCTGGACACTGGAGGCACACACACAGTGTATGGTTATAAACAGCTCCCATTATTTTTTGAAAAAGCAGTATGTGAAACAAAACATTCTTTGTTACATTGTTTTTTTGTTTTTGTTTTTTTGCATTGTATGTTGTCATGTTTGGTATTAATCAAATGAAAATACTATTAAGTTTTATTAGTAAAGGTGAAGTGTGAACATAGTATTGTGGGTAATATACTTTCTCTCATGTTAGCTTTATTTTCAACCCTGTCCTCTCTGTACTGTGTCTATTCAATAAAGAGTCAAAAAGAAAATAAATGGGGCTAGTTCCTCCCTGCAGTGAGTGAACATCATGCCAAAATCTTTTACACAAAGGAATGTAGACAACAGAGCTCCATGCGTGAAAAGAGAATTTCTCAAATTAATAGCATCCTCTCTCCCTGGTGTGGCGTTAAGTTCAGATCATATATATACCTGATAAGAGAAGCATGGAGAGTTTGCAGCCAAGGCCATTCTTTCACTCCCTCCCTACAACCTAAAGCTAAAGCGTGCTAATGTAACCCTGGGGGCTACGTTTGCTTTTTACCACTTGATTGGTATCCACAATATCTAATTTTTTACACTTTTGCCTATCATTAGCAAATGTAGAGTAATCCTCTTATCTTATTGCTGGATCTTAATTAATTTTGTACTTTTATTGCCTCTGTCACACACTGGAGATTTTGGGGAGTATGGGGTATACCCCTGTGGTAATTCTCTCTGTCACAGTGTAGATGGTTGCTGAAATACCTGTTTTTTAAAGAAATATACAAAAGTCACCACTTTTTGACCTTTTGAATGTGAAATAGATATCTGAAACATATGGGATTATACATGATTTGATCAGGGACATGGTGTAAAAAACATTACATTTTAGGATCTACTTTTCTTGTCATTTTAAGCTTCAAACTTTGCTTGAGGCCTAAGTTTGCAGATTTTTAACTCATGTTTGTATTTTTACAATGCGTGTTGTATATGTACAGTAAAAAAACACAGTTCACTCGTTTTTTTGACAGTGCTCAGGATTTTAAATATTTTTGTATCCTTTTGTATCTCTGGATCAACAGAGGGCAACATGCCAAGTGCATTATGGGTGTTCGAGTTTCCTTACCTGTTTGGCAAAGGGAAGACAACAGCCTTTTTCTCATTTCTCTCTGTCTATTTTGCCAGCAGTGAGGTACTAATTTAAAACAGTGAAAATTAAATGTTTAAACGAATATTTTTGAACACTTAAATACCTTCTTTTTGGATAGTATATTACAATATGGGCCAAAATTGTCCCTCTCAAAGGAGCTAGTTACACCTCCAGTGTTTCTGCTATAGTCATCAAGAATAGTTTTAGAGACAGTGGGACGTCAGTGAAACAGACGGGTGAATTAGACACCGGTGAGTGATAACTGCATGAAGCCAGTCCTCAGCCAGAGCTACAATCTACTAAAGACCTGCTTTTGCCTTTCCTGTTGCTTAGCCTATAGAGTAACTCTAACCCCTTCCAGATGCTTCCAGACAGAAAGACTTAGGCAGCGAGTTAAGGAGAGGATGAGCTCATTTTTCACTCTTGTTGGTGATAAATAAAGAACACATGCTGACCATTCGTTTGATTTTCCTTCCTCGTCCGCATTACCATTAATCAGTGACTCTGATAGTTCTCAGAATCAGATGGACAGAATCAGATGATTTCTGCTCGATTGAAATTTCACCACATGTGCTGAAGCTGGGCCACAGATCCTCTGCAGGGAAATGAACAATTCCGTCCCATCATTGCAGCCAGATCCGAGAAAGCGTCCAACGTTTCCTATAGAGAACAAGGCCAGAGTCATTCTGGGAATGCAAGCAGTCTGAAGCAAAACATTCAAACAAACCAGAGCTTATAAAGTCTGCATTGAATCTCTTGATTGATTTTGTAATTTCATTCTCTCTGTCACACACCTGAGGGGGGTTGAGGAAATATGTGGTAATACTAGTTCATAGCAGTTTACATTGTTGCTACAATAGTGTCAGTTTAGGATATTTGGAAACCAAAGCATGTATTGAAAAAAAGTATGGTTGAGTAGAAACTTTTTGACATAATAAATGCCAAATGGACATTCGAAACAACATGGGATTAAATATGACCCATTAATGACAGTTAAACAGACAAAACATTACATATTAAGTGAACTATTCCTTTAACCACAACCCGAACTATTCTTTACCATAGCTGTTCTCCTCCAAAAAAAATCACAGCCCATTAAGTCTTTGTGCAAGTAACTTATAATATGTTTTAAAGTTAAGCAGGCGCAAACTTTTTTGTTGCACAGCCCCCTACACATTTCCAATTTACAAAATTTCTGTTTACGTTAACACATTTGGCAGACATTTTGAAAGGTGGTCTACAGTGCATTCAAGTTATGCATTTTATCCGTATGTGTGCTCCCTGGGACTCATGATTGTTGCATTGCTAACACAATGCTCTACAAATTGGCTTAGGAATCCCCGGTTATGTGGCAGATAAAAGCCCACAGTGCAAGTGAAAGTTTCTGTGGTGTCCTGCTGTCAGTGGGGCATTAATTTAGTGAACGCTCTATGGGTTGTATTTCAGGGAAGTGACAAACCACCTATACTGTCAAATAGCTTGGAGAACATATTGTATCCACCATAAAATCAGAAATTAAAGATTCATGATAATGTCGTTTAACCCATAACCCCAGCACTAACTCAAACCTTTACTCCAAACTTAATCCTACATGAGCAGTCACTTTTTGACCCTTTCTGTTGTTGATGAGCACATACTGATATCAGATTTTGATCTGATTGTCTTTGTTCACATGTCCATAAAACAGTGTGATATCAGTTCTCATATACATGCAGAGATAGGTACTTGATAGAAGCTGACATCTTCTTGGGAGAAAAAAATCACCACTTGTCCCGAAGTTGTGCAGCAGACCCCTGCTGGGAAGTAAGTGATCTCTTCCTCTCGCTTTAGCCAGATTCAAAGAAATATCCAACACTGCCTGTAGAGAGCCAGACCAGCTTTTATAGCACTGGCCGGGGACCCAAGCGGTCTGAAGCAAACATTCAAACAAAACAGTCAACCTCGGCACTGAGATTTACACAGCACGCTTGATTTAGGATGCCAGATTCCCATGGCTGTGGTGCTGTGATGAAGTGGATGGCCTGGGGCAATGTCAACACTGGGGCTTTGGCCCAATCGTGCGAGAGGGAGTGACCGTGACTGAGTCCAGGAACAGCGTCGGAAAAGAGTGTAATCCAGGCTCAGAGGAAAACCTGAGATGCACCTGAGGAAGCTTTAAGATTGCATTTTGTTTAGGTCTTCAGTTTCTGGATTGGTTAAGGTAGGCTTCACTTGAATTTTCTGCTCAGTGATTTTCTGCATAGCTTATTGGGTAATTTTTGCAGGCATGATGCAGTCATTTTACAGAGAGGGCCATTTATGTCCCTCATACACGTATAAAAAATGACTAAAGATAATTAATTGATGGCATCTTTTATTGATAATTAATAATAATTTGTTTTTTTTGAACAAACTAACAAAATCCTAGCAAAGCTAACATTTTGTCTTAATTCGTACTGTCTCTTGGTACTCCGATGAAAAGAACGAAGTACTTCGTACTTCGTTCTTTTCATCATTTATTTTATTCAGATTTTTGTTTAGGCTCTGGGTCCCAGGGTCATGCTTCATATTTTTTATTTATAAAATAAACTTTTTTATAAATTTTGTTATTATAACATATTTCTTTAAAGAAGAACATCTTACCTTGAAGAAAAAATGTTACCTTGGAGAAATTCATTTTTACCTTGTATTAATCTGTAAGGGACTGTTTTAAAATGGTCAACACTGTTACCATTATTTTGTTTAGTAGACAAGTGATCCTTAAAAAGATAAAACATCAACATCCCTCTAATTAACACCTTGGAGCTATCATGAAAATGAGTATCACATTATATCAAATTGTTAAACTCTGTTGCCATCAGCCCAGTAACTGATGACACAGGTTTAATCCAAACTGATTTAAAATATTTTCATATAGCCTGAGATGACAAAGCAATTGACTAACATGGAATATTAGGAACATTTCATTTGTATGATAAAGTGATCAAAATCTTACACAAATTTCCTTCTCTTATACCAACCTGGATAAGGCACTCATTTAACTGAATGACCTGTATTAGTACTGAGCTGTCATGCAATCTGCACTGCAAAGAAAGAGCAGAAAAAACTGGACATCGTAAAAAGCAAAGTCAATGTAATGTAAATATTATGACAAGTTGAGCTGCAAGGTGCATTTGAAGTGGAAAATGGGGAACATACAGAATGACAGCATCAGAGAAGCATGCATCAAATCCTCCCATTGCACGCTCAAAGAGTATGTGTAACTTTCCTCAGGTACAAAGAATGCCTCACAGCTGTCAGTGAAGAAGGTAAGACTGATTTTAATATTTCACTAGACCTCACAGGTTCATCCTGTACAAACATGATTACTCATGTAATGAGAGGGATTTATGGAGAAAATGGAGCTGACAGATAAACATGTTTATGAACTCGATTTATTACATACTTGTAAATTAAAAGTTTAACTTTCCCTCCCATGACTGTCTATTCAGGGATGATTATAAAGTGTATTGTTAATGTCAAAAGATGACCTAGTTATGCTTGGGAATTGTTTTCTGAAAGCACCGAAGATTATACAAGGGCTAAACTACACAAATGATTTACAAGTTAATCTATTGTTGCGTGAGAGATGTAGATGCATGTCAAGAAATTTGAATATTAATGATAACAACAATAAATAATACAATAAACTCATTCTATAGGTTGTCAACAAAAATGATTACAGTCCTTAGGCCAGGAGCACCAGAATTTTTTTCATAAGAAAAATATTGAGATACTGAGAAATAAAACTGAAATTTAGCGATAGTCACACAAACAAGAAATGAAGTAGTTACGAGAATGACTAAACTGTCTGCATAATACATTGCAAAGGAGACAGCAACATTCATAGTTGTTTATCAAAGCTGCATACAGTAAGTCATTCAAATTAATGCTGAGGAGGAACAATTACAGTTCAAATTTGGTCTTTTATTAAGTGTATATAAGTTTAAAATGTCATTGACTAACATTGAAGTGTTTATGCATCACTTTTACATCTACAGTGACTTGTTTCTGAATGTCCGATACCACAGACCTGTCAGCTGGGGGCCCCTGACAGTTAGAGGCCCCGGAGCACTGGCCCCATTGGCCATGGTCCATAATCCATTGTTGATTAAGTTGGCAAAGAATTAAGCTTTTTCAGTGCAGGATGTTTGTTGACATTGGGATGTATACGTTTAAAGGAATGTTCAGTGCTGAAGAATCCACGGACAGCATCTGTGATGTTGTTAAATACCAAATACAATTATTTCATGTCATTCCTCAGATAAAAATCAAACAAAAATTATTTTGTTCAACACTTACACTTAAGCGTTTTGCAGACACTTCCAAATGTAGTGAACTTGTTATGAATGCAAATATTGATTACATTAAACTATTTCCCCTTACAGTAAATGTCTGAATACAGACAAAACTGACCTGAAAATTAACATCGCTACAGCTGAGTCTGGACATGTTGAAGCTGCATGTTACCTCACAATGTTCATTAACCACACATAGATCAGCTGTGAGCTTGAGAAACAGTAAAATAAAAATAAAATCCTACACAAAGATATAAAGCAGGTGTTTAGCAGTCATTTTAAGTAAATGTATTGGTATAACAAAAGGACTATCAGAACACCCAATTAATTTGACTCCTGTTACCAGTGCCACAAAAATGCATGTGATTAAAAACAAAACATGAGTTAAATTAGTGATCCAGAGACCAGAAACATTATGTGCTAGCTTTGATGTAATAGTCAGAACCCAAACATATAGCAAATAAAACTGCAAAGCAATAAATTCACTGTTTTTGTCAGGAACATATTGTTTTATTAGACAGGTGAAATAATAAAGTGAATGGCGTGAGTGTGCATGTCAAAAAAAAGAAGGCACTCACAGGTTTATTGATTTTACTGGAAGCAATTTAGACTTGTCACAACTTGCTCACGTCCAACGATGAAAGAATATTTACCACCTAGCAACAATGACAGGGTGACCATCCAAAATATGTTTTGTTTTCATTAAATTAATCTGAGTCATTCAACTGAAAGCTGTCAGTTGAAACGTTACTGCTGCGTTTGTTGACACCATGTGATTATTGTTGCCCTGGCGGTGACTCAACCATTGGAGAACTGGATTGACATGGACTTCAGCATAAAGAGAAAGGCGCGAAACAGGTCAGACCAACCTCTGCTTTGCTGTGCCTTCTGGCAGAGGACCTCTTAAATGATCTCTCCTAATACACGTTTACACTGAACATCCTGTCACAGATTCTATGATGACTGATGATTGCCGGTAAATAACAGACAAGTTGGAGACAAAAGTGATTGCAATCTGAGATGCCAAGAAAATTATAATAACAAATGAACAGGCTGTATCATGTCAAGAATACGCTGGAAGCCTTTTAATTTTGTGTCGAGTTGTGTTAGGTTACACTCTTTGTATTGTCTTTTCGAAGATTGCTACAAATTTCTCACTGTACTGAAAATTCGCTACATAAGTGCCTCAAGTATAATTCTGAGTGTAGATAACCCCTTTTAGAAAGTAGGTCCTGCCCTTTTAAAAACTAAAGCAAGTGTTAACATGGAGGAGCTTACCAGTCAATGTTGGTGGTGAATTTAGCTGGTTAGCATTTTATAGTTAGCTACCTGCTGGTAGATACTGTACTGTAATATTTCATTATATATCATGGTTTGCCAATCAACATTGTCATGATGTCATTTCTTATGTGATAGGTAGATCCTTTGCCAAGATTTGTAAATATGCATCAGATGAAAACGTTTCTCTCCCACAAGGTTTAATTCAAAAAGTAAATACGTTAAAA
Source organism: Chromobotia macracanthus (assembly GCA_036877525.1). Classification (NCBI taxonomy): domain Eukaryota; kingdom Metazoa; phylum Chordata; class Actinopteri; order Cypriniformes; family Botiidae; genus Chromobotia; species Chromobotia macracanthus. The sequence continues at coordinate 726,544 of JAZGTH010000106.1, forward strand.
ATACTGGACTGTAATTACCTGGACTGTACCAAGAAAACTATTCCTCGTGGTTAAATTGTGTTTGTTTAACAACACCTGAAGGAATTATTTTGTGGTTGTTGTTAGTACATCAGAGGTAAACAAACATACAAGTCACATGACAATAACAACATGATGGATGTAGTGTGTCTGGAATGTATGCATATTACACCCACACATACTATTTAGAATGTACTGTTTTAATGGTAAAGTTGGTACTACATGTAATTCAGTACATACTGTTACAGTACATGATTTCAGACCCATGGAGTTACATTGCATCAACAGCTCAGCTGATTTGTCTATAAAACCTTTACAGTATGCAGAACAGAGTACCAAAGATGGCTGAATTAGAATCTCATACTTCCAGGGAATCATTTGCCAGCCGTGCAACTGGCATTGAGATGAGTGGGAATGATAAAAGAAAAAACAACATTCTGAAGACATTTCAGACCTCATAAAGTGAGATTTATTTTGGGTTGTCTATTGCATCTTCCACAGGAACACTCACATGCCTCATTCCTCAGGCTCAGATTTAGGACCTCCTGGCCCTTCGGACTCTGTTTTGTTTCAAACGTCAGGTTGTTTGATTCATACTATAAGCATGAAAGGCTCAGCGGAAGGTTCGCTGGCTATTTTTCCCCACCACAGATTTGTTTAATCAAAAAAACTGACAAAATGAGTCTTAAAGCGAACATTCAACTCCCCTTTTCTCACACAAGGAAAATTGCCAGTCCATTCCATTTGGAACAGAGTCATTTTTTACAAGTGGTGTGGAGACGATCAAACACACACAAGATCACAGACTCACACATGAAGACGCTCAACCAAAAATAGCTTGGAAAATATGGAGAATTTTCAAGCACTGACCATAACTAGTGTACTCAAATGTTTAAATTAGTTCTGGTTTGTACAGATAGGTAAATGGCATGCCTGTTTGTGGTAACTGTACACCACTTCTCTGTAAAAGCCAATTCATAGCTCATGTAATCGCACTGGCTAGAGCAATTCATTATAATTAAATACATAAAAGAAATTAATTTCTTTAATAGAGTCTTAAATTAATAGAGTCTTTAACTCTAGTAGGGTTTGGAAGCACAGCCTACTAAGTGCCTTTATAGTGGCATTAGCAGGCAAGCACAACACACAAGTGTAACTTGTGCTACACACGTAAACAGGTGATACCTGAAACTTCTGAATTATACTTGGACCAGTAAACAACCACTTAACATCCAACTTCATTTTAGGTTGTTAGCAACTACCAGCAACACCCTTGTATTGTGGGAACAAGTTTACCCAACAAGCGCCACTCAAACATCTTATAAAATGTAAAAAAAAACAGCAATATTTAAAAAATGATGTAAGACAGGCTTGTCTTTGATGCTTCACATCTAATTTGGTTCAGAAATGAAGTCCTTGAAGATCTGTCCTTCTAGTTCCACCAGCTCATGTTAAGGTCAGTGACTAACAACGTTATGGCTACAAACACAAAGCAACACATCAATGGGCAGGAGCATAACAAATTCAATTTGATGTCATTAGCTGACCAAGATTAAAGCAGAAAATTGTACCTTTAACAACATTAATGGGGAATTACAGGGACATCCATTAATTTCAGATTCACTGATTAATTTCAGTTCACTGATTTGCATAGATTCTGGCAAGATTCTATTGATCTACAGTCTGAGAAGATACTTTCTCACTGTAAAACAGGGTAAGCATGATGCTAACAGCCAGTCACAGGTCTGTTTACAGACGTGACCTAACCAAGTCAAATTTCATTTTAATTTCATTTTACATTTTAATAATAATATTAAATAATATTTTACAGATGGCACCTTTAATGAATGGAACCTTTTTGTAAAGTGTTATAAGAAAGCTTCTAATATGTAGAAATATCCCTAAAACAGCATATATTTGAGAACTAATTGGCATCAATATCAGACTTATCAAGGCTTACTGTCTTCAGAACTCTTCTAAAAGTTCAACAGATTTCTGCATTTGAACGACCAACATTCATGAAGTTTTACACTGTCCACTGTCCCTGTGTTTGTTTATTATTTTGCCTGATTTCATTATACTTTTAGCTAACTCAATTTGTGTTGTGCTTACTGTTTAATGTTTCAAGCACTTTGGAGAAATAGCATCTGTGAGAGATTAGGTTTACCAAGCAGAAGTTGTGGAACAAATAAAAATAAATAGAAATCGTAGTATTAGTGTAGGATAGTAATGAAATTAGTAAACTAACTGGCAGACAGTCTGAAAACAATAATTTGTTTTGCAATTCTGTCTGGTGATGCTTGAGGCATACAAATTACACATTTCCGCTACAATGCTGTTAGCATATATATCTATTTTAACATTAAAGTAGTTTAGTTTTTTTGGTGTGATTTTTATAAACTGATTTCAACTAGGACTGTGTTCATAGTTGACAGAAACAGATCAGAAGAGCATATATGCAAATACAGATACAGAGCACCCAGATGGGATGTTGAAGTTATTTGCAGTCTTTGAATTGTGAAATTGAATTATCATCAAATCTTAAAATGTAATTATCACTTGCAATTGTAACACTATTATAAAAAGTTTCTGCAAGCACAAGCGGAGACCTGCATCTTTACACATACAATAAGATCACAACATTTTCCTAACACTTTATGAATATTTATTATATGTTAAACTGATGTATTCACCATTTTGTTAACGCCCCATGATTAGTTATCACGCTAGCAGGTCTTAGCCTTTAACAGTTAGCTCACAGACCTGTGTGTGATCTACCAACCTTCACAGTGGGAGCTTTCTGTAAAGATAATCTACTGGATAGAGAAGTGCAGTGTTTTGGTGGTAGGCAAAAGCTGGTGGTAGCGTGATCCATGTATCCCCCGGGCTCATGGATTGTGGATTAGTTGGGTTTTCACAGCGGTTTTTTAACAGTGAGTCATCAACAATTCCTCATGCCCTCTGAAGACTGGGGCCTGTCTGTTGCCAGTACTTGGCTTTGCTTAAGGCTCTACCTAACAAAATCAGGAATTAATTGTCCGGAGCTATCTCCGACCTCTAAAGAGAAGTTAATAAGGTTTACCCTCAGACAAAATGCTGCCACGGCAAAATCATTTTAATTCCAGCCTGCACAAACAACAGAGACATGGAGATTCTAAGAAGCAGCTGAACAGACACTAATCATTTACCGAAATCAATATGAAAGCCAAAGAATCACTTAGATGTAATAGATGATGTCAAAGACCTTATCAGCATGGTTTAAATGCCCTGAATATTTAATTATCCCTTGATTTTGTCCAAGGGAAAATCATGGCAGGAATAAAGATTTGCATCTAAAAAGGCCTTAGTGGCCTTATGGTTACCGCACTGGACTTACAAGTCCACCTGAGGTAGGTGTCAGAGTGTCATTGCACACATAACGCAGAGGTTGATTGTTTGAGCTCATCCTCTGTTAGAACATTTTCACTTTAATAGGAGTGGTGTGGTGATTAAGCCTCAAGTTCAGTAACCATGAGCAATCACCCTCATGCCCTTGAGCAAAGCACTTAAAATGACATTCACAACCCATTTTACTTTCATAGTCTGAATTATTTCCAAGTAAAAAGCAGTAACCAATAAGGAAGTGGTGTTCCTGTAGCTCAACCAGTAGAGCATTGCATTAGCAGTGCAAATCTTGTGGGTTAGATTCCCAGGGGAATCTAACTGATAAATTGTATACCTGATAAATTGTATGTACTGATAAATTGTATACCTTGAATGTACTGTAAGTCGCTTTGGATAAAAGTGTCTGTCAAATGCATAAATGTAAATGTAAGTGCATGTGGGAAGGGACTTGATTTGAATTATTGGGAATTGATTGAATGGTGGTTAAAAATAAGAGAACCTGGTGACTGCCCTAAAAGAAAAGTAATTTGAGAGGTTCAGTGGCTTGATAAGAGATTCAATTTAAATGTATTTCTATACAGCTTTTCACTATTTTTGCAATATTGCAAACCAGATTTTGAAATAACACATTCTAGAACAAACAGCTGACACAAGGAAGAACAGTATAAATAAAAGAAAGAAGTGATAGAAAACATCAATGTTTAATGAAAAATGTAAATTAGTATTACTAGGTAGGAAACTGGGCCCTCAAATTGTAGTGCTATTAGGCAACTATATGTCTCTAAATATATAGTCACATTTTGAATGCTAAAGCAGGCATATTCACACACACCAAGTGTCTGCCAAAGATGCCAGATATTTTCCTGTTTTTCCAGTATGATCGATAAAGATTTTATTTCCTTTGGTATGCCAAGCACAGATAAAGTGTGAAACAATCACAATAATATCAAAACGTGTATAAAACATGTAAACAGGGCTCATTTTGATTCATCTTGACTTAAATTCCAGGTTCTCCTATGGGATTGTTGCCATAATAATATTCTTTGGCGATATTGTGTGGATACACATTTCACGCGCCTGGTTGCTTCATCATAAATAAAGGTTCTATTCTAAATCAGATGGATAAGAAGAGAGAGCGTGTTCTCCTTGTGACAGAGTGGAAATGAAGAGGTGGGGCAAGCTCACAGCTTTATTAGGAACCGTTGGAGATTGATTTCCTGTCGGGGTTAGGATGAGATGGATGTAGCTTTGGTAGACGGTTCAGGGTGGGTGTCTACAGCAGTACCAGTGTCTAAGAACTCCAGACCCATACTTAACAGTGTCTTCGTAATGAACACATTAGTCTAGGGCTCCTTATCCATATTTGATGAAGATCTTGGAGATAATTAAACAGTTCGGCCCTACCATCCCACAATTTTTTAGAACTTGGGTTATTTCACACTTTACAAACTGCACAGGGCAAAGTTTCTCGTATAGATCTCGCAAAGCTCCAGACCTTCACCTCCATTTGGCACACTAGGTCTCACAGGGCTGAAAAAATGGATGGCCCACATCTAAACTGTAATATGTTTAGGATCCATTTACGTCTATTTGCCTCCCTGTGGTATTGATCTGCTCTATTTAATTTCTGCTCCTAATGGAGCCGCCCTTAAAGAGCTTCTGTCATTATATACTTCGAAGGAAAGCCTATTAACACTTACTCAAAATGTGCAGTATAAAATCTCAGTCAACATGAAATGACCTTTGAAGCCAACAGACTTTTATTTTTTTTAAAGGAATAATTCACCCACAAATGAAAACTGTCATCTACTCAACCTCATGTCCTTCCAAACCTGTATGACTTTCAATCTTCAGAACACACAAGATGATTCATTGATTTCAATTGATACAGCTGTGTTAACCAATCCTTGCCAATAATTAACACAGTAATTGAATGCCTATTAACATTATAAAGAATTATGAAAAGAATAATATTTGAAAAAGAAACATTACAATTGAATATGTTGAGGAGGTGAACTTGACTCTGTTTGAACTTGGCAAAACACAAATAGTGTAAATGAAATACCGTTCATAATCATTCTTACTTCCTTAATGTATTGTTGCGATCAGGTAAAGAAGACCCACTTGTCACAATTAATTCCTGCTGTATATGTTTTCTCTTCATTGTGTATTCAGTTTTACTTGGAAATAAGTCACATTACAGAAGGTTGTATGTTGACTACACTAGTTCCTAGTTTATCTTCTGTAAAATATACATATATACATATACATATATATATACAATATACATATATGCTCTGATTCATAAGTCACTGAGATGACAGTTCTTTGTGCATATTTTCATATGGCACATATGCAAGATTTTGCTAAAATATTCCCTGTTGGTTGGTAGAATGACATTCAGCAGATGTTTCTAAGGCATTCATGATTTAAAATATGTTTAAATGTGCTCTTTATAAGATGCTCATCAGGTGTTTGTACACAAACCGAGCATGGGGTGATGTGTTGCAAAATATGCCTGTAATCTTGGGAATTAACTAACTATTGTAACAGTAGTTGCAACTAAATACATTGGCAGTAGTTAGTGATATTTAATATAATAATAATAATAATAATAATAATTTAGCTTCTCTAGTAACAAACTTTTAATTCAATAAGTAGCAGTTTAGCCAAACTCTATATCACTGTTTTTGTCACATTGTACATGATGGTTTGTTTTAATGTAATTAACTACATTTTATTAGTAACTTTAAGTGTAAACACTTCCTTAACACTGCTTTCATGAAAGATGATCAAAATAAAAAAATTACATTCAAAGAGTTATATATTCCAAAATGTGTTCACTAAGATTTCTACATTTCCTGACTAAATGATAAGCAGTAGGTGTACTTCACTGCACGCATGTCCATGTGTGCTCTCTCATGGCTAATAAAAGCACAGCATGTGGAAGAGGTCCTGCTGTAGACCTCCACATGTTTTACAAGGGAACTTGGAATGTAATGTAGGCCCACTGCAGCACTTAGTTGGGGGGCTGCAGTCAAAACCGCATGTCCGCCGGCCAATAAGAAAGGGTGGCACTGAAAATAAGAAACAGAGCTGTAAATTATTACGGGCTATGCTTGAGAAAGTGCAGAAAGCATGCCTGCGAGGTGGCTGCAAAAAAGTCAAAAAAGTCTGTAGTATATTTCCGTCCCTCACAAACACTCAGACCTACCACCCCACACATACACACATGCCATGCATAGTGCAATACTTGATCTCCAACAGAACAGCTTACGATCCGCCCCAAGAATATCAGGCCAAAAGTTTTAGATTAGATCTCACACACTTTAGAATTCATCATTAATCGAAAATGAAACTATGAAGCGAATAATTGGATGAAACTTTAAAGCACTTTTTGAAGCTTTCAGGCCTGACTTCATTTTATGGTAAAGATTATCAATGGGAGAAGGGAGGCACATTAATTTATACCTTTGAAAGTTGGCTTCTATTACTGATAAAGAGAGTGTATTAAAATGTTGGCTTTTCTCTAAAAAGTTCCCGGTTAGTTTAAACTGTGTAAAAACAGTTCTCACATTAAATTTTCACAGTTCTCACATCTCACATTAAATAGTGACACCCAACTTTTAGCTTTAAACTGACTGTGCGTCAGTTCTGTGTTTTGCTCTCCACACCTACCTGGTTGGTACTTAACTATCCAGGCAGGAAGGTCTCAAACTGGAATCTGAAAATATTACATTGTCATAATATTTGGTGTTAAATCAATACTTTGATTATTTATTATTTACATGCATTTTCAAATTTCAGAGAGTTCAACGAACAAATAGCATATTATAGTTCTCTGCATTTGAAAATGAATATCAGACTGTTAAACATAAACAGTAGGAAGTGTTTTAACATCAAAATATTACACACTTTAAAATGTGTTTTGCAATGTTCCTGGTAAAACAGGCCCTTTTTGGGGAGAGCGAGGGGACTGTGCCATTTTCTAATGACAAATCACTTCCTGCACAGAAGCTTACTTCCTCCTTCCCTCTGAGCTTCTCTACACACTGTACTTTATACCCCACAAGTGTGTTTTGCTGTGTTATGTTGATTTATCAACAGCTCTGACTGCACACTGCACCGGTTGAGTGATGGAGCTCTTTCTCTCTGATGCTGCAGCCAAGAGGGCGGAGCTGAATGGTGCCACGCAGAACCTCTTAATGTAGAAGAATAAAACTGTCCATTATTGCTCCTTCTATTCTGGTGTTCCATAATGCTCGTGTAATGGAATCCTAGACCATAAATGAACGAGCCGTGCGGCTGCTTAACAGAACCTCAACCCATAATCTCTGCACACGGGAAATTATGTGCTTAAACCGGTATGTTATTAATCAAAGACAGACAAGGGGAGACTGCGAGTCCCTTTAGGCAGAAAGGAGAACACATTTGATAGTATTTAGTCGGCTATGATGCAAGGTACTGCTGGAGGTGTGCATTATGGGATATTTCTCTTTAGTGTTTTTCCCTGTCAATGAATAGTAAGGTATTCCCATGACCAGATTCTGGATGTTTGTTGTTTTTTCCCATGTTTTTGTTCTGCAGTAGGAGGGGATGGAAGTCGATCCATCACTATTGGAGAGGGCAGGAAAGCCGTTAAGACACAGGCCTGACCTTTTATCTTGCCCTGGGCGGCTCATCTGTCTTCCAGCCTGCCAGGACAAGGTGTGTGAGCGTGGGGGGAGTCCAGCCCTGGGTATCAGAGCAGCAGACAATTTCATCACCTGTCTGAGGGACCATAAACTCTCACACTCACTAACTCATCATGTTCTCATCCATCCTGCTGCCCCTCCGAGATCAATGAATATGCATGAAAAAATATTTAATTCATGGAGATTCGGGGTCTACTTTCAACCTATGGAAAAATATGTAAGAATCTGATATAAAAGTCTAAAAGTAAGCATCAGGTCAATTATTTGAAAAAAATAAAGTGATTATTTTAATAGATGTTTAAATATAAATGTTTAAATATAAAGATAAATGTTTTCTGTATAGAAAGGGCTTTAGAACATCTATATTTAAGATATGAATAGACAACATTTTGAGGTAAATGAGATATTTTCTTTCCAAAAAAATGTTTGCTTTCATAAACTTTCATTATCTACATAATCTATCATACTATTTTTTTATTATCTAAAAATGTAAAAAGCAATGTAAAAAACGCACCTCACCAGCCAACAACTTTGCTGATTGCACAAACCATTCTCAACTTTTCAAAGTCAAAATGGACGTGGATGACAGGTTTGACAAGCCACAAATGCTCCACCATCCTCTGATCTTCTTTTTTCTGTTTACAGACATGATGTAAGTATTGTATAAACTTACTGTTGTGAATTTGGGTATGGTAAGGAGACAGTTTGGACATGGATGTTTTATGTACTTGCTCAATAACTTTTATTTTTAACCATAAAAAGTTGTATGCAGATGTATTGCAGCTACACAAAAATGTTACTTCAAATAAAAATATCCTTTTCAAGGTATATGTCATATTTCATGTAGAGTAATATATTAAATGTTCATTATATTCATTGTTACTTTATCAATATTTGTGGAAAATGTATACGTTTTACAATATTTTATGAAAAAATAACAAAATTGAAAAATTTAATGCATTACAAAAAAAAATGATGATATGTATGATTAATATATGAAACACTGTTCATTTGTTTGCTTCCATATGATATAAGCGCCACAGAGGCCCTAAATATACTATCTCAACACTTGCTTGGAGCATTTCATTGCTTCATGAATCTTTTAAAGCCAACGGCCCATGGACCATGTTTACAAAATATACAGCCTTGAGGAGACAGATATTTCCTAAATGTTTTTCACAAGACAACTCAGTAATATAGTACGTGTTAAGTTTTGTAATAAATTACAGAAAGTATTCGAGTTCTTCAGGTCAAAATGCATTTTGGCATTTTTGACTTCTGGATGCTTCCCTTGCTTTGTTTTTAATCTCCCCAGCCAACAGAATAATGTCAAATAATTCTGCATGCTGTAAATCTCATAAGTGCTTTTCATGGCCCCCATTAGACTACACAACAGGGGGATTGTAAGGGGGCCCTCGTAACACATAGTACATTATCGCTGATTCTTAAACCACGCCACAACCAGATGGTTACAAAGTTACTTGTCATGTGTTATAGTATATACTACTAGGTAAAGATTCTAGGCAAATGACATTAATGACAGAAAAAATTCCCATCTGGGGATCTCGAACTTCAGTAAGCTGCATAGGAGCACAATGCTCATATTTCTGCAATCCATAGATTGACCCTACCTGGAATTTGACTTTGACCTTGTTGGAAGCAGACTGGATCAACCACTTCAATCACTGCTGGCTATGGTTCACCGCACCGGGGATTGCCCGAGACAGCGATAGTTGAAGAATGGAAAACCACTGCAGATTGAACCAGAGCGATGACTGGAACAGTGGGCACAAGTCACGAGTTATTGAAAATTATTGTTTAACATTGCCTATCATGCTTTGGACATTTTCAAGGTAAAGGAGACTGACTGAGTAAGGGAGGCTGCTATTCACATGGGGAAGTCACAAGAGTTGTATTCAGTAAACATAACTGGTTCTAAATGCTGGTTTGAGTCTGTTTTGGTTTGAATTTTGTTTTTTAACATCCAGTTCATATTTCTTTTTATTTTGGAGATATTATTGTTAATTCTATTCATCAGGCTATAATTCCAATTATTGCTAAGTCAGCAAGTCAACACAAAAAACATACACTATACAATATATTCAAAACAAATCACAGCTACAGTATATATAACTCATAATAAAATAAAATTGATAAAAACATCAAAAACCTGTTTCATTGGGCATTTTCATTAAGTTGCACCCTTCAGACAGAAGATACAGTTTCTAGTTTCCCATAAATGCAATGTGAAACCAGCTCTTATGTTGCAATTTCATATGCATGAGCCAATATATTGATGATTAAGACCTTTACAGGTGCGTTTTAGCCCCGGACTGAACACACACCTGTTTTCATAATCTTACCAATTAACCTTTAAACTCGAGATGTATCCAGTTTCGCCAGCACTTGTGAATCTTGTCACAATGTCTTTATCTGGGAAACCGGAGATGGATCTTAATTCATATGCTTAAACAGTGCTGCAACACTGAATTTTAAGGAAAAGTTCATTCAAATGAAAGAACATCTTTTGCGATGTGGTTGAGTAGACGATGATGATTCAGACACAAATACAGTCTACTGTAACAAAGTGTTCTTGGCCTAATGTTTTGCTGATGTCATCTCCCAGCTCTCTGGACCTGACTTCTGGAATGTGTGTGTGTGTGTGTGTGTGTGTGTGTGTGTGTGTGTACAGGAAAGCATCTCCAGTTTCTATTGAGGCATGTTGAGACCCGAGCTGTAGGATGTTAACTAGACAATATGAAATAAATAAAAAAAGAGCAGGTGAAAGGTCCTTATAGACATTAACTCCAGCAGGATGCTGTTAAGTGTCCTTGGTAAGGATGGTCATTTGACTTTCCGTATTTTAAATGTGTATCATTTTATACTGATTTAGGGTGTATAGAGCAGTGATTCTAAAAGAGCAACCCCAGGTGGTGTGAAACACAGGTCTAGATATTTTACATATTTGCTCAAAATGTATCATATTTTATTAGAATTGTTTAATTTTTACAATCACATTGAACAATTATTAAATCTATTACGTTGTTGTGTGGTTTTAATAGTATTTAATCTTTTTTTACTAATTTCATGATTATCTCATTTTTCAAATAGTTTATGGACAAATATATGGATTTGTACCTGTAATGCTTTAAAAATAGCAGAACACACTTAATTTTCCCTGCAGCAAGGAAAAATGTACTGTATTACTAAGTATTGTGTTGAAACATAAAACTCCTTTTCATTTATTCATCAAAAGTAGGAAATATGTTTTTGTTTCATATGGCTTGTTTAAGAGACAGTAAGGTGTTGTACAGTCTAATTAAATCTAGAATGTTTTTTCCGGCTTGTGGCGGTATACAACATGCACAACACACAGACCTCTGAATTATTTGTGTTCACCTGCAGGTGAAACAAACATTCATGGCTGCTGGAATGCAAGTTATATAGTAAGGAATTCAGGGAAGGAACTATGAGCTAACATTGCAATAGCAATGCAATGTCAGGAACAGGATCAAGCAGAGACGAGCTAAGAACTATCTTGGTGTAACAGCTCCCAGAAGTGCTGTGAATGGCTTCGGCAGATAGTTAGATGACTGGGCCAGACAAGGCTGGATGCATTGGGAACAGGGAGAGTTTTAGATTTGGGATCACTTGATACACCAGTCAGTGTCCTATAAAAATGTTAATCACCGTCTGGGCCATTGCTATAAATGTTTATGTGAGAGGTGAGCATATTTAGCGTGATCTTGACGTGGATCCAGGCATGTCCTGGCATTAGTGCCAGGCGTGTCCAGATGTTTTCTGACTGGGGTGGCCTGTGTGGGGTACAGACTCAAGGGTGGCATAAACAGAACTGGGAGGTTCATGTTAAAATGTATTCTGCTACAGATAACACAATACATGCTGTAAAAGTGTTCCTGTATCTCAATTGTTAGAGCATTGTGTTAGCAGCACAAAGGTCATGGGTTCGATTGCCAGGGAACACACATACGGATGAAATGTATATCTTGAATGTACTATAAGTCACATTGGATTAAAGTGTCAGCCAAATGTAAAATGTTGCACCCTGTCTGCACCTGACACTACTGATAATCACTTTGGATAATTTGGAATATACCATTTAAGTCATATGGGTTACATTTACTTTACCTTTATATCTATTTTGGAGCTTAAAAATTTAGATGCCCATTCAGTTCCATTGTATGAAAAACACCTCAGACATTTTTCAAACTTCTGTGATCAGACGAATGGTAGTCTGAATGTGGAATGACATAAGAATGATGAAATGAGGACAGAATTGAACTTTAATCTACTTTAATCTAGAACTGAAATTTAATCTAATTAAACTGTCACAAAAGAATCTGCATGCTTGTGAAGCCACATTAGACTAGGGCTTACTGTAAGCCTTGTATATAAGAAACGTTATATGATATTCATATCAGGGATATTTACAAAGTTTATCCCTTCTGTTTACATTGGCTACAGATTCTACAGCCAGCTGTGAAACAAACACTTTGGGATCAATTGATTGGAGAGATAAACTTGACACCAGAGTGAAGATTTAAGATAACAGATTCACAGCGCCTTTCTGTTTTACCACATGCATTTAGTTAAGATCATAATTCTTATGAAGTACACACACACATATTGGCCGAGAGACATTCCAAGATTGCTGATATTGATAGCACTCTTATTGTGCAACATAATAAAATGCAACTAACCATGTGTTGGTGCAAATGCATTAAACTTTGAAAAGCCAAATAAGGCATATGCCAACATGGACAGGTCATGTGACGCCCTCATTTTCATAAACTATAAAAAATTATGACCCAGACTGTATTAAATTGAATATCACATATACTACGTTTTGTATGATGAATTGTTGGCTACCAGGAATATCAAACCACTGCAGTTCAAGAGGTATTTAGAAATCACTTTTCAGCTTGCATTAAATAGGGTAATAATCTGGCATAATATTGGGCTTTTATAATAATAATAAATTACAACAGAACTTTGTACAAAAAACAATTCTTTTCACTTGATCTTTGATATAACATTACAGTTATGAAACAAAACTAACTTATAACCACTTTTGTCTAAAACAGTTTTAGTTTAGTCCTCTGAGACCCTGCTACGACATTTACTATGATTATGTGGGAAAATAAACAGGCAAATTATGACAAATAAATTCTCAGATAACTGCAGATCCAGTTTCTCTTACTATACCATTCTAAGATGTCTGAGATAAGTAGTTCTGTTCATCAAGTTGAGTCAGCATCATGAACACACACTCAAGTACTGTAACAGCACTAGAACTGAACAGAGCTGAGAATCCTTGTATCAAGCGACTCCTCCATACATGTGTGTTATCTTAAATGGAGATGTATGTGCAGTGATGTGTGTCTCTCTTCCTGGCTGGTCAGTTTCATGAGCAAAGCCAGAGAAACAGAGATAAGCTCAGAAGAAGCACAAAGCATGACCTCAGCATTAGAGATAAGAGTGCTATGAAACAGGACAGAGCGACACTGCTGACAGCCATCTGGCACTTTCCATGAATAGGGTACAAATTGGTGTCCCATTACTTTAGCAACTAAGGCACCAATCCAAAATCTTTCAAGGCGAGAAATTTTTTATTAGAGAAATTCTTTCTAATGTAAATTGAAAACTCCAAATGTCTGTTGTCAAGACCAACAAACTGTCAAAACTGATATTCAAATCATTGTATATTCATCACTAATTAATCTCACATAATCAAAGGTCTTTTTTGTTTAATGTTTATATTTGTCAAATTGTTAATGATATCTCAAAATAATGAGATGATATCAACAAAGACGAAGTAACAACTTTCTGGGGTAGGTTTTCCTTTTTTCACGTTCAAGGTTTCCATGTATATTTATCTAGGAAAGATAAAGATAAAAAAAATGTAAAAAAAATAGTTTAAACTGTAGAATCGAAACAAATAAAGAGTTTTAAACTGTAATTAGATGTATCCCACATGTGTCCCATAAGAAACGGAGAGACGTTCGATATGTCTCTCCGTTACTTATGTAATCTTGGTTGCCTCAGAAGGGAATGAGACGCTGCATCAGGCTTGGCGCTATGGGGAACGCCTTCAGTGTGACCGGTGTCTGAATCTCGTGTCTAATCACGCTAATGAAATTGGCCCACGGTAGTGATAATGCGCGTCAGGTGCGCACGTGAGTATAATAGCACACCCGTAGAGCATGTCATCAATTTCTTTGTCTGAAGGGAACGTAAACATGCAGTGTCTCATTCCTTTCTCAGGGAACCGAGGTTACATACGTAACCGAAAGAGATGCTCCCTTTCGAAGGAACTCAACACGTCAGGCTTGACGCTTGGGTATTGCATGGGGAATGCAATGCAAACTATGCCATGCTGAGGGGAGTGACTGCCACATGGCCTGTGTTGATGCACGAATCACTATAGGCATTACTCAACTCTTCTTGTGCACTTAAAAAAGTGATGACAAAAATACCACCCTCTGGGCCGTTGCTCAAACACAAGGCCCTGTATTAACTACACTGGACACTCAGAGAGGTGTTCAGCATGGGACTCGAACGCCAGTCATCCACGTCAGTGTTGAAGCGATAACCCAATGCGCTAATGGGCCAGCCGCATAAAGGCTTGGCAATAACGGCTCAAGGGCCTATGCCTTTGAGAGGATCAGCTAGCTCAAGCGACGGCTGCTAGCCTGTCACCTCTGCAGCAAGGGTACCGACACTCAACCCCAAGGACTGATATCCGAGGGAAGCTAGCAGAAAAAAATTGGCTTCTACATTCCGCCCTACCCGCCTCCTGCGCCTCCCGTGACTTACCTCGAGAAAGAGGAGGCACATGGTCAGCCACGCTCTGCCTCTGGCCCCGTTTACAATCCTCAGAAGTAGACGGGCCGGGCAGGCTGGTACCAGACGAGGACCTGGACCTGCACAGTATAAACCTGTGGAAGTCCCTGGACTGCATGTCCGCCACTCTGAACTTTTTAACCACCACCTGTACTGATGTGCCAAAAAGTTCAGAGGGTGAGACGGGTGAATCGAGCCAGACTCAACCATAGATGCCCCTCTGTGGCCACCATAGCTGCCATAGAATGACCTATGGCCATGGCAGTCTGTTTGGTGGCTCTGAGGGCCAGATCTGTAGAATGGCGCAGCTCAGCCACCACGTCAGGGGAAAGCCTCTCCCCTTGATCCAGGTCCTTAAGCATGTCAGCCTGGTATGCCTGTAACACTGCCATGGTGTGCAGTGCAGCACCCGCTTGACCTGCTGCCGCATATGCCCTGCCGTTGAGCCGCGAAGTGACCCAGAGTGGCCCAGTTGGCAGGGCCTGCAGGGCCGACACCCCCCCCACTGAGAGATAGCCCGCAAGCATTTCATCAACAGGGGGCATCCCCACGTAGCCATGCTCCCTCATTCCCTCCACGTTTGCGTAATTCAAGCAGAATATGGCTTTTCCACAATCTCTCAACCTCCGTGTGCAGATCGGGAAGAAATGGCAGGCTCACCTGGGGCTGTGATCTAGTGATCACTGGCTTCTCTCACTGCCAGGGGAGATCTAATCTCTCTGTGGCACGAGACATGACCTCCAGTAACTCCCCATATGCGGTGCAGGCAGGCCAAAAAGGCTCGCCCACGCTCGTTGCCTCCTCTGCCACATTCTGCATCTCTTGGCTCGCCAGCAGCAAGAGACTCTCCAATGGGTCTGAGGAATTTGATGCATGCTCCTCGTGACCCAGTAGACAACTCTTTCCCTCAGCGGTGGAGTAAGAAAGGCTCATGTCCTTCTTGAGCTCCTCTGTCAAGTCTGCCTGCGAACCCCACAAAGAAATTTTCCACCGAGCCTCAGCAGCAGCGAGAACCTCCCCGCAGGGCACCCACCTGAGCAGACAGCCAAACGAGAGTGGAACTTCTTAAGAGAGAAGCCCTTTCAATTCTTGCACTCAACTCCCTCGAAAACTGAGCGTGCATAATCTTCTCCTAAACAAACGACAAAAAAAATGCGTGTGTCTTCCAAAGTCAAAAATCTGACATGGAGGCATACATCTTCTAAAGGCCATGGCATGCGACAACAAGTAAACAAACGGCTTGAAAGGGAACTCATGATTATATAATGTTTTTATGCATTCACACTTACATTTGGGCATTTAGCAATCACTTTTATTCAAAGTAACTTACAAGAATGAGGAAAACGATAATGTTTATGTTAGCCAATGCTGGTTTTATTTAAGAATAAACAACACAGGGTTCAACACTGCAACCTGTTATGTCCTGTTATCTTAGAGTTAATAACTAGTTAGTTAAAACCTTATTATTATTAGGTATTAGAATATATATGATAAAAACACATCTGCAACTATGATTCTAAGCTAATTTAAAACTTTTTTTTAATTATTCTGCGAAATGTCACATTTAAGGAAGTTTTGATAGAACGTTCCACCCTTAAAGACACAAATTAACAAATCCATTTATATGTAAAATAGCATCTGTGGGTTATTTTCATGCTTTTCCAGGTAGCAGAAGCCTGATGGAGTTTCAAGGTTTCAGATAAACGGGTTATCTTTTAAAATTGCAGGACAGAGAAACCCCAACAGGGGTTAAATCAGAATGTGTGAAATGGTGAACAAGACTAGATACAGAGAGATTTAAAACTCAGAGAAAGCACATTTGGGAATAATGAGATGTCTTTTATTATGGTCCATCAGTTGTGGATGGTGTTAGACACATTATGAAGTCATTTCACGCTAACTATATTCATTTACCTTATGTTCTTCTAGAGTTCTTAAGACTGTCTTTGAAATCCCCAAATGTGTTTTTCTGTTCTTAAAGCATTTTTTGATGTTTAGCAAATGTGAGATGCATAATGGCCATTTCATTTCCAGTGTTTTAAAATGACGGAGGGACATTCCCATTCTGGAGAATATTTGATTGGACAAAATTGGACAAAAATCTGTGTAGCACAGGATGAATCCTAAATATAGAAGAAAGAGTGTAAATTTTGAATGTGTACATCACCTAAAAGTAAGCTTTGTCAGTGTTTACTGTAATACATTCAGCTACTGTAATACATTGACTAAGTGCCACAAACCAATAGCAATTAACAGCCATCCTCCTATCCAACAGTTTAATCCTTAACTTAGTGTGTTACCATCTTGAGCATCAACATGTTTGTATCTTTTGTAAGTGATGTATAGCTCTCTCCGTTGTCCTCAGTGTGAAAAGATGAATCTCAACATCATACAGTCACAGTTGGAAAGAAATGAAATATGCAGATGCTGTTGAAATAGCAGAGAATATGCAGGACCTGGAAGAGTTTTCTGAATACAAGTGGGCAGTTTAACAGCTCAGAACAAACAGGAGACTCATAAACAATCACAACACATAAAAACATTGGTTGATCATCCAGACAACATCACACAATATTAAAAATACATATTATGTGAAATAGCTTGTTCAGGGCCCCAGCTAACAATTTTAGGTTGTAAAAACAGTTCCCTAACATTTCTATTAAGTAACAAAAATATTAAAATGTTATTTTAAATGTTCTAGGAATGTTCACAACTTCCAGTTTTTAGACGTTGTTTTAACATTAATTGCTTGGTTATAAAAATGTAAGCGTGCATAAATGCAATTATGCAATACTGCAATATTTACAGTACTTCTTGTTTAATTCAATTAAGAACATTTTGCATATTCTGCATCATGTACTGTATGCAAACTTATGACCCCAATTGTAGATATTACAAAGACTCAGGTTCTCAGACTCAGGTATTACATAGACTCAGGTGATTTCAGGTTCTTTAAAACCACCTGGGTGTTCCATTTTTAATCAGTTCATCAATTAATCTGAATGCCTGAATACTGAAAGGCCTTGGACAAGAATTGTATTGTATTGTTCATACAATCAGAATTGTATGAACATGCGAGCCATAAATGTCTATGGGTTTGTAAAAGCCACAGATTGACCAAATACATTCTTTTGTTCTCAGTCATTGAGAACTAAAACTAAACAGAGATTTGTGTAAAAGTCATTTCAATTTGTGTGGAGTCCAGCAAAAGAACACTAATCCTTAACGCTTATATTTTATATTTTCCCCAGACTTTCAAAACCCAACAATGCATTTGGTTGCTTTGTCACAAAGAAAGGATTTTCTGCTTTTGACTTTTTTCTGAAGCGGCTCAAGGTCCTGACGGACATTTGAACGATCTCACACTCTTGTATCCCTTCAAACAGGAATTTCTTTGTTCTTTCTTCCATGCGTTTTAAGAACTCTCCTCCTCTCTGGCATGTCGTATCCTCTTAGTGCTGCTTTTGGTTACAAACTATCAAACACTCTCCTCTACACCCTCTGTTGCCTCTCTCACTTTGTTTTGCTTACATTTTCTCATGGGAAATCCACAATCTCACCAAAATGGCTAACAATGCTGATGGGTCATTCCTACAATGCAGTGAATTTTTATGTCCCCAAAACATTTCTATCCTAATATATTAACAATATTCAAATATGAGTTTTCTTATAATACAATATTACGTTTAAGTAAACATAAGGGTGAATTAAAAGAAATTACATTAGTTTAATGCTTTCCCAGCTTTCAGTGAATGTTCTCATAACTTCTAACAAGGTTATATAAATGCTAGGATGTAACATTCTCATAATGTTGAGAGAAAATGTTCTTAGAATAATAACAATTACTCTAAGGCTTAGAGCATACGCCATGTTTTGCCATGTCCCCACATAGCTGACTATTTAATTTTAATGACTTTTATTGATGTCTTGCCTCACTCTACATTTCAGAATTTCAGAAAGAGGACCCCAGTTTCTAAAGTAATGTTTAAATAGTTTGAATTGTTCTGGGAACAGAAATGACCCAAATGCTAAGTCTTGAAAAAAATGTCAGTCACCTTTTCGTCCTTTTGTCTATCTCATTTGTTTTTCCAACAGCAATGTGTCACCAAACACGAATCTGTTTCCTAGACCGCAGAAAGCATGCTTGCTCAATGGTGATTATGCTAAACGAGGCACGCCTTGTTATCTCTGAATTACAAGTAGAACTCCTCAATCCTTGTTAAAACAAACCAAAATCTGCTCCGATATCAAATTTGAGGTTTTGTGTCACTGCACAAATTGATTTTTGGGCATGCAAAAGAAAGTGCAGTTCCTTTCAGAGTCTGCTGGTTGCTACACAGACTTTAATAGCTCTCCTCTCACCAACCCACCAATGCCACATGCGCTTTCACCCATTTGGACCACCAGATAACAGGTAGCTTAATTTCAGAAAAATTGATTTGTACTGTATCATAATTTGCCTTGCCACTGAACCGGGCATTTCAGCAGAACTGGTAGTGGCAATATTACAAATCATCAGAGCACATTGGAGTCAGATCAATAAATAGCCTCCACTCAATCTATTTTATTACTCACAATTTCAGAATTCAGACTGGCAGAGCATTTCAAGATGAACTTTCAGGAAAATGGAGCACAAACATTAGATCATCCAAAGCGTGAGATCATGTAGAAGACAAGGGTGTTGTAGCGGAACCATCTCTTTATTGCTCCAAGACATCCAGAGAAAGTTTATTATAAACTTTAGAATAACCTGAATTCACTGTAAGTTGCTTTGAATTGAAACATCTGTTAAATGTCTAATCGTAAACTTTCTTGAAACCACTACAGAATCAACAGGCAACATTTAGCAATATGGGCCAGTCTCAAGAAAGTGAAACGTCTGGTCATATTTCATATATCAATTCCTGACGAATAAGTCAAATAACAAATGAAATGCAAACACCAATTTACATTGACATTAAATGTAGCACAAGAAAGTAAATAAATGTGTTCTGTTCCTATATGTCAGGTGATAGAGTCTGGCGATATCAACACCAAGGTCATGGTTTTGATTGTTGTAGAACCCAACGTGATTAAAAACGAACACTGAACTAGCTTTTAGGGTCAGCCAAAAGAATAAATGTAAATAATAAAATTGTAGCATCACCTCTTCAGAACATCTGCGCTACCCTGCTTTCACAGCTGATGAAATGGCTTTTCTGCACTTCCTAAGCCCAGTGCAAAGCCCCACCTTCATGAATATTTGGTCCCTCAGTTTTTATCAGAATGTCTGTTTCAGCTCGCCGGAGCAGGAGCCTCGCTGCATTTTAATCAGGCTGTGCACTCAGGCAGAACTGGGCTGGAAAATTTTGGCGGGGCTGCTGCCTTTTCCCTGCCCATTAAAATTCACAGTCAGGCTGGATGTACAAATAATAATAATAAATGAAAGCGAACAGTGTGTTGAGGCTAAGCCGTTAATGTGAAGCCTGACTTCTCGCTCCTGGAGGGATTGGTGTTATCGGGAGCTGTGGAGCCCTTGGATGCTTTCTGGAACCCTGGGTTAATAGGAATGGGTGCTGGGGGTGGTTCAGAAAAAACATGGAAAAATGATGTAAGAACACAAAGGCAAATGGAGGGGATTTATTTTTATTCACATGGCGACATGAAGATGGCGACAGAGAGGCAAAAGTTACGAATTGCAGCTTCAACATAATACTTTTAGTAATGTATTACAAAAACATTTTTTAATTAATTTTTGTAAGCACCTTTAAACCCTTGAACACATCTAGTTTAGTTCCATTGTATGTATGATATGTAAGCAATAAGGTATGAAAAAGGCTGTTTTGTTAAGAATAAGTCATGGCTGAAGGGCGTTGACAGGCATGAAGCAACAAAAAAAATGCAAACCTTTCACTGTAGTCACTTTTGTAAAAGCATCTTCCAAATGGGCTTAATTTAATGGATATGTTTTCTTAAGTGTGTGTTCAAGGTGTATCTAAATGTTTCCCAGGGTTTATTAGGAATGGGAAAGAGGGTTTATCGCCTGAAAATCTTTTTTTAATAAGACCTACTCATGTATCAGACCTGCATTGTCCCATTTGATACATCGATATCCTGCCCTTCCCATTGACTGCCTAATCCCCTAAAACCAGATAACTTAAACCTCACACTTACACACACTGCAGAAGTCAGCATTCACGCAAGACAGTTTGGATACACGCAAATTTCCGTCCCATTATGCCGAACAAAGAAGAAAAAATCTTAATCTCTCTAAACCAGTGCACAAAGCCTGGATCAGGCCTTCTTATTCTACCCACTTACAATGATTCTCTACGGTTGCCTTCCATTATTTGGGTATCTGCTTTCCAATTAAGCACCTGTTATAACAAAGTGTTGCACCTGAAAGCAAGGTACTCTGAACATGTCACAGAGGAAGGCTGGGTGAGATAATGTTTCATTGCATCTGCACTGCTTGTGAGTTTGAGGCTTGACTCAGCTTTATACAGACAAAGCCAAATTGTCATTTTTCCTCCTGTCAAGTTCTTCAGACATAATTCCTTTAAGTTTTAAAAGATAAAGTAGTTACTTCATTAATTTTTAAAACTTCCCATTTGAATGTCTCAGTGTTTAATTATTATTCTTGTGTAATTGTAACATTACACAAAATACTGAGATGATTGTACATCAGAAATAGTGTAATTTACTAGAAACCCTATTGTTCAGGGACACAACTGAACTCTTCATCTTGTAGACAGTATACTTGACTAAACTGCTTTTTTAGATTTTTCTGTATGCATGTCGCTAAGCAAAAACTCTAATATCAAGTTACTGTAATAAGTATAGAAATCACATATTACGTTTTTAACTAGACAAAACTATTTTATATATGTATTTCATATCTGAAATTCAAAGAAGCTTTATATTGTTCTCTGTCTTGGAAAAGTTAATTTCACCAAGCTTGTTGCATCAGGACAGGAATGCATCTATGATGCATTAGAATTCTGCATTTGTAGGCACTCAAGCATTTGTACCAGAGGCAGTATGTAACCCAACCCTGTCCCAGAAGCCTACTTCACCTTTAAAAGTACAGTCCCACCTCCTTAACAGTAATGTGTGGTTGGTTCAGCCAGTCAGCTGGTGTGATTGTGGTCCAGCCCATCACATCTGGCAGGGTGGTGTTGGGACAGCTGGGCTGAGCAGGTGCAGAAGCAATGGTGTGTCAAGTCTGATAATGTGCTAATGGGCAGTGCTGAACACTTCTGCCTGTACCTGCAGTGTTTACATTATAGGTTCTTCACATCAGTGTACTGCTTCTAGGTATCATAGAATAATAATAATAATAATAAAAAAATTGAAGTAACAGTATATAGTAAGTTATGTAAAGAACCATAGAAATTCTCCTGTGGTATCTAAAGAATCATGAAACAACTCCTATGGTATTATCAGAACTGAAGTGTAGCTAATAGCATCACTATTTTGTGTTTGCTGAAGCTGTACCATCACAAATTAAGATTTTTGAGGTCTGTGATAAAACCCTTGCATCAAAAAAACAAGGCTCATTGTATTAGCAGTTCAACAGTGTGATTGGAGCCATTCCTGAGATGTTGCAGATGTAATGATATTTTTAGGCCCGTTTTGTACTATCGCCACATACATTTGTAGGGTCAGCATTGTGGCAAACAAGGGCAAACAAGGGCAAACTGCCCCGCAAACCACAGAGCAGAAAGTAGAAAAGAATTTGGGTTGGAATAAGTTCAAATGTCAAAAGCAGGAAAAGTTCTGTAAACACTGTAATTTCTCGCATGTTTTTATGTGAGAGAACTTTTCTGCCTAGCATTACCTTAAGTATTACATTTGGATATGTAATTGCACAGACTGTTCTTCCTTAAATTGTTTCATTTATTGAAGAAATGCTATTACTTTCCTAAATGAATTTATGAATTGCTGATTTATTTTTATCTGGTGGCTAATAAAATACAGTAGGCTTGTTTTTTAGCGAAGGATTTTAGCCTGATCTACAGACTGGAATATCTGTAGATCATTGGGATTGTTGGACTTGGGCCAGTAAGCAATGACCCAACCACCTTAGTTACTGCATAGCAACACACTAAATCACTCTGAATACTCTGAACTCTCTTCAGGTGAAGTTTGAAATAAAGCCGAGAGTAATGCACTTTGTCACAAAGCTTATTTACATTTCTGCTGTTAATTGCCTCCATTTACTCATTAGATAAGCACTTACGAGACGTAACGAGGATTCCTTACATCTCAAAGTGTTAAATGGGTAAGTAAACACATGCGCTGCTGTTTTTTCAATGGGCTGTAACAGTGGAGTAATTGCTGACTGACATCAAAGTGATTGTGAGGCAATAGAGGCACTTTTCCTCAGTCTTTGTGCTGTTAATGGACAGTTAATACACTGTTAATCAAAAGCCAAGCACACGCACACTTATGTGTCCCAAATTGCCACTCGCTTGCTGTTAGCAAGATTTTAGCCTCCATTTAGTATTGTGAAAATACCTACCGAGCCAAAACGCAACACAGTGTTTCATCCAGCTGTTTCGGTCATTGGACTCTGGATTTGTGTACTAAAATGACATGTCTTATAAGATATGCCCATTATGTCTGATTGATTTATATTGATTTATATGATTTGTTAAATCAGTCAATACTTTTGATGGATGTTTAACAAAACAAGGCCAGCTGCAAAAGATTCAACTCCCACAGTTACAATACAACTCTTAATGGATTCCAGCCATTTAAAGGTTCATTAAACTTGCCTTGGTCAAGTGCAATATAAATACTTTGATTTACAAGCTATAAATGGCTGCCCACTTCTACCTCAGGGTTTTATTGCACACTTTATTAACCAGCTGAAAAAAACAATTACCACTAGTGGTCAATTCCACACTTTAATGCACAACATACCATATCTCCACAAACACTTTGAGACAGACTCAACCTCACCTCACCTGCATGAGAAACAGAGCTCAACATGTCAAATCAAGTTTAGTAACCACTTACCCACAGCTCAGACTGACAGATATGAGCAGGACTTGGCTCATACAGGATTTAAGAGCAATTTTCATCCTATTATTTGTCTGGTGCTTTGATGTACCTAGCAAGAAATTATGGCACTCTGCCATTTCTTTTAAAAGCATTGCCAAGACACTCTATAAAAAGTATGTTGAAAAAACATCATCCTTCGGTCCATTATACATGACAACTTCATTCGGCATAATAGTTGTGGGGCAAAATTCTGATCTCTGGAAAATTAAAGGGGCACAGAAAAATTCAGGGAATATTTCGCTCAAAAATGAAAATTCTGTCATTATTTAGATACCTTTTGTTGTTTCAGACATGTTTAGTGTTTAATAGCAAATTGTTAAAGAATCTTCATTTATGTTTCCATGCAATGACCGTAAATAGTGTCCTTGTATGTCTGTCAGGTTCCAAAGGGACAAAAATACCATAAAACCACCATAAAAACAGTTAGAATTGTCATATGTCTGTCTGTTTGTCCAACATTTTGTATTGTAGTTTTGTTCTTGTCTACTTGTAGTCCTGTCCCTGCGTTCACACCTGCGTCTTGCTTCTCCTGATTAATCTTTCTACTGTACCACAGTGTTTCTTGTGTTTGTTGTTTGGCATTGTTTGATACTTGTTGCTGATGGTCTGTGCTCTTTGTTTCTCTCATTCCCTGTTGTTATTGGGTTACGCCATACATGCCATTGTTACAATATTGCAATACATTCAACATATTATGAAGTCACATGGAAGCACTGTGGTAGCTGTGAGGTTCCTAGAGTTACCTCACCATTCCAGATTTTATGACTCTCTTATAACACACTTATTTTTTCCGTCTCACAGAATAATAGCAATGTTTAATAATAAAATGTAATATTAAATATTAAGGTAATAATATAATAGTCTGTTTGGAATGACATGAGGGTGTGTAAGAACTTTTTCTCCTGGATGACTTTAAGTGCCCCAGCCAATTAAGACTAGTGTTTGAAACTATCCGCAGCATAATTTTAAAATTAGATTTTTGAGGATAATGTCATGCACATTTGTAAATAAAAAAAAAAACAATGGGCTTTGACTAGCTGAGTTCTCCTAGATCAAGAAATTCAGAAATGTGTGCAAACAGGTGAAATAACACCAAATAAACAGTTGCATTGATACAGATTGTTTGGCTTTAATATCTGTATTGTGTTGAAACCATTTTATAAAAGCAATACTCAAGGCTAGTTCTCCGCTTTGTTTCATGCCTAACAATACCCTTTAGCCGAGACTTATTCACAATACAGCACAACCTTTTGTGCCTTATTGCTTACATAAATGTCATACGCTTTCTTTATCACTGTAAGGAGAACTAAAATAGCTTATTTTTCCAGTAAGTAATTTTAAGTCATTTGCCGTAAATAATGACAGAATTTTCATACACAAAACTGATGCTTTTTGAAATACATTTTTGGTAAATTATTTTTTGGTTTGCTGCACAATTCACTAAATCCAAAAGTCATGCACAGACTGCACAGTTTTGCATAAGTCTTCTAAGGAACCTTTATCTGCTGTGAAAAAGCAGCTAAAATAGAGTTGAAAGTAGTGCAGTTCAAAGAAATGTTGGATGGCTGACTTTAAAGATTCACTGAAAGCTATGAATCTAAACAATACAAAACAGGTTTTCAGTCGACATCAAGATTGGAGCATTTTTAAGTCCATACAGCTTCATGACTCTAAGATTACAGCTCCTCGAATGTTTGCCTTTTTGCATGTGTATGTTTGTTTGCCCCATGGGTGAACAGTTGAGGGAGGTGTGGTAAATGGATTGCTCCACGAGGTGCAATATGCCACTGTTAACAAAATAGAGCTTGGCTGTAAGAAATGCACCCTGGGCACCTTTTCCAGCCGCCGTTAATAATGTCATGATTGAATCAATAAGCAGTGGTGGATCCAAGCAGTCTGACACTTGCTGACTGCAAGCTGTTGTAATTTACCCCTCCTGCTCTGCCTAATGGTGCCACACCGATGTCAAAGAGAAAGGATATTAAAACAGTGAGGCAGATAAAGTGGCAGGAATTAAAGATTCATGAAAAAGTAAACAAAGCAATATAGCTGGAGCTGCCGTGCAAGTGAATAGTGTTCTGATATGTGAATAAAAATCTGATATGAAAGTAAGGAAAGGTCTTTACATAAACTAGCTAAAAATAGTATGTATGTATATATATATATATATATATATATATATATATATATATATATGCCTACTGTATTGCATGCCCTTGCAGACATATCTACCACTGTAAATGGTATAGCAAAATCAAATATTCTACCACAGTACTATGAAAGAATAGATAGTTTGTGAGACATGACTGGGAATTTATCTTGCTAAAATGAATGCAACAACAACACAAGGAGAAGAGTGATGTCTAGCGGCCTGTGTGGCGTGGAGGTGCTGATGAGATCACTTGAGTTGTGTCAGGGAGATGTAGCTCGCTTTTATGGGGAGTGCTGAAGGGTGACATTGGTCTGCTTTATCTCCAGGTCTTGCAGGGTGAGATTGGACAGAGGTATGAAGTGGCTGTAAAAAGAAAAAAAGTGTTTACCGCCAACTGCATGACATCATTCTGGGCCTTCATTCTAGGCCAATAAATCGTAGTGGCTCAGAGGGCAGCATTGATAAAAGTGAATTCATGCTATCACATCCCCAGTGTGTGAAGTGTATATAGTGTTGCTTTTCCAGGCAGCCTGTAGGGTGTGGGTAAAAGCACAAAAAAACTTTCTCATGGCTTTTTTCTGGCTCATTACTGCTATGCAGTGTGTTTTGTAATGTTTAAATGGAAGGAAGCATAAGCGTTTTCTTTTATCAAGGCGTCACAATTAAGTGAATATTAGGACTGACTAATTTCACTATTTTGAGCTAATGTTGGTATATTTGCCATGTCATGTTTAAAAAACATGTTTATTAAAGGACTAGTTGACCCAAACCCTCATGTGATCTAAACCGAAACACTTGTATGGAAAACAAAAGGAAACGTTTTAAAGAATGTGCTATTTTTTCCATGCAATTATCATAAATAAGACTTTTCTTTTTTATAACAGTGTTCAAAAGGTACTGCAAAACATAAATGACCCTCTTAATTGGGGATAAAACTATATATTAGAATAGTGACATGAATCACAAAAGAGTTAATAAGGTTATAATTACACTTTATTTCAAAACCCTGTAGACTGCCACAGCTCTCCATCTTGTATAACTTTTCAGCTTGTCTCTTATCGTAGCCTCTTTCCCTCTACAAACTCTTCCTTTAATAGTAAAACCATCAACGTGTAGAGCTACAAATCAGGCACATTCAAATTCAATAGCCAAACTAAATAGTTCTCTTTGCAACTAGCATATAAAGACTGTGTTGTGCCTGTGAAATGCATTGCTGATAGTTTCTCCTGCTGTGGAAATGGAGAAGGTTTCAGGGGTATTATGGCGAGGGAGGGGCAATTACCTGAGCACAATTACTGTATCTAACAGTGGCCATCCATCATCCTCTCCACCCTCTCATGGTGGGTTCCGTTCCGAGGCCTCATTCCAGTCCTGCTTTCCAGAGGAATTGCAGAGACATTTGGTTGTCTTGGTGAGTCAGGCACAGACTTTAAAATGACAATTGAAAACCTGAGCAGCATTCCAAAAACCTCCTTTTCCGCTCACGCTTCTCTCCCCCAGCCCCACCCACCCTATCTCAACCTGTCAAGAATGGATCTGGGAAACTCTAAAAAGGAGAACACTGGGGGAATGCAAGCAAGCCAGAGAACTATTGAAAAACCCAGGAGACCTCTTACCACAAGCTTTATCTTTAACACAAGGTAAACACATTGATGTGTAGAGGAAATGCGGTGTGACATAATGAAAACGAAACCCAGGTAAAAAGTTCACTAATGACATATCTTTCCCCTCAAGTGCACACTCGTGCCTTGCAGATGCATTATGACATTATATTCCTCTTTGCAGGTGACATCATTAGGGAATACATAGCAGATAGATGAATTAAGACAGGTTGCACTTGGGACTCAGGAAAAGCCAGTCTTGGACATCAAGGAAGTCATTTTGCTTTCATTTGGATTGAATAATGGGGCACTTCTTCAGGCCATCAGAGCACATCAGAGAACATTGAGTTATATGAGTTTATAGCAGAAAATAGCTGACAGAGTGATATTAGATGATTACATTGGATACAAATCTCCTCTTTAAAGAACCATGAAGATGGTAATAAACAAGACAGATCCAAACACTTTTTTTATCTCCTTTTTCTTTTTTAACAACAGCTCATCTGGGGCCAGAGACAGGAGAAGAGTGTGGAAAGTAAGAGGAATACTGATTTATCTTCAGCTGAAAGAACAGGTGCTGGAGGAGACAGGTGAGTGGAGAATGATGCAGAATGTCTAATGCAGCCTCTGGGCAGTCATGTTAGTGCAGGGTTTCAGTGATTAATAATTATGCCTTGTTCTCTGTGAAACCCCAGACCCTGAGTGTCTGTGTGTATTTGTGTAGTCTACTCTCATCTAATACACTGCATTTAGTTATGAGCACTTTCTTGTTTTAGTTTATTGATTCATGGAATATTTGCTCTGAATATCAAAGAAACACTTTGTTCTGTGCATGGAATTACTAATGCAGTCAAAGGAATATACCTGGCTCATCTGTCTATCCACTGTTACTCTTGGGCAGACAGCTTTTTGACCCTGGGGTTATGCTTTCCCATGGAGTCGATTTCATCTTGGGCCTCTGATAAGGTTTATCCACAAGTTCAGTACTTGGCATAAAACATAGATGGTAGCACAAGGCTAGGCAGAACTTTGTTTTACTCTCCAAGACATCGCTTCCTTATACCTGTACTTGCTTCAGATTTGAAGACAGAAAAGCCATGACTTCAAACTTTGATTTCCTAACACATTCACCTTGGAGAAGACCTTGGAGGAGGGCTTGATATAGCTGGGATCTGTAATCACACAGCAGATATTGAACTTCCAGCAATAAGCAAGCAGCATTCTCTCTATAGGCGTTTTGACCATCCATTGACTACCAGGCTAGTAATAATGGGTGTCCTAATTAAACTAACAATGGTTTAATATAACTCAACTGGTAGAGCTTGGTGCTAACAGCGTCATGGGTTTGATTTGCAGGGTATGCATTGACTGATAAATTTATTATCCAATTAATCAGTTGGATAATTTTATCCAACCTCAATGGCTTGGTTTATTGGCTCCACCCACACAGTAAAAACATGCCCACCATAAATATTTTTTCATATCATTTTTTTTTTTGGTTGCGTAAATTTTACACTGTAGCTACCCAGCTAACAGGGAACATTCCCATAACATTTACTTGTAAATGTTAAGGACAAAACATTATAGGAAAAGTTACATTCTTATAATATTATTAATATTGGGTATACATTCTCACAAAGTTGAGGAGAAATGTCTCTAAAACATCTCTAATAACATTTATGATGTTATTTGTTCTTGATGAATGTTCTTATAATGTTATGTCTTATATTCTTATATTTTATTAGCTGGGTAGAACATGACTGCTGTAAATGCCAATCATAGTTTCTGATTTTAAGCAGGAAGCTGCTTATGTAAACAAAGCTTATGGGACAAAGCATCACAGAGACACAGACACAGAGAAAGACTTCTGACTGGCTGAACAAGCATCTCATGGTCACATTCTTTTTTGTTGTTGTTGTTTACAGAGCCTAAGGCTGTCACAGAGACAGATGTGATTTCTCAGCACTTCTCCACATTTCTTAGTGCTATCTGTCAGGTAATAGGGACATTTTTGGCATGCTTTTCAATAAAATAATCAGTCGAGCTCAGATTCTGCATATGCCTTTCAAACTCTTCACACTTTAGTTACTTTCAGTTTTTAAACACCTACATCCTCAAATACAATATATATGTTCATGCGTACATTCATTAGGAAGAAAGAACAGAATATACATATTTAATGAGCTCAGGTCATTGGATCACGGCTAGGAATATAAATGAGAACACAAAGATGACATTTCATGGGTGCCTTTATAGATGCTGGTTCCCAATGGTGCTTGTACTGTGAGATTCTGCACAGTGAACATTACGTTCACCTAACTGAGCTATCAAAACTGAATGCATGACTGAAGCCGACAGGGGAGGCAGCATGGACAACTCAGACTCTAAGGCTACATTCACACCTAGTTTGTTTGGAACATTTTATTTAAAACCTAATGCTTGTAAGCATAAATGAATATGAATATCTACTTGGATCCACATGGAAACAATCAGGAGTGAACACCTTGAGGTGAACTGGGCTAGTCAGTATTAAAAATTAGGAAAATAAAGGTTTGAGGGCGGCAAATGTCAGAGATATTTAAAGCAATGTGCAAATAGTCTCCCTAAGGCTGTGTATCTTGAGTAAGTCAGGTGGCTGAGCCACCTGGACATGTTCCTGGAACTTTTGTTGGATATGTCTGCAAAACAAACATAGTCCTTACCTAACCTTAACTATTAACTACTCCAAAAACCAGAGGGAATAATAAGTTGATAAGGATGATGTTCAAGCACCAGCCCTATTCCAAACCTAACCTTAAAATCTGATTGCCTAATCAGATTTTATAGATTTTATATAAAAGAATATTCCCAGACCGCACGTATGCAAAATGTTTTTACATCATTTCACTGCATTTAGATGACCTGCTATTTTTTTACAGGCTGATGATATAAACCACACATAACAATGCAAAAATACCCAGCTGATAGGTAAACTCAAAACTGAAGATATGGTAGGTAATTTCGGAGAGGTTAAGAAGCTAGCTTTGAGCCACACCTCCCCAAAAACACATGAACATGGTGCGCTGAGGTATGCAAATACATACAGCAAATACTTACAGTTTGACATCTTTTTATTACATTCAGACCAAATGCAATAATTGGACAAAATTTATGTTGAAACACGACATAGATAAACATTGTAACCACCTTGTAACCACTAGCAAGGTTGGGTATATCAGGAACATGCCCTTGTGGACAAAATCACAGTAACATTACAGTCAGCAATGATGTACTGTAACAATAACAAGTGCACCAAAATGACACAGGGCATGTCTGTCCACCCTACTTTTGTGAAACACCAGGTAAACAGCAGTCAAAAGTAAAGGTGAAATGTGGCATAAACCTGAAAATTCATACAAGGGAAGTGTAATCATCTTTTCAATAGATGATGTACCGTAGCAGTAGCCTGAAAAACTTTGCCATCATTCTCAACCAATTGGAGTAAAGGGCTAAATCTTGCCATACCAAATGCAAAATCAGGGTATCCATAGCACAGTATCTGCTCAAAGCTACCAGGCAACGCTCTCTGTCTCTCTCTCTCTCTATCTCTCGCTTTCTGTGAGCTTATCTCTTTCCATGCCATCCTCTCCCTCAGCCCTTATCAGCTTCTAAGCTCTGTGTCATGCATTCACAGCTTGGCAGGGACAGCTTAGTGTATGTGTACAAACACTATCCATCAAAACTCCATTCATGTAAACTTCAAATACTTTCCCCTTTCATTTTTCTTTCTTCATCCATCAATCCATCTGTCTCAAGACTATTAAGCTTCTGTCATGATAATTCTTATGCATTTCTGAATTCCTATGCATTTCTAAACTTCAGAATTTTTGTAATGGATATGTTTGCCCGATTCCTCTAAAGCAGATAGCAGTAATTTATTTAGCAACATATAGAATGTAAAGAAACCTAGCAATTTTTGAGACAGTATTTATAAAAGCTGATACAAAGGGAACACAGTAAATTGGGTGTGCACAGATAAGAAGAAACTTTACGATGTGTTTCTGTAGCTCAGCTGGTAGAATGTGGTGCTAGCAACGCCATGGACATGGTTTCATGTCATGCGCCAAACAGAACTGCAAAAAGCTTTAATTTAAGCTTTAAATGTCCCCCTTGAATTCAGTCTATAGTTGTGTAATTAATTACAGTATGTCCATGATATCTATATACATCTATATTGGCTAGCAATATGTATTTCCCAAAAACAAAAACACAATTTAGCTTGCAATGCATCATATTGCAAGTCTATTCATTTGAGAACAGGCATATTAAATTTCGATTAACTGTTGTTTACTGCTGGAAATCAAATTGAATGTGAATTACTCACTGTCACTATATATGCAATATTAAATAATAAAGTGATTTATACTGTACACAGTGGGTTATATGACTGGCTCACATGACACATTACACTGGCCATGATGCTAATGGCAAACTACACCAAGCCAAACAGCTTTAGTTTTCCAAAAAAGTTTCTCTCTGTCTGTGTGTTTCCTAACAGCCCGTGTTTGTAATGGACCTGTCGGAGCAGTAATATTGATGAATAAGTCTCCACTGAGAGGAAGATGTGTATGAGTGTGTGTGTGTGTGTATGTGTAAAAGTGCAAGAGGAAGCGAAGTGTGCTGGGCTGAGGGAACTGAGACCAAGCCCAATGAAAAAGTGCAGAGATTATGACTGTGGCAGACTATCATTAATCAAAGAAAAGTGGTTTGCCATTGGCAGAGGGTCTCTGCTATAATAAAAGGAATGGCACTATAGGGGTCATAGCAACACTTTGCCCAGCACCCTGATGACATTGAAAATTTAAGTCATTTCATACTTAGCATTTGTCTTTCAGCATTTATCCATTTAGCAGACACTTTAATCTGCTTTGTATATTTCCTGGAATTCAAACACATAACCTTGGCATTATGGGGACATCCAAGTTCAAGTTCAAGTTTGTTTCTATAGAGCTTTTCGCAATTCACATTGCATTCAGATGGAATCACCACCTTGTAAAATCTAGACTCTAGAATGAAAACAACCCTCCCTCCAATACTAGTTTCTTCTGACTTTAGTTAGTAGCAAATCTGTGCTGTGAAAAGCTAAAGCCTAATGACTATTTTTGTATTCTCCACTGTTTCTGGTTATAAAAACAGCTGATTCTGGGGTAAAATCCGGTAAAAGATTGTCACTATTTCTTCTGCACAATGTCATTGGTTCTTACATGTCCTGCAACTGATCATGGTAAGTTTAAATATGTGGAAGAGCAGTGAAAACAATTAGATGCTAGTCTGTTTCTCACACAAAGCTACAGTATGGATTCAAAAGACTCGCATGACTTATAGGGATGCGTTTTGAAGCTCAACAGCGGCAGTCTCCATTCAGTTTAATAGGCCAAGCTGCTGTTTTCTATACATTCTTAAAGACATTTGTGTTTCATGGTGGAATGTTTTAAGAGTATCTCAGGGATGAGAAAATTATGACAATTTTATTTTGGGGTGAACTATTCTTTAAAGGTAGCCAAGCTGGGACTCAGAACACTGAACGATCTGGATATAGAACATGATGATTAGCATAACATATAAACCCTTTACATTTTACATATGTTGATTAGATTAGATTGCACAAGGTTTTGTGGAAGTTTCATTAAGAATGTGGTTTAAAACATTTCCAAGAAAGGCAGGGCTTAGAAAGAACCATTTAAAATATGATGATGCTATTGACACAAATTGCATTAATTTAACACCATTATATTTATATCCTCCATTTTCCTCCTCATGAGATTATTCCTACATTAATGAGCGCTATATAAAGGAGGTCCCCCAGAATTCCTCATTCTTAGTAAAGCTCTTTGTCGTTCTAATGGAGCCTCAGTAATGCATTTGATTGGACAATTATTTCTTGGTGACAACAATACAATTAATTTACTTGTTTTATTGGCCTGTAGGAAAGCTTTACTCCTTGATGTGCCACCATAGAAAATGTAAGAGCAAAAATTCAGTGATAAATTAACACCCTGCACTTTATAGCTGTTGAGCATCCGCTTTACACTGCCAAATTATTTATCGTTCGGCTGTTTATTTATTTAGAGATTCCTGGCTAATTCAATTACCAACATGATGGACAGACCAATAACTCTTAAACCGGTTGCTAATGAATTATTCCTTAGTAATTAAGGCTGTTTTCAGTTCTGCCCCCTACCCTCATCTCAATTCAATTTACTTTTGGGTCAAAATCACATTACATTTGCATTTAAAACATAAATATCACCAATGACATTATAAATGGAGGCAATGGATCAGGTAGCAACTGAAGTGAAGGTACCTAACCCCCGATTGCTCCCTAGGCGCAGCAGCGCTGCCCACTGCTCCGGGTGTGTGTTCATGGCTTGCAGTGTGTGTTCACTCCTCCCCAGTGATCAGAGGTCACATTTCGGGTAAGGGAAAGTAACATATCTGACAAATATGTTACTTTCACTTTTATAATGCATGAACATTTGATGGACTAGCCTAAAAATGTTGTCTTGCATGTGTTGAGCATAATTATTATGGTTTACATCAGAGAATTCACCCCCAACCCCCCCCACACCAGAAAGATGTGTATTTATTATAAATAACCCAACACTGATTTATGACATTGATTTATAGTTGTTTTATCTCATTTTAATGCTTGTTTTTCCTCTTGAGGCCCCCTTAGAAGTTTAGGCCCTTCGTGGGCCCGGCCCTTTGATTGAGAAACACCGTTTTACATGGTCCATTAGCTCCTGCTGCATTTTTTAAAATCATTGATGATTACTTAAAAGAAACCTAAATAAAACAATATACTGTATTCTAAAAAACGTGCCAGTAACATATAAATCACACATATTTAATTGTATCATGGTAGATGTTGTAGATGACAGACAAAACATTTTTGATACAAGCTTAGGTACTAGTGTGTTTCACACACAAAATGTCACTTATGTCTGTTTGGAGTTAGGGCAGATTACTTAAATAAATTGTGTGAACATCTAAAGTCTGCATGAACTCTACCACCCATCAAAACCTGTCCTCCAACAAATAACCGAATGTCCCAAGCAGGCAGATCTAGTGTGAAAGCTTAGTGATGTAGTGTGACTCTAGCGGTGTGTTTGTTTGCCTGCACATTCACCACGGAAAGGCCGTAAAGTATTTCAAGTTCAGTGTGTGAACTGAAGAAGGATCGTTTGAGGCGCTTGTCCAGGCTGTTGATCTGATGGCCATGTGTGCTGACTACAGACCTGCTGTGCAGTTGTGTATATCATTTATTGTTAGTGCTGCACTGCTATTATTTATGTCTGGCTGTGGCGGCTCAAAGAGTCCTCATGCAAACAGGACAGGTCATATGAATGTACTTACTGAGGCTTTTATCATCAGCTCCAGAGGTTTTCAAAGCACAGACACACCACAGTTTACATTTGACAGAAACATGTCAAATGTCAAAAATATAAAAAATTTTAAAATATAAATTGTTTATCCTTGTCAATTTATTGGTCTGTTAGCTAAAAGCTAAATTCAGTAGAGGAGTAGAGGAGTAGATATAAAGTAGAGGAGTCAAACTGAAACCACTCTGGTGGTTCTCTCCTCAACTTCTTTGTAGATGAAGTTAGCATCATCACTGTTTAATCACCAGAGGGGAACTGACCTGAGATCTTTATAAGCCTCACATTAAGCCACCAAAACTTGTGATTAATCCACTACAGTGAAGCGAAACAGTTTACAGACACTGGCTAAATTAAGCTACTGCGAGTGAAAGTAACTTTGTTTAAGCCTTTTTCCGTGAGAATAAAGTAGTAGAAAATATATTCTCAATTCACCTACTATTGTCAGTCTTGACAAAAGTTAATTCTGGATCCTGGTTCTTAACATCATGTCACTCTCCTGAGTGTTTATGTGTGACTTCCCGCCCCCCAGTCAGTCTTCATCTTTCTTTGCCTCTTTCTTCCACATCTGCTCTTCTCTGCATCTATCTTCATTCTCTCTTTCAAACAGCATTTCATTTTTTGAGAGATGAAAGTGAAAGATGGAGAGATGGTGGTGATGGGCAGAGAAAAGTAATGTGAAAGGTAGGACAGGCAGGAAATGAATGAGTGGCAACAGGAAGTCACTGATGGGGGATGAGAAAAGGGTATCCATAAAACAGTAAACAAAAAAATGAGCAAGTGAGAGAGAGTTGCAGATGATAGGAGGATAAACGATGGGGAGAGAGAAGGAAAGATGGAGATCAGTAGTGTTTGTCCTGCCAACGCGCCACTGAGCAGATGAAGATAAATGGGTTGTGTGTAGATGGGATGTTTGGCGAATACAGTGCTGCAGTAAAGTCATTTCATTGTAATTACCACACTTTCACCATTATCACTGCCGACAATGCTCAGTTAAACCATCATTCTCCATCCATATGGTCCCTTTTTACTGCAGTGCTCTGTTATGCTCATGATCTGCTTGTGTTCCACCATGCGGCAGAGTCACATGACCACAGGAAGTGCAGCAATAGCCAGACTCCAATTCCAAGTTTACACTTTTATAATGTTGACGAACAGCATGAAGTCTGGACCATTTTCCAGCTTATTAGAGCCAAGAACCACCATTTAGACAGAAAGATTGTGTGACTGACATGCAACCAATTTAACATTCTATTTAGGGGTCAGTTTATCTAAATTACTTGCCATCACAAAACCCTCACAGTTGTCTGTGTTTTGGTAAATCAATTATTGGTTTGTTAATAGTCTTTTATTTGGGGATATAAAATAATTACAACCCCATAAAGACCACACTATATTGATTTTATAATTTCTTGCAAGCATTTAGGTCACCATCGAATTAGAATTGACACAGTTTCCTTATGGAATCAGAATTCACTCCATTTCAATTAGAAACATTTCCTTTTGTTAGAAATTAAATTTGCGAATTGACATCACAAGTCCCTCTTTTCTCAACCCTTCTCTCAACCCTTGCAACCACCTGTTGTATCGAGACAATTTATCACTATCCTCTGAATTCCCAATAGACAAATTCAAATTTCTCTGTACATTTGTTTTAAATTTCACTTTACTAGAACTACATCACATTACAGAAGTCAAATGGGTTTCAAATTCCTTCAACTTTAACTCCTGGCATAGTCACAATATATCAGTCATAGGGACCAGTTATCCAACCCAACAGCACAATATCTAATCTTCTTTGTCAGTACATGTAACTATCACCTGCATACTAAAATTGCTTCCACTTGCTTGTCGAGCATTTGTATCAATATGGTGAAAATTCCGAAGCACTACGGCCGATGAAAGAACGTAAAGAAACATGTTCATTTTCTACAAGGGCATTATTGATTGAGGTTGAGGCAGAAAGACAGTAAGTAATTAAATGGAACAATTGGTGGGTGTAAAATTAGCCTTCATGTCGTTAGAGTTGGATGAAGAGAGGGGAGGGAAAAACGAGGCCTGTCTGCAGTGACTGATGATGGTGGAGCAATTAAAAGGCGAGAGAGAGCGGCGTGGAGATGTGCTGCCTGAGCAGGGTATAGATTTATCTGAGATAATGAACTCCTCAACTTCCATTGATCTGTGGGGACGAGTTGAAGGTTCTGCCAGCTCAAGATCTTCAGACGAAAACTTGACTGTGTGTGAACAACAGACTATTTTTGTTTGTATTGACAAACATGACAAAGTTGTTATAGTTTAAAGTCATTCCTTTTTATTTGCTTTTGAGTTTTTAGCTTTAGTTTAGCTTTAATTATTTTTATGACAGTTTATTGAAATGACTATTCATTTTATTTCAGTCACCTGCCTTACAGGTTTTAGGTCTCATAACTGTTATACCCAATGAGGTGTACATGTTCCCCAGGCAATTCAGTTTTTACTTGAATGTTGCTTTGGTAGACCAACAGAAACCATAGTTCAATAGCTCAGCTGGTCAAGCATAGTACCAGCAATGTCACATAGATCAAATGTACTTTCAATGCACTGTGGATAAAAATGTCTGTCCAAATGCTTATATACAATATACAAACATTTTACCTAAAATTCTAAATTTGTTGAGCTGTATGAACTTACATTTTGTAATCATTAAGTCCCCTTTTAGTTTTTTTTATCATTTTCAAAGATTTGTTTTCATATTCTGTGTGGGTCTGCTTACACAAAACCATTTAGGATTATTTTGAGCTTGATCTTTTCCTAAGTTATATTTTTAAAAGAATACTTGTGAATCGTGAAAAGTTTGAAAAGTTGTAAACAGAGTTAGATGCTAATGCACTAAGAGCATATAGTCAAAAAGAAGCTTGCACACTGACAACTTCTGTTGTATGGCCTAATGTCTGGCTCTAACAGTCACATAATTCCTGGCCGTTGACCAGCACTGTTGACAAACACTCCATCCTGACAGTGAGTGATAAAAAAGTGATTACTTTTATTGTTTAAGTTAATTGACTAATCAACTCTGTTCATTCATTCATATTTTGGATTAGGGCTACGACACAACAAATGGCTACCATGCATCTGTTTATAGAAAAATAATGTGATGTGATTTAATCGAGTAAAAGTCTTGGTCTTTCTGGGGGACAGGCTATTATCATGTGTTATGATTTAAGAAGGGTAACAAAAAATAATTGGTTGTTTATTTGTCAGTCCAGTCCATTTTTTATGTATATGCTCCAGTCCAGCTTTTTTAACCAGCTCAGACATTCCAGCTCCATTAAGCAAGTATACTAACTAATAACCATTCAGACTAGTTATATTAAGTATTATTATTCTGTCTTGTAAGTAATGGACCCTGGGATAGAGGACAGCAGCAATAACAGAATTTAAGGGCAACACAAGGAGCTTCTTTCACACACATTGCACTTTCCAATTTTCTAGTTCATCTACCTTAGTCACTTATAACTGCCTAGATAAAATCTATACAAAATAATTTGATACACAGTAATTTATTGTTAGTTAATGGCAATGTAATAAAGATTATGACAATAATAGCAAATCATTACAGATTTAAAAGATAAGCATTGCCGTTAGAAGACATGGAGATGCTCTCAAGGGTGAAGTTCACCTTCAGTACCATGTCATAGTTGAAAAGCCTGGTGTTAAAAGTTCAGTTTTTTTAGAACAAGAAACATTCTTCACAATCCACTGTTAACTCACATTCAGGTTGGGATGAAGTTTTGATTGGAATGTCCACTTTTCATTTGATCAGTTCCTGATGACTAAAGTTATTTAGTTGTTGTTTAATGTCTTTATTCATTAAACACATTACAGAGATAATATATGGGTTGTAAAAGTTGAATTCACGTTAAAAATACAAGCATTTTATTGATAACTAAACAATTTTAAAACTTAACTTGCAATTAAACAGCAATATTGTGTCTGATATTCACTTTGATAGCAATGTGAAATTTTAAACGTCCTCCAACCCATACATGTGTTTAGGTCATTTGTAAAAAAGGTCACCATGTAAAAATTGCGAACCCGCATTTTGATTTGATAGTAATGGTCATACATCTTGTCATGACACGTGCAAAATGACACTGTCAGCTAGAGGGAACTTAACTATAGGTCGTAATAAGCTGCTTGCACAGGCGACCTATGGTGTTGGTTTTTGGGAAGAGTACACCAAAATACACCAAAAACAGTGTATTATAAATACACCTGACTGAAATAATGCAGACCTGCTCTTCTTCCGTTTCCTTTATATTCCCAGTATGGGGTTTGAGCATTTAGAAGTTTCAGTGTAAACGAGCATCATTTGCTTCAGAATGGTTTTCAAATTTTTCCAGATTAATGTGAATGTAGCCTGAGGGTAACACTGATTCACTTGTTCTGACTAAACCAATTCACTCCACTCGCCATACATTGTTCATGAATTCAATGTAGGATGCCAATTTATTATGACAGTACAGCATTATAATGATGCCCATATGTCCATCATCTTTCTCACATTCACACATTCACTTGACCTTATTGTCTCTATCTCCAACTAACTGCACATCCTAAAATAAACCCCAGGTGCCCAGAGCACCAGGAGTTATGAATATTGCAGGATCAGGAGCATTAATTATTAATGGAAACAAGTATGAAGTCATGGAGAATGTTGAACAAACAAAACAAGCCTTAGAGTATAGTCAGATAGAATGAAGTAAATTAACACTGACAAATTGTATATATTTACAAATGACATCATTATACTACTGTTATCCAAAGATCAGTTAGGTGTGTTGAGGAAGCTACTCTGAAACTGTAATTATTTCTAAATATCTTAACTTTAGTCATAAAGATACAGTAGCTAGTTACACAAGGAACAGTTGTAACAAAAAGTAACTAACATCCGTTAGGCTACTAAAGGGACTTGATATAGAAGAAACAAGTGTTCACTTACAGTATCTCACTTATTCCAATATGGATCAATAATTTTTATGACATCATTTTGCATTTCAGCTTATCATTAGATTTTTCTGACTACTCAAATGCTCTCTAACTAAACTATTTAAAAGGAAGACTGGGCCACATCATATAATCCCTATGTCTATCAGCTATAACTATAGGTGCAGTGAAACTGAAAAGGTCATAGCTATGCTTTATCTATAGCTATAAAGTTTGGCTGTTGACCAGTTAGCATCCAGAATGAGAACAAATTGTTGCATACTTTCTGTACTTTCTCCATTTTGTTCTCAAAAACAAATTATTACTTTTTCTGGTGTGTACTCATAATACAGAAACAAGGTTAATGATAAAAAAAGGAAAAGCGTTTCTTATGAATGATTCAGTTTCTTGCATTAAACTGTCCTCTGTGACACATCAGCTGGGAAACGTATCAGAAAGACGCCTTTTCTCTTCCGCTCACATTCACTCTTATACTCATGTTAAAGTCTCTTCTTGTCTCAGGGGAAGTGACTTCTGTTTTAGACTGTCACAGCTTTGAGCAGGCAGAGGAAGCCACATGCCCCATTATAGAGTCAAAAAAAAGCACAGCATTGCACTTAGTGTAGTCCATAGAAACTAAGGTACAAGCTTAACACAACTGCTTGGTTTTCTTAACACAACTAATGTTTAAATAAACTGAGAGATCTCATCCACACACTGTTCTGGCTGGCTATGATTTCTAACTGATTGTTGTGTCATGCCCACGTTTGTATGTTCAGTGTTGACAGATTGCTTGTCGCTGGTCACTTATTATGTCATGACTAATATGACACTGAATGCAGAATGCAGAAACCAATACACTGTACATCTTTTAGAACTTTTATTATTTTTAAAGATGAATTTTTTCAGAACCTAAGTTGCTACAAAAACCATTAGAGATGTGACTCATAGCTCGGAAGACTTAAGATTTATCTGCATTAATGTAAGGTGCATATTAAGATCTGCTTTTTGATTGTAGACTTTGGTATTGTGGCAAATCTAATCACAATTTGAGGCCATAATACATAATCTGTACAGGCTTTGGTGTTAACATTTTAAAGCTGTTTGGATGACACTCTTCTAAAAGATTCAGCATTAGCTGTACAGTGATTCACTCTACTCATGTGTAAGTGTAGGTAAGAGCAGACACTGAAACAGGTGTCTTTACTATGATTTTCATTCTGAATAATTAATTGTGTGCTTTCACCTAAAAAGGAGCCCCAGTTCGTTAATAATAGAGCAGGTTTTTCTGCGTGGTGAGGGGGGCTTAATTATTTAAGAGCAATATAGAGCTTGGCAAGAGGTTAATAGGACCTTTACTAGCATCGAACCGCAGGCTACATGTGGAGAGTGGCTGCTGGCTGAATTGATGATGGAGAATTGGCTCATGGTGTGACAGGGTGAAGGTGGGGTTATGAAAGCAGGAGGGTGGAAAGTCAAGACACCAGGGGGCTTTTA
The DNA here is from genome assembly GCA_036877525.1 of Chromobotia macracanthus. NCBI lineage: Eukaryota > Metazoa > Chordata > Actinopteri > Cypriniformes > Botiidae > Chromobotia > Chromobotia macracanthus. The sequence goes on from JAZGTH010000106.1 coordinate 768,185, forward strand.
AGAAAGGTGGAGTAAAACAGACATGAGGAGATGCCTGGAGTGCTTGGTATGGTTCATCAGCACCAGCCTTAAAAATACTTAGATTTAAATAAATACTTCAGTTTAATTTAGCATAATGTCACACAACCTTCCTTGTTGCATTGTCTGGGTCATGCCAGTGACACTTCCTGTCTGCCATCTTGAATTTTATTTAAAACCTACTTTTTCTAACTTTTCCTATGTCCGATTTGCACAAAATTTTGCATGTACCTTCTGGAGACACTCATGACAAAAAAATTCTTAAAAGCTTTTCAAATAGACCAAATGGTTTTCAAATGACGCATCAACAAATTAGATGGCAAGATGCCAAATAGGATCCAAGGCCGTATCTTGGCAACACTTTGGTGGATTGACATGAATTTTTTGCTTGTGTCACTGGCACCAAAACCCAGCCACATCAGAACAGTTTTGAGACAGCACCACCTATGAGTAAAAAATTTAATTATGGTCTTTAAACCCATTTTAAAATATTGAAAACTATTTTCTTTATGCTATTGGACAATTTTTGTTTAATTAGCAGTAATCCGTTAAATTTGCTGTTTGAATTTGATTTCAGTTGTCAGTCATAACATCAAAATAATTACTGTCTTGTCAATGTATAAAAGAGAATTCACTCAGAAAAAATGTTTACCACTTATAGTGACATTTATCTGTATGTGCTGACTGTACTGAGTTAGCACCTGATTTACTAAACAAATTACACAAATCAGGTAACACCGCAAACAAACCCAAATTAGGATTGCAATGTACCCATTTTCCTGAGCTTGCAGACCTGTCAGCTGTGAAGAATACAGCAGACTACGCCAGTCAAAACATTTTACCGGGACCGTACCGCATCACTATGACCCATACATTTGAACTGAATCCTTAAAATACCAAAACTTCACTTGTCTACACCCCATGTCTGGATATGTACTGTTATAATGTTATTTACCATCATCTGAGCATCATTTGATAATTACTGCTGCCACAACACTGAAAAATATGTACAATTTATTTTACAATAACAATAAGCAAATCAAACTGAAACACTAGTTTCATTATGACACGCAACTAGTGCTGGTTTTGTTAACAGAGGTGCATGCAATAAGTCTGAACAGTGTTTGCATTAAAACACCTGGCCACACCCCCATAATGGTCAAAAGTTATTTGCATACTCTAATACGTGTTTTTAAAGCATACAGCACAATTTGTGAATAAGGCACAGTCTTCAGGCCTCTTTGTATAAACATGAATGACAAGTACTTTATTTAAATAGGTGCAGCACTATTCTAGTACATATACAGTAGCACCTGTGGTTCCTAAATAAGATGCAGGGTTTTACAGTAAGTAGAGGCTACTTTACAGTACAGTATCAGGCTACATTGGTGTGACCAGATGAAATCTGCTTTCTTTTTTCATATTTTCTGCTCTGATTCTGGAATGCCATGAAATGTGTTAAAACATGGTAAGCTATATTAAGCAGAGCTAATACGTTTACATTTACATTACATTTTTAATACCCTTTTTCTACTAACACAGTGCTGATGTCACTTCCTGTGCCTTATTTAGAACCTGCTACTTTTCAACCAAGAACCAGTGGCATAATCGGTGGGTAAGAATAGTATAAAGTGTACAGAACACCAACAACTCACAATGTAAAATAAAGCTAAATCATTCCAATTTTATCATTCCAAATTAAAATTTTATCATTCCAAATTAAAAGTTAATTTAAAGTTTACATTCTAAGCAACTGCTGTGCGAAGTTACAAACACTCCACCATCCTCAGCACCCAAACATGCAATATAATATCTTTTGTTTACAGATGTGATGTAACCATGCAGATAAATGATGTCAAACTGACATTTAAAATCAAAAATCATTATTTTAACTTCCATTGCAAATCAGGGTAAGGTAAGTTTTATTTATTTGCTTGATAACTTTTTTAAGCAAGACAATTTAATTATTTAAGCTCTGTTTGTTTGTAATTATCTCAGATTGTAAATTTGTGCTATTTTTGTTTTTGAATAGGTTATGATGTAACATTTATTTCTCTGTTCGGCTCTTAAGTAAATGGAAACACTGATTCTGAGTTCACTAATTCGGATTCTGAAAGATTTACAGACAGATCAGTTGAGCACCAGCCTGCTGTAAAAGGTTTATAAGAAGAACAGCGCTCCTGGTGGTAGATGGTAGTATTATGAAATTACTAAAAATATTTAATAATCAATCTTACAAAAGAGTGGAGAATATGTGAATGATGACCATTGAGCTTTCAGCATACCATAGGTCCGTGTGGGCCTCCTAATCACTCCTTTTAAATGCTACAGAGCCAAAATGACTATATTTACGAAGGTGAAGCATGTTAATTTTCATTCTCCACACCTTTTGTGGCTTTCAAGTCATAATATAATAATATGAATAATGGTTTAACCAACATTTATCTGGGCATCTGTCCACATTTCTAATCACTCGTCTCTGCTAGTTCTCTCATACGCGCGAATAATTCTGTTTCCTCATCTTTCATTTCTAAATGACCTACTGATCTCCTCCATTCATTATGCAATATATGAGAGACAGAGTTTAACTATCCATGTCCATTAATAAGAACATTACACATTAAACGATCTCATAAATGTTAATTAAATTAAAAGTAGTCTATGTCAGGAGGATTATTCATGGGGTTAAATGGCCATAAAGTTTCAAACTTTGCTATATGAAGAGCAAATAGGTCATGGCTAATTGTAATGACAGTTGTTGGTGATTGTACAAGAGGAAACTCTGTGTTTTTTATCTTTTTCATTTCATATATTAGAAACCATACCCTACAGAAGATGGCATTTTGCCCTTCCTTCAAAAATAATTACTATATGCTCTAAATAAGCTCATGACAGTAAGAGTGCATTTGTGCAGGTATAAAGTAGGTGATCGTTTCAATATCAGCAATACTGCAGCGCCCCCTTCAGCTCAGTATAGAAACCTGTATGTACATTTACCACAAAATCAAAGACTCTCAGACTCTCAAAACAAGCACAGGACGAAAATGTTCTGTTTCTTAACGTGCTGTTGAGGATCTCTGCGATTCTTGATTGGGGTTAAAATACAACTTTCCCTTGACAGAAGTCAAGACCCAGCTGCACTTGCCAAATCATTAAAGCCTTTATGAATGCAATGGGCCAGGCCTAATCTCAAATGCCATCAATGTAGCCAGTGCCATTGTACGTGTTTGAGTTCTGATAAAAGCACAAATTACGGCAAATTACAGATTTAAAAAAAGAGGCGGAAATCCCAAACATGTAATGTAATTGCACTTTTGTAACAGACTTTGGGAAAAGCATGTGTCCAGCACGACGCGAAGAAAGAGAAAAAGCGTAAATCTTTCCTGTCTGCTTGCAGTCCAAACCGCAAGTCAAATTTTCTCATCTGTGAATGGTTCTTTGACAGAATCCAAATGAGTCTGTTGTTATTGGATTGGAAGAATCTGTAGACGCAAAACCTTTTCCTATTAAATATTAAACTAGTCAGTCAAAATGAGGATTTTAATTGTCAGCTGTTAATAACCAGTGGGTGAGGTAAGAAAATTTATATCCTGCTTGTTTTGAAAAGAAAAGGAAAAATCATTGCCAATTGCAAAGTTTACATTTTAGTTACATTCTATGAGGCCCTCAGGAGCTTTCCCAAGTTTTGTGTTATAATAAAACAATCCCATAATTCTAAGCTGTAGGCACAGCCCAAGCCTTCTAATTACAACAACAATTCTTACGTTTTAATTTATTATATTTTATTAAATTATTTTCATTTTCCTTTGTGGAGACAGGGCCAGCCTGTGGATTTGTGGAGCCCTTGGGGAGATTAGTAAAATGGGCCCCACTGGTGAAAAAATGTTGTAATATAAAATAAAGATGTGTGGAACCAATGCAATGTGATTAGCTGTTCCTTTTTAACAGAAAACAATAAAAATAATTATCAAGCTATGTATAGCTGTAAAAGTGTATAAATGTTTATTCATTGTAACAGATTCAATGTAACCAAAAAACAAGAAATTTTTCAGAACACACTGTGAAATTGTTATTGTGGATTATGTGTTACTTGTTGAGGGCCATGCATGTCCACATTACGTAATGTAACATTAGCATTATCCCAGCTCTACACTAAAAGCCTGCAGTACGGTATGCAGCAGACCATTGGAATGCAGTGATTATAATGGGACAGTTATAATTCCATCAAGGCACGGCACACAATTTTCCGGGCCTCTCTAGCACATTGGGGCCCTAGGTGACTGTCTGTATTACCTAACAAGGGAGATGGCCCTAGGTGGAGGGTTTCAAACAAGAAGCAAAGAAGCATAAAACAGTTTTAGGTCACTCTTTCTGAAAAGCTCCAATTGTTTGTGAGGAATCCGTTTGCAACGAAAGTATTGCACTAGCGCAAACCTTGACCCCAAAGTTCAACACAGCTTTTTAACCTTGTCACTGTTAGCTAAATCAAATAAGTGAAGCAAAATTGAATCTAATCTGATCATTTCAGAAGGTAAGATGGATTTTCAAAACAAACAGGGACATATGGAATAACTTAAAAAGTGTTAGTAGGGCTTCTTTGGTGAGTGATAGAGTTAATGTTATAAGGAGAAACTGCTTGGACACAAACTGAAAAATGGAGGTGATATGTGCATGATTAGATAAAACAACAAAATGGAAGCCAGCTGGATCCTGTCTCTGAGTGTAGAAAAATTTGCCAACAACTTCTTAGAGGGTGTGGAGTATGGTGGATGACAGGACACCGATATATTACTGATATCTTTCACAGAGTTGCGTGACCCCAACCTTCCATTTTGATTACAGGGAGGCAGGAAGTCTCCATTAGCTAGCCACAGGTCACAAAAGGGTGACTTAATCTAGTTACCCAGATATTTTCTCCAAAAAACAGTAAAAAACAATGCAATCTAAGACAGTGTGTTACAATACAGGCTGGTGTATGGGGGTGAACGTTTTTTAACAGATCTGTCCCAGTCCCAGGTAAGCATACAATATCTCTTGATGTGCCAAGCAAGGCTCTTTCAACCAAAAACATATTTAAAGTATTAAAATCAAAATTACTTACCAAATCCAAAAATTAATTGCGTTATTTCCTTTCCTTCCTTTGTTGTCAAGGCAGGCTTGAAGAAATACAATGTAAGTCATTGTATGCAACAAAAATGCGACCTCTCCATACCATCTGTCATGGCCCAACAAATACCAGGATTCTAAAGGCCTGTCACATGTTTGGCAGCTACTAGCGAAGTGGCCCTGTCTGACAGCTGTTTACTGTGATAAACAGTGTCTGTCAGTGGTGTAAACAGTTACGATTTTCTTAATATGTCATTTTTTCATTTGGCAAACTCCACCATCTGGTGCTGTTACCCAATTTAGCAGGTTTGTTTGGAGAGACACACAGAATAATAATATGTGCCCCACAATATCAATGCACGGAGTATAGCATTGACCTTTTCAGATATAGAAATAGATATATAATAAGTATGTTAGCAGAGCTGTGTCATATCTGTAATCTTAGGTGCTTACTCAGAAATTGTGACTGTTTGCTGGTATGTTTTAGTGCTAGAGGAGGTGGATACACACTGTATGCATTTGTTATCAGAAACATTGACACAATCAGAGTGACTACATTCAGACGTTTATGTAAGAAATTTGCCTGATATCGCTGTGCTTTTGTGCAAACCATTTGACACACTAATGTAAACTATTGTAATGTAATGTAAAGTTGCATATCTTGGTGTCAATCTTTCATTTACATTACAATTGCACATTTGATGGACACTTTTATCTACCACATTCAAGGTATACATTTTAATCAGCATGTGTGTTCCCTGGGGCTCAAACCCATAACTTTTGCGCTAACACGGTGCTCTACCAATTCAGCTACAGGAAGACTTACACTGTAAAGTGTAAATCTGATTTACGATGTGTAAATCTGTAGTGTCTGAAGTTTAAATCTGTTGTGATGCATTTATTATTATTCATGTATGTAACTTAGTTTACAGAACAGTGACAATCAAGAGCAATGTAGTACACTTAAAAAAGCAACGTTATTGTGTTTTATCACAAACTTTGTCTTTGAATAATGAGATTGTAATTACATTTCATAGATTTGCAATTAATTTGCAATTAAGCTGTAAATTATTCAAATTCCAATTGAATGTCCTGTGGCTAATTTAATACAAATTAAAATGCATAATATTAAAAAGCTTATTCCCAAACACTCATTGATATACACACTAAGAAAAGAACTTTATTTTAACAAGAACTTTTATTTTAACTTTTTTTAACAAGAGCTCTATAAATCCAGTGCAGTCAGGATGCTGGGATAGTTCACACTGTCATCTGTGTAATTATGTCAGTAGACACACTCAAAGTCTCTAGTCTTCATTGGAGCAGCATCCAGCTCTTGTCAGGTTGTTCAGACTGAGGCACAAGAGAACCAGGCAGTCTCAATGAGTAGGAAGTGCTGACTGAAAACCATAAGCTCCGTTAGGGAAAGGGCATCGAGGGGGCAGCTCAAAGAAACAGTGATGAGTGAGATGGCTCAAATAAATAAGTAAATACAAGAGAAAAAAGAAAAGAAAAAACAGAAAGACACAGAGCTTCTCTTTTTATGGTAGACATCAAACAGACTATGCTGAGGAGGTCTATTGTGTATCTGACACTGAGCAGAGAGAGAGAGAAAGATTAGAGAATATTCCGGGGCTTGGAAAATGACTAGCTCTAAACACTAATGATAACGTCTCCAGTTCTGAGACTAGTTCATTCCTGAGGGATGATTAGGTATAATTATTGTTTTTTTCATCTTAATAAATAAGTAAAAGAAAAACAAACCAGAACAAATTTAGCAAACACTTGGGGTTGCGTTCATGATTAATGGTTGTTTTCACAAACTAGTTTAGTCCTTAGAGATACTTAAAAGTTTTTTCAGCTCAAATTATAGCACAAATAATTTATGTATATAAAATAAAATTTGGTTACATTATATTTTCTGCATTTTCAAACTTATCTAACTTGCGTTATAATGTAATAATTTGATAGAATTATAAAGAATTATTGTATATCTGTGATACAGTAAGAACAGTATAAATATATGATGCATTGTGCTAATCACAAAATTAAAAAAGAAAAATTGTATTTTTGATTTGTATAATATTAAAATGCTTTTACATTTTATTAATGTATTTAATACAAACAAGTAAGCTGCATACAAATGCAGAGATATACTTCATAATACAATTTTTGAGGCAATGCCAGGATAAATATCTAGCATCAGAACTATTCATAAATGTAACTTTGTAGGCTAGGCTTGTTGGTTTTTAGGGCAAAATGTTAAATGCTCTCTCTCTCTTTGTAAATCACTTTGGATTAAAGCTTCTGCTAAATGAATAAATGTAAATAAATGTAAATGTAAATATAATAATGATTAATTTATCCTGAGTAATTCTGTAATGGCCTTATAAGCAAACAATTGTGTTAGTCATATCTAATGCAAAAACATTTGGAAGAGGCCAAGGTAGTATTTATGGTGTCTGTATGGTTTTCTGGGGATGTTTTTCAAACTGTCATAAAAATTTCCCAACATTAACTTGTCCAGGAACAATGGAGTCAGGGACAGCCGTTAAATCTAAACATGATAAATTACAATGTTGCTCAAGAGAATTTCTTGACAGAGCTGAAATACAAGATACAGACATTCAATGTTAAAGTGACTTTTAATCTCACTAGCCAGTATATAATGACGCGCTCACATTCGTTCCAGACAGTTAATGTTTTCTCTTTATTTTGAACCTAAAACCTCACAAGCCTCTCTGCATTGATAAATGCATTTGCGTTAAGATGTTGTCAGGTTTTGGCAAAACTGCTACTAAATTTCCTTTAGTATTGTCCCAAATGCATGCATTAAGATGTTCACATGTGCATTTGAGGTGAAAACCTATTTTTCTATTGTATACTCATTTTGTATTTCAGTATTAGGTCTAGTTGATATTTTTGGAGACTTTGCAATTGTTTATCTTCAAAAGTTTGTTCAGTTGGGTCACAAAAGGAGCAATCCTAAGAATTATACAGTCAATAACAACCAATGAAACAGAGTCTTAATATTTTTTGAAAGGTTAAAGAAGGACATGTTTAAGGTAAATATCACATGTATGCATATCCACTGTTGGACATTGTTAGTAGACAACTAAAAAGTGTGTGAAGTGTATTTTTTTTTTACACTTTTTCAATAGTCCACTTTAGACTTTCTAATAATTCTAAGTCAGCTATGTCAACTTACTACCAATTTGCAACTACATTTCAAATACATTTTATTAACACTCACTACAGTATTAGTGGACTGTAAGGTTATGGTTAGGATTTCGGTTAAGCAAACAGTCTACTAATACTCTTACTAACTCCTACTAATTACTGGTAGTTGACAAGTAGTTGCAAAGTTATTTGTAGTTGGTGTAATATCTAAAGTGGACTATCAAAATAAGAGTTGCCATTTTTTTTCCACGGGGCCTAAAGTGTCCAAACACCCAATATCTAATAAACAATAATGTTCTGCTTCCACTTTAGCACGTAAGAACGAATTAAGCAGAAAAGAGAAAATGTCATCCCTTTTATGTTGTAGTGTTCTTATATTGGGATATTCTGGGGATATATCTAGATTTTATATTAGTAACTTTGAAAATCCAAACACAAAGCTTGGGTCTGATTTACTTTGGAACACATGTAAGGCTTGTCTCATCTTACTGAGGTTGAGCTACTCCTTTATTCTCAAGATGTATTCTGTTATGAGTGAAATGAATACAAAATAAACGTTCCTTTTTAAAATGTGTTTTGTAGTCCACAGCCAAAATATGTCACTGTTGTAATTTTACTGTAATTTACTAAAGCTCAGATGTCACAAAATTAAGGAAATTACAGAATTGTATGTTCATCTGTGCACCTGTGAGAAATAGACCAATAGGTCTTCCCACATGACAGACAGGAAATGGAAAACTGTGAGAAAATACTTGGCTCTGATATATCGTCAGTGTCCCACTGGCTGTTTTGGCTATCTGAGGGAGGTGGAGAATTTGGGGAGGTGGGAAAGATCAGTAGAGCTGAAGGATAAACAGTGCTGCAAGATGTCCATTATTTTTTGCATACTGGCTCTAATTCTAGATATCTGTCCTTACCGAATACACTCCACAGAATTTAAGAGCTGTTCAACTGTCTGCCAACACCCCAGACTAACAGTGGACTTGAATGTTTGTGAGCTGTAGGGCTGAACAGTCTGTGTTAAGGGTTTCTAGTCATTTTTTACAACAGACACACAAGCTGAGCCATTCTGGGTTATGTCTTAATGGTGACACGTGTTCTGTGAAAAGTTTGGTGAGACCATTTGCGACATTTGTGCACTGTTTGTGCACATGTGAGGTTATGCTGCAACCCTAAACCTCACCTAATTCAACCCAGCCTAACCATAACCTTAACCATTTGTGCACAGTATTCCATTTGTGTGCAGTGTCCTCTTCGACCATCCCAACTGTTGGGAAATCTGTGACCAAACATGCAATGTTCCTTGACAATTTACACCAGTGGTCATTTGTGCTAGTTTATTTTATACCCTGTTCATCTTTCACCCTTTTATGGTTTTCCAGTCTAGGTTACAGTAAAAGAGCTTTTGGAAAGTTGCGGAGCAAAAGATTGATCGGGGCGTTCTGCTCAGTGTAAAGTCCACATATTTTATCTGAGCCTTTTCTAAACACACGTTACCCCTCTTGGCAGATGACATGGAGATGAATCCTGGTTCCCCAAATGTTTATGCAAGCCGTAGATGTTGGAAGGTGCTCTTCACCTTTCTGCAGTTCCATGTGCCAAACTTTCTAATCTCTGTTTGCCTGGCAAGAAGACACTGTGGATGGATTATTTTGCAGGAGTCCACAGATGTCAAGTAGTTTGCTTTCCTCAACACTGCATACATTCACAATGGAGCTGCATACTTGCAAAGCTTTTCTGGCTCTTAAAAGTCAGAAGTGCGTTTCTGGCTCTTAAAAGGCAGTGTAATGACAAAGTGGATGATTTAATGGGATTCATTAGAGGCCAGCCTGACAGCGGCCACCGCCAAAAAAGCTTCCCACGCACACAAGCAGAGCTCTGTGCAAACATGTTGCACAGAAAACAAATTAACTGCAAGCAGTCACATCTGGTCTTTAAAATGAATCAAAGAGCAGATAAACAATGTGCCATTGAGAAGGAAGAGTGGGGAGGACACTGTATTAATATGTTTTTGAGAGAGAGTAACTTTAGTTAACACATCAAGTTGACCGAGACCATTAAAGGAATAGTTCACCCAAACATGAAAATTCTCATTATGTACTCATGTCTTTCTTGATCTGTATGACGTTTTTCCTTATTTGGGACATAAAAGGACATAATCTATTGAAGGCTGATGAATACAATAGCATTAAATTATGACTCTAATTATGACTTTAACACTTGTTATGACACAGCTCTCTGGAATACTTGATTCTGATTGGTCAGCCGTGACATTCAAAAGTCAGTTATCCCCCAGTAACTATTGCTGAAACTGATAACACATCGCTCATCAAGTTATCCTCTTATGTTTAATGTATTACTCCACTCTTTTCTCTACCAGGTTTATAGTTAAAAAGCAGTTAAAAATATTTCAAGTCAATATTTTGTGTCCAGTTATTAGTCATGTAACAATAGCCCTGTAGTTACAATTAATAATTTTATTAAATAAAAAATATTTAACTTTGATGCTTTGATCCGTTCCATCGAAAATGACAGGTTAGATGCAGTCAGTTGCATCACTCAATACTGTATTACTGCAGCACCAAAAGATCGTCTCTATACACACTTCACATTCATTATTTATTTCTTCTTTTATGTTCCTTATCAATATTTCTTTTTGTCATCTGCCTATTGAAAATTAATTGTTGATTTCTTTTTCTTGTCTTTTCTTTCTTCAGCTGAATCCCATCACAGCATGAGTCAATGTCTTTTATTTTTTTAAAACAATATAGTCATGTATTTCAATCCCTACAGGGGGATTGTTGGGAAACTATACTATAGAACTATTTGATGACTATTTATTACATCCTGGCCTGAAATTCAAACAGCACTGCCTTCCCATAAGGCTTTGCACGTGCCCCATTGCCTCTTATCCTTCCCATCTTTCAACACCATATGTACTTTGTTTGAATCTCCAGTCAGCATGAAAAAGCCTGGTCCACATCTCCAGATCACTCCAGCCTCCCTCTGATGGGATTACATCCAATGTTGACGTCATCCACAGGTCTGCATAGTAAAACTAAGAACGCTTTTAAAACAGATCCTTGACAGATGACTTTGATCCTTTCTCTTTAAACACTGTCCACTAGCACTAATTCAGGTAAGACAGGTGAAATGTAAGACATTAAATTGCGAGAACAAACAAACAATTGGTGAAGGGCATAAAAAGTGTAAAAATGGGTTGGAAAAAGGGTGATGTGTTTTGTTTGCCCCTGGGTGGGGTAAAGAAGTGTATGTGGCATGAATAGAGAATCAAATTTAAGGGTTTAAGAAGATAAGTTTTTAAAGGTTATTTTTTATTATTATTTAGCATATTAGCATATTAGTTGGATGGTTGGGTAATTAGTATAGACAAACCCAACTGTTGGGTTAAATTAATCTAGAAATTAATCTATTCTGGGGTGATTGGTGTATTTCTTACATGGAATGCTCTAAAATAAAAGCATTAGGACACCCAAGCATTAGTGTACCCTGTTTCTGGAAAGTCCCCAGTGAGAAAACAGAAAGTGTGTGTGAGTGTATGTGAGGAAGAAAGAAGCTAATAACTTACAGTTATTAGTGTGTCGCTCCTTTCTGTGTGCTACTGCATACTAACAGTTATTCCCAGGGGGCCGAGGGTCACCTGTCTTTCAGCAGCAGAAATATGACCATTTATGTCCTCTGTTATGGACTGATGGCAGCCGCTCATTAATTGTGCTGCAGGGCTGAGCCATGACGCAGTGGTCACTAAGGTAAGGCCATTGAGTTTAGTGTGCATTAGCTCACTGCTCCCCTTTTAATCTTTAATGAAAGTAGCCAATCAGTTATGATGAAGATGACTAAAATTATTGCTTTACGTTGAGGTACACTTGCGTTGTTTCATTTCAGACTAACTGTTTGCTGAATTCTTTGTGCCAATGACAAAAAAACCTTAATGAAAACCAAACCGAAAATGTCTCTTATTTTTGCACTATACTTTTTCAGTAAAATCTGTAACTTTTTGGGCTACAAATGAACAAAAAAATCTTTACCTTATCCAATTTGCAAGTATCAGTTTGGCATCTTTAATGTGCGTGGTTACATCATGTCTGTAAACAGAAAGAAGATTCAGCTACTATATCACGTGTGCAGGTGCTGAGGATGGTGGAGCATTTTTAGCTTGTTCTTACAAACTTCATCTACATCTACAACATGTCATCTACATTAAAAAAATAACTCCACAAGTAATTGTTTTAAACAGATGCAAAAGAGATGCAAAAGTTCCGGATTGCAGTTTTAAGTAATGCAACTGAGTACTGTACAGCATAATAGGGTTATACTTTCATTCATTACACTTTCAGTCATGCTTATCATTATTTTTTATTGTTTATCGTTAGGTATTCTACTCAAATGAGATACAGATGCTCACTCAAAAGCTATTCCCTCTTTTTCTGTGAGGATTTCTTCACCTCACAAACACATCTGAGTACATTACACTGACTGCAACGCTTAATGGAGTCACAGTGTTTCCCATGGGTGACCACCTCCTCAACAAATCCACATAAAGTCAGAGGTCAGGGAGAATGTCACTTCCACTCCTGTCTTAAAAGCCTGACTGCATCCTAGCAAGCAAGCTAATGGAGATCTGAAGTTTTTATAGAAGTCTTCGCCAATAAATATGTCATCATGTCAAGTCAACTGTCATTCATTTATATTTATTGCTGTGTAATTGCACCTGAGGTTTGACATACACTGATGAAGACCAGAAAAGGCAATTTTTAGATGTTTCCATCACTGAAACCCTCAGACATTTCAGACAACGTTCTTAATTTCCTTTTATACAAACAAACACACACACACACACACACACACATACAGCTAAGCAATCCAAAGAAACTAAGAACTACATTGGGAATAACACTCAGAAAGTGACATTAATTTAGAAAACACACTGGTCTAAGTTCATTAACTTAATGTAGCTTTACATGCTATTAATATCAAATAAAAGATAATAAAATACTTCCTGATGCAACTTCTCGCATATGATAGTTAATCAGTAAAAATGCTCTTACATGTTGCACTGGCTTCCTGTAAAAAATATAAAAATATAAAATAAAATAATTAGCTGGTAATATCAGATACAATGTTCAAAAATAAGTTTTGCATACTTCACTGTAGACTAGCAGCCAAATCGTATTGGCTACCCAATTGCTGTCATTAAATCACAGCAGGTAAGTCAAAACCCATCTGTTGTAATCCTTAAAAATACAAACATGTTCTGTTGAAGGTGGTTAGCTTGGTTTTTATGGTTTTAGAGAGATTTTGGGCACTTGATCAGCTGGTCGGGCAGGCAACCAGACCACTTACGCCAAATAAGCAACAGCTTGGCCAGCTGAGAAATCAATTAAACTTGCATCAATGACAAGGAAACCACCTTAGCTTGGTTTAAGCTGTTTTTATTTTCAAAAGGGTTATCATTATAAGACACAACCAATACAAAAGTTGGTTTTGCTGCTCCCTGTCAAAGGGAATCTATATTACGCTAACCTCTAAACTTTGATAGTCTCCTCAACTGCTTATCCATTGTAAAGAAAGAAAACTTTTTATCAGCCAATGCCAAAATGATGTATCTCCAATTCCTTGTACTTATTGGAATCTGGATAACCCCTGAAAGACATTGCCATCCCCTGTGATCTTCACACTCCCCTTGCCTCATTTTGAAACAGCGCACAGTCTTGGAGATCTTTCCCTTCCAGATCTTACTATGCAGTCCTTGGAATTTCAGTATTGGTCACCTCCCTTCAAGTGTCCAACAATTTCCTAATCTCATGCCAATTCTCCCCCCATTCATTTTTGATCACCGTCACGAGGAACCTTTGGACCTTCTCACCCTTTTTCACCTCCGTAACAATTATCTCACATCACTCCATCAACTCATTTTCTGAAATGTCTGCAGACACTGCAGACTCTAACCTGAATTCCAGCCACTTGATGCCCTTTGCCCTGAAGTTTCTAAGCTATCCTACCACAACTATGTGCAACAGAGAATGGAAGAAAACTTCAGAATGCCACAAAATTCTTTGTTGTTGTTTCTTGCATGTTAAATCAGGAAAGACATCATACGTCCATTCTGATTTACTTCAATTCCAGTCTGATGATACCAAGGCATTTTAATATAGACTAAAGTTTGTATTCTTAACACAGGATCATGTTAGGCAGAAGTTCAAAGGATATCTCTTTAAGGAAAAGGGAGGAGATGGGATCAAAAGGGCAGGTACAGTGCTTTGTGGGAATCTGTTTTCATTCCTTTGCTATCTGTCCCCATCACATCCACCATCTACACTTATCATTTCCACACTAGCCAAATAAAATTGACCATCATTCACAACTTGCTCTCCAGGACCTCTGACAATATCCATCAACTGGTCAGGCCACCCAGTTTGATACTTCTTCGTTTGATATCTTATTTGAAACATTGAAATTTAAGAATTTAGCAGATGCTTTTTCAAACTTACAATGTGAGGAATACAAGGAATACTGAGCAACCACCTGCTCTCCTGATCATATTCCCCTTTCTCCTGCAAGAGAGGTTCCTTAATCCTTAGAATAACCTGTCCTTTCACACTACACCCTTGTTTAGTCTCATTACACTTCCTCCCTCCCAAATTACCATGGCTTTTGGTCTTAACATGTAACAATCAGTCATCAGTTTCAAAACTTCTTGCTAAATCCTCTAGAAATGGATCTTCTTACCTAAACACTCTTCTTCAGGTCCTGCTGTGCCTCAGCAGCAATGACCAGGTCCATCAAGAAGTATCAAAGAAGTACTCAGGTCAAATAAGACACTTTAAGGCACACAGAACTTATAGCAACTTAAAACAGCTAAATAAAGCTAAATAAATTGCACAATAATTAAGTTGGGGAGGATCACCATGCCTTTTTTTGCATTCATGTCAAAAACCAACACATTCTTCCAGAGGACTGTTGCATTATAAATAAGTGGCTTAGGTTTAATTTTAACAATGTCTTTGATTGCATCTGAGAATTTGAAGAGTGTTTTACTACTCTTTCGCATAAAAGGGACAATTTAATGCAGAGTTTGCAAAGAAACATTTGAAAGATTGAGCCTGTATTAAACCAGACACATCGTTAAACATAAGTAAACAATTTCATAATGCTTTTTGTATAAATGACAGTTTTGTATATTTACAGATAATGTAGCAAAAAAAAGAAATTTAAGACTCAACGTAGGATTTAAATTAGCTTAAATGTCCACGCCTATGTAGTGCCTGGACAAAGAATGTCTATTATCACATATTCCACAAGCCTAATATACCAACATTTGGTTTCTACCAGTTTCAGGCCACTACAACTGAAAATATTTATTGTAACCTGTTTAATTTCCTGCTTGGTTAATTAAAAACTTTTGTGGCCTAATCAAGGTATTTCACATCAGGCCGACCACTAACTGCATAGTGTGTGCATGTGTGTTGGTGTGTCAGCGCCACACTGTCTCCGACAGGATTTCCACTTGTCCCATTGGTCTTGTCCACAAAGGCACTAAATGACAGCTGGCAGGATGTTTGCCAGCTCAGCTGCACTATGCAGTACTGAAGTGTTACACTGACTCTCCTCTGACGTACCCTGGTTACACACAATACCTCAATGTGACCACTGATCACCATAAACACGCCTCAGCCTTATTGACTAGCATGCCATCAAAAGAATTTCAACCACAGCATTTCAGTGGATTCTGTTATACAATTTAAAATAGAGAATAAATAAAACATAAATAGAAACAGAAGACATTGATTATGAAGTTCACAAAACTAAATGCAACTGGTATGTCCATAGCCATCCATATTTATATTCATATTCATATATCATAGAATTTACATAGTACTCTAAAGTACTTCAAACAGAAGTTTTGCCGGGGACATGTTTTAAAATGTATTAATGTGCATATACAAAAAACAAGGTAACCATTGACCTTTGATGTCACATAACTATGTTGTGAAAGGTATTGTGCCTCGTGGAATATCAAAAGGACTTCTAAGAAGTGCTATGCCAATGATCCAGTTGCTCACAGTGGGTGGTCATTTCCTTCATGGGCAGTTTTCCAAGAGGTCACTATTTATGTGTATGTCCAGCAATATATCTCATCACTGTTACAAAGCAACAACAGGAAACCTTGAGACAGTCTAAGAACAATATACACCCACTATATTCCTACATTTGTACTATTTGTACATATATTTAAAGTGTTAAAGTCTACTGGGTCATTCTATGAAATGAGTGCCTTTTCCTGTATATTAAAGTGTAATAAAGCCATAGTTCACCCCAAAATGAAAATTCTTCCATCATTTACTTATTTACTTTGTTTTGTAAATGATTGAAAATTGTTCATTTTTTTGGGTTAACTATCCCTGTTAACTATCCCTTTAACTAATAGCAATAAAAGATAAAAGATTCATTGTAAAGTAACTCTTCCTCATATGTATATGAGGGACACAAATGGTTTTGTAGAAAAAGCCTGTTGCTTCCTCAGCTCTGTTAACATTCACTGTAGATAAACTCTCAAAAATCAAGGCTTTTCCTGCCAATCAAAGACAGATCTTTATGATGCAGGTGTCAATCAAAGCAATGGGTTAGCATCTCACGGTTAGCATCCCAGTGTGAACTCCTCACCCCCACAGAGAAGAGCTTGGCCCTTCTCCAATGTAAGATCTACCGCGCTATTCACCTCTTACCCAACACAGAGCATCACTCACCAAAAGCTGAAGCACAGAAAGTATTCCAGGTATTTCCCTGACTGACAGGATTTAATTACATGTAAAAATTATTCTTTATTATAAAAGGTCTGCTAAAAAATTGTTGAGCAGTAACCTGGGTCATGGTAGCAGCTTTCCTTTGGCTTGTTTTTTTTAAAGCCCTCTCAGAAAAGAGTAATGACCTGGTGAATATTCACCAAAGCTCTCTGGCTCTGTGCTTAATGGCCTGCTTTGTGTTTCAGCTGCTTATATTCTGGATTCTGTTGATGGTTCTGCATTATAGGTACACAAGTAGTGACATACACATCCATAAATAAATCTGGGTGCATAATCAATACTAGCATTAATTCTAATTAATTTACTTATTAAAAACTATTTTACTGACCTTTGGCACTGACTCTGAAAACAGCATGTATCCAGGAATTTTACAATCTGTGTCTATTGCTTCACCTAAACCCCTGTTAACTCCACCAGTTAAAAGGTGATCTGAATCTGTGACGTTTGTCACCATGGGCATGTCCAGCCACATGACAAGTTGAGAAAAGTTTAACCTTATGTAAATGGGAAGTGACTTTTTGCAGTGATTACTAATAGGAGGGACAGTGTGTGCTTATGGAGACATTCTATGGAATGTCCACATAGATAGAAAAGTGTGTGTGTGTCTGAAAGCCTAGCATTATGCTCTCTGGTGCAAACAGATAGCTGCAATTACCAAAAGCATGTGCTGAGCCCCATTCGTAGTTTATATGAATCATAGTTTATACTTGTTGTATCGCTATGTGAAGTAGGCAGAAAGCAATAAGAAACTCAGGTTGAAACTCAGAAATATCAGGTTGTTTATCTAATTTATCTCAAGCAAAACCAAAATGCTTGAAGTTCCACATTAAGAATTGCTCTAAACTTTGCTGCTAATTCAGCATGTAATTTAACGTGAAGTTACCATTAGGCAACAACAGAGGCATTACCGAGATGTCTAAGAATGTGTGGCAAGCTGCGATCACAGCCGAAGATAAGGTCCCATCTGTTCCGCTACCTCAAGTGGGCCTATAACTGGAACCAGACAGGCCCCATCACATGTTCAATGGGTCCCAAGGCCTGTGTTGGATTAGGACCAGCGCTGGGCCACACTAGTTATTATTGTAGATTCTAAGGGCTGAGGACGGCTTCTTTCTTCTTCTCTCTAGTTTCCTGGCAGGATTAGAGAGGCGAGTCTGTGTTTCTCAGGCCACTATCTGCACATCACTCCAGACGGTCACAACCTTCAATCACGCTCATGATAAGGCCCTGTGACATCTTCTTCTACTGTAACTTTAATTCAATTAGATGTGCCAGCAAGAAAGAAAGGTTTTTAGTCCTTCTGTCTTTTCTGGATGATTGGATGTTGTGTTTGGCCAAAGCTAATGGGTGAGCAGATGGAGAATAATGGAGGATTGAGGGGTGAACTGGGGAACTGTAGAGAACTGTTGCAGGATTGTACTTCTGGACCAGTGATCTTCAGCTGGTGGGTTCTGATAGGGTAATGGACAACAAGAAAACAACAATACAATAATAATAAAATACAACTAACAACAAAACAATAATAAAATACAACTAACCCAATTGCAGTTAGAAATTGTAAAAACAGTTAGAAACAAGTAGAAA
This sequence comes from Chromobotia macracanthus, assembly GCA_036877525.1. NCBI lineage: Eukaryota > Metazoa > Chordata > Actinopteri > Cypriniformes > Botiidae > Chromobotia > Chromobotia macracanthus. The sequence goes on from JAZGTH010000106.1 coordinate 786,898, forward strand.
TTGTGAGTCGGGATTCAAATATTGACAACAGGAGCCTTGAATTTAAAAAGGTTGAGATCCAAAGGTCTGTATGATTGTTAAGGCACTATAATTGGGCCCTCAAACAGAAGGCAAAATACAACTTATCACTCCCCAAACATTTTGTCATTTTGAAGGACAATCTTTCCCTCTTCTCTCCACCTCAAATTAATATCAAAGACTTGATTTTTGAGGCATGTTTCTTATCAGATAGCGTAAAATAAGAATTCAGTCTAGAAATGTCCACAGGGCACATTATGCAAATGTGCAGGTGTCCTGCTGTTTTCTGCGCCCCCCCTTTACTATGATTTTAGCCTGAAATTGCAAACTATAAATACAGCAGATTGTGTCCTTTGATAAGTCAGAACCCTAAGTGTGCAATACCAAAATAAATATGTTGCTATCTCGCGAGCCAGTCAAAATCCCTCAGAAATACCAAAAAAAGAGGCCCTCTGACAAGACGCATTAGCCATGACATGCTAAAAGCGATGACTAGTGGGCCAGCAGGCTTCTGTGTCCTAGTAACCCTGCTTTAGGAAAAGATCAAACTGCCGTCATACTTTTCCAACCCAACCATGCCTCCAACTCAGAATCAATCATGAAAAACCACCCAGACTGTCAGTCAATTAAGGATCCCTAACTAACTTGGACAAAGGACTAATATTGGCTTGGGACTGAGGGCTAGGTCCTTTTGTTTATAGTGTGTAGGTTAGTGGCGGCGTGTGAAAAGATCTGCGTTTTGTACCAGAAATTATAAGCCTTTCTGAGACTTGTTTGCAGATGTGTGCAGGCTTGGCTGTTGCACTCGCAGTCTGGATCCAAAATGTGGATCTGTACCCAATTATCTAGCTCATAATCATGGGCCTGCAAATCCTGTCCAGTGTTATAGACTGAAAGGGAGGAAATGGGGAAGAAAGGAGAAGAAACGCACAAGGCCAAGGCACTGTTTTTGGAGACTGAGATCATCTGACGAAGAAAGTTCAAATAGTCTTCACTGAATCTGCGATGAAATGCTGTAAAGGTATTTTTTGTACCAGCTTCATTTCAGGCACCGTTTCTTGAAGTAGATTGTTATAAGATATAAGAAAATATTATGTTAGTCAAAGAATGCCCTTAAGTACAAATAAACTGCATTGTGTTAACTTAATAAATAATCATATCTTGGGATATTCTGAACTTGTGACATGGTTTAACATTTCAAACCACAATTGTTTCTCCTCTCCCTGTAATCATAGTTTTTGTTTTCAAGAGTCAACCATAGGATTTATCTATAAATTAAAAAGTGTAAATAAAGTCAAACATTGTTTTTCTGTCTATTCTGTGTGCCAGAGCGGATATGTTATGCTCAATGAATCTTGTCAAGCCTGAAAAACTAATGAATATTAAGAAGGAAAAGGGTAGTGTGGAATAGCATAGCTACATACTAATCTTTGTAGGCTAGGTTTAAGCATATGCAGTGGTGTGTATACAGTGCACACTATGTACAAATTCTATATATTTGGAATATCTGCAAGCCGTACTGCATTTGCCAAAATATGCAATATACAACAAAGCTAGGAATGCGATATGCCAATGCAATGCCCTCAACCTCCATTTCTAGTGTGGTGAATGAATCAGAAATAATCACTATGGAGATTTTTATCTTCTTGACTCATTATTTGAGTTGTTATTGTATTTTTTATTGCATTTATTGTTCATATATTGCAAACAATACACAGTTCGCCATGGCAAGTTTTATAAAACAAATATTTTTAATACTCCCTGTATACAGGCATGTGAAAATCGAATATACGAATATATCCTAAAATATTTATTTTAAAAAATGTACCGTTTTACTTTAGCTTACATGCTATTTCAATATATTTACGTAGAATGTGTTTTAGTTACTGTTCAGTTAATATAGTGAAGGCTGAAAGAAACTTTGATTGCTGTATTTAGGGCAATTCATCAAATGTGCACCCAAATGGCCCTCATTTCACTTACTGCTCACAAGCAGACCTAATGAAGGTTCAGAGGGGTCGCTGGACTTGACAGACATGAACTGTTGTGAAAACATACGTACACAGATCTGTCATCTAACCCTCGTTATCAGCACACATGCTTGTCAATATGAGATTTATTTTTTCAGTGATCGGGTTTAGGCTGGCATTGAATCAGGCAGAATAGTCATGCTGGAGGTTCATGAAGAGGTCATCGCTCAATGTGTCTCTTTCACTCGCAGTTCCTGCACTTCAGTCGCTGTTCAAAGGCAGCTGAACCCGGGCTAGCAGCAAAATAAAAGTCATATGCTGCCCTCTAGTGGCCTTTCAAACCCAAATCCATAAAGAAGAATTACTAGATAAGCATTCATTTGAATATTGTCGCTTTGAAACAAGTGCAGTGCATTATTTATATTATTTAATTTATTATTTATTATTGTTATTATTATTATTATTATATAAAATAGTATTACACATTTTAAAAAATAATATATAATAAGCATGAAAATAATATTGTTCTTTCTGGTTCTAATGCTAAACCCTAGGCTGTGAAGCCCATTTTAATATTATTTTATATAATTCATATTTTACTCCAAAACTAGAACTAAAATAAATAATAAATATTTCTGTTATAAAGAGGTTATTTCGCTGGAACTTTGTACTGAGAAACTATGATCTATTACTTAAATTATATTATTAATTAGTATTAGTATAACTTGTTATGGTGTATTTATTTATGCTACATTTAAATAAAAAATATGTAAATCTATTGTGACTCATTATTCAGAATAAATAAAATCACAAAATAACTAAAAGTAAAACCATCTTCATGGACTTCACTAACAATAATTTATTGGTAAATAGATGGATTAATTGTAATCAAAACAGGCTGTATTTTCTTTATACAAAATAATTTTTCTTTGTCCAGGCATGTTTTCGATAGATTTTCTTTATACATAACGTTGGTTTCTGAAGGCCATCACAGTTAAAAGTAAAAGCAGGTTTGGCTGGATGCGTGTAAGTGAAATGTTGTCTGCAGCTCTGCCCTGCCAGTGTCCATGGCCTCTGTCTAAAAATTCAACTAAAATCCAGACAAAAACCAGTGAAATATCCTTTCTGCAGACATACACTGAATTTATTCTCCAGTCAGGGTCAGGCTTCAATAGTCAGGAATGTTTAACTTATATCCAGAACAGGTGGATTGTCAATGTCCCTCAGAAGAGTGCAGGAATATAGTTACTGACTAAGAGCTACACAGTGGGCATCCATCCTTTATCTTAGACTTGTCTGGTAAAGTGAGCGTATACTTGTAGTTACTAAATATTGATGTATAGCCTTGAGATGATGGATGGATGGATGGATGGATGGATGGATGTGGATGGATGGATAGATAGATAGATAGATGGATAGATAGATGGATAGATTTTTAAAAGGACATAAAAATGGTTGGAAATTTAGTTTTTTAATTTAGATATGTCACTAAATATATCTGTTTTTAAAAATAAAATAGACAACACATAACTCTCTTATTTATTTACGTATTTATTAATGGCTAGTAATGGTATGATTACAGTAGAGTACACTCTGTGTTGCATTGAGCCATTTGTTCATTAAAAAAAATCAGGATTTTTTTTAATCCTGATTTAAAAAATCATTATATAAAAAATCAAAAAAATTTTTTTAAATTTGGATTTAAATTAATCCAGTTTGTAAACACTCTCTTGTCTTTGCTTGTAGGATAAAAGACTTTATTGCATGTTAGAATGGTTTTACTAAATGTTTTCAAAGAACAGATAATGTCATTTAGTACATTTAATTCTAGAACTTTTAAAATGATTTCGAGTAATTTTATATTAGTGAATAAAAGCTTTATCTACTGGTGTTGATCTTGCAACATATGCAATATTTTGCAACATATCTGCATATTTTATCCTGATCGATGATATGATCTCTTCTTTACCTCTGTTCATAAACTTTAAAAATTAAAAATTAATCCATGCATGCAGAGAAATTGTCATAACATGTTGTAAGTGTTACACAAACAGACACACTTTTATATCACAGCTTGCTTGGATTACTTATGCTTGATGAATCTTAAAACAGACGCGCTGTCATTTTCTGATATCCAACCTTGCACAACTGACCTGCAGGATAAATGTGTACAGAGGCAGAGCTGATGCTTAATAGTGTGCATACAAAACAGGAAGCGTGCTATTTATAAATATAGGCCACCCATACATTAATTTCTAGATTGACTGTGCTGTGTGGTTTGTATTAAATACGGCTGACCCCTTGATTTATTTTGAAAAAATTTGATTCATTTTAATTCTTAAAATGAGTTTTTTCTTGTGAGGGGCATTTTTTGCTAACATATAACACACACTTGTGTCGTCAGTTTGTGTATAGTGGGGTCCAAAAGTCTGACAAACTAACTGAGAAAAAAAGTTAAATTAAAACATTAGAATTTCAGAATATTTTTGTATTCTGTATGTCACCCTTTTGCCTTAGTAATAGGTAAAACCTCATGGTCTGTGTTATCCCACCATTTTTAAAAATATTCTAAGCTTTATGTCCTTTTATTTAAACAAGGAGGAAAGATGGTTTTCTGACAAATGTGTATTTAACATGAAATTAGTTTAATTAAAAATGCTTTTTGTAGCATTTTTGCTGGCATTTTTGCCATGTCCTGGTTAGTTTCAGACCCTGGTTTATTCATAAAGAAATCATAAATTTTATGGCTTACACGCCCAATTTGGTTAGATTGTTTACATATCATACACTTAGCATTTGCATAAAAGGAAGTGACAGTAACAAGATACAAATCCAGGCAATGGAGACAGGATATGGGTAGACAGACAGATAGATAGATAGATAGATAGAGCTGGAAGGAAAGATATAACTGCACAGCTGGCATGGCTGAGCAACCCATAGGGGCAAGGGGACACACTCACATGTTGATATAATTAGGGCACCATTCCAGGATACGTCTGCAAGGTCTTGCACTATTGTAAGTGTGAGACCATAACAGCAGCACCTCAAGCTACAATTACACCAACTGTGGCAGTTTACACTCATCCTATATTTAAACTAAGATAATTAGCTCGGGTCAAAAGTTCAGTCCTAACTTCTGCAGCCTATACAGTGCACATTACAGTAATGTTTTCTGAAAGAAACAAAACAACAGTTAAAATACATGCATAGGTCAGAGAATCAAAGTTATGTTGGCATGCAGTGGGACCATTCTTGTCAAGAAAACATAAATGTACAACAAAATGCTGAAGGGGTTCCACCTGGTCGTGTTCAAGGCCCGATTTAATTATTTTTTTGTCTCACACTGTCTCCAAAACTACTTGCAAAAAACAATGATTAATGATTACATTAAGGCCTATAGACAGACTACTGTTTAACTTTAGTTTCATATTTATACGATTTTAGAATTGCACTTGAATTGGTCATTTCTTTTAAACTTTTAATCATTATTTTGCAAAAACATTATACTGATTACTACTGAAACTGTGATATTTATGTTCTTTGTAAACACTGATTGTTGTACTGTATACTGTAGTGAGCCAACGAAAACAGTGTCATTATATAATTGACTTTTGAGGTATCCAAACAAAGGATACAAACTCCAAACTGGACTAGACCCATCAAGTGAGTGAATAGAGTTTCTGATATAGTTTAATGTATTGATTCTGTTTTCTTTTATTTAAATTGCTGTAGTTCATCCATAGAATAGAAAGAAATAGCCAGAAAATATCATAATAAGGTCCAGGGGTATTAAAAAAACATTTAGGGCTATAACCCAATAGCCAAACCTTTTAACAACCCTGCCTGTGGGGGCTGTAACACTACATTCCAAAGTACTTCTACTGAAGCCACAAAGGTTGTACAGAATAAGACAGTGTATATTAGGCTTTATTTGGTGTATTTGTTCTATATTTCCTTACATTGTTTTGTATTAAAATGCTATGCTTCAATGAAAATGCTTCTCATATGTATACTATTAAAATAACAATCTTTATGATAAAATAGGTGGTGATGTGGTGTGTGTGAATAGGGGTGGGGTGAGGGAGGTGAAATAATGAATATTAGAAATTGTATTTCTACAGAACACTCAAGCACAAAAAATGTAGCTTAAACTATTGTCTTCCTAAAAATAGGTATTTGGTGCTTCTTTAAATATGAATATAGTCAAATATTAATTATTATTTCAAATATTTAAATGAACACTTAACACTAAATGCTTTAACAGCACTTGAGGCAAAGGAAGAAAAACTTTCATGTCATTAATGCAGTTCTTGAAATATGTTTAACGTAAGCACATACTTTATACCCTGTAGAATATTCCTAGTTAAGTCTTAAAAATAAGCTGTGGATCACCTACCATATAGTGGTTCTAATAAAGGTATTACTTTTATAATTCCACAAAATTACAACATCATCCTTGCTAAATGTTTTATTCATACATCAGAATAGATTTGATCAAAAGTGGGTCAGGTCTCTGACTGATCCATTTTTCATTTATATGCAGAGAACAAACATCTCTAGTCAGCTGGATCAGCATTCTGTACAGCAACAAAAAGTGATCCTGGAAAATGTCAAAAGTGGAGAATAATATTTTACGTTACAAATTATATTACTGGCAAAACAAACGTACATGAATTTTAGAATTTCTTAGTATCCCTTTTTTGTTTTAATGACATCATACACTGAAGCTGACATTGATCCACAAGCTGTGCAAAACCATGTTATCCCAGCATGAGCTGAGAATGTTCCAAATAGCATCTTATGTGCTTCAATGAAAGGCAGGATTTTTTACAATAAATAACCACTGCCATGAATTTTCCTATTTGATTAGTTATGGAAAAAATTGTGTTGGCGATAATTCTTCTCTGTGATATTTTAGAACAGGGACTACCGTGGTACACACACACAATCTCTCTTAGGAGTGCTAGGGCCGATTATAAACACCTCAGCTAATTGGATTTAATGAATGATTTAACATGGCACAGCCTGATCAAATCAAATGGCCTCATTCGGGCCATTTAATACTGGGTCAGTGGTTTGTAACATGAACATGTCTCTAGACACAGCCCAAGCTCTGAATCCCCCCTCCCCTCCACTTGTTACACTTCTGTTTACTTTGTCTTGCAAAGATCAGCATCAGCTATTTCTCCGTCTCTCTCTTTTCCTGCTTAGATGTGCTCTTATGAGCTTTACATTTTCCTCTCTGCAAATCATACATATAGTCAAAATGTAATTATTTAGTTAGCATAGTAATGACTAACAATTAAATTAAACTTAGTTACGTAGTTAAAATAATGCAACAAACAATCAACAAATAAATAATGAAAATATCCTGGAACCAAAACCACTACAATGTTTAATCAGTATATTACAGTACTATTTATGTATCATAATAATAAAAATAATAACCTACTTTTTTAAAAAAAGTACATACTTTTTTAGTAGGCAGACTGAATAAATTACCCTCTCATAGACTGCTGAGAGAGGTACAAGCCTTCACACACAATGACAGTTATTTCTGATGCATGTCCATTTATTCAAATGGTCCAAATGTGTGGTAGTTGTCATCAGTTCAGTCAATACTTTATCATAAACCAACTACAAACCTAGTATCCCAAATTAGTTTTAATAAACATCTCATGATGAACTATAAAATGCATTACTATTAAATAAAACTGAATTGAATTGTTAATAATACTAATAATATAGAATACAACATAATTAAACTTAATTTTGTTATCAACTTTTATACTGTGGATGTATCCATTACATAGTCATTATAAACATTGTTCACATACTGTACATTGCATTAAAATAATGAAAAATATAACAATCCACTACTATTGCTTATAAGGTGGGTCAGTGATTTGAACAAAATCCTGTTAAACTTACAGTATGGAAGTAACCGTTCCTGCAATGTTTGTGCTACTGCATTAGGGACAAATTAGAGGTATAAATATGTGAATTTGATTAACCAAACCACACAGCAACAGCCTAGCAACCACAAAGTCACCTTAGTGACCACATAGCAATGCCCTGGCAATCATCCACAACATCTAATATTGTGGTGGTTTTGTATGGGCTGCTTAAAGCTGCAATATGGAACTTTTGCTTTAGTATCGCCATCTTTGTTTGAAGCACAAAATTGCTAATTACTTGTGGAGTTATTTTCTTAACGTGAATGACAAGTTCAAATTCTAAGCAATTGCTGTAAGAGCAACCTACAAACACTCCACTATGCTCAGTACCCAAACACGTAATATAGTAGCCAGATCTTCTTTGTGCTTATGGACAGAACGAACCACGCAGACTAATGATGTCAAACAGAAATTTCTCGCAATATCAGAGATGGCTCAAATCTCCAATCATTATTATAAACTTATCATTGCAAAATTGTGGTAAGGTAAAGAGACTGTTTTGAACTCTGATTTTTTAATGTTCTTGCTCTAAAACTGATTTTTTGAAAGATGTTCAGTATTGCAGCTTTAGTAAGTGTTGTATTATATATATTATATATATATATATATATTATTATAAGTATTATATATAGCTCTATAGATTATATAAGTTATACAACAGTGTATAGAGAACACTGACATTTCTAGTAGCCCACACCAACACATTAGTCTCTCGTTTTAGACATTTGTTCTCTTTCTGGGAAGCGTCTGTCTCCGCCCTCTCTCACTCCAATCTGCACTCGGTTCACTGGCAGGGCACTGGGTCATGCCATGCGTTTGATTTTCACAGTTTCTCCACTGAACGCCACATCAAGTTAATCAGGGTTAACAATCTAGGTGCCTCGCTTAGCAGAGGGCCCAGCGGCTTAGCGTGGCTCTATACTGGTGACACAGATGGGGCAATAATCCTGACACCCACAGGGAGGATGGGGTGACAAGGGTCTGTCAGGTTCATAGAAGGGGGCAAGAACACTAAACTGAAGTGAATACACCGAAGGCAGGATAAGTTTGTACTTCAGACGAGGTGTTTTTGTTTGTTTCATTTTATTTGCAAATATCCACTGTGGAAGTGTTTGGGAAATTTCAGCACCACACACCTGTCGTCATAACTAAATCTGTGAAACAAGACAAAAGAGAACAAATGTTGGTTTAAGCAGACATCCCAAAAGAACACGGTTATGCCCTATTTCACAGGGCTGTTGTGCATTGCACTGATGCAGCAAAAAGCTGCTGAAATCTGAACTCTTTACTTAAGATGCAAATTACAATACACTGCACCTGTTTCTCCTTATATAATTCAGCTCAGATCAAGTTTCTTTATGTAGCACTTTTCACAACTTTGCATTGTTGCAAAGCAGCTTTACAGAGACAAGATAAAAAATAGTTGAAACATAAAAGCAGTAAAAAAAATAAACAAATAAAGTAAAGATAAAAAACAGGCTAAATATAAAATGGTGTAATGGAGTATACAGTATTACTGTGATGAAATTAAATTATGAAAGGACAGAAAATAAAAGGACAAAACAAACTTACAATAATATAAAAATGTACACAGAGATTAATAACAGAAAAAATAAAAAAGATTTAATAAATAAATAAATATAGATGGATGGATGGATGGATAAATGTCACACTTCTTACACGCTGTATTAATTATTAAAGTATTTTTTCAAGACAGTGACACTTACTTGATTTACAACTTTTAAAAGCATCATCCAACACGCTTGCATATTCTTTTACAGTTCAATATTTAATAAAGAGCGACTCTTTCCAGCAGTTGTACCTGACTGCAACACACTTTATGGTTTTGTCAAGTATGGTGCTCTCAGCACTATGTATTTTTAACATCTTAGCCGTAAATGGTGTTTCTGACATCATAACAGTTGCTAAAGTGCATAAATTGAACAGAGAGGTTTACAGAATGCGATGTGTGACACAAAGTGGCATGGCGGTGTCCTTTATGACAGATACAAGGTCTAGATGTATTTGTCCCTGGGTTAGAAGGGCCAGATTTGATCATTTCTTAGAAAAAAAATCGGATACTGCTGCTACCTTTTTTTTGTTTCTAACCCACCCAAAAAAACATCCATTTTCTATGAAAGAATTAAGCTAAAGTTCAGCTACAGTTCATGTGTCCAGTATCATATTTTCACAAAGATTAAGGTACGTTTTTCAGGTTTTTTTGTTTGTTTTGTAAAAACTGTGTTGGGGTTGCAGACACCAAACTAGTTGCTGAGTCAACGACTAGAACTTTAGCTACGATGTGACATTTTCCGAACTTCTGACCCAGATCTGGGTCATCATCTGTTCAGATTTCTCCTGCGGGCCGAGGGTTGGATTAGCAGTACATAACCGAAATACCCTGCCATTGCTAACATGCACTATTTTAATTTTTTCCAGTCCCCTCCCCAGTCTAACATCACAGAGTTCACTGAAAGGCCACCAAATTTGCCCCGCCCTCCAAAAAAACATCATTTGTTGCCAAGGAATGTTATGGAATGCAAGTTTTGTTGCTCTGCCCATTGTTTAGTGACTACCAATGCACCAACATTTTTTGTGTCTCCAAAGTGCTACAGAAACACAGTGCCCCCTGCTGTTTAGAGCTGGACATTTTGTCAGAGCTCAAGTACATTTTAATAGCATTACTTTTTTGTTATTGTTATCTATAATTATTTTCTCTATTTATTTTGTGTATTGTATTGTATAGAAAAATTCACATAAAAATCATTTACGGTTTCAAATCGTTTACATTTTTAATAAAGAAGGGAAATAAATATCTAGCATAACTAGAAACAAATATCATATATTTGAAGACTTTTTAGTAGTAACTTCCCCTGATATTTCCTGGTTCTCTTTGGCTGAAAGCCATAAAGACCCTTACACTACAGATTCTCATACTAATGGATTTTAAATTATAATATTAATATTAAGATGTTAGAAAAATTCAGTTATTGTACTGTAGCTTCAAACTGCATAAAACAAATAATTTCATTCTTACAATATTATCAAGCATCCCAAAAAATTTTCCAAATAGCAGTGTAAACATTCATTAAATCACAACAAAGCTCCTGAGTTAGGGGCTAAAATTAGGTTTCAAGGGAGAGTAACAGAACTTACCGTTCTTCATACTCTCTGAAACCTGATTTTGGTACACTGTAAACCACGTCTGTCTGTCTTTTATAAACGATCACCAGGATGATTGAAATGAGACATGTACAGATTTCACAGATTCCATGTTTCAGTATAAAATAGAACATAATTAAAAGTTTTGTTTTCCTCCCATGAAGCTAAAAGGCAGTTAGTATATTTTACTACCTATACACATGGGGAAATTAAACACACTAAATGTTATTACTATGTATTTGCACATGTACCATGGTACTACTGTGTTATTTATTTGAACATGACACTAAGGTAATACCATTGTAATATTTTTGTTTGGTATATGAAGGTTCAGACAAAAAAATGACAAAGCAAAAACTTTACCACACATTTACAATTTCATTTCTACGTTAATATATATTTCTTGCAACATAGTCTTTGTAAAGCTGCTTTGGAACAAGATTTATTGTAACTTATTCCTGTAAACATTTTTTTTAATTGAAACTGTTTCATAGAAAACAGTAAATATGTAAATATGTCAAATGACGATATAAACATCAAGTGAGACAAAAAAAAAACTAAATCAATAAAATAAAAGACAAAAGCCAGAAAGCAGTTTAGCAGTTTAAAACATTTAGCTGAGATAAACAAAAACAAGAATTGATTGATATTTCTTCTTGCTTTTGATGTTACATATCAATACATGACTATCAACAGAATAATTCACAGCAAGCTACAACACATAATAAATAATTTGGATCTTAAACCATATTCATGAGTTACAAACGTTTCTGCTATGAACAAAATGAGCAACAATAGTGAACAAACTACAATGTCTTTTTATAACCATATAGATTGTGATATTGTTGCTTTGTGCTCACACTTTACAATATTGCTCAATTTGTTAACATTAGTTAATTATAATTATTTATGTTTATAGTTATTTATAATTATTAACATTATTTATAGTGAACTAACAACAAACAATCCATTGTTCATTGTTAGATCACATCAGCAATGCAGCATTTGTTAATCTCAATTTAATTTCAACATTTACTAATATAATTTAAAGTCAAAAGTTGAATCTGTTAATGCATTAGCTAATGCACAATGAACTGTATTTACTCACACACATACAGACTAACTAAAGTAACTAATTCATAAATAGAAATCTAAACTATATATTTAACTCGGCAGCGTCGCTTGTTTTATTTGGCTTAAGGATGCCCTCTAGTGGATGTACGCGTACATAACGATTCAACTAAAACGCACACTGGAGGAAGGTTTAATCACAGACATCACAGTTTGTTTTAACAGTTTAATACTTGTAAATGATGAAAGTTGACTTATGTTTGATGTCTGGGCTACTCGCAGGAAACTGTATTTAAGTTCTAACTGTGCTACAACTGTATAAATATAATTAACAGGATATTAAAACATGAATTACAACAGAAACAAAAGTACTTTATTTTTCAATATTTAATGTCTTTATCCCTACACTTTTAGTTCAATCCCCCACTTGACATGTCAAATTTTTTCATACTAACAGAATAAAACTATTAGTATTTCACTGTTTACACTAATAATGGCCTTGTCGAAATCTAGTATAACTTTTTAACCCATATAAGTGAATCCTAGAAATTGAAATGTTTTCTAGAGTTTCCTAAGTGACCCACATCAAGTCCAGAGTTTCCAAAACACACCAGTACTTTTTTTTTATTCAGCAATCAGTCTAACAGCACATAATTACATTTGTCCAAATCCTACTTCATTATTCTCTTAAATATAAAAGCTTCACAACTCACATGAGTGGATTTTCCTTCTCATGTGGCCTCAGTAATCATTCATAAAATGTCTGATTTACTGGAATTTCCATAGGAAACATAGAAGAAATGTACAATTATGAACAGTCTTTTTCTTGATCGAAGAAGCTGTAAAAAAGAAAGCATACATGGAGGAAAGATGACGTCTAAAAAACACATTCATTTATTTCATAAACCTCTTTTTGTTTCCTTCCTAAATTTCACTTTCGAAGTCTCCATTCACTGACACTTTCTGTTTGTTGTTCTTGTAACAAATCCAGTTATTCTTCGGCTCTGCATCACTGGTTGTAGTTCGGTGGGAGCTGCATTAGCACACATCTGTTATTGTTTCAAACCTAGACACATTTTATTGGAATCAAATGATTCATTAGGCCAGTCTAAAAATGTGATTAGCTATTATCATACAGACAACAGCACATTCTAATCAAACCTGCAAACAAATGGAACGTTTAACATTAAAATGTCAGCAGAACTCTAGGTATGTCTGAACTGGCATGTTTAAACAATTGTATGTGAATGCATGTATGTGAATTTTTTATATGGACTACCCAGAATAACTACAATTGCAAAGATATACAATACACAGCCAGAGCACCCAGTGTGAGTTTATTGGGAAAATCTAGATGCCACAAACATGCAGCATGGTCGTGTGATAACAATTTAGCATTCTACTTTTGAATGTCTATTGTCACATAATGCAGTGTGTTGACAGTAAGCCGTATGCTACTCCATTCTGAATGTAGATTCTTACTCTCATCGGTTTGAAAAGGGCAATTAGCCCCAGCATGTGAAACAAAGAATCATACACACTGTCAATAATGTGAAAAAATCTGCTTGCTATGATACAACTGCAGCCTAAATCTCATTAAGTGATTACCTTGTCTCATTCCCCGGATCCCGAGCTTGTTGGATTGTCTATTGTAGTCACTGGCTCCACCAGACGCTCGTATGAGACCACCATCATAATCTGGTTATTATTCAGGAGAGGAGATATAGTGTAACAATTCAAGTTGTATTAAAGGGATAGTTTGTCCGAAAATGAAAATTCTTCCATCATCTACTCACCCTCATGTCATTCCAAACCTGTATAAGCTTTATGCTTCAGAGGAACATAAAAAGAGATATTTTGAAGTATGTTGGTAACCAAACAACAGTGGCCCCATTGACTTCAACTGTATGGACACAAAAGAAAAAATATCCTTTTTTGTGTTCCACAGTAGAAAAAGTCAAATAGGTTTGAAATGACATGAGGGTGAGTAAATGATGGAAGAAAATGTTTTGGTGAACCATCCCTTTAAACACAAAGTATTCCTAAGTTTAAGGAATCTTTTGCATTATACTCACTACTAGATTACAAGCTCTAAATGTGCACACACAGACTCACTGTGAGCAGTACAAGCAGACCCATCATCACCCCCAACATCACATAAAGGTCAGAAGTCAGACCGCCCGCCCACAGAGGGCCGAGGATGGTGGCCAGTCCTCCGACAGAACGCCGAATGCCTTGACTGAACCCTGCAAAGACACATTTCACATTTTACTGAGAAAAACATCTACAGTTGGAAACCACGTACAGTCTACTACGATATAACAACAATTATAACTTAAGGGAAAATGCCCTCTTCATTTTTAGTTTTTTTTTCTGGTCGTCCCTGCCCACTTACTGTATACTTAATACTCATATCTCAATATGTCATCCCCATTTTTTAAATCATTCCTCCAAACATGACAGTTAAAATACTTTAGCTTAGCAGAACATAGTGTACACATATTTTGGAAAAATAAAAACATTCCGAGCAAAATAGCAGAAGTATATAATAGTTTAAAGCTGCAATCTTTTAACTTTTTACAAAGCAAGTACATATCAGATCAGTGTTCAACATGACCTCTATACCTTAACTTGATTTGCATCGGTAAGTTTATAACTAGATCAAAAGAGCCAAAATCCCAAGCTCAACAGAGATATAGCTAAATCATGTTGGTTGCTAGGGTGCACTAAATGGGTGCTAGGGCACGGCTGGACAGTTTCTGTAGTAATAATTAATTAGTTAATTAATTAATAATTAGTCAAAAGAGGCCACCCACTTGTCTCAACAATGTTCTGATGCCTCTCACCTTTTTAAATAGAAGTCTAAGGGGTGAATGCTAGGGTACTGTAACTGGTTGCTAAGGTGTGGCTATGAAGTTGAAATGTCACCATGTGTTGCTGCTTACTAAACCGAGTGATATGAGCCCACTCATGATGCGGAGCTATAACATCACAAAATTCTGCCCAATGTAAAGGAATTTTGGAATTTTTAGCCCACTTTTTCATATGCCCTAAAAACATTGTACACTGATCACTTATAAAAGTCATAGCACACCCCTCTAATAAACCGGTCGATTTAATACCTCAGATTCATGGGTCCAGGACAAACCGTGCGGGATGAGTTGCATGTAGAAATTTTGTCCAGAAAAAGGAGAAGAAGAAGTATGCAGAGGAGTATTACTGATTTTTTGCTTTGCAAGCACCAATAATAACGGTTTATACTTTGAGCTGTCAGGTCTAAAAACAGAAAGAATAAGATCCGGCTACTATATTTTGTGTCTGGTATTGTAGATGGTGCAGCGATTGTAGCACCAGTGTTTGTTCTTACAGCAGATGTTTATAATTTAAACTGGTCATCCCCATACAGAAGAACTCTGCAATTTTATGTTTTAAACAGAGATGGCAGTAGAGAGGCATGGGGCTACAGGTTGCAGCTTTAGAAAAGCCTGGTAATTTAGGACTGCGCGGGAGTTTACGTTTGGACGCCTTGCTAAGGTGCTCTGAGTGGTTGCTAGGCAGTTGCTGGGTAGAAACTAGACAACCAACCAGCCAAAAAAAACAGAAAGACAAACAGGATAGATATAGGTATATTATTTTATATCGTTTTACAAATGTTTTATTAATATTTTGTTGGGACTGACCTTGTGTCTTCTCTGATGTTACTTTTGAGAAGAGAGACACCTGGGCAACCGCCACAAAAGGGAGGCCCAGGACCTGAAGGAAAACCCCAATGATAAATTCGGCCAGCTGCCATGCAAATCCACCTAAGACAACAACAAGAACTGATGGTTTTGGGGCATGATGAAGTTTACAGCTCATAACATTCACTGCTGTACATTATGTTCTTACCCTGGGGATTGGTCAAAAATATAAGGCACCAGACACAGGAAATATTGCAGAGGATGAGGCCAATGGCCAGGACAACTCGCTCGGCCACGCGCTTGCTTAACCAATGCACAAACAGGAAACCTGCTATCACCTCCACACCACACACGCAGTACATGATGCTGTTCTCCAACTCGCCAAAGTTAAAAAACTTCTGCGTCAGAGGAGTCACCATAGTCTGTAGAGTCATTAATAAAACAAATTATTTCACTTTATAAACACTTTAGATTATATTTTTGTAACCCAACTTGTAGAGAATTTGCAATGCCCAGGTCATGGGTTCAATTCCCAGGGAACACACATACAACAATATCATTGTAGTAATTTAAGTTACTTTGTGTCAGCCCAATGCAGAAATGTAAGTGTAACCACAGCGATGTGTCTGTATGAAATTCCTTATGTTATGGTGACCAAATGTCCCCTCATGTATAGTAATAGCAGTAAATTTTGACCTTGTGGGGACATGACATTAATTGTCAACACCATAAGGAAACAAGCTTTTAAATCATACAGAATAATCTGTTTTCAAAATCTTCTGTGAGGGTTAGTGTTGATTAGTGCTGTAAAATATTCAGTTTGTACAGTATAAAACCATGTCTATGGAATATCCCCATAAAACCTGTGAGTGTGCGCGTACTCACCTCCAGAGCTGTCTGGTTAAACAATGTGATGAACTGAGCAGACAACAGCACAACCACCTCCTCTCTGAGAAACTCTGCCGATAAAAACAAGATATCACTTTTAACACAAATGGATATGAAACAACACCATTTCCCATAGACAGTCTAAAATTTACAGTACTATTACCTGAAGCTATAAAAATGAGTTTATACTATACATGATATAGTCTTACATATAATAGCCAGACTTGACTATCCATATAAAGAATGTGTATGTGTACCAAGTGAAAAAACCCTGTGGCTTCAAAGGCAAAAAGTGTGTAAAGCCAGACATCAGATTTGGGTGCAATATGGATTAGACTGTCAGTAAATGGACTGTGTGTTGTGAATCAAGTTTTCTGATTTAATCCAATTCAAGTTTATAGTTTCAGCACTGGATGTGGCATTGTACTGCAAGAATTTTGAAAAAAAAAATTACAAACAGAGACTTCCACCTAATATTTTGATGATTGATGGCTGATATTGATCCAGATTCTGATCCTTCAAGTTTTATATAACTGATATGTAAGCTCTCTGATGTCTGTTGCCTTAGTTGTATTATTTACAGTAATTATGCATATTATTGTTTTAATAGGGAATCAGATAAATAAGTTCAAAAAATATTCATTCTACAATGAGCAATTTAATATGCCTTTAAAAGCATGACATGTTTTGCGTCAAATTGCGTCAAAAAAATCATTTGTGAGATTGGCCAAATTCAGTGAGTACCCACTGAGTCATAGAATGTGATTATTGACCAAAATCGATCTGTGGCCGATCGATTAGAGCATGGCTTATATTTACCCATCCTTGTCATGTCACAATTAAAAACAACAGTTTATAACTTTACTTGTCCGTCAGACAGTCTCTTCCTATCTAAGTGGGTGGTCCTTTTCAGAATAAGCTATAAAGCGCACCTGACTTTATGCTGATTGCTTCATCTGAAATCGGAGTTTTCATCTTCACTCTTACCTCGCCTGGCACTGAAGTTCTTAAAGGGGCTTGAGCTGATATCTTCAGGTGGAGGTGAGGGTGCAGGGGAAACAGGATTCGCATCACCGTTGGCACGGAATTGGACACTGGTGACCGTGCCATATGACCCAGTGAGCTCATGAGGCCCAACTAAAGGTTTGGATTCTGCATCGTCTTCACCGTCCTCCTCCTGTTCCGCCTCTTCCTGCTTCACCCAGTTCCTCTGTTTATCATCTTGAGGAGTGACGTCCCAGTACATAAACATGACAACAAACTGCAGAAGGATCCACAGCAGGCACATGAAGCCCTGAAAGGCAAATTGTTTGTGTTACAAACATTTCTAAACATTCTCTGATGCTTTGAAGCCTTTGATCTGAGAAGCTCACCCCTGGAGATGTGTATTTGTTCACCGTAAAAAGTCCTATCTGGAAGTCACAGAGTCTAAGAAAGATATTAAATGCAGGACCTGGAAAACAATACAAAAATGTAATCCTTGTAAATTCATTTTGAATTTAAATCGTCTGCAATCAGTTGATGCATTTATATGTGTAACTTTTATTTACTGTAATTCCACTTTGCCCTTCTGAAAGATGTCTGTCTCAAAGCTCCATGAAATACACCAAATAAATATATATTTATGTAAACCAAATAAATAAATATTTAGATATAATTACATTTTAATACCATTACAATATTTGGCATATTTTTATCAATATTTTAAAGGTCTTTTATTGATTTATTAATATGCATATAAATGTTTACATTTCTGCAGTAACAACTGACCAGTTGATTCACACGGTGAAACAGTAGTTTTACGTTTGTTTAATTTAATAACTTTTTTAATTTTAAAAGTTAGATGCATTTATTCCTTGATCCCCTAATGAAGACCACTGGCTAGAAGTTGGCTACTGAGTTTTGTAGGCAGTCTGTAAGCTACAAATAAGTCACTTTCTGCCTTCACCAACATGCATTGATTATTAAAGGGATAGCATGTGAAGTTTAAATTGAGTTCAACATTAAACAGATATTACTATAACTGTAGACTGTTACATACTGTCAAGTGTCAATCACCAATCTTTTGCACATTTTGCCAGACAACATTATAGTTGATGCAATTTTACTGCACATGTGCATCTTATTTCAAATTTCTGAATCTCAGTAGACTGAAAAAATTTTTTAACTCTTTTATTTCGTATTTTTTTTGTTCTTTTAATGGACAATTATGTTCAGCATATTTATAACTTTGGCTAAAATTGTAATTATAGATTATAAATTAAAGATTTAAAGTGTGAACTAAAAATAACAATTAAAGATTATAAAATTTCTTTGCTATTGTTATCAACTACAAAACCTATGGTACTGTGACAATGGTATTGTTTTCATGTATGGCTTAATTATTCTATTACACTGACCAATGAGCAGCCCAGCTTGACGACAGGCCATAACCGCAGCAAAAACAGTGGAGCGATCATCAGGTGCAGTATTTCGAGTCAAGAAGCCAAAGATAGATGAACCAGCGCCAGTTCCAATGCCTGGAGCAGACTAACATGGTTAAACCACCAAACATTCACATACAACCATACAACCAGCGATTAGATCCAAACCTTACCTGCAACTAGACGACTACAGAGCAATAACCATTTAGAGTATCCCATAAAATACATGAAATTACCTTGAAAGAGAACAGAAAGAGGTACTGGATTAGAGATTATTGTCGACCAGGCCACTTCCCTCAACAGTAGAAATAATGTCAAAACAAACTTCAGGGTGAAACCAGCAAAAGCTTAGTCTACTTACCTACAATCTCAAATAGGTTAGCAAACAGGATGATTTTTTTAGTGGTGCGTGTGCGATCTGACCAATGGCCAAACAGAGGGCCAGCGAGAAGCCCGCTGAAGCTGAATGCTGATAGGCTGAGACCGAGGAAGTATGGTGCTGCATTTAGTGTCTGTAGATACCTCCATATTGTGGGCAAAATCACAGCTGACAACATATGTATTGTTAAGCATATGGAAATATATTCAGATATGAATACATCTGCAATTAAATATGTACATATATGAGACAGAATCTGGTTATGGAACTACTAAGAGCTGTATTTCTGATTACCTATTTTGTTTTTATTGATAAAGCGGGCAAATATTGAAAAATATAGACAGGATATTTATATATATTTCTCTATGTATAGACTCTTTATATATTAATTTAAATTTGTTAATTCTTTCTTACCCTAACATTTGTTGCATTGTCATCACTGACTTATGTGTAATTGTAGCTATTATCTTGATAACTAATAAAAGGGATAGTTCACCCAAAAATTACATTATTCCATCATTTACTCACCCTCATGTCATTCCAAACCTGAATGACTTTTTTCTTCTGAGGAACACAAAAGATATTGTGAAGAATGTCAGCAACCAAACAAAAGCTGCAACCATTGACTGCCATTAAATGGACAAAAAAAAACACTGACACATTTCTCACAGTATCTTTTTGATATTTGAGGGTGAGTAAATGGTGGACTATTTTTCATTTTTGGGTTAAGTATTACTTTATATAGCAACTATAGAGAAAATTATTTGACCAACTATTAGATGTCAACAATGTCAACAATGTGAAAACAGAGTGATTCTGAGATGGCCAGAGAAAAGTAAGATTTAAGTCAAATGTCTGATTCACAATTTTCTGGCTTACACATTATACTAGAAACTAGCAATTCAAACAGTTACTATCAGGCAATGTTGAAGAAAGTGTTTTAAAGAAGTCAAATGAAGAGGTGACTTTTTCCACAAAAAAATATTTTTTTTCAATAAACTGCTTTACCTAAAAATATCATTCAAATTATAGTAGACCACCATCAGACCAAATCAAATCACACTATTGCTCTAATTCAAGCTTGTCATTTAGTCTTGTTACACTTACTGCTGTTCCTTAAATATCATTCATTTTACATTATAGCACATAACACAATTAATATGATCACATATACAAACAGTTAAAAGTTCAGGCCAGTTAATCAGTAAGCAGTGATTTTTGTAAAATAAAATTTCAAGAACTAGTTTCACCGCACAATTCTTCATAATTACATTTTATTATATTGTGATATAAAAAAATTCAGTCGAATTAGTTATTAACGAAAACCTTTACTGTAGTTAAAACTAAACTGATGTGCAGTAAACCAGAGATCAGTACTTAAACTTACCATACTCGATGCCGCTCAGTAAGAAGATCAGTCCTATAGTGAAGAACGTCAGCCTCCGTTTACGTCTGCAGTCCATTTCACCCTCTCAACACGATTTATAATATATCACAGATATTCCCCATATCACCTTATAGACCCATATCGACAGATCACGTTTAACATCACTGCACTGTCTCAATCCCACATGCTGCATACTAAGACTAGTCAACACTGACTCTGCCGGGCAGCGCGTGCGCTTTTATCGCTTGTTTTATCACGTTAAACACAAAAGAAAAAACACACAACCGACCAGAACAGAGTCGTTTTCCTTCCAGATGAAGGCAGGTGACTCTTCTGTCTTGTTTTAAACACTACACGCGTTATTTGAACGCAGTATTCACAACACATCTTAGGTAATCCTCATTTTGCGTCACTTCCCCTTACTCTGCGGATTTTACCCTAAGCATAAATGTTTTGCCGGTATGACATGAAATTTATACATAAATAAATATATATATATATATATAAAAGTATATATACAAATCAGCAAGTTGCAATAATTAACCAATTAATTTATATTATACAAGGTTAATACTAATAACATTCATGGGAGCCTAGTAGTATTATTACTGATAAAATTCATGAGGCATTATTTTTTACTGTATGCACACTCTCCTCCAGGCCCGGTGAGTAGGCTATAAATGCAGGTATATATTTAATATTACATTTCACATTAAAACCCATGACCTCTGCAT
Source organism: Chromobotia macracanthus (assembly GCA_036877525.1). Taxonomy (NCBI): domain Eukaryota; kingdom Metazoa; phylum Chordata; class Actinopteri; order Cypriniformes; family Botiidae; genus Chromobotia; species Chromobotia macracanthus. The sequence continues at coordinate 808,567 of JAZGTH010000106.1, forward strand.
TGCCAGTACCATGCTTTACAGTTGAGCTACAAAAACATTGATATGTTGATTATAAACGGTTAAAAAGTATTGGGCACCACCTCTGACTGACACTGTTGAATGTCTTGTGCTTTTTATTACAGCTCTCACTGCAAACTGTGTCACACACATCAGTACTGTCATGTGGTTTAAATTTGATTAAATTTTGATCTGGGCTGAGTTGTACTTCCACAGATTTGCTCCAAACTGAAGTTCCATGGAGCAGGGGCATCACTTACAATTCTGAAGGAAGTAGGCTCTTCCATAGAGGACCTTAGTATGAGCCCTTATGGACCAGGTAATTTGCCTACAAAAGCTTATTACTAGTAAAACATTAGCTTAAAATTAGCTCATTTACTCTTTTCAAAGTAACTTTTAGTAACTTTTTCAAAAGTAAACAGTTACATATATGTAAAGTTTGCACCATGTTTGCAAACTCATTCATTAATCAAAATGTACATTTTCTGGTCAATGCAAAAAAACTAAAAATTAACAATTGAGGAGTCACATATACACTTACCACTGATATATGACCACATTTTTTGTTTTACAGATTATTACAGGGCAGTTTCAGATATATTCATCACTCCCTGATGATAAGAAAGCTACGCTAATCTTAGATAAAAAATGCATTTTGTGATGTTTTTTTACTTCTCATAAATGAGCATCCATAAAAGTTCCAAGAAAGACAGAAAACACACAGCATAAGTGTGGAGATCAAGAGAATGTCATTTAGAAAGCAAGTTTCTTCATTAGCAGATAGACTCTGGAATCCACTTCAAATCCATGCAAATTATTAGCGTCTCCTTGAAGTCGCATTAGAAGGCCTCCGTATGACACATATGCAGATCTGTGCAGAGACACATAAACATCATTTTAACGTTATGTCTTGAAGTTCAGGAACATATATGTGAATTACCCCTTTCTCTGTAGCCTACAGAAGAAAACAAAAGACAGGGTAAAAATATAACAAGAACACTCACAGTCGTGTGGCTGCTTCTGTGGAGGTCTCATCTCCTTCGATTCTATAAACCTTACCATACATTACATAATCAAACTGATCAGCCCTACAAAGCAAAAGCAAAAGTCCAAATAAGTCTCAAATGCTGTGACAATAATATTACATATAATGAATTAAGACACAGCCATGTTACCTGGATGGTCTATCATCTTGAGGGTTGTATTCCCCATCATCTGGCGTTCCATCCTCATACAGTGTGCTGGCTATCACCAATCTGAATTTATCACCTGAAAAGAATCAGACATTGAACAAAGCTACTAATGTAACTCAATGCCAGGTGCAAACTATTCAGGAAAGACTGACCCAACCTCTTCAATTTATGGTTATCACAAAAGATTGATATTATTAATAATCATGATATTAATAACCATGATTATTGATATTGTGTAAATACTACACATGTAATAATACTGTAAATAATTCAGCACAAGTATCTACTTGACATACCAAGCTGTGGCATTACACCTGTTTAACTTTTCCCTTAAGAGCCACACTGGTTAAAAACTTTCTCTCTGCCTCCCTATGCTCGTATTTTGAGTGTGATTCAAAAAAAGAAAAAAATACGAAAATAAACAAAATTAACAATGAAATTGACTGATAGCATTATTTATTAGATACAAATGAAACATTACAGCATATACCAGGACAATATCGTTATTGTATCTATTGCCACAATAACCATTTAAGCCATGAAAATCTGATATTGTGACAGCAAGCTTATAAACATTTTTAAAATCAGAAGCAATGTTAAATTGACTCACCAAGATCAACAGGATAAATCTGAATGTTTACATCAAGGATGAGGTCCATTTTGAAAGACTCACTTTCACAGTGAAGACGAGATACTAATAACCACAAAACAAGCGGATTAGGATTTCTGCCATTAAATTTATGATAAGCAGGGAACGTATCTTACCTCTGTCAAATTTTTTCCCATCTGGATCTATATCCTTGACATCAAAGATATCCTCAAACAGAATTCCCGCCATCTATGCCAAAATTACATATAACTGAGCAAAATGCCAAACTAATGTCGTGTTATCCTGCAAAAATAAAGAGAATTATTATCAGTGCTCATTATTTAGCTTTATAAAGCTGATATGACTATACGTGTGCATCGAGCCTTATTAGTAATCCCTACAGTCAAAAGTACCTGTGTTTAAAATAAAATGCAATTTCACGCTTAATGCAAAAGTCACATACTTTCACCTGTCAGATTTTAAGAACGTCCCAGCTAAAAATAAACGAAATAATAGATGTAGTGAGAACTTTTCTCTCATTCAATACGAAATAAAACATGCCGTGGAACAATGTGCTTCACCTCTGACCACGTGATTATATTTACTTCCGGATTATGTGCCGAGCGCGCACTCGTTGGATAAATTACTGTAATAAAGTATATAAAATCAAAATTAAAAAATTCTTTGCATGTTTCGTAGGTATTATATAATATTTATTTTAAATATACTTAGCTCAATTAAATACCACATTTAATAGTTTTGTGTTCGAATAACAAATAGATTACGTTCAGCAGCAGCGAAACTACAAATGTTTTTACGACAAATAAATTCGTCAACTGGCAGTTCCGTTGCGGTTGCTAGGAGAAAGCGTCTTCCTCATGGTTACGGTTTCAGTTAGCCAACCAGCTTCTGTTTATCTCACAGACATCGCAGTTATTATATTATATATTTCCACGTGTTTGTCAAAACAGACAGGACAGATATGTTGAGCGACTGTTGCACATGAAATCGTTTTCTGAGGTGAGTCTGATCGTGTTTAAATTGTAAACTGATCTACAATGTAGCACGCCTGCTAGCGCGGGGGTATTTATATTTGTTCTGCTCTTTGTTTTGCTCTTAGTATTTATTTTTAGTTAGTTTGTTGTAGTTTTGTTTGTTTGCTGTCTGCAGGTCTACATTGATTATTTTAAGCAAAAGACTGTGGTGCTTTCTGCTGATATTTACATTGATTACATATTGTCTGAATTAGCAGGAGCAAAATCATGTTGCAATGTTGTACCTATTGAATGGAGTTCAATAGGTAATGTTTAGCGTTTAGCTGTGTTATTATTTTGCATCTGTCTGTTTATCTCATGTATTATTTTGTAGGATAGACTGTGACATCAATGTGCTCCAGAAAATCTCAGAATATGGGTGAAAATCTTGCAAGTGAAAGTGATCTGCTGTCAATGATCAGTGAGGTGGGTTTTTCCCCTGAATATTAGATATTTTTGATATTCTCATAAATATAGAAAAGTGATAATAAACAATGAAACAATTGACAGTATCTGAAATTTGGAGAGTTTGAAGAGACAGTTCGAGCATTTGAAAAGGAAATCAAACGGAAAGGAAAACCTGCCCTCAAAACTTCAGGATCTTCACGTCGAGACTCCAAAACCATTATCATTTGCGTAAGATTGTTTTCTGACATAACGTAAACTGTCATTATAGTTTAATGCATCGATTATAATAGCTTTGCGTCTCACATCACATATATCATTAATCCACATCATCACACATACCGTAATCCACCTGAAGGCTGATTAAAATTTTAAATTAAAATTTATTTTTACAGCACTTTTTTTAACAATCTTGCATTGTTGCAATGCAGCTTTACAGTAAGTGCATAAAAATAAAGAAAAAATAAAACACAGAAAACAGGAGAATTATGAAATATATAGTTGTGTGTGTATATAGTATAAATATTTAGCTATATGTGCCTGTTCATACTATATATAGTAGTATATAGTATATAGATTTTGATATGTGACATGTAAACACAGTTTGAAGAAGTTTCATAAATCATGAATTTTATTGTCTTATAGGATGATTTTATCAGCTCATTTAATGATGGAGATCACAAGGTTTTCTTTGAGCTGTGGGCAAAAAATATTCCTCAAGAGATTCGGGATTTTGACCAAGTAGGCCAGAAATTGGAATTCTACCTAAGAATTCATTTTACCATATACCCACTGAAATCCCTTGTAGGAACTTATGTAAGTGCATTTTTTATCAGTGATAGTTATAAAATTGTCATATGTAATATTTCAATGTAATATATATAATTGTTTTGTGTGTGTTTCATAAAACCGGTCAGAAATAGGTTTTTACAATGCTTGTATCATGTTTAACCAACAGATGTCCTCGCAAAATAAAATATACCGCTATACTACTGTTAAATACTCAGTCTAAATACATAATACTAATCTACTTAGTCAAATACATAATTCAAGATTATTAGTTCTTTATGAAGATGCAAAATCAAGATTTTAGTTGTACAAATGTCATTTATTTTTTTATAAATCATTTATTGCAGGATAAAGCTGAGTTTGACAACAGAATTGCACATTTCAAACACTACCTGGAGACCAGAGGGGCAGCATTGAGCCAGACCACAGAATTCCTGCCCTTCTACGCCCTGCCCTTTGTGCCTAATCCCATGCTGCATCCATCGTTCCAAGAGCTTTTCCAGGTACCCCACAAACAGACAGTTTGTGTTACAGTACAAACAGACCTGTACAAACAACAGCAGACAGTTAAGCCACACATTAAACATGTCTGAATGTCATTGCATTAGATAATACAGTATCAAACCAAGTGGTTGATTAAAGAGAGCACAAATACAATTTCTGTCACAGCATTTCACATGAAGAAGTTTGGTTTTAAATGATAAAACAACAGACAGGCTGTTTAAAATGAAGTCTGCTTTGATGGTCAAGTGTTTGTCCACAGTTAGTTAATTTCTGAACTTGAGGAGAACTTCATACATGCACAAAAATCTTAAGATCAGTTGTTTAAAAGTCATTGCAAAAATGGCTCACAAATATAAAGGTAATATTAGGGGCGACATTATTTGTTTTATTATTTGCAGAGATGATGCCACTTGCTTTTTAATGCAATGACATTTATGTATTTGTACATTAATGCCATGACATTTATGTATTTGTACATTAATTACAATATCAAGTATTTTGGGGTTACTGTTTTTTTTTTACTTCTTTTTTATAAGATATACAGTCTCATTGTTACACTACAGTGCAGCATATTGAAAAATTGGTTTATGTTGTTCTGTATGGCAAACCACACACAGACCTAGAAATAACTCTTTGATTTAGACAGCAAATATGTTTCTAATGGTCATTTATTGGATTGGATTGTAGGACTCCTGGATCCCAGATTTGAGAGAAAAACTTGAGAAGTTCCTGTCAACAGCACTAAAAACTTCAAACACTCCAAGACTTCTGACTTTATATGTATCCTTTCATGTCCACAGCAAGCTAATATTTGAACAGAAACAAGGAATGTTTAGGCTACGCAATCATGCATTTCTATTCATCTTATTAATCAGGATTAACAGTGTATTTCTTTCCTAATGACAATGCGTTGGTTCTAAGACACTTATTACAAATTAGTCTCTTGGTTTTAGAAACATTACATTTGCTTCACAGAGCTAAGGGTGGCAAAAGACCTACATAAGAAGTTTTGTCATTAAAGTTGAAAAAAGTTGACTGCCTATTATTATTAAGTCAATATGAAAACAAAATAGAACGTTGCTTTCTTAAAGGGATAGTTTAGATATTAACTCACCCTCATGTTATTCCAAACCTTTATGACATTTTTGCTTCTGAAGGACACAAAAAAAGGTATTTTGAGGTATGTTGGTAACCAAACAACAGTAGCATCCATTGACATGGGTATGGACAAGATACCCAAGACGTTTCTCAAAATATCTTCTTTTGTGTTCCAAAGAAAAAAAATAGGTTTGGAATGCCATGAGGGTATGTAAATAATGGAAAAAATTTTGGGGTGAAATATCCTTTGTTTTCTAATTCAGATTTAAGTCCACATTATTAAAAAAACAATGTAGGATTTGTAATTTAGCCCATGGTTTTCTCAGTGTTTGTTTAAATGAGCTCTGACGGCCTGTGTCTCTGTCATCATTGTCCATAGATTAGACTTTGGTTCAATTTACATCTACGGGATTTTTTTCTTCCAGTTTTATCATCCTCAAAGTGAAAGTGTTCAGTGTTCAAAAAAATAATAGTACACTTTAACTCAAGAGCTGTGTGCTTTTAGGAGTATTATTATTATTACATTATTATTCAGGTACTAAATTACATATGGTAAGTTACATGGCAAAGATTAAAAATGAGGGTTAGGTGTTTGTTCAAGAGGAAGTGTTAGGTTATTTCATCCCCTATGTTTTGAACTAGTTTAAAGCTGCAATCCTTAACTTTTTAAATTAAAAATGAACAAAAGTGTGACCCTGTCTGTGAAAACTCTGCTAAAGTCATTTTTTGTGACTGTTTTTACTGTTTTCTACATAATGGCAGTTGCTGCTGAAGTTTATTCAGGTAAAATTGGACCTCTGACAGCTCAACGTATATATCATTATTATAAATTTACTATTGAATCAGGGTAATTCAATTCAGTTTTATTTATATAGCGCTTTTTTACAATGTTGCATTGCTTCATAGCAGAATTACATATAATGAAAAATATAACGCAGAAAACAGAATTCATGGTATCATTGCAAATTATTATTGGTGAGGTAAGGAGATCATGCTGAACACTGACCTATTATGTATTTGCTTAATTTTTTTTTTTTTTTTTGCTTATTTGTAACTAAAAAAAAAGGAAAAATTTGCAGTTTTAATCTAAAACCCTACAGCAGGTCCATATTGCGTATTGGAATTTATGACGTCACACAATAGAAACATAACAATAATATCGACGTATGTGGTTTCTTCTTTGCCTATTGATGGTGAGACCGTGTCCTAATCCAGGAAATCTTGAAGATTATTGTTATATAATAATTACAAACTTTAATGAACAAAAATTGGCTGGATGTATTGGCCATTGTCATGAAATGTACATGTTCTACTGTTCTGTCAGAGCAATGGTCCATGGGTTCTAAAGAGTTGTTCTCTGAATGTCATATTTGAGGAGCAAACTGGGATGTCTTAGCATGATGTTTTTTAAGGAAGGGACAATTGCCTGATGTTAAACTACGTAGATGACAAATGATTTGTTGGCATGGCTCCTTAACACAGATTAACCAGAGGGATGCTGGAAAAGACAACAAAGGTGAAGTAGTGGATACTTAATGGACTTTTACTGTAGTATTTTATACAGAGTCTTAAGGTTTTGTCACACTTGCCAAGGATATACTAAATTTACCACAAAATGTAAATATTTAAAACCAACTATAAAATTGCGTTTTGCATTCTCTATTAACAATATATCTGTAAACCTCACATACACAAAAATTGGTAGGTGTGCAAACAAGAACTGTTATAAAATTCTACACACTACCAGAGCTTGCAAAACAACAATTTATTAGAGACATTTTAATAAACAAAACATTTTTGAGTGCATATTTGTGACAAATGCACAGGTTAATTGTGTCACTTACCTTTTGTAATGATCGCTAAAATCTAATTTTGTTACTTTTATTTTGATTTAAAGGGTTAGTTTACCTGCCATCACTTTTCCTAATGTCATTCCTAACATGTATGACTTTTTCTTTTGACAACAAAAGGAGATATTTTGCAGAATGTTTGCGATGTAATTAAAATATTGTTCCTCATAAATGTGCTTGACCAAAAAAATATTCTTTCTGAAGCAATAATTTTAGTCTGAGTAAACAATGTAAGACTTCACACCACAATGTTTTAATTTGTGCACAAAAAAATTAAGTTGAGAGGGGCATATTTTATGTGAATTTTTACTTTCGGTGGGTCCAGTCACACAAAATTTTAGTATGTTGACAGCCTGAAGTCATATTTACCATTCATATTTATTATATAACAGAACAAGTATCCTTGAAGATTCTGCTACCAAATTTTATTTACCTGCCACACCAATTTTTACTGTTGTTGGCACTTGGCACATTTTAATTTTGGACTCTGATCATAAAGATAAGTAGTTAACTTCCTCTACCACGGTGACGCAGCTCTTTTGATCATCATGCACCCAAGCTGACTGCATATTTGACTGCTTATGTGTCTGTGTGTGTATTGTCGGTTCACCCAGGGGTGATTCAGCAGATGCAGCTCCATCTGGCCGAGGCGGACAGGAAGACCAGCAGCTACATGAGAAGATTTGCTAAGCTGCAGGCTGATCATCACAACCTCATCGGGGTCACAGCCGAGCTGGTGGAGTCTCTGGAGGCCACTGTCCGTGGAAAGATGGCAAGGAAACATCAACTCCTACTTAACGCCCACAGTCACTTAAACAGATAATTACACATGGCAACCTTTTTCCCAACATGCTCAAGAGAATCTCGCTGTTGTTTTGCAGATCTCTCCGGAGTACCTTCAGGGCGTGTGTGAGCGGCTCTTTAGTGGTCGAGTGGGACAGAGTGCCGCCCAGAGTATAGACTTCACCAGACCTGGAACTGTGAGTCCGTGCAGACACAGTCTTTTTGCTGGTACACACAGAGTTTGATTAAACCTGGATGGCAGTATACATTTTAAATACACCTGGCCCTCCAAACCTCACTGCTTCATTATATATGGTTTGCATATTAGGCTTTGCTCAGTGCCTAAATGCTATTTGTTATCTTAAGAGCTGACTGTTCACAGTGACGCTTTGCAAATGATGAAATCCAATCCCCACAGTCAATATCTGGAATATTAACAGTAGTTGCCATTGTACATGATTGTACATTAGTTGGATTTTAACCTTTTTGGCTTTAGGGTCCCCCCCATTGTCCATAATATATGAAGTCTCTAGATATTCTAGAGCTTGGCATAATTAGAAAGATGTATGTTTGTTATAAAATAACCAAACACAAAAAAAATTAATATTAATATGCATGTTTAGTCTTATTTTATATAATTTTAGCTACATGAATTTTGTGTATTTAGCATATCACCGCATATTTGCTAACAACTGCAAAATATTTGTCGAAAAAAATTTCACATACAGATTCTCTGAAGGATGTTTCAATATTTGACATGCTTTTGCAATGTGTGTGTCCTCAATCATATCTTCCTGTGTGTTTGTTGTGTGTCTGACCATCTGTTCATAAAGGGATATTACTCTATGAGTCCTTATGATGATGGATATGTAAGTTGCTGAGTGCTTTATCGCTTTTCTTCTCGTCTCCCTGGTCTTGCATATAAAACCATCAGCCCTGCCTGTTTCTTCTTTTGTATTCGTTCTTTTGTATTTTGTCCCTTTGGTTCACCTAGTTCCCATTACATCAATTCTAGTGTCGTGGGACACGTGTCCTTGTTCAGTCTAAGAATGCTCCATTTCATCTGACAGGCATGAACATTATTAAATCCCAAAAGATTCACCTTACACTGACTAGTGACTAACTGCTTAGTATTTGTGTCTTGTTTGTTTCTAGAATCTCTCTGTAGAGAGATTCAATGCATCCAAAACAACAAGGACATTAGAAAATTAAGCCACAATGGCTTAATTCAAACTATGGGTCAAAAACACTAACATTTTCTATCTTTTGTAGGAAAAAAGTAAATTTTAATATAAGAGAATGCAGTAACTTGTAGAACGTTAAAAAAAAAAGTTAGTTCCAGGCTTTCAGGCCAAGTTGCATTTTCGAGTTTGAATCATTTTGCTTGTCTGATTGAGTGGGTCCAGACTGCAGTATGGGAGCGAATCAGAGCTGTTTAATTTTGGAATGTTTGTAATTTACAAAATTATATACATCCCGGGTCATTTGCATGTTAGTTGGGGTTAATAAATTTGATCTTGAAAATATAGTAAGTATTTTAATAATAAAATGCTAAAATTATTTGTGCTATGGCCACTTAAAATCCTGAGATTCATGTTGTAACGCAATATGCCTAGTACGTAGAATTGACCAAACAGAACTTTTAATTAGTATGTTGTACAATGTGTCTGCCTTTATAGTCTTGACATAGCCCCACCTATATAATGAAACCCTAGACTTCTCCAGGATATGCTTACTATGTGCAAACCTTTACTATTGTGAAAGTCATATACGCAGGTGGACTGCAAATAATTTAGGCAAACACTTGAGAATGTATACATGCATGACTACCTAGTTGGAATTTTCCTCTTTGACCATCCTGATGTTAAACCAACATCTCTTGGTGATACAAAATCATATAAAATCATTGATACACACTGATACAAAATAATTAACTTGAGCGTGTGCTCACGCAGTCTTTGTTTTAAGTTTCACCATAGCCCTCCCCATGGAAAAGATCCCCAGGCGCAGAGCTATAATGACAAGGGGGAATTTCTCTTACTAACTCACACCTTGCACAGTCCTGCTTTGCCAACAGGTCTTTCTTTCAGGTCCTTCATTGCATGTAAATGTATGCATCACACAACAGTCTGCTTGAGGTCACTGTTGCAGAAAGCATGCTATTACTGCAATAACTGCAACAACTAAAAAACTCATAATGAGGTAGTCTTGCATAAAATAACCAACTAATCCATCAACACATGTATTTTATCATGTCAATAGCAATTCAATGTATCCACTCACAGATCCAAATGATTGTTCATAGATAATGTTATTTATATGTGAAATACCAAGATTTTTTTATTGTGTGTACTTCTATGTAGGCATCCTCAATGCTGCGGGCATCGGTCGCACCTCAGTAAGTGTCTTGAAGCTTCTTGGGTTGTGTAGGTAGTGAAAGTTTGTGATAGTGTGTGAAAGACCGCATGAAATGGTTTGAGGAGTGTTTTTTTTCTCATGCAAATATACTTCTTTTTTATAAGACAGACTTCAGATTCAAACAGGAAGTGGTGGCAGAACAGTAATTAATAATACTTAATAGTAATAGTCAACCATCTTTTGTTTAGCTTATAGCCATAAACCATGATTTGCTGCTTGTCATTGTTAGTCAGGTATTAGAGGAAGAGCTATCCTCATTCCAGATAGCATGTTATTGGAGAAACATGCATATGTTTGATGTCATCAATATTTTTGGCCCATTTTTTTCCTGTAGTGGAAAAACTGTCCGTTTTAAAGTAACTCTGTATGTCAGCATAAAGTTCATTTTGTCAATGTTTATTTATTGTTATTTCATTATATTTCCATCATAAACCTGAAAAGCTGGATCTCATGAGTCAACAGGAAATAATTTCTTTAATTTCTGTTCTCAGGAGATCCAAAGATGTTCCTTTGCTTCCTTCCTTGGACTATGAGAAGCTCAAGAAAGACCTAGTGAATGGATCAGATAGACTAAGAGCTTTGCTGCTCCAAGCTTTGCGCTGGGTAACTCAAAACACAAATATCCTTAAAGGAAACAATCTGAGAGATCTTGAACCATTACTGCTAATGTACAAGCTGACATCATTCCTGATGAAATTGTATGATTCCTCATAAAATTATTTATGGTAAACATATTTCTGGCAAAATGTCATGGATTCTGCAGTCAGTAGTGCTGTTTGCCAAGGCAAGACTGTCGCACACTTGAGGCTGGGATTTAAATAAACACCAAACCATAAATATCAAGTATTAGCACATAACTTATGGATATGAAGATCTCTCCAGTCGCATGGCATACTGAGCAGAGGTATGCTGTTACCCAGCAACTGCTTTAAACAGGTGGTTCATAAAACAGGCAAAAAAAAATCTTGAGCTAGACACCAAAACATCTCAGACTTAAGATGCTTTGGTTAGGTACATAAATTGTTTGTGAATTGAGGTTTTTTTTTTATCCTGCAGAGGTTGACACGATCTCTTCCCGGTGAGCAAAGAGACACAGTCCTACAGGCTTTTATCAGCAATGATCTTTTGGAGCGCTATGGTACCAGACAGGTGCATTACAAACACCTTTCCAGATAAATGTTAAGAACATTATGCCTACGTTTTATTTGTCAGCCTTGAGTCTACGGACTACTTTATCCCACCTGTCTTCATCTATAGTTTCAGGGCTGATACTGAGTTCCTGTTTAATGTCTCTCAGGTTTTTTTTTAAACCTCTATCAGGTTTCAGCATTACAAATTCAGTCATATTTGTCTGAATGTTTTGGGTACACAAGACAGATAATCACCTACATGCGTTTAGCTTGCCATTTGAGTTCAGTTTGAACTCATCTCCGGTTACCATCTTCCAGAACAAACATTCTAGATTAAAGCAGAATAAAATGCTTCTTTACAAATAAAGGAACAATTATTTTCACCAACTGCCAAATGCATTCAAATGACCCAAGTCACTCTTTACCAAACCGGTTTTCTTTGCTTTTCAGAAAACTGTTCTTAGTCTCTTAAAATCCAGGAATGAGATTGTCAGACAGTATATGGCACGACTCATCAATGCCGTTGCCTCTTTGTGTGATGGTAAGTAAACAACAATAAATTTCAATTCAAATTTATTTCTGTAGCAATTTCCACATTTTTTGCATTGTTGCAAAGCAGCTTTACAGAAAATACATATAAACTGAGTGAAAGTGATGTGCAGGCCTCTGCATTTAACCCATCCAAGGGCTCAGGGGCACCTCAGTTGTTTCCTGCTGGCATTAAGAATTGAACCGGAAACCTTTGGGTTACAAGTCTGAACTGTAACCAGTAGGCCACAACTGTGTCCGACCTTTGTGTCCCTCTGATACTAATTAGAAGTCCAAGCAGGAAAACTTCTTAAGCTATCTGGAATAAAAGTTTTGTGGTTCTTCTGCAGTGTTCTTATATGTTGATTCAGATTTCAGAATTGTACTTTGATTATCCACACAGAAACAAAGATCTTTTAGAATCTTGAATTGTCTGTGTTTGTCTCTTGCATTCTGCACGTGCAGGGCGCATGTATCTGTCTCAAATCCAATCTCTACTGAGGTATCTGCTGGACTGCCTGAGGACGGAGGAAAAAGAGTCAGTAACACGAGAGAATGTGCTCGCGGCTCTGCAGAAACTGAGCCTCAGGTATATCATTCGATCCCTGTGTGCACTTGGCTTTTAAAGCACATTATAATATTAATGTTATCAATTTAACGTACTGGCTATAGCACCAGGAGCGACAAGCAATTTGTCTGTTCTTGTTGAACGGGAAATTGCAGTGTGACGTTACAAAATCTCAGCCAGCCAGCAGGTGTTTAATATTTAATGTACATGTGGGGGATTTATAAACTAGGATTTAATAATAGAGGGGCTAACTAGCACAAACAAGGCTAGTAGAAACAGAAACCACAAGCAGAAGTCACAGCTTGTTAGGACAAAAATTTAGATTTATATAGAAAAAGTGTTTATTGCTTTATTGCATTGTGTCTGGTTAGGACATCGTTTAATAGTGTGTTGTCAGATGACATACTTTAAAAAAATTTAAGTGAAGTGTGTAATGTTTGTACAATTATCATCACTGAAGGAAATAATTATTGTTTTCAGACATGTCATCATACTGTCATTGGTCAGACAAACACATCGTCTTACCCCAAACTCATGCCATTGGTTGAGTGCATGTTGCTGTGTTTAATGGTGATTTGGTTTCACAAATAAGTCTCTGAAATTAGCTGTCTTACCAAACATGAAAATTGTGTCATTATTAATTCCCACTCAATTCATCCTGCCAAACACAAGATCATTTAATGAATATCCAATGAGTTGAATTCATTGAGTTCCAGGTGAATTCAATACAGCAGTAGTACATAATGCAGAAGAAAGTCATACAGGTTAATCAGCCTCATGAAACTAGGTGAGAGTGAAAAAAAAATGACAGAAGTGTTATTTTAGGGTGAACTTGTGCTTTAAAGTACGATGCAGGAAAGAGAAATGACTTTCACAGAAAACATTCACAGAAAAAAAATTCATACATTTAAAACATTCAACATCCAACAATGAACAGAAAATAAAAACATTCAAAATGTAAAAAAAAAAGTTAAATTTTAAATTTCACACAATTTTTACATTTCAGAAAATTGCATTTCAAAATGAGTTACCCATAAGGCTTTGTAATTTTTTATATATATATATATATATACTTTCCGGTGTGTCCAGACGAGTTCAGCAGTCTGCTATGATCAGAGATGGTTTGATTGGCTGGTTGGTCAAAGAGCTTCATGATTCTGACTGCCTATCTGACTACACGCTTGAATATGCAATCTCCCTCCTTATGAACCTGTGCCTGCGCACTCAAGGTAACAGCTATCTATTTATTTATACACTTTGATTTAATTATTTATTTAATAAGAATTTTTGAAATATTAGTTGTAATTATTTATTTATATCTTTCATTATTAATAGCAATATCAAGAAAAAAAGGATGTATACACAATTGTATTGTTTGTTCATCACAATTTTTCTTAATTGCTTCAAGGTGTTTACCTAGTTGACTAGCAGAGATCAATAAAGGCAATAAATGCAATGTTTATTTAACATTTTGTTCACGTTACAGGAAAGCAAAAGTGCGCAGAAGAAGCTAACCATGTCCTGAAAGTTCTAACGGAGCTCCTGGGACACGATAACCATGAGGTAAATCGCCAGTTACTCAGTAGCTACAAACAAGGCGTGTTGTTTGAGTTTTTCGTGAGTCACCGATAAGAGAATGGCCTGGGAATGCGTCAATTAGTTTAGTCCCTTTATGTAAAATGCTTTTTTTAAAAGAGCCTTTTGTAAACTTTGGTTCAATACGTTTGCCTTGCAAGCTTACTCCTGAGAGTTTCACTCCCGTTTTTGTTACCTAGTTTTTTAATTACAGAATAAAGTCTATGCTGTTATGTTCGGCTAATGGATTTGCTCAAAGGCCTCAAAAGCAAATTTATTAAAAATGTCAATATTGAAACTTCCATATAAATTGGTTCCTCTAAACTGGGTTAAAAATGTAGTTCCAAACAAAGGAAATAAATATACTGTATAATAAATATCAAACATACTGTATAATGCACACCCTATATAAATATTATAAAATAAATACATGAATTGAGTAAGGTTTAGGAAAATTCCCAGTCAAAGTTTGTACATACCTGCATTTTTATTCAGTCATAAAACCTATAACAAACATAAATGGAGTTTTTATGGAGCAGAAAAATACACTCACTGGCAACTTGTGAACTCATCTTCAAATGGCTAGTTTCTAAAAGACAATAATTTCACATTACTAAATGACCTTAACAGTCACCAGATCACCATCTATTGCATCTTTGGGATGTGGTGAAACAGGAGATTCACATCATAAATCTGCAGCAATTGCCAAACTCTCTGAGGAATGTTTTCAGCAACTTGTTATATCTGTGCCACAATAATTAAGGCAGTTCTGAAAACAAAAGGTGGTCCTACCTGGTGCTAGTAAACTGTACCTTAAAATAAAATGGCCTTTGATAGAATTTTAGAACTTGTATATCTAATATTTAATAAATTCTAGCCTAGATTACAGATAAGAACACTCTGGTCATTGTTGTTTTATCCAAATTTGCAAGTTGTTTTTCCTTTACTGTCTGCTCCAAATTATCAAACTCATCATTAAAATAAATTTCAATTTTACTTTTATAAGAACTTAATTTTACATGTCATGCATTATTGTAGTTTATATTTCTCAGCAAAAAAAAATTTTTTTAGGCATTTAAGCATAATTTTTTTTGATCGATAGGTTGTGATGTATGCCTTTAACTGAAACAATTTTGTAAAAAGTTTTATTTTGGAAATTGTATTCATGTATGTGTTTATATGTGTGAGTTCAGATCCGGTACTATGTGAATGGTGCTCTGTACAGCATTCTGTCAATGCCAGAGATACGAGAGGAGGCCAGACAGATGGTACGTGATACTCTGGATATTTACTGTTGTACCTACAAAACAATCTGAGCTTATTTTTATTTTTTTAAGGAATAGAACATCCAAAAATTCCTAAAAAGTCCTAATTACTCACCTTCATGCTTTTCCAAACCTCTATGACTTCAGGTTTCAGTAACACATATCCTGGCTGCTCTTTTCATATAATGAAAGTGAATAGGGACTGGGAATGTCATGCTACAAAAAAGGTAAAAGGCACAATAAAAGTAGTCCATATGACTCTTGTTATACCTAAAGTCTTCCGATGCCTCATTATAGCTTTGTGTGAGGAACACATCAAAATTCAGACGAACAAAGTCATTATTCAATAAAATGTGTATCTCAAATCGAGTTTGACATCAGTGATGTATTTGTGGTCTGTATGAGTTTAGTACATTTCAGAGCTCTTTTTTCACTTCTTTAAATGTTTAGTTTGCATTGCTACAGATGGACTACTTGCATCATATTGACAACTTTCATGGTGCTTTAAAATGTTTATGTTAAAGACCACCCCATTCCCCATTCACTTTTGTCATATGGAAAATTCCTGTTTGTGTTCCACAGAGGAAAGTCAAACAGGTTTGGAACAATGTGTGGTTGAGTAAATAATGACTTTAAAGAGTCAACAACTTTGTAGCACTTCATCATACAGATGGCTGATTAGATAGGAGTGATTAGAGAATACAAATAATGTGACATAATCAAGTATGCTGTTGTTACGTTCAGAGTATGGAGGAAATCTTACGCTGTTACACTAAAGAAGAAAACCCTGAACTCAACAGACAGATTGAGTTTATCATTAAACAGCTTAACTCAGGTATGCAGAACAAATACCTTACTAATTCATATTACATGCACTACAAACATTAATTTTTCGATATTAGCATACTGATTTCTAACATTTCTGAAACATGTTAGTTGGAGTGTTTTACAGTCAGTTAGTTAATTTTATTTATTTTTTATTATGCTTTTGCTTCACATAGAGGACAACCCTCAAAACGAAATTGAATCAGATGATGAAGAGGACGATGATGATGACGACGACGAGGTAATACACTACAGTCTCGCCATCTGAGATAATTCTGCATGCCACAGAGAGACCACTTACAACAGGCCACTAGTCATTTACAAGTCATACAACAGGCCACTAGTCATTTACAAGTCATACAACAGGCCACTAGTCATTTGCATTTTAGGAATAGTTGTGAGTGTATTTAAATGATTTGCCACTTTGTTGTTTGACCTGACTGCAATCATGTTAACAGGAAGACGTTATGGAAGCTGACCTTGATAAGGAGGAAGTCCTTCAGCCACAACCAAAGGAGCTCACTGGGGAGTCTTTACTAACAACAGAGTATCTAGGGGTAAACTAATCTAAATGTATGATATAACAACAGAAACCCATTGTAATGTAGATATGAAACTCAGGTTAGTTTTGACCAACCCTTGATTTTTGCAAATGCATATTGATGGATGGCGAGATTTGGAAACATTTGACTAAAATGTTTCTTATCGTAAACATTTTTTAATCTGAAGACATTTGATTAAACATTAAAAATAAAAAAATAAAAATATAATTGTGCCAACACATTTTTTGTTATTGGAAAAAAAATATTCCTGAAATAGATGATTTGGACCAAGTAATGAAGAAAAAAGCAACCAATAAGAGCGTAGGATAGAGGGGAACTCCTTCAAAACTCTTTAAAAATCTTCTCAGAATGATTCCTCAAGAAACTGGGTGATGGAAAATGTTTATCTGGAAAATTATCTTCTATATTTTCTTTAGTCACAACATAATTCCCAGTCAAAAGTTTGGAAACACTTTTTCTTTGTTCATTTTTTTTATCAGAACTTATCAGAACTATGAAATAACACACATATATATATATATATATATATATACACACTTCATATATAAATAGGATCTAGGTTGCTGTTTTGTTGGTAAATTAGTTTAAACTATATTAGATATCAGCTATGTTGTTTGTCTGATATGTGTCTGTCGGTTTGTAGATAATGACCAACATGGTGAAGGTGAAAAGAAGATACTGTCCGCCATCTCGCAGTGTAGATGAACCCCTCCAGAGGCCTGTTACGCCTAATTTCCACAAAAACACCAAGTAAGAATTTTTTCTCGATTTGATTGCTTATCAGTAAATTATTTTTTATCAGTATATTTTAACAGTATATAATATTTTTACATGTGGCATGATATCTCTCATATCAAGATTTTATCAAGATTTTATAGCAAGATTTTAACTTATTCATTGAGAAATCTTACTTTGTGACTTTCATTATACATACTCTACAGTATGTATTTTTATTCAAAATTTCCCCATGTCTCCTGTAGTCTTCACACAGGCAGTGTGACATTACATTACTGTATGTATTGGTGTTTTATTTTTATCTACCTATTTTTGCATTTTGTTGATATAGTAACCAAAATTTATTATTTTAAGCATTTGAAGACGTTTTTATCCATTTTAATATCCATTTTAATTTAGGATAATGCAAATGACAAACAAAGCGTCTTTGTGACATCTACAGGAAACATTTGAATGTGTGTAAAGTCATCGCTGGCTTTGTCGTCAACAGAGAGAAGTCAGCAGTTCTGCCCTCAAGGCAAATAGTGCTAATATGCAAGCAGGATCTGTAAGGCTTTATCCTCAGATTATGATATCCTTATTGTTTCTAATGAAGCGTGCTGGATCAGTAATGAGAACAGTCATGGACAATTGTCCACTGTCCAGTAGTTGAGTTTGTTGAGTGATTGTCATTGATTTGACCTGGGCGTTCTCCTGTGCAGTAAATCAGTAAAGCCTGTGAAATGCTTGAACTGTTATGAATGCTAGAGGGCAATGCTGTGACTCTACCCAAAGATTGGGCAAGACTAAAGTATTCATCCAAGCTCGTGGTCTATCAAGATAATGTAGATAATACAATATGTATGAAACATAAGCAGACCGGATGTTTGAATTCATCATTTAATTGAATGCAACAGTTTACATAAGATTGGCTTAGCATATTATTTGCACAGACACTGCTTTTGCCTGTATGGCTTTTGCCTTTCAGGACTAAGGTTACAATAAGTCAACAATAATAAAGTGAAAAATGTCTTTTTATCAACTGGAAACGTGCAGAATGTTTCAAGGGATGAACAAACACACAGCTTCATACCAATTGGATTTTTTAGGTATTTTTTGGGTTAGGTATTTTTTACAGATTTAATTTTATTTTTTGCCAAGTATTTAATTATTTTACCTAGAGAAAAACATTGGTTTATGCAACAGACAGTATACATTGTGTATATGACAGTAGACAGACTGTGTCTTTATGCAATTAAGTAATTAATTATCAGTTTGTTGTACCCGCCTTTGTTATTCTTTAGCCAATATACCAATGGTAAAATTGATCAAATATTGGCTCATAAATGTAGACATCTAATACATTTGTGCATTTCTAATCTAATTATATATGCCATCTATAGCATGGTGACTTTTTTGGTCAGCATGTTTGTCCTGTTTAGTTCTAATTTACATTTATATATAATTTACTATAATGTATTATTCTTGTAATGCTGCTCATGTGCACTTGTTTTGTAAAACTTTGTGAATGTGTGTTTTGTCTGTGTAGAGCTGGTGGGGATGTGGTCTACCCCCTCAGCAGACGGAGAGGTGACGATAGCCCCAATCACTCTCACTGTTCCCGCCCACCTACTCGCACCGGCAGCCGACCCAGCACTGCTGAATCCATACGCCAAACACTGGGTACTTGAAGTGTGTTGACTGACACATTTGTCTATGTTTACACTGTTTATGTCTTAAAATACATTAAGATACTTTTCTGCTGTTATACTGTTTTCTCATTGACCTCAGAAAGCTGATTAAGTAACACTTTTGTAATATAATTTCAGCCTTTTATTGCCCTGTTTCATTGTTTTGTAAGCCTTTAGGAGAATGATATCACAGTTCCAGCTGTAACAGTGGCTCCATGTTTCTTTGAAATTATTTAATTTCCGTAGCTTTTAGCCTGGGTTGTGACTTCATAGACATCTAAATTCTGTTCCAAATGCACAGGAAGATGAAATTGCTGTGATGTGGTTTACAGTGCCTCAGGCGAGGGTTTGTCTAAGAATGCTCCTGTCCAAACAAGATATGCTCTCACCAAACCAGAAGACTGATAAGAGCTATTGTTTCAAATTTTATTTTCAAAAAGTTTTCATGACAAACATTGGGAAATGCAAGCATTAAAATGTCATTACAAGCCACTTTTCCTGAATAGGTCTTGAAATTCTTAAAAACTAAAGTTTTGTTTCTTCATTGGTGTCTAAATACAGCATAAAACTCTGATTATGATGATTGTTGTTGTTTGGTATTAATTAACAATAAAGTATAAAATGTATATACTTTATATAAAATGTAATATAAAAGTATAAAATGAATAACAGGGTTGCAGATTTAGCATAAATAAAACTTAAAGTATATATTACATAAATCAATTTATTATTATTATAATTACAATACTTTTTGTAATGGGGTTAACACTATAAGGAAGAAGGAATGTGTGTTGTTATTGCTTTACAAAAAATCATAAGATACCAATTTGAACCAGAAAAAGGGCTGGAAAAAGAGTTCTGATTCTGAAATCTCATTTGATGAGTCACAAGTGAAGCCGTAGCTTATATACACCAGATGCTACAAATGATCAAAACAGCATAAATATCTTAATTTATTTTTATGAACTGTATTATTTAGTGGAACAGTTATTTTTTTAGTGTTTAAGCATCTGTGTTTCAGGGGCTTGTTGTTATTATTGGCTTTTTTCTAAATAGTAATATTAAAGTAATATTATCAGGTGTCAAAATCTGGGGCATTTTCATCATTTGGTTCTTCATGATAGTGACTTCCTCTTGTAGCACTTTATCTGTTCAGTTTGCATCTGATCGGCAACCATGTGGCACCTCTTCCCCAGAAAGCTTCACACCTTCTTCATATTTTTTTGACATCTGTTTTTGTTTGCTATCTGTCCAGATTCAGAATGCTGGCGCTCCTCAGTGGAGTCAGGGCTTGCAGGGTCCCTGGAGAGAGGCGTCCCTCTGCCAGGCCAGACTGATTCCAATGGGCAACCTTACAGGTGGGTTTGTTTTTCATACTTAATCTTTGTGGGACAAGTTTTGCTCACCTTGAGATCTTCCACCACTATGTCACACTAGCAGGAGGCTTAAGGAAATCGGGACAACATTTCATGCTCACTGTGGCACAGCGTGTCTAGAATGCACAGGTTCAGGGGATTTAGTGTTATCCAGTATGTCACAGGCTGTAACCTTGCTCCTTCAAAAAATTATGGCTGTCATAAACCTGTATGTATTCGGGTAGCTGACATGTCAAGCAACATTTTTGTTGCACAATGGAAGCATTAGGGAAACATTCCTACAATGTAAAATTGTTAGCTGGGACAGCATCTTTACAGGAAGTAATGTAACAGTCAAGGTAAGCAGAAGTGAGTTCTGTCTATCAAAGTTGGATAAGTGAGTTTCTTGCAAAAAAAGTCCCTTTGCACTGCTGTGATGCAAGTAATTTTTGATAATCCAATTCCAGATAAATAAGGTATAATCCTGTGAAAATTTGTTGTGTATTTGTACTGTAAGCTCTGTAAATGACAGAAAACTTAAAATGATAGACAAACACAAAATGCAAATGCTTGTATTAAATGGAGTCTGCTAGTTAGAGTGAGCAGATTTTACATATAAATTTATGACTTTCGTTCTCTGCTTTCTAGTGGGCAGAGCATGGGTTTTGCAAGCCGGCCAAAGATTCCTCGCACCCCTGACAGTGACGCAAGCAGCCTTGGCAGGTCTCGTCTTCCACCGCTGGCCCCCCAGTTCTCCAACGGCGAGCCCCAGCAGAGCACAAGCAGGCCTGGTTCAGCTGGGGGCTCCGGAGGGCGACCCAACCAACAGAGTAAGTATTGTTAAAATCAGTCATTTTTACCAAAACAGACACCCAGACTGAATTACTCAAGCAAAACGTGTGTGTATCAATCTTTTCAAGAGGATCAGACATCAATACCACCTGTTTATTTAATTATCACTATAAATCCTACTAAATTTCAGCGTGATAAGGGTTCGACAACTAAATGATGTGCAAACATAAGTACATATGCTGTAAAGTTGTACATACATCCTTGTTACATACATTTACATTGATGTGTACCACATGTAGTGTCACAACCCTTGTGGTAAAGCAATCAAGCTGTGCATTACATTGATTTTATGTTGCTTCAAATGCCTAAAGCCCTCCTAAATGTCCAATAATGAAATAACAACTTTGTTGGCATGACAACGTAGCACAGGTAAAGTAATAATGGACATAACTTTACACACAAGGTTACACATAAGGTTGTCTTTTACACATAAAGCATCTGCACACTAAAATCATGTTAATATTTACAAAGTTTACACATTATGACTATACCTTTGCAATAGTATGTATTTTTGTGTATGTTTATGGCGTGATGTTATGAATGTTTATGCTCTGTTCTAATCTTAAGATTAGTACAGTTGTGAAAGTGTCTTCAGTTGCTTAAATATTCAGTTTCTTGTCTCTTTACTTTTGCAAATCAAATATTTTCATTTCACAAATTAGGGAAACTTCCCCTGTGCCATGCACTACTGTTTGGAAAGAAGAAAGCAAATTAGATATAACCAGGACAGAGACAGATCTGGGACATCCCAGGTGCACAACAACAAGACGACAAATATCGCAGTCTCTAGTTTAGGAACAACTCCATTGAGCACTACACAGCAAACAGTGGTTTTTAGGCAAAGATGGCATGTCTGATGTTATTTAATAAGAAAATAGGTACATGAACTAAAGAACCTAACGTTTGGACAGAAAACAATTAGAACAGAGTATAATTGGTGGTGTACTCCAACTTTGAGGTGTTGCAGAAATAATTTGATTCTAAGGTCCATAAGAAATGTCATACAAGCCAATCACACTTGGCAAGTTTCATTTCTGTGAAATAGACAATCATTTGTAACATCGTAACCGCTACAAAAGTATCCACTTGTTAGGTTTTGACCCAAAGAATTCCGCTTCCAGGTTAAAGTCTCCACTCATTTTAACTGCTCAAAAGCACTGTTTATTCATATCACATATTTGAGCTAAGCTTTTATAAGCTTTCATTGTACACTACCGTCTCCAGGCTTCCCCAAATACCAATATTTAACAATTCATAAAAACATTTTACTGTCTGGCCATCTGGGATTTTGGTATAGAGATAAAGAGGTGATTTTTCAGTAGTTTGGTAGCACATCCTGAGAGAATATTATTGTTGTTTGTTGTTTTCAAATAGCATCTGGTAGAGCGTTTGGACCTGGAAGCAGTGGTAGCATATAGTATTCCATACTGTTATTTTTAATGAATGGAATGTGCCCTGTGTAAAAATGTTTTCCATTTCTTTTAAAAATTTATTCTAAATTACTTTCCAAAACATTTATGCAAAATGTACCAAACAATTTCAGAAATAGAAATCTCAAAATGGCAAACATAGGCAAATTTGTCACTATGACTAACATATTGGTATAGTACAGCGCTAACTGCTGTTAAAAGTTTAATTCTGCTCTTAATCCTCTTCACTATTATGCATGTCTAAAATTGTGTAATCAACAACATTATAGTTTAGTCTTTAGTTTGTCATTCAGCATTGTTTGTGAGTCATTCTGTTCGTCATAAAACACGTTTCACCTTGTGTTTGTACCCACAGAAATCACAGTTCAACAGGAAGAGGTTTCATGGAAATTTTGTACTTTAAATTGACTGGTGTTCCCAGAGTGTTTGATTTCAAGAGGAAAAGCTTTAGATTACAGAAGTTGGCAGCCATTCTAGTTTAGATTAACCCTCTGATCCATGGTGTCCTCTAAAGATACAAAACTATTTAAGCCATTTACAAGATTCAGGGTATGATGCTGCATTCAGACCACCATGAATGTTCACCATTACTCATAATTCTCGGGACTGTCCTATTTATGTGTCATTGTGTTTTTAATTTAATTACATAAATTCAATGTGGCTGAAAAAGGGGTAAAAAGGCATTTTACGTAGTAATCCACAAGGATGGATAGAAATTTAAACCAGTCTTGAAAATCACAGGAGAACAGACTAGGGGTACGTTTACGTAACAGTAATGTAGTAAAGTTTTCACATACACATTGTTTGACAACATTGTCAAAACAATCCTTGTTCACATGGATCCGTAAAAATGACCAAAAACGTTATATTATGCATGCCAGGTCAGTATTTGGTGATGTTGCTAGATAGACTGAACACATAATACGCATGTGTAACAAAAACTTTTTTAGAAACATGCATTTTGAAAAACGTTTTCAAAAGTTCGTGTTTTCAAGACCCCAACATGCAGTTGTCATGTAAACAAACAGCCAAAACAGGTTTTCCGATTTGGTTGAAAATATTGTCATGTAAACAGCCACTAGGAAACAAAAGATACACTAACATAACTAATCACCAACAAAGGACTGAACCAAACTAAGTGCATATATAAACAAACAGACACAGTTGATAGAAACCAAGGAAACTGAGGAGAACACAATTGCTAACTATAATAAAAACAAGGAAGTTGCTCTGATAGTCAGTTAAACTGATCAGTTAAACTGATAGTCAACTCAGATTGATAAGAAACACAGAAACAGAAAACATGGAAACAATAAACTAAACAGAGCATAACCCTGACATGTTCATCTGTCCACTGTAGTGTGTAGAATAGATATTTCTTTGTTAGACATTTCCATTGGAATATTCATTAAGCTATTCTCTTTCTAAAACTATTTAAGTAAAGTGATGCACTTTTGCAAGGATAAAATGTTTAACTATTTTTTTCATTCCATTACAACCCTAAATGCATGGGTTCTTGTGGGCACTGTGGCCTATTGGTTAGTAAGTGGGGCTTGTAATCAGAAGGTTGCTGGTTCAATTCCAGCACTGGCAGGTAGCACCTGATGTGCCCTTGAGCAAGGCATCTTAACAATAGTGGCGCAGTAGTGGGCTGCCCACTGCTCCAGGTGTGTGTTCACGACTTGCAGTGTGTGTTCACTCCTCACCAGTGATGGGTTAAATGCAGAGGTCACGTTTTGGGGTATGGGTTACCATATCTGATAAATCACTTTCATGGCATTGTTTCCTTTACAGTGGACAAATCTGTATCCCTCAAAAGTATATATTTTCTTAGTACATAATTAACATTGTATATTAAGTAGGAATATATATTTTTGAAGTGAAAACACAGGTCTTTTCCAATTCATGCATCAAAGAGTTGATTTGAGGTGGAATTTAAAGTAATACCAGGCTAAAACAGGGGTATCCTAAGTCCCTCCAATTTGCCTCAACACACCTGCCCTGAAGTTTCTAGCCTGCCTAGTAAGACCTTGTTTAGCTGGTTAAGGTGTGTTTGATTGGAAATGGAGCTTAATTCTGCAAGTAACTAAACCTCCTGGAGCAGGATTGGACAACACTGGGCTAAGAGAACATGAAGCAAAAGGCAGATTGCTATCAATGGGGTTTTAAAGGGTTTTACTGTTGTAGATAAGAGACCACTTCAGCGAGTGTTTATTTACTCTTTCATTCATTGGTCAGTTATTGTTTTTATTGGAACAGCTGTCAGACAACATGAACAGCAGCTGCAGAACATCTGAGAGACTGTATGATGTCAAATGCTGGTGTCTTGGAGAGTTAGAAATGTGTCTCTATGTATGAAAGGAAGGACACTTGGGTTATGACCGTATATAAAATGGACAGCTCCCGTCCTGGATAATGATTTGTCATTTAGCCATGTTATTGCCCTTTTCACCTAGACTGTATGTGTATCACTGTACAGCATCCACAGTGGATGGTCATTTTGTTGCATTGCAGCATTCTTTTGTTTGTCAGGGATTATATCTTGTAGCAGAATTACACTGCTGAACAGGTAGTAATTGGTTTGCTAACTAGCCTTAACTGTGAAATAATTTGGCAAAGTATGGAGCTATAATTCAGACAGCCAACCAGGAGCTACTTTATAACCTTGCAACTGTGCTCACACACTTTTTCAGATGCCTCGGTTCCATTCAAAAACATCTGTCAGCCAATCAGAATCAAGCATGCAACAGTGCCATAGTATTAAATGATCATAATAAGTACTAAATTGTATAATTGACCATTGTTCTGGTGAATTTTCTACAGTCTTCTAGTTTAAGGTTATTTGTCACTCCCCACTTTCTTTTTCTGATAAAATAAAAATTAAATTAATAAGAAATAATTTAAACTCATCAATATTTCAATTATTTTATTACACAACTTTAGTATTAACAATCTGCCAGCCATTATTGCAAAATAAATCCTTCAAAGTGATACAAAACCCATCTGTGTCAGTTTATTTTGAAATTAAATGGGATCATATCCTGTTGTTTAAGACTTGACATTGACAATATTTACTAATGTGCATTGACTTAAAGGCTGAATGCTTGTATTACTGTGTTTTTGGTTTTTAGGGTTCGGGTCTTTTGGTTTGTTTCTCTGTTGTGATCTTAAAACTTTAAATGTATTTATGTATTTAGCTTTAATTATTTCTTTTCAACTGGCTCTCTAATTCCAAATCTGTAAAACCTTTATTTTACTGTGGAGCGCAAAAGAAGATATTTTGAGAAATGTCTCTGTGGTTTTGTGTCCGTACAATGGAAGCCAATGGATGCCATTGTTGTTTTGTTACCAACGTACTTCAAAATATCTTCTATTGAGTTACTCAGATGCAAAAACATACATAAATGTGGAATGATATGCGGGTATGTTTTGGGTAATGTACCCCTTTAAGTTGATATCTTGTCTCATAAAACTACTTCTGTATTCTGTGCGGTAAGGTCTGTTTTTCATGCTTCTCAGAACCGAGATGAAATCAGATTCATCTTTAGTGTCTATATTTTGGTTGCCTGTTGACTTCCTGTTGAAGCATCACTGTGAAGTCAATTATCCCCTATAATGCACACATGGTCAGACACTAATATGTTTACTTCCTGTTATGAGTGCTTTGTCTTTTTATCTTTCTGAACATAATTGTATTGTTAAGTGCACTCACTGTCTGTTCTGACCACAGTCTGAATAAATTAGGTTTTCAGACTAACAACTGGGTTTTCAAACTAATGGAATATGACATTTCACAATGCCAGCTCAATGCTAGAAGTTCAATAAACATCTTAAGAACACTTAAGATGTTTAATAAAAAACATAATAGTAGGAATATTCCTTATTACAGAATTTATGTACACATCAGTAAAAAAAAACTTTAATACTTTTAACTTTTTACTTTTAACTTATGTTAAATATGTAAAATGTGTTCTGACATTTTGTGCATATCGTGTGTCATGATTAGCCTAAACTAATACGACCCAAAGGACCCAAGTTCCTCTTTAGCTGTTATTAAACTTAAATAGGTTAACCATTAACCTATAAAGTTAATAAACCATTTAGCACTAAATTTACTTTTCTTCCCTTTCCAGGCAGTCATTCAAACAGGAAGTGAAAGGGGAAGTTTTCAGCAGGTGATGCTCATCGGCAGAGGAGGGTCTAGCTTCCTGTAACAGCACCTAGAGTTCTTATCTGTGTCAGGCCAGCAGAGACACCGCAGGTCTGGTAGAACAAAGCCCGGGATTGTCACTCCTGGTAGCCTTTCAACCCCTGCCACAGATCACCTCTGTAACACAACACGCTTCAGCAATAATCACAAGTACTTTCATTATCCCATGAGTGTCCGAGCGCCTGTTGCTCTGCTTCGGCTTAGCTACTCCTGAACCTTGACCATTCTCATTTAGAGGAAGCAGATTTATTTCAAAACTTAGAATTAGGACTGTTCTTAGTAAATGTGATGGCATAATTTTTTTGTATTAAAGATACAAAATGCTGTTTTATTGTTGTTGCTGCTTTTGTGTGTCTGCTTAAGGTTTCCTCTAATGTTTAACCCTCATTTTAGAGTGTTTTAAGCGTTAATGATCATATTCATCCAAAGTTTGTTTTGCATGATGTGATAAAAATTAATGTGATAAATGTGATAAAAAAATAAATCTGACAGGCTAACTAACGCAGGTTAATGCTTGCTCTGTAGATTCCTTTAGGTTTTGTTGTGAGTTTCAAAATGTTTTGCTAGTTGTTAAATGTGAATATTTTTGTATATAAAATGTAATACATTTTATATGAAAATATAATTTTGTTTATTTACATATAACCCTTTAAAGTTATGCCCAATTTGTGGAAAATAGCCTACTTAGAGCATAAGCAGTAGTTGAACAATTTAGGTCACAAAATAACATTTTTAATTGAAAACAGAATTTAAGTATTTTAAGACAAAATGCACCTGCTCATAGGGTGTACCTTACGATGTCACAAGACTTTTTTTTTCCAAAAAATATTACATATTAAAAGCAATAATGTACAAAAGGCTGTGCTATATTGTGAATATAGTCATGGCTGAAGGGACTGCTGAAGCATAACAGAGTGCCTGCAACTGTTGTAGACTTGCACTAGACTATATTTACAATATATGGCACAGCTTCAGGGGCCTTATTGCTTTAATCCAACATTACATGGACACAATATTAACATTGTGCCAACATTAAAGACACAAATATTAAAACATTTTCTCAACTGTATTAAGAAACCAAATAATGATGCAAATCATGATACAAATAATAGCTTGGCAAAGAGGCATGTTTACCCTTCTGGGGAATTTTGTTTTATTTTATGACATTACATTGTTTCAAAACATAATGAAAAGTCGACAAAAAATAAAGGCACGACACAATAGTTAATTTTAAGTTCGCCTAATTTTCTTTACTCCTAACTGATTAAAATATTTTTGTATGCACACTAACACACATGAAAATAAGCAGTGTCTGAATTAAATTATTTAATCTTCCAGTAAACATGCATAACTGTAATTGTGTACACAGTTTTTTTACTATGCTATGAATGTAATGTGTGCACCTTTAAAGACATTACAATTATGATTATTATTGCATAATAAATCTATTTATTGTGTAAGCATTCAAACTGTTTGCCGTGATGGCATGTCCTTACATAACTTTTAGGTTTTTTACTTTTTACATTGTGTTTTGATCAAAATGTTCAGGCTATAGCAGATGAGAGCTTGTGTCCTGCTGTGTGTCACGTCCTTCCCCAGCCTGACTGAACATCTTCACATCTGCACACACAAGCAACTCAAAGCACACCAAATGTCCCAGCTGGAGCAGAACAGTGTTGAAATCTCAAATGAACTTATTTAGCACTTTATACGTGTCTGCGATGCAACTATTTTGGTTTCTTTTGAAATCTTTTGTAGCTTGATTACTAGTTTCTAGTTACTTCCTTGTCTCAAACATCTAACTGTAGTGACGTGTGAGCAGTTCAAAAATTCTATTTGTGTAAATCGGTAATCCCGCAAAAAGGGGTTGAATTAATGTTGAACAAATGTTAAGCAATCCTCTCTAGACGAGATGGATGGAAGTACTTATAATCACATTGACCTGTTTGATCAGGTTGGTAAGGATATAGTTTGTAATGTTTCATATTTTGTTTAATGCCCTAATTTATTGTAGTCTTAAACTTAACACCTTAGTTACTCCACAGCAACACCCTACTAACAATCCAGAATATAACCCTTATGATAATGTCATAAAAAAAAACCTGCCTTTGAATACCCAAGCAACCACACAGCAACATGCTAAAAACCACTCACCTTGGCTATCTGCATAGCAACGACATAGTAACCACCCAGAACACTCTAGAAACTGCATAGCAATATGGTTGCAACCACCTGCACTCACACTGTAAAAATGTAAAAATATAGCTTGATGATAACAATAATATATTAATATAACAACATTTTCTATGACGTTCGGCAGTACTATCTAACAATGGTTACATGCAAATGGAATTTGACAACAGCACTGTTTCTCCAGCTTCCTGGATAGTCCGCTCCAAAACGGGAAAAAGACAACAAAACAGTCGTGAAAAACAGGAATGATTTCATTTAACTTCAGCTGTGTCCCACAATCCTCTTTTCCCCTCGTTCTTTCTCCATATCCTGCTGTATTCTAGCTGTCATGGTCTGTCCATGTGCATCCTGGGGTTTTTCCTGCCCCCCCCCCTCCTCTGGCCTGAACGTGGACCATATTTGGACCATAATTCCATCTGTTGCTGTCCCCTAAAACAACATGTCCTTTGCCAACAGCCCTTGGCAGAATATTGACACAAGTGTGCCCTAAAGATTAAGTCTTCAAGTCTGATCTGTGGCCTCTTGGGAATTAGGAAATCCAAAATAAACCACTGAAGTTCAGTTATTTGTTGTTAACAACCGATAAAGCAATTTATTTTACAAAATATAGCAGAGGTTGTAAAGTAACCAGGGCAGGAGATGTCAAGTTAGTTGAAGGATGGCAGTGTCCTTCCAGCGGAAACTCTTCTGCCTTTGGAACACTTTGCTCTTTGAAACAGAATTCCTGGTGAGGTGAGATGTCCGTGGGGGATAAGCTCTTTTGACATGTTTTCATGACTCAAGCTGAGCCATTGTGTGCTCAGCCTTATGGTGCACCAAACATCTGAGTCCTTAGCTGTGCCGCACCATTCATTTCCAGTTTTCGAAAAGACTTGTCCCTTTGACAACCCTACAGACAACTGTTTAAAAACAAAGCACCTGAATCCTACTTTTTTATTCAAAATGTTTATGTAAAACTTATAACTATTATTGTTATTGAGGATGAGGAATATTCTGACTTGATGTCTCTTACAGGACTTACAACCACAGAGGCACTCTATTGCCTGATGTCCACTGCTGATAATCACCTTTGGTGAAGCCATGATTGTGCAATATAATATACAGCAAAAACAAAGATGTGGTTGTCCGATTTCAAGGTTTTTTTTTTGGTCATGGCATGATAATACAAATAGAACTTTGGTTTATGTGAATATCATAGTACACGAATATAGTAATTATTCGCTACAATGGTTTATATAACCATGTTCAAATACACAGCTGCACAGCTGTCTATTGTCTACATAGTAAGCAGGTATCGTCTATGGAAGCATCCAAACTGAAATGGAACGTCTTAAGTGACTTATTTTGAATGACTGTAAGTAGTAACTTTGCATGACACAAAAATTGTGCTCTTTACATGAAGTGTAGTGAAGATTCAACTAACAAGTGCTTCTATTAGTTTTATATTGTTACATTTTGGTGACCTAATGATGTGATAAGTAATAAAACACATATTAAAATATTTAATAAATATTTAAAATATTTAATATTTTATCAATACTTAGGGATATTAAATGCAATTTTGAAATTACATTTCTCTCTTCTTGTCCACCAATTTGAATAATTATTTAAAATTATTTAAGCTCATTGCAGTGCATTTGGGTATATACATGCCACATATTTTGAACAAAATGGTGCACCTTAAAACCCAGCTGTTCTCAACTGGTAAGCTAGGAACTACACAAGTGGACACAGACAGCACCCCATAAAAAAGTGAAAAAGTCACAAATAAGATGCAGCTAACAAAAAGCAAAAAATGGGCATCCTAATGATAGCAAAATTAAAAATGTGGGGTAGATTTTATTATCTTAGTATACAAACCTATGAAAATCTGTATCTATGAGAGTTCCTCACTGAAAAAGCTTCATAGTGTGTGTGTGTGTGTGTCTACAGAATGAAAATCTCAAATTGCAGAAAGTGTGTGTGTGCGTTTACGTCAGCCAGGGACCACTCAGGAAACATGGTAAAATGTCTCCAAACACTTTTCATTTGACCTCCATTTAAAAAATTGTTGTGTTGGTTATAAAGTTAAATCACTCTAACTGCTAATACCTGGTGAAACAGCATATATGACACTTTTAGATTCCACACAGTGAGTCATGAAGAGAACAATGGGATAGGAGGAGGGTAAGCACTGACTCTGGTGTGCCGTCATCTGTTATCAGTAAAGCACACCACCGTCTCCAGATAAACCCGGCTAGAT
Organism: Chromobotia macracanthus; assembly: GCA_036877525.1. Taxonomy (NCBI): domain Eukaryota; kingdom Metazoa; phylum Chordata; class Actinopteri; order Cypriniformes; family Botiidae; genus Chromobotia; species Chromobotia macracanthus. The sequence continues at coordinate 840,368 of JAZGTH010000106.1, forward strand.
GATGGAGTGTTCACCAGCCTGTTGACATTGAAGGCCCTCCACAGTTATACCACACAAAGGCCAATCTCAACACTATATATTGCTGTGCTCTGCACTTCAGTAAAGGCACTATTTCATGACATTTTATCTGACTAATACATTTTTTATATGCAAAATGAATAACAAATCACTTTGCAAAGTATTCCTAATGCTTTTCATGGTCTTCAATAACTGACACTAGCTGGCCTGGTTTGTTTTCCTAAAACTAACTGTGTTGTATTATGACATCCATCACACCAGGTTACTCTATGAGCACCTGTTTAGTGACTCTGTGCAGCTGGTTTCCTTGTATTGTTCATTGACTTCATTTCCGTGAGCAATACTTTAGAAAGAAAACCAAAACCTAAATAATTTGAGAAACTTGACACTACATGTTTTTTGCATGACAAATATTATAGTAGTATTTTTTAAATAGTAGATTGTACATTTTTTAATTAATGGCCACAAACACCCAGCTGAGGGATTTTTATTGCTTAAGGGTAATTTTTTAAAAAATTACAAGAATTTATTAAAGAAAGAAGTTACACTAGTGAACCATGTCTAAGACTTTATCAAAATTTTAAACAAAATTTAACATTGGCGATTCAAAGTAATCACAAACCTGAACATCTGAGTAATTATTAACATATGAATATTCCTTTTATAGAATTAAAACACACTAACTCTAAAACTTTAGCACTCACTAAAAAGCCCAGAGCTTGATTCAGAGTGAAAACTGTTTTTTGTCAAGGTGGTAGTGTAGTGATATTAGAAATGGTTAACACTGGAGACTGCTGAGCTGAAATCTGAATTGGTTTAGTAAGATATGTTGTCTTGTCTTGTGCAGATAAACACTGTTTGCACTATGGTAGATAAATCACAATGATAACAGTAGTTTATCATTAGAATGACACTTTGTTAACTATAACCCAAGTCATAAAAGAGTTCACCTGGCTGGAGGTTATGACAGACTGAATGATAGCTATATTGTATGACAATGGTTTATAAAAACTCCATAAATCCTTACACACATGCTGGATGGAGAAGTGCGTGTGGTGGGTGGAGTCATCTATCCGCTTATTTGCATATACGTCATACAGGTTTTAAAAGCCTCGCGCAGAAGCCTCACAGAAGAGGATGAGGATCTCTCACATCTTCAGATTGAACCCTGCGGCGTTTATCGCTTTTTATTACGATTACGCTCCAGATTTCCTGAACAGACAAACAATCTATCTGAAGAAAAGCAGGCCTTTTCAATATAACTTAAATAAATAAAACACGGCAAGACGAAGTCTCAACATGTGAGTATCGCTCAAGTTCGGTTTTGGTTATATATATATATATATATATATATATATATATATATATATATATATATAAAAAAAAAATTATATAGATAGAGAGATAGATAGATAGATAGATAGATAGATAGATAGATAAGGTTACGTAATGCTCTGATACACATTTCATAATCATAAATTAACTTTTAAATAATCGGAATTGTGATCTTATGATACACGTTGTTTTGTCATGATTAGACTGAAATATTTAACAAAAACAATGAAAAAATAGAAAGCTATGTTTTACTTTTCATGGTCATATATACAAATGAATTGAACTCGAATATCAGGAAACGTTTTTAATGTGTGCCTGGTTACATTGTAGCGGTTTAAGATCAGTAATTACAACAATTACTCCCGTTAGCGCCATTCAGTTCAGTTTACAGTAGCAACAAACGACTCAGTTTACAGAAAGATCTGTTTTGTGTTTTATATTGCAAAGTTCTTGCTAAATGTAAACCTCCATTCATACCACAAACCTCACAAATCCATGTCATTTATATTATTATTTGATGAATGTAAAGTTATTAGGCAAAGATTGTTCTTTAAAAGGTGCGGAGCAGAACTGATGGCATGGTCCTTTGGTTTAAACTGTAGTAAAACCATGATTTATTTATATAAGGGTATTCTATATACAGACAACTTATTTAAAATGTGAATGACGACAGCACATTCAAATGAATAAAGTTGATTTATTTCCAAGACTGAAACACATAAATGTACATATATTCATTTTCACAATGAAGAGGTTTAAGCACAACCTTATAGACGGAAGCGGAACATTTGGTTAGTTTGGATTAGGATATTATCCTGGATAATCCACTTTAATTATAAACAGTTTGCAAAATGTGGACGTTACATATATAAATAATCACAAAGACATAAATACTTCAACTAAAGGATAGATAATAAAGCAATCAGCCCCAACAATCATTTTTGAACCACTAGGGAGAGGATCTAGTATTAGTTCGCCATTAATATAGTTCTTCAGAAATAGTAACATTCAGAGGCCGTGGCGCAGTAATACTAATGTACTGAGGTTGCAGGTGTATGAAGTCATTTACAATGGCTTGGATTCACCCAGTCATAATCAAGGACTGATACTTATAGTTTATTATAATATTTACACATAACATTTTTATAGTGTTATCTTATCTAATAATCTTTTATAACATAACTTAAATGTGTTAATTGTGAGAACCTTACATTTTTTGCTTTTCTCATTTATTCTAGGATGACCACCAGAGAACGATGGCGAGTTTACAAACGCATTACCCTCATGTTCTTCTTGGCTGCAGTGATGCTTACTGTCGTCCAGAGAGGAAACATCAGCTCATTACAAGACTTACAGACAGAGAGAATTGAACGACAGACACGTATGGAGCTCATGGCTGCAGACAACCAGAAAAAGGGCTACCTTCCCATTCCTGTAAACTTTTGGAGGAATGCCATGCAAAGAGTGGAATCCACCACAGAACTTCCCATAATTACCCAAGACCAAGAACCCACAACCTGGGATATCACCAACTCCAACTGCAGTGCCAACCTAAATTTCTCATCCTCTGACTGGTTCTCAGGACTTGAATCCAATTTCAAGCAATTTCTGCTCTACAGGCATTGTCGATACTTTCCTATCATTATGAATCATCCAGAGAAGTGTGCTGGAGACGTGGACTTGTTGATGGTCATCAAGTCTATCATAACACAATATGATCGAAGAGAGGTGATACGGAAAACTTGGGGCAAAGAGCAAATGATCAATGGGAAAAAAATCAAGACACTTTTCCTTCTTGGGACATCTTCAAATGAGGAAGAGAAGGCCAACCATCAAAAACTTCTGGAATATGAGGATTACATTTATGGTGATGTTCTACAATGGGACTTCATGGATAGCTTCTTCAACCTCACCCTAAAGGAGATCCATTTCTTGAAATGGTTTTCTACCTACTGCAGAAACACCCGCTACATCTTCAAAGGAGATGACGACGTGTTTGTCAGCGTTCCCAACATTTTGGAGTATCTAGAGGCAAATGGAGATTTGAAAAACCTCTTTGTCGGTGATGTTCTCTTCAAAGCTAAGCCTATTCGCAAAAAGGAGAACAAGTACTACATCCCACATGCCTTGTATAATAAAACCCATTACCCACCATATGCTGGTGGGGGTGGTTTCCTGATGGATGGTCCACTTGCACGTAAACTCTATGGAGCATGTGAAACTCTGGAACTCTATCCTATTGATGATGTGTTTCTTGGGATGTGCCTAGAAGTACTTCAAGTAACCCCAATTAAACACAATGCTTTTAAAACGTTTGGGCTTGTAAAAAATAAAACAAGTAAATTGAATAGGGAGCCATGCTTTTTTAGGGGCATGATAGTGGTACATAAATTGCTCCCACCAGATCTAATGAACATGTGGAAATTGGTCAATAGTGACTTAGTTTGCTCGCAGAAAATGGTAATCTTATAGCCCTAAACTTGAATTTTTGAAGAAGCGTGAAAAATGGAAGGAAATGGATGTGCAAAAAACTTTGAGGCTTCTCAAATACAAAGTACTCCTTTTTTGAGGAGATTTCTGGATAACATTGTAACTTAATTTATGTAGCAAATGAAGGAGCTTGTAATTGCAAAATGTGATCAATGGACTTGGGTCCATGGCTGAAACAATGTAACATTTTCTTTAAGAAATTTAGTTTAATGCAACTACATGCATAAGAATTGTTTTTATCCCGTTTCATGTTTGAGACCCAATGTGTGTTAATACTTTAAAGGGTTTATTGAATTGTTCCTGCAACTTTTTCTGAAGACAGCAAAGGTAGGGTAGGCAATTTCAGAGAGGCTAGCAATAGCAAGTTAGCTATGAAAGATCCCATCCTCCCTTCTGAGTGCTCTCCAAAGCCACGCCTCCTCCAAAACACATAAACCATAAATAAATTGACAGGCAAGTAGGACATCCTGTCATTGCATTCGGACTGATTTATGGTCCTGCGCCTTCCACAAAAGAAATATATATTCATATATAAATATATTCAGGCCACTTTACTTTGTGTTTTTAAGATGTAAAAAAAACTTTCATCCAGCTGCAAAAATTGTTTCTGAAAAAAATCAGTCAAAAATGTGCACAGTATGTGATTGTCCCAAAGGATGAAAACACAATCTCTACCTCACCAGTTTAGATTTTCAGTCTAACCCTCTGTGGATGAATGTTACCTAAACACGTGTTTCTAATTTGCATTTGTGAAACACACCACATTATTAGTGCTACAATGATGTACATTTCTCAAATTACAATGACATTGCGTAATTTAAATACATGAAGAGTATTAAATAATCTGATTTTCTTATAGACTTGAGATTGTAGATGGTTTACTTTATAACTGTGAAACAACAAATTGCTGGTACATGTAAATGGTGAATTAATTTATGAAATTTCCCTTGCATTGGGGGTGAAGCTGGGCTTAGGATATTTAATTGTATGTCAAATGATTACGGAATACACAAATGTTTGTAATCCAGAATACATGGTATGATTGTGAAAAAGAACTGGAATTAACAAACTGGTGTGAAATTGATTAGTTTTTTTAAATAAACATTCCTTTTAAAACATCAATGTTTTTTCTGCATTTATGTTCCTTCTATGTTTCCACTTATTCATTATAGCAGATGCTTTGTTGGCAATTTAAAAATTGCTTTGGATAAAAGTCATTCAAGGCTTTACATTTGTATTACATCATCAATCAAACACATGCAATTTCCATTTTTTAAATAGAAATTTGAAAAACTTCAGAAAAATCTGAAAACTTCAGATTTTGGTATTTTGACCCATAATATATACATAGTGACAATCTTTGATTTTTTCAACATTCCATCAGCAACAGCTTTCAATCTTTAGTCCAATGATGTTTTGAAGCAAAAGCGATGATCACAATATCTTAATGTAATATTATAATAATATAGTAAAATTATTTCTTACTAACTTACAATATGGAGAATAAACTTCATTTAGTATTTTGCTTTTATGTAACACTAAGATAGAGTAATAAATAATAAATAATAAATACAATAACAGTTTACTGTACATACTTTAACAAATTGTATATGAGTTGGTGTTCTGTTTTTCCTCTTCAAAATCAATCAACTAAAAATATATAAATACACAGAGAGTGATTGTTATCATATATACAAAGTACAAAAAAAAACCCAAATACAAATGTATTTTGCAATACATTATGCTCTTTAACCTGACAGTAGACTGTCAGCAGAAGAGAAGTAACAATGTCCATTTTTGACTAACACAAACAGTGCTAAACAAAAGTGCTTTGATGTTGACCTGGAATATTGCATATCACTTGTGTGACCAACACATGCAGATTGATATGTATGTGACACAATTTGACACTCTGAGTGAGAAAGACTATTAAATCAAAAGGAGAAAATATCATTTCCAGTTATTAATGAAAAATAGATAGTAAATATGGTTGTCCATATTGATACTTTTCAAAATTCAGTCATTTACTGAATGTCAGTCATGAAAAATACATACTTGTGCTAGAAATGTTTAGATGGAAATTGACTTTTCTGTGGTTTCCGTAGAGAAAGATTTGTTTGTCTTCTGAATAAAGCAGCAATTCAAAAGCTTTGCTACCCAGCTGTGATCACCAGCTATTTATTAAGAGTAAATGAAGAATGCTAGTTTTTCACCTTGATGCTATAAGGCCTTTGGAAAGACCCTGCATGCATTCTACATACTAATTTCTGCCACATCATTCCAACGTTTGGGGGGATATTTGGGCGTTGAGGGTGCACTTTCTTTTTAGCATCAGGTAAACAAGCCTTACTGTAAACTTCCTGCCAGTTAACAATTTACTGCAACAAAACTTAACTGCCACTTGGAAGTAATTTCAGCAGAAGCTTTTATATTAAATTAGCATTATCTGCACTTTGCACATTGTGGTCAAAAATTACTGACAATGATTTGACAGCACAACTAAAAGTATTTGGTATCATGTCATTCAAAACCTTTATGGCTTTTTCCTTCTGTGTAACACAAAAGAAGATATTTTGATAAAAGTCTCAGTGGTTTTGAGTCCATACAATGGAAGCCAATGACATGAGGGTGAGTAAATGATGAAAAATTTGTCATTTTTGAGTAAACTACCCATTAAGTATTTAAGTATCCAAATACTTTTAGAAGTGCTGTCAAATCATTGTAAGTAATTCTGGACCACAATGTCCGTCAGGATGCGAGGGAAGGATGCAAGGACAGTAGGTGGAGACAAAAAACACTTCCGTGTAGGATACACCAATGTTTCCTCACTCATGCCTCCTCAGGAAGCTTTCTCACTCCTCGTTCCTCGCCTCATTAAGGTGCAATTAGAGAACTGATATGTCCTTCAAGATGGCTGACTTTGATCGGTTTGGTTACAACTGGAGGATGAAGGAGTGAGGAAATGAGGAAGCATTAATCTTAGTATTAAGAAGCACCCAGTGTGATGAACTATACCTGTGACTAAACCTTACCAAAACCATCATATATAGCTTGGCCTAGTCAGATACATAGTTTACTATCTTAGATAACAAATTGTGACAAACTTCTCCTTATTCAATGTGTTCCTTATTTCTATGAAAAAAATGGTCTTGGTAATATTTTTTGGAAATACTCATTTAAATTGAAAACATATTTGATTATATAGAAACAGTACAATGTAAAAGGCTGTTCATATCTCCACTGGTAATATTTGCTACAGGCATACAGCAGGACTATTTTAATCTTCTTTGAGAAGTTTGCCACCATCTGGTGTTCTGCTGACATTAGAGCCTTGTGTTTTCTAATACACCAGTAGAAAACTATCCAATAGTGTTTCTATTTATCCAAATGGCTCAGCATGTGCAGGACCAAACCACCTTATCCCCAGCACAACACTTCCAACCCACCCAACATTAGCATTTGGGTAAATATATCCCAAACCATAAAACATTCAATAAAAGTGTGAAAACATAATAAGCTTAGAAATAAGTCAAGCTGACATCTAGATTGTATGACAATGGTATGGAAAAAATTACTTCCTTTAAACCCACAAATGCAGGTCCTAATGTGAGAACATACATGTGATGGGAGGAGTCATCTCCCCTCTTATTTGCATAAAGGTCACACAGGCTTTAAAAGACTAGCGCAGCAGACTGATAGAATGTGATCTTTCATATCTTCACATAAAGCTCTGTGCATACTAAAGGCTTTAATCGGGTTTCTTCACACATTTTTGCTGCGATTACGCTTAAGATTTCCTGGAGACAATCCATTTAAAGAGGAGCCTTTTTTAAAATAACTTGTATAAAATAAAACAAGACAGTCTAAAAATGTGAGTAGGCCAGTTGTTTAAGTTCTTTGTATTCCATTAATACATGCTTTATTCAATTATGTATTATTCATTTTTATATTTTTAATTATATGTTTTCATGCTAAAAGCAATTATATGTATTGATGCAATTAATGCAATTCAATGTTATGCTACACATTTCATTGTCATAATCAGACTTGAGTCCTGCAATTTAGCTTGAAAAAATATGGAATGTTGTTCCACTTTTCACATTATGTATTGTTTTCATAGTTTCTTTCACAATCAAACTCAGCTCAAACGTCGAACATTTTAGCGTAAGAAATAAAGATTACAATTAACCACTGTTCAGCTGAATGTAGAAAAAAAATCATTCTGAGAAAATAAGGAACCAAAAATTGGTTCAGATAACAGATGGCTTCTGTTATAGCTCTTTGTTTTATTATGCAAAGTATATTGTTTGCATTTCTGCCAAATACTGATCATATGAGATAAATTTATTTCCGGCAATAGGAATTTGCACATATGAATGTGAAACTGCATTCATTTTATTTGGTTCACTGAAAGTCACATTATATTATTGTGAGATGGAGCTTATATTTTTTGCTTTTCATATTTTAACTAGGACAATCACCAGACAACAATGGAAAGTTTACAAGTACATTAGCCTCATATTTTTCTTGGCAGTAGTGACACTTACAGTCATCCGGAAAGGAATTATCAGCTCCCTACAAGACTTACAGACAGAGAGAATTGAAAGACATGCGCGTATGAAGTTTATGGAAAAAAAATACCTTCACGCTCCTGTAAACTTTTGGAGAAATTCCATGCAACGAGTGAAAGGTCCCACAACCTGGGATATTACCAGCTCCAACTGCAGTGCCAACCTACATTTCTCTACCTCAAAGTGGTTCACAAGACTTGAATCCAATTTCAAGCAATTTCTGCTCTACAAGCATTGTCGATACTTTCCTATCATTATGAATCATCCAGAGAAGTGTGCTGGAGACGTGGACTTGTTGATAGTCATCAAGTCAGTCATAATGCAATATGATCGAAGAGAGGTGATACGGAAAACTTGGGGCAAAGAGCAGGTGATCAATGGGAAAAAAATCAAGACACTTTTCCTTCTTGGGACATTTTCAAAGAAGAAAGACGAGGCCAACTATCAAAAACTTTTGGAATATGAGGACTTAATTTATGGTGACATTTTACAATGGAACTTCATGGATAGCTTCTTCAACCTCACCCTAAAGGAGATCCATTTCTTGAAATGGTTTTCTACCTACTGCAGAAACACCCGCTACATCTTCAAAGGAGATGACGACGTGTTTGTCAGCGTTCCCAACATTTTGGAGTATCTAGAGGCAAATGGAGATTTGAAAAACCTCTTTGTCGGTGATGTTCTCTTCAAAGCTAAGCCCATTCGCAAAAAGAAGAACAAGTACTACATTCCACATGCCTTGTATAATAAAACCCATTACCCACCATATGCTGGTGGGGGTGGTTTCCTGATGGATGGTCCACTTGCACGTAAACTCTATGGAGCATGTGAAACTCTGGAACTCTATCCTATTGATGATGTGTTTCTTGGGATGTGCCTAGAAGTACTTCAAGTAACCCCAATTAAACACAATGCTTTTAAAACGTTTGGGCTTGTAAAAAATAAAACAAGTAAATTGAATAGGGAGCCATGCTTTTTTAGGAGCATGATAGTGGTACATAAATTGCTCCCACCAGATCTAATGAACATGTGGAAACTGGTCAATAGTGACTTAGTTTGCTCACAGAAAATGGAAATCCTAAATCCCAACACTTTATTTTTGAAAGAGTATGACTCTTTGATGGAAATGTAATGAAAGTTCTTCACTGTCCACACCCTAATTGATTACAGACTCAACCATATAAATTCCACACTTCTAATTTCTACTCTTCTAATCTAGTATAGCTGTAGACATACTGACCATACCCACCACTTCCATTCACCCCACGTTTATTGTTATTGATTACTCTCCTTAGTCTTTACTGCTTCATCCATCCTTATCTAGCTGTACAAAAACTTGGAACTCCTTGGCATATACCATATATCGTTAACAAACCAAATTTTGATTCCTACTTATGTTATAGAATACAAGAATACAGTATGAATCTATTAGGCATCTCCACCCCTGAAAATTCACAAAATCTCCAGCACTCCGAAAACTCCAACACCACTTTGCCCTTATTGCCTGGTTCTCCAACATCTCTGGAACTACCAGCTGTTTCTCAAGATGAGAAAATTGCAATTTTCATCAATAGGCTGTCAGGTTCCCTGGCAGACTTGGTTCAAATCCTACTGTATGTTCAAAGACATACTAAGATCACAAAAATACAATTAGTTTACTGTATGTACTTTCCCAAATGGTGTATGAAGAAATGTTCTGTTGTTTTTAACCAAAAAGTAAACAAAGAATACTATTAAATTGTTCCCGCATCAGTTTTGCAAAACTCACACGGGGATGGGGTGTCAACCACGGAATTCAAATCTCACAGATGAAAAGGGTTAAACACTAATACCAGTCAAGACAACTCAGTACCTGGATCAGTCTGGTTTTAGTTGGTCATTACAAGGGAACAACAGACCTCAGAATGACCAATCAAGTACTCTAGAGCTGTGTAATGTCAATTATTTGACTAATAGGGTTTTAGTACAGTCATTACTGTTAGCGACTGTCATTCTGTAAACTAAGATAATGAAAGAAAGGACAGCTCATTTAGTATCATTTACATTTAGTATCAGTGGTAGAAGGGGCTTTTGATATCTGAAACATTACACATTTAGAGGTGTAGGGTTTCCAACTGACCAATTAATTTCCACAACTTTCCATGATTTACAAAAAAAAAAAAAAAAAAGACTATACTCGGAGTCAATGCTTGTTTTGTTGTTTCAGAGATTGCTTTTCCTTTTGATGGCCTCTGGAAAGAACCTGCATCCAATGTATATACATAGTGTGGTTGAGTTTTTAAATGATCAGTCATATTACCAAGCATAACTAAAAATCACTTTTTACTGGGAACTAATTTCAACATGCGCTTGTATCGTTTTAGCATTACAGTGCAGTTTGCATATTGAGAGTCTGGGGGTGTGAAATTATGACATTACAAAAAATTTTTTAAAAACCATGTTTAATCAAAATGGTAAGTTCTTTACATTTCATGACAAGTCAGACTTGGATAAAAAGTTAACCAGTCACATGCCAAATTTACTTGAATCTTCAGAACAGAAGCATTTTTGTTTCACCATTATCCTTTTACCCACTCATATTTGCCATGTCTTAATACCTAAATATTTGAAGTCAACAGTGTTACAATATGCGTTGCACATTAAACCAAGGTTAAAGTGAAATTAAATATAAACCGAGGAAAAACAGTAACAAAAGAAACTCGCATACAAAATGTACCTAAACAAGCAGAGCATAATTACAACATTCACATTTTAAAGACTAAATGATCCTCTCTTCAGAGCAGATGAGGATGTACACATGTTTGGGACACCTCAGAACTCACACAGTTAAAGGGAGCAAGGGGTTGGGGTCACTGTGCAGTTATCCATTACTGACACTTTCTGGAATGTCCTAGAAATGCTCTGACATTTTAGATTTAGGCAATGAGAATAGTACATTGAAATAACAGATTTAGTCATCAAACGTGATTTTCTTTCCTTGTGGCCTGTCCCCAAATCCACCACGTCCACCTGAGAAACATTTAAGAAAGACTTAAACTATATACAGAGTGTAAAATAATTCAGAACAGAGTACTATGGTACAATAGTTACAATATATAGTACAAATATTATGCTATGCATATTTCTGCATTCATAAAATTGCCAAAATGTACAGCATACTGCACAGAATCACATTCCACAACAAAACATGATTCCCTTTTCAAAAATTTGTCCGATTTTTCATGTGACAAATTAACTAGAATACCATTTGAAATGAACAATGACAATTTTTGATCTGTCTGTTAGATGCTACCGTGTTTCTAACAGCTACATCTGCATGTGCCTCATTTGCATTGGTCACAAGGCGCAATGTTTGATTACCATACAAGTGGCATTCTGGACACAACAGACATACTATACACCATAGACATAGTTGTGCTATTCTTAACATATATATATAGCCGATATTGGTTGACACCTACCTCTTCCTCCTCTGCCTCCCCTGAAGCCACCGCCTCCTCGTCCACCAAAACCGCCCCTTCCTCCACCTCGTCCACCGAACCCACCCCTTCCTCCACCTCGTCCACCGAACCCACCCCTTCCTCCGCCTCGGCCACCGAACCCACCCCTTCCACCTCCTTGGCCTCCCTCACCCTTAGGCTTGGCATAGTCCAGAGTCACCTTGCTGCCATCTATCTCTCCATCATCCATCGCTTCTTTGGCTGCCTTGCAGTCTTCTTCACTATCAAAGTCTACAAAACCAAATCTGGAGGAAAAATATTTAGTCAGCAAGACAGACACCAAATCACTGAATTTCAACAAAGTTTTAGGTTGATGCAGACAGACTGTCTGAGTGATGTTTCCTTTCCCATAAGAAATGTAATACATGGATGTAAGCTAACATTCAGCATTTTGGTTTATTTCAATAATTAAAATGGTAAAGACAACAAACAAGCATTATTGTATTGCATACTGCAATGCTTAGCAAGTTACTGCACATCACCTTTCTCTTCAATATTGTGCAGCCCTACAATTGGCGAAATCATACAAGATTGGAAGAATAAGACATTACAATTTTGTAATTAAGTGAATCTTACAAGAACAATCTTTAAGTGAACTTTTGTCTCACCACAGACATTGGCACATCCCACAATCCATGAGAAACACCAGTTTAAGTGTGAATTTCAATCTACTTCTCTTGCGAATCCATACACTGCCACTGAGTTGACAGATAGGAGCTCATGAGAAGCAAAAAAGTTCAAAAAAAGACATTGGCAATACCCTTTTGAGGATCCCGTTTCTCTATCTGTGGCAATTCGGGCTCCGACAGCTCCCTCGAACGAGTCCTTCAGCATCTGATCTGTGGTATCTTCTGTCAGACCTTTGACAAACAGGGTTTTTGTGGGACCTGCAAGCCAGGAAAAGTTAGCAACAACAAAGGCATAAATATTGGAAAATCCTGAGGATATTCACAAACCGGAGTTTCCCCATCCTCGTCCTCCACCTCTCTCCTCTCTGCTCTGACTGTACTCCAGTCTGACAGTTCTGCCCTCAATCTCTGTGCTGTGATAAGTCTCCAGTGCCTCCTTGGCATCATCCACACTCTCAAACTCCACAAATGCAAAGCTGAAATGCACAACGGAATTAGTTTTCAAATACAATACTTGCTGAAGCTGGTTTGCTGGCTACCCAGATAAATTCAAGTTTGGATTACTACAATTTTTTTTAATCCCCATTAAAAGAAAAACAAAATGACTATTTTGCCTGTATACATCTGCTACCGTCACCCAAGTTGGCTTGCTTAGTGGGAGACTGAGGACATTAGTCAAGGACAGTTTTGTACACAGTTAACATTTTAAAATGCATTTTGACATGTCTGTAACTTGACTTTCACTTTTTCGATTTTATTTCTGGAAATACTGATGGACACTAAATGGTATTATCGCAAATTCTACATATAAATGAACTTATCCTTTCAAAGGGCCATTTCCAAACAAGCGTATATTCCAAATAAGCCATTATTAAACCAAATCATAATTTTAGCATCATTAATTTGTATTACTACCACACATCTTATGGGTCTTGTACATTTTAATTTTCAATGCAGTGTTGCATTGATGATGCTCCCGTTTAATGTGTCTGCTGTCAATGCCACATGACTGCATGTTTTGTTTAACAGATGCCTGCAACAGTACATTACTGCCACCTACTGCTAGTATAGACTTCTGGCACTACACGTTTCTAATATAAATTCTCATCTATTTTGGTTGTAGTGGGAGTAAGCATTTAACATTAATAAATACCTAACCTACTCTATAGTAATACAGAACTTAATAATTAGGTTGTGTTTTTATTTGTATCAATGTTATTTGTTAGCTTAATTCATGTTAGATCGTCCCAAAATTGTCATTTACTTGTTCAAACCCCCAATTGTTTTGTTTTTAATATTTTGTTAGTGTTCTTTTGCTTTTACCATTTACAATGGGAGTGGATATTTACCACCTCAAGCTTCAAAAGAACACCAAAGCATTACAAAATAACTTGTCCCACTCATCCCATGTGCTTTGACAGCATATGGGTAGACTTGGTAAAGAATTAAAAACAAAACTAAAATACACATTCACAACAGCAGAGCAGAGAAGTTAACTGCATTGTTTGTGTAAAGGATTTCAGTTTTTCCCTCCCCACCAAACCTGCAAAAAAAAAAAAAAAAATTGGCTCCAAATATCCAAGGATGGGGGCAACATTTCACACCCCTAGTACTCACCCCTTTGGCCTGCCATTATTCTGTGGTATTCTGATGTTTACCGCCTTCTCAAACACACCCTGGAGAGTGTCTTCAGTTGCACTAAATGCTAGGTTGCCTACAAGAAGTACTTTGCTTGAACCAGCAACTGAAAAGGAGGAAAACACAAGTGAACATTAATGCTAAAGAGCAAGTTAAAAATACTCCAGAACAAACCAAATCTAGAACCCCATCCAGACAAACTGTGGGGCCAAGCATGAAGTTACAGTCTTGTAATGCAACAGACCTGGTGCTCTGCCACCCTGCTGCCTCTTTTCCCCTATGAAATCTACAATGATAGAGCGTCCTTGAACATCTGAACCTTGCGCCTCTTCGAACATCTTATTGGCAATAGCTTCTGTCTTGAACTCAATGAAGGCAATTCTGTGGTAAAAAGAAATGTTTCTTAAAGCACGTTTCTATAAACACTAACAACGCAAACAGTCACAATTTCTTACCCTCTGCTGGAACCATTGTTGCCCTTTGGTATCCTGATATCGACTGCCTGGTCAAAGACTTCCTGCAGTTCATCTTGTGTTATGGAGTATGGAAGGTTCTTTACAAACAAAGTACGTGCATCCCTCTCTGGGGAAAAAAAAAACCCCCCAAGTCAAATGTTGACACCTGCAAGCTCAATGTTTTAATTGTTCACCCAACCATTTTTCCAGATCAGTACTTGACTATCGTTATGCCCACATGGGAATTCAGAAAGGAAAAAAGCAGTCATCGTTTCTGGACATGACCAGATTAAAATTAGTGGTGAAAGTTCAATCAAATCACCTTTCTTGTTTTCCTGAGAGCTCTCTTTGCTTCTGGCTCGGTCAAGTTTTACTGGTAGGCCCATTAACTTCTTTCCATTAAGCACCAATGCTTTCTGTAACTCCTCCTCTGAGGCAAAGTCCACATAGCCAAATTTCCTACAAAAAAAAACATTTGTAGTAAACTATATTTACTGACTCTATAATTTAAAACTTGACAATGACAATTAAAACCAGACTGTTTGTCCTTACTTGGATGCACCAAGACGCACGTCCTGAATTTCAAGGTTTTCCTTTGAGAAGAACTTGGAGATTGCTGCCTTACTTTCATCAAAATCTTTGTCTGAGTTCAGATTGCCCAGGAAGAGACTGAAGCCTGAAAACATACACGATTAGAACATGCAAATGATTCCACAAAGGTGACAAATCACATCAATATTAAATCCCTTATGGATCATTTAAGTTTCTTATTTTCATGAAATGAATGCATGGACTGCAAGTCTTACTCTCTCCATCACTTTTTGCTTTTTTGGCTGGGGGTGTTCCTTTGTCTTTTTTAGCGTCTGCTTTCCTTTTTGCTGGTGTCACAGGAGCTTCTAGAAAACCAAACCATACCAAAATTAAATCTTTAGAAATGCAGGAAGACATTGTTGTTAAGGTTCCAGTCATACAAGTATGAAGTCCTGAAGTCTAATTTCCTTGTCATACAGCATTTTGGAACATTGCGAGTAAATTAGTTTATATTTGGGTAAACCTTTTTTGTATAATGGCTCTTGGTTTGCCATTCACACATCATACCTTCTTCCTCCTCATCCTCCTCTTCATCATCCTCATCCTCATCATCTTCCTCCAATTCTTCCTTGGCCTTCACCATTCCTGCCTTTTTGGCAGGGGCTTTGGGTGCTGGTGTTGTATCCATTTCCTCTTCAGAATCTATACGAAAGCATTTGAAATCATGAAAATGTTTGAAATGACTGTGAAAGAATTCTATGAAAATCAGATACTGACATCAGATCCAAAGTGTCATCCAAAACTTTCAGTATTAAGTCCCTTGTGGTTCATCATGTGTCCATTAAAAGTACACCTAGACTAGCCATTTCTGACAGCTCTACCAAGTTGCTCACACACCTTCATCGCGTCGTCATCATCATCATCATCATCAGATTCCTCAGGTGCTTTGGTGGCCTGTGCTTTGATGGTGGCTTTAGCAGGTGCAGACTTTTTAGGAGGTGGGGCCTCTTCCTCCTCAGACTCATCTGATAAAGCCAATTACACATGTAATCAGATCAGGACACTCACTATACATGTACAATTTATTCTTACAAATGGTAAACTCCTGGTTTTGAGATTCAACTACTCCATACCATCATCGTCGTCGTCATCATCATCATCATCATCAGAATCCTCAGCAGGTGCAGTTTTCTTTGCAGGTGTCGCTACCTTTGCAGGCACAGCCTTCTTGGGGGCTGGAGCCTCTTCCTCATCAGATTCATCATCTGTGCAAGCCAAAATGTTGTATCTTAGAAAAACAACAAATCATGATTTATTAAAAAAAAAATAATCCCGTACCATCATCATCAGACTCCTCAGCAGGTGCAATTTTCTTCCCAGGCGTTGCTTTGGCAGGGGTTGCTGCAGCTTTTTGTTTTTTTGCAGCAGCAGGTTTAGCAGGGGTAGCCTTCTTTGGTGGAGGAGTCTCTTCCTCTGGCAGAAAGAGAATGTTTATTTTTTAAATGCCTAACAAGAAACATTAATATATTTTGCTAAAAAAAAAAAATACATTTGGTTTAATTTCTTCCAAGGTGTTTGCAAGTGAATAAACACACCAAAGGTCACTCTTTGTGTACTGAACTACAGATTAAGCAACAAATCTAGCTGATAAAAATGTGCTTACCCGATTCTTCATCATCATCATCATCATCGTCGTCGTCCTCCTCCTCACTCTCCTGCTTGGCTGCAGCTTTCCCATTTTTCACTGCTGCATTTTTCACAGGCGCCGCATTTTTCTTTGCTACAGCTTTGGCTGGTGGTGTCTGCAGAATTCATTTTAAACCATTAAAACTGTTAAGTTGTTAGAAATGTTTTTAATTACCTGGTCATCTTCTCACCTCTTCCTCATCACTCTCCTCCTCCTCCTCACTAGACTCTTCCACTTCTTTAGGAGGTGGAGGGGCCTTTTTCTTCTGAGGCACTTCTTTTTTCGCCGTCTGCAAAAATTCAGTCAATCATTTGTGACAACAAATCAGTCAACTAACAGTACAACTCTTAGTAAAATCATGGCTGATAAGAGTCAAGCAAGTATAATGGTACTACTAATCTCCCCTACAGCCTTTTGAAACAAGATAAACTCACTAGGGATGGGTGGAAATTATAGGTACTTTAATTTTTTTTGGTCTCAAGCCATAAATCTCTTACATTATAAATCGGTATAGACAACACGACGTATTTCTGGAAAAGAATCGTCTATGCATACGTATGCGTTGATCTCTATAATATTGCACATGATGGCGTTGTCGACCCTTGATTTAAACACGTGGGGCAGTTTGTCACACCAAATGTTTGGAGGCGTGGCCAAATTAACAATAAAATCTAATTAAATTACACTTTTTAAAAAAGGACACGTACATAAGTGTTCATTTTGAAGCTCAAAGTGTGCAGAAAGAAGTGAATAAATAAACAATGACTTTTTATTCTTCGACGCTTTAGAGGCACGAGTGAAGCTCCCGCGTGTACAACCCCACGTGGGCTTCACGTTACACGTGTGAAACACGTAAAGCACAGAACACAGTAAAACACGCTGATCTGAAGAATTTCTGCCATTTAGACACGCCATATTCTTGTTAAAAAAAGGTGGAGTTATATTCGTCGACAACACGCTGCGTTTTAATGACAAATGTCCGCTTGCGCTTCTCCACGAGTCAAAATGGAGGCGTTTAGCATTGAGCTACGTTGCTAAACAGTACACGTTCTTAAATAACTTAAACGCAAAACGGATACAGTGTACGAGCGACTTACGCGACTTAGTGACCTAAATAAATTGACTGTCGTTCAACAGAACATTAGCTAAATAAAAAAACAGATCAGTAACAGCCATTATCTTTCCACGCGTTAAACGAGGCCTAATAATGGAGCAGCATGGCCAGACCAGATTCCCCTAACAGTCAACCCAGTCGACAACATACAAATCAGTTCAGATCGGACACCCCCGGTTTCTCATTAAAAACCGATGCGTACTTCGCGATGAAACGCGTAACGCTAAACAACGTTTTCAAAACGCATCGGAGGTAGAAAAAAAACACCATTTCCGACCACAATCGGTTTTGATCTAAATCTACATCTCACGTTACGTAAGAAATACCCGCAGATGTCTTACCTTGGCTAACTTCACCATGGTTATTAAACGCTATTCTTCGCTTCAGCAGTCGATGAGAGTGTGGCGCAGATTCAATCCTCCGACCACACGCGGTTCTCAGCACGGTAAAGAGAAACGTTCACGCGTCTCGCGCTTTTAGTACGGCGAGCTAAACTCCGCCCACCCGACCGTCTGCACGAACGCGTGTGCAATACGCATATTTCACAATCCTACTAAGCCACACACCATAGTAGAAAAGATCATTTCAGTTCGCGTCCGCGGTAACTCTTTGTTTTCTGCGTGTGTTTCTTGTATAGTGTAACAACTCTAGTGTGACACAATTTTACCTCCCTCGCTCCAGCAGTTTTTAATTTCAATTATGTTGAGAAGGAGTAATACATTGTAATAAATTGGAGTAAATTGTACGCATACTGTATCTGATATGGCTATGGTGAGTGTAGTATCACACGCATAATCCCAGCTAACAATTTTAGGTTGTAAGAACGTTCCCTTAACGTTTCCATTAAGTAACACAAACGTTAAATATGTTATTGGGAAAGTTCTAGGAACGCTCAAAACTTCCAGTTTTTTAGACGTTGTATTAACGCTGTTAGAGGAACGTTATTCGAAATGTTTATTTTGTAACGTTTATAAAACGTTTCACTTACAACTCAATAACGTTTTTAACATAAATGATATATAACATTAAAATAAACGTTTTACTAACGTTACTGCAAGGACTTTAATAGCTATAACTTTTATAATGTTTATAAGGTAACATTAGCCAATGTTCTGACAACATTCCCTGTGAGCTGGGATTACACGATGCTGTGCTTTCATTTTAAAACATTCTGCCATATTCTGTCTTAGCTTTTCTAGTATATGTATACCTCTCAAGTAAATGAGATCCAGTTTTAAAGAAGAGTTGTCCTCATACTACAATAGATAATTGTAACAACTTTCAGCTTGTTTGGGTCATCATGAGTTCTGATTTGTTTTGACCCCTGACGTCAAACCTCCATAATTCATAATCGTTTCAAAAATGTTGGTGCCAACTAGGTATGATGTAACGAAAAATCACGTAACTTTGCCAGTTCAACCTGTGCTGCTTAGAAATGGTTCAAAACAAAATATTCATAAAGATTTTCCAAGCTTTGTCACGCAGTATTTTAAACACTCATATTATCATAAGTGAGTGCACTGTGATTTGAAGTTAAGGTTCATAGACACATCCTAGAATCAGTCTAAATCAGTGATGAGGATGATGAGGTTGATGATGATGATGGCAGGTGTATCTT
The DNA here is from genome assembly GCA_036877525.1 of Chromobotia macracanthus. Lineage (NCBI taxonomy): Eukaryota > Metazoa > Chordata > Actinopteri > Cypriniformes > Botiidae > Chromobotia > Chromobotia macracanthus. Next base: position 859,954 of record JAZGTH010000106.1, read on the forward strand.
TTGAGGACACTGGCCCTGGTGAGATAAAAATTTTGCAGATGTTTTTCTGACAATGTAAACCCCTGTGTGCAACATATGCAACAATCCCATCCACACCTTGAGTCATGTGTAGGCAAACCTGTTTCAAATGTTTAAAAGTCATTTTGCTATCTTTAGAAAGTAAACTTAAAGATCTGCTGGCTAAATACACCTACAAACCACTATAATTCAGAATGCTCTAGGGCTAGATGAGGATTTTATTGAGAATTTAATGATGGATTCAGATGAAGCAGAGGTTTAGGCTAGAAAAAGTAAACAAATATTTTTTTCCTTGGTTTATTTAAAATCACAGGTGAACTTTTTAACAATCATTATACAGATTTAAGATTTTCTTCATAAAGTTAATACTATAGCAGTTGTTTTTGATGGTTTGTTGTAAGACAACACTGAAAAGGCAACATCTCTGCTCTGCTTAATATGTCAGAGGAAACACTTGATGAAAAGATAGAATAGACTGCAAAGCAGATTTGTGGTACTTTTGAGAGGACAATGTGACTTTTCACCTTCTACAACTCTTCTTCGTTGCAGCAAATTAAGGTTTATGAAGAACATTTTAACAAAAACATTACTTTTGGATCTCTTGTAGAGATGTAGTAAAGAAAGTGAAACCCCACTGGAGAACTAGCTGTAGCGTTTGGACTACTTCACACTTGTTTACATATTTCATCTAAAACAATCTATTGCATAAGTCTATGACTCTGTACATTATTGATTGTTTTGACTAAATGTAATGGTCATTTTAACGGTCAGTAATGGTCATTTTAATGACTTTTACAGCAGGTATCATAAGTTGAGTAAATACATGATTTTTTTTATGATTATTGACATGATTATTCATGATACTTTTTATCATTACGATAACATAATGTACAGATATGCAATAATATGCAATTTTATGTTTCAAACAGTGATGAGAAGCAAAAGATACAGATTGCAGCTTTAAGTGTGTCCTCTTCCATTGTCTTGTTGTTGTGATTTATTCTGTTCTGTTAATGTCTTGATTTTAAATTAGAATTTAAATTAGCCTATCAAAGCCGTGTGTTTTTTAAAATTAGGAAGACTGTTCTTTTCACATTGTTTATGCATTCCTACTGCAACATTATGTCAAGAGTCAAGATTTATTTGTCACATACAAGTTATATAGAATACAACAAGTAGTGAAATGTGTATCTGAATGCTCCGTTAGACTGTAAGATAAATACTAAAAAGTAAAAAAACAAGAAATGTAAAAGTACTTAGAATACAAAAATATATAAAATACAAAAATACAGTTGGACCAGTGATCAACAGAATAACAGAATAGATCGTATGTGGATGGTGTAGATGAATTTTATAAATTATAAATTATAATAAAGTGCAAGTGCAGTGTGCAAAGTGGAATGCAGTGTGCAAAGTGGTATAGCCAGAGTCACTTAAATGTAGTGTGTATGTTTGTCCATGTTTAAGTGTCTGATGGCCTGAGGGAAGAAGCTCCACTTGAGTCTCTCTGTTGCGGAAGCGTCTACCTGAGTGTAGCAATATGAACAGCCGGTACCCAGGGTGGGTGGAGTCTTTGACGATCTTAATAGCCCTAGCTTTGCATCGCCTGGTGTATATGTGATCCAAAGAAGGGAGATCCATCCTGGAGATATGCTCAGCTGAGCGTACCACTCTCTGAAGAGCTTTACGATCCCTGACTGATAGGCAAAATCTCTGCTCTGCTTAATATGTCAGAGGAAACACTTGATGAACAGATAGAATAGACTGCAAATAGACTGGAGTATATAATATATTTATTGAACCTCTGTACATTGAACTTGTGCTTTCTGTCTACATTCTGTCACTGTTTTGTAATCATATCAAAGCTGCACATTAAAACAATAGCTTTTTAAATTATACCACAATATGTGAAAAGGAATCTGCAGTTTTAATTATACTTTTAATCATGGTAACCTCGGCAGTGCCAATGTAACTAAAACTCTTCTAAATCTCAACATGACAAAACATTAAATTCCAGCAAGTCTTCTCTTTCTGATGCTAATAAAAAGAAATACAATAAAACAATTTAGATTGTTTATATGGTTTGCATGTTTTTGTGTGGATTATTAATGGTCCAAAAAAAAAAACAAATTAGAGCCAAGATAATTTTCTTATCGTTTCTAATAGTAGCATTTCAGTATTTCACTAGAGTATGAGTATATATGAGTATTTTACATAAATGTTTATCAAATGAGGAAAAGCAAGACCTGGCTAGTTAAAAAAAAGCTACACATGTGTTTAAAATGTCAGCTTTATATCTGACCAGATTTAACGTCTTCAGATTACTTTACCTTTAAACAGAATTATTTAATTTGTAACTTTGCATGGCTTGGTTTGCCGATGCATCTGGGTTAGTAATGGTTTGTGATTTTAAAAAAATCCCGTAGGATAGACAAAGCCACAAGGTGGAGCTGCAACCCTTGTAGTTTAGTGTAAAATTTGGTTTTATCATTTTATTTTATGCAGTGTGGTCAGCTGTTATTAACATGTGAGCACTTGTCAATGTGTGGTTTTGAAATATTCTTAGTAATATTCTCTTTATTATATTCTATTATTATATATTTATTTTACATTATTTTCCTTATGATCCTCAAAATTATTTGGTTGTTGCAGCGACTGAAGGCAGTTGTGTGTCCGCTGAAATGCATGTTATAAATTCTTGAGTAATTACTTTGTCAGAGTACAGGTAAGTGCTGTTAAGGTAGGTAGTGTCACAAACTCCTGATATTTGCTATTCAAATATTATCTTGCTACAAGATAATTTTCTCTTTGCCACTGTCAAATCTGACCTATTCACTCGGGGTATTTAGACAGTTATATTGGTCCTTTATTGTTTTAAATATTTTAGATAGTTTGACTATAGGGAAAGGGTTACTGAATTATATAATTATACTGCAATAAAAAGTACTTGACTAGTTTTGACTAGTTGTATTAGTTATAAAATTTACAGAATTTTTGATATATGCTGGAGAATAGGATGCTCCCTCACCCTGCCAAATCCTGGTTTCCTGGAAGGTTTCTTCTTTTGTTAGTATAGTTTTCTTTTCCGTTTTAACTTTTGCCTTTCTAGTGCAATCTTTGTTTAAAACATAAAAGTGCAGATAATTTTACATGCTTTTCTTTACACATGCTAAAGTCAAATGAAGCCCAGCTGGCATTACAATAAAAACATTAATTCAAATAAACAAAGCGCTTTTATACAATGTTCAAATCATGAAACAATAAAAAAGTAAATACATATAAACAGGAAAATTATGAAATATGTAACAAATAGCAAATGTTATTGTTCATTTTAAGATGTATATTAGGAAAGGTAATTAGTGATAGTAAGACTGTAATGTTTATAAATACAAAGTTGACTGAACTGATGATAACTACAACACATTTGAACTATTTAAAGAAATTGATGTGCATCAGAAATCCCTGTCATCGCATGCGAAAGCTCATACTTAATTCAGTGGTTTATGAGAATGTAATGTATCCCAGACAGCCTACTAAAGTCCAGATATTGCTGACTATTGGACCTTGGGGAAATAAAATACAGACAGACTTAGAGCAAAACCAGTACATCTGTTCTTATGGGAAATGTCCCTGGTTCTGGTTTACCTAATTATTGCAGCCTAACAATCCCCCAAAGGGAGTTGAGTCATAAATCCATAGGACTATGTGTTTGCTAGATTAAAGATATGGGTCTTTAATCTAAATTTAAATAGAGTGTATCTGCCTTTCAGACAACATGAAAATACATGTATGAAAGGATCTATCATCCATGCTCGATTTTGAAATTGTAAGTATTATCAACTGGCCGGAATTTTGAGATTGCAATGAACATGAAGGACTGTAATGAGACAGGAGATGCTGAGTAACTAAACCATTTATGGCTTGTTTGTAATTAGCAGAATTTTGAAGTTTATATGATGCTTAATAGGCAGCCATCCGGCCATCAAGGCATTACAATAATCTTGATGTACTGAATGCATGAACTACCTTTTCTGTGTTTGACACAGAGCATGTGTCATAGTTTTTATATATTTTATATATAAGATGATATATATATATATATATATATATATATATATATATATATATATATATATATATATATATATATATTATATAAATTGCTATCAAATAGGACACAGAAATTCTTAGCTGATGAAGAAGGCTTTATAGAGCATCCATCAAGAGTATTCTATGTTAAGCCCTGCAGGATAAGCCACTCCTAAGCAGGAACAGCAGCTTAACTCAAGAATAGAGGTGGCCAGAACAGTGGGGGCAAACTTCCAGGAAGAGAGCAGAGTGCTGGGCACCAAGCAGGAGGCAATGGCATGGTCGACAACGGAGGACCTGCTTGCACACAGGTAGGTGAGGAGGGGCTGAGCAGGGGAAGCTGGATCCAGATGGAACAGAACTGAGGCAGGATGTAGTGGAGAAGCAGGAGTAAGCTTTGAGCAAGTGGCACCTGAAAGACAGTACTAAACTACGCACAGGAACCAGGACAGAACAAAACAAGCAAGACAGACTTGACAAGACGAACTGGACTTTGGGAGATCAGTGGTATTGCAAAGTGCTAGACTGGGTATCACACTTAACGGTACCATGACAGAGCACATGGTAAGCTTCAACACACAAGAGACAGGGAAAATACAAGAAATCTGAGCTGATCAGACCCTGTTAAACCCCACTGTCAGGATAACTGTGTTGCCTCTCGAGGAGGGCAACTCAGAGACAAAGCCAAGGGCGATGTGTGACCAGAGTTGAGAGGAGATGGATAACAGGTGAAGCAGACCAACAGGCGGACATCCGCCCTCATGGGGAGCTACCAAAATTGCTGTTGGATGGCTGCCAGCAACCTCCGAACACTTGGGGGAAAGCCTGGCCTGGAAGCATGACCCACTGAAAGACTTCAGGTTGCAGTGCAGCCAGTACAAACAGCTGACCCTCCAGGCACCTGCCATTCAGTGCCCCAGATAATCACATCCTTAGGAAGGATGGTCTTGGCCGGAGTGGCTAAATGAACTGACAGGAGAGAGCATCAGGTTTAACTTTCTTGGAATCCAGCCAACGAGAAGGTAAAGTTAAAATGGGCAAAGAAAGTGCCTGTTGGGCCTGCAGTGCACTCATCTGATCAGACATACTTATGGTCCGTCCAAACCGAGAGGTCTAACTTAGTAAAGACTTTGGCTCCCTGCAAGAGCTCGAAGGCAGATGAAGTTAGAGGCAAGGGGTTCTATAATGTTGTTTAAACGCCTTTAATTGGAAGGGGGCTATACTTTAGCAGGAGAGTATGAGAGCCACAGATCATGGTACTCCACCTGGACTCCGGTCAGATCCACTGTCTCCACCTGCAAAACAGCAGAACGAGAAACAGGAGAGAAGGGAGCACCCAGACAAGACATGACAAGATGGGCTCCAGGCCAACACAGATGCCCCAGAATAACTTGGGGAAAACAGGGATTTAAGAAGACACAGCAATGCTCTCACAATGATTGCCTGACACAACTAGACTTACACAGGGAGTACAATGGGTGACAAGAGGAAGACACCAGCCCTACAGAAACCAGGTGGAAATGGGAGAGGGAAGGGGAATGGTGGGATATCCCACTGCTCAGCTGTATCTGCATCTGAGAAAATTCCCTCAGCTCCAGATTCCACAACAGCCAGATCAAAGTGGGACAAAGTTTATTGGATGTCACTGGCAGCAAGGTATGGAATGAAGATGAATCTTGAACAGGAAAGTTGCCCACCAGTAATCCTCAATCTACTGCTGGACATTGGCTTTTAAAGGGCATGCGACTGTAAAGTGCCTCGGCCTCCCCCTGAAGAGGTGCAACCCCTGGGTCAGATGTGGATGTTTCTGTTGGGCTCAGGGTTGGTTGACAGATAAGTAGGGGACAGTGAAACTTGGTGAGGCACACCCTCCTCAGAGCCCCTGGTTAAGCAAACAGCACAGCAATCATGACAGCGATGTAACTGACTCTACCCATGGAGGGCCAGATCAGTGAGGCTATCAAGGTTATGAGGTAACTCACAGGAAGCAAGTACTTCTTGGATCTCCTTAGCCAGCCCTTCTTAAAACCTCCTCCTTTACTCCAGTTACAAATGACCACCACTGGGCTTCTTGCTGAGCAAGCTGATCAGAACCTTCTGGATCTATAGCTTGATCAGACCATACTGTCAGGGAAAACAGATGGATTAAATTGCAGGTTAAACAGAACGTTTATTGGCCACAGTATACAAGCTGAGAGGAGCACAGAATAAAGGACAGAGCAGGATATGAACAGGGTCTTACAGGAAGAGAGCCATGTGACAAAATATGGGACTGACCACTGAAGTGCTAGAAAAATGGTTTTCGCAATATCACCACAACTAAACACTGTCGTTCTTCCATCTGCCATTTTGTTGCATGCTTGGTAGCTATGAAGACGCGTCTGATTAAGGAATTTGGGAGGCACTTGTCAAAGTGACAAAGGGGCTATTAAAAATGTTCACCCTCCTCTAAGAGAGTCTGGCTTTTACACCTGTTATTTCCTAGATCTGCAGTATCAGAACCACACTCCGCAGAAGTGCACATGAAGAAACATGGAGAAAACATTCACATGGAACAGGAGAACCCACAAAACAAATCTCAAGCAGGGGCATGAACTTGCTATTAAAAGTGACATCTGGTGTGAACATAGTTTGGGTTGACAAAATCTGACAAAGTGCAGAAAAATGTGATTCGCAACTATGTTGTGCAAATTAACTTAATAGCAGTGGTGGTACAAGCAATCAGTTTCATCAACATAAAACCAAAAGAATATTGTGAAAGCCAAAGATACACTTTACGTTAAATGGTCCTTTAACCCTTGGCACTTAAAGCAAGAAAACACAAAAATGTCAAATTTAGTAATATATTTACTTAAACATTTTAGCTGCATATTTTCACCCAAGAATGTTCTGACACCTGTATGCATTGTCTTGCATACAGGGCCCATTTCACAATTCCACTCAATGTCTTACCTTTTAGTTAGTGTATAATGTAAAAAGAAATAACTTTAGGAACTACAATGAACAGATCTTAGGGACTACAAAAAGCTGTTTTGGAGTTTGTGACATCACAAACCACATAATTAAAAAAAAACCCTGTCCTCTGAAATACAAAAAAGGGCAAGGCCTTGTTGAGCTGCTTTAGAGAAGATGAAGAATTGCTGTAGTGGTGTGTCATGACATTTTTGGATTGTGTTATGACAAAATGCTGTTTTTGGTGATCAGTATTCTGGTGAATTGGTGCGATGTGGTTGGTTGTGAGAGGGGCTCGGTTGAAACAGCTGTTGATATTCAAACACAACGTATCAAGATGCAATGTACTGGTTACATAAGATGGTATGGAATGGTATATACTCTTATATAAGTTTGTCTGTCTCATCCTTTTCCTGAGGTTACTGTTGTTATCAAAAACTAGAACAAGCTATATTTTTCTAAAGAAGCAAACTAAAGAAAGCAAACTAATTTACTAAATATCTCATAGAAAAAGTATGTACAATATACACCTTAAAAAAATGTATACACATATTTGCTTAATAACAATAAATATAACAGTCTTATTACAAACCTACAGACAATTATTTTTACTGTTAGTATCGCTAATGCAAATCTTATGGTAAAAATTTCAATGATACCACATATTCATGTAAATATACAATATATATTTTATTTATATATCTTCAGTTTTCCGTATGTCTCTACCGTCTGTATGAATATGTGATTATGGTAAAAAGCTGCTGGCAACAATGCAAAATTGTAAAAAGCACTATAGAAATATATTACAATATTGACAATTTTCTAAAATTTAGTTGAACAATTCTACAGAGAAATCATTTTTATGTACATTTTACTAAAAATTTCACACATACTTGCTTAATAACTGACCAATTACAATCCTACAGACTGTTTTACAATGTACTTTTTTGTAAATCTGTCCTAAAACAATGTAAAACTTTGAAAAGCATTATAGAAATAAATTTGTCTTGGACAACAAATTGAATAAGGCACATTGTGAACTTCACACATTTAATGAAAATACAGATGAAAATACTGAAAAATTGCAAAAGTAATGAGTTTGAATTGCATATGCAAAAGATCAGCAGAGGTAGTCTTAAAGGTCCTTTAAGACCATTGCATCTATAGGAGGCACTGCATGGTAATTTATCAGAAACAAAGGAGGGAGGAAATGTAGGATGTAGGAACTAATGTTGAATATAAAAAATAAATGGTTATTGTGTATATTTGATGTATAGTGTATACTGTTATATCACACATATAGGGTGATTGATAGGTTTGGAGTGACAGCCATGTAATAAGACTCAATTTTGTGATGGTAGCTATTTACATAGATAACAATCATACATCAAAATATAACATTACTGTTTAATGTGGTATCAGCTTTATAAATTTAGTTTGTTTTCCCTGTTTTGCCCCTTGTTTGGTTTACTACCTTGTTAAGTTATCATTAGTTGATTCCCTTCACCTGTGTGCCCCTTGTCATCCACCCTATTTAAGTTCTCCTTTCTGTTCAGTTTATTGTCGGTTATTGTTTATGTCTTGTTTATGTTACCCTGTGGTTTCTCCTTCGCCTTGTTATCGTGTGGATTATTATTAAAGAGTTTATGTGGATTGCATTTGTCTTCATCACCTTCCCTCCCTTAAGAGATGTGACAGTATCTGTGGCACTAGTCAAAAACACATTTGAACTGATTGTAAAACATAAGATTGTAGAACATAAGATCAAATGCAACAGGAAAAGTTCACTCAGGTCTTCCAAAGTCTGACTCATCTCATCCAGACCTTCAGTTCTTCCATTCTCCGCTCTTTGGAATACGCTACAAGTTACTGTCTGTAAAGAATTCCCAAATAATGAGCTGCTTCTTCCACACTGCAGTCAGAGCACTTTGCTCATGGCATTAATCACCTACAATATGCTCAGAGATGCTGCTGCCCAAAGATCTGTTGGCTCACCTCGCTGGTACACTCCCACTAAATATAGAAATCATCATTGTTTCTATTGATTTTACTTTCATCCTTTGAGGAAAGTTCTCAAATTTTTTAAATCGACTGCACTTCTGTAAAAGATTTCCATCTGGGCAACAATAAAACAATTTATACCAGAGCTAACAGTTCTCAAAGTAACACAATGCCAGGTTAAAGACTGCCAGGTTAAAGCTATAGAGCCAATGTAAAGAAGAGAGAAAAAAAAGTAGAGAGAACATAAAGAGATAAGTGTTTTTGTTCTTCTAGAAAACAAGGAGATCTGCAATTTGAGCTGAACGTGTCATTTCTTCAGTCATGTCAGGATCCCTGGCACTCCTGGGTCTAATCCTGGGTCTAATGAGTAACTTATTTAGTTAGGAGTGGGCTGTTTTTGACTGAGGCTATTAAGCAACCCCCCCCCAAAATACAAATTGCAACTGCATAGCAATCACCTGGTACATTATGACAACTCATATTTTCTTCAGCATGAGAAGACTGTAAATGTAACCTCTTAATTTAGTCTAATTAACTATAAAGAGAAAAGGTAATATTTAACAATATATATTTATACAATATCTTATTTATTAAAATTAGCTAATGCATAAGCTAACATGAACTAACAATGAGTAATATTTTTACTTTGTACAATATATTTATTGATTTTAGTTCATGTTAACTGATAACATTACCAATGTTCAGTGTAATAATGTTCATTGTTTGTTCATGTTAGTTCATTGTGGATTAAATAATGTAAAGGAATACAATTTTGTTTACAAATATTTTAGTAAACATGCAGCATTTGATCACCAAAGTTAATGTTAATTGCAATAAATATTACTCAGTCACTTTCTAACAAAATAAATAAGCTTTTCTCAGCAAACAATAACGCAATTTATTTAGAAATTTATCTGAATATTATGTCATTAGTTCTATTAGATTTTTTCAAATTGATCGACAGCACTAAAATATAAACATCTAGTTATGATGTGCTGTTTTTCTTTTTCTTTTTTTTTTGCTTTTGTACATCTCTGTTTATTGTTATTTTAAACACAATTACCATTATCCACCATGTAGCTTTACAATTATCTTGAATTATGAAGATATTACCAGTGGCCACAAGATGGCAACAGTGGATTTTAATTGACAGTTCAAGCAGATTTCCCAGCATTTGTACATCGTTAAAGTACTCAAAGCTGAGTACTTATATTGTGATTCTGAATGTACTTGTTTGCAAAGTTTTGTCTATTTTTTCCTAATTTTTATTTATTTCAACGTTTAAGGGAAATACAAATTAATTAGCATCATATTGCTATATAAAAGTTTGATTTGGCTAAAATGGACAGTATTTATCTGCTGTCCCTGGGCAGGTTAATATTAGAAAATGTTACACTAGAAAACAGTAAAATTATTGTTAAAGATAAAGCAAGTTCAGATTATGAGGCTGCTCTCGAACCCTGAGACTAAATGTGTGGTGGTTATATAGGTGAGATACCTCAGGCAGGAGTAGGGAAAGTAGAGGGATTATTATTCTGGTAATTCATTTGGAAGATTAGATGGATGCACTCCTTCTGAATTTGCAGTATGTTTAGTCACAAACAAACTAAAGTTATCACCAAAACATCAAGCACAAGCAGCCCATGTAAAACAATTCTAGAAAAAACACCTTGACTTTTAAAAGTCCTTTTTAGTACCAGCCTGCAAATGTTCATGCATTCTTTATTGTACTCTAGCAAGACCATTAGGAATTTTAACTAGCTGTTCATCTACAGTAAATGCAATTATGCAGTTACAGTAACTATTACCAAGCTTTTGATTTTACATACACAATAACATTTGTAAGAGAATATAAGAAATATTTATGATTTTATTTTATACTTAATGAACTTTAAATCATGTATGATCCGTGGGTGATTTTCATCATAAACCATCATGTGTGAAAATGATGTAGTAGGCTATTAATAATATGAAACTAATAATTTTAGTTAAAATAGTAATTACTAATCAGTAATCAATAGATCTGTGCTAAAAGAATGTTTTTTGGTAAAAATTCATAGGTCTTTTTTGCTGGCAATATTAATGTTTTAGTTTCCTTAATATTTGTAACAATGTCCCTTTTTAACACAAATTATTGTTCTTCAAGGATTCAAATTTTTCTTTACCTGTACAAATTCACCATAAAAAGCACACTGCAAATATAGATAAATCAAAAGATTTCATTCTTGGAAATTAATGGGACATACATCAGTGTAGTGAGTGATATGATTTCCTATTTTTGGATTAAATTCTGCAAAGACGTTTCTGAATATTTTGATGGTGAGTCTCAGTGCTGCCCTCTATTGTTGCTGTATAATTCTTCTTACATTGTTTAGAAAGAAGGGACATAGTGCATAAGCATAGTGTTTGCTGTAGATGAGTTACCTGTTTAGTTTACCTTTTTGACAATTACTATGATTAAAGAGAAATGGTATTTCATATACGTTCCTTTTTTGGGTAAACACTTTACCATAAGGTTGTATTTGTTAACAATAGTAAATGCATTTGCTGACATGACCTTACAACTAGCAATATAGATTATTAGCATTTATTAATCTTTCTTAATGCTAGTTAATACCAATAAAATTACAGATTAGTTAATTGTTCATTAACTAATGTTAAGAGTTACAACTGCTGAGTTACAAATTGCTGAAATTAACATGAACTAAGATTAGATGCTGTAGGAGTATTGTTCTTTGTTCATACTTAATGTTAGATAATGCATTATCTAATGTTAACAAATACAATTGTAAAGTGTTAACCTTTTTTGGTACTTGGATCTCAACCAATCCAGGGACCCCTTATAAAAACTTGATTTTAACTGTAACAGTGTATAACATATTTCACTGTTAGCATTAATGAACATTATACTCAACTAGTGTGGCAACCAGGTTGGTCAATCCTTTTTACTATAGAACTATAGAAGTATAGAACTACTATAGAACTATAGAAGCAACTGAACTGACCAAAGACCATATAAAAGAACAAAAATATCTGTTTGCTTTCTATATCAGTCCATGGACCCCCCAGAGCACCTTTATGGACCCCCAGGGGTCAAACCCTTGGGTTTAACGGACTGAGACGAGCTTGTATCAGCCGTAAACATCAGAGATAGACATATACATACAAAATCTTCAAGACCTCAAATTCATATTATTAGCACTGAAGAATATTCTAAACACTCAGTATTATTATTAATTGTGCAAAAAGTACTTTAGGGATGTTTTTGTTTTCTTTTGTGCCTTTTTAATGGTTTTTAAAACAACAACTATTAGAGACATAAAAGTTACAAACGTAATTGACCTGCAGTTTGCATTCATTTCAAAATGTTACATAAATAAAACTCATATTTATAAATATCTCTTTTATAAACATATAAATAGTTTTTTAACATAAATACATTTATGCGGGAAGGAAATACATGAATGTACAGCAGCAGCAACAATATACAGCTTTTAATCCACATTATCCACCATGTCTTTTATTTTATGCATATGTTGTATCTATTTTTTTATTTCGTTTGTATGTTTCATTGTCCCCACAAATGATGCTTGTAGTGGCTTCGTACCATCAGTCTGATTCTTGCGTTTTTCCTCAGAAGAGAAACAACTAAGTCCGATCTATCGGAGATGAATGACGTCCGTTATGCGCTCTAAAGGAAAGACATGAAAAATATGTCATATTATTAGATGTATTTGCAGAGACATGTGCTGCGTCAGTTCAACCTCTTACGTGCGTACATGTCACTAACGTCAAGCGTTTGAGAACAATACTGCATCATAGAGTCAGCTACCATTATCATCAATTTAACTTATTCAAACTGTCTCATCCGCAGGTATCTAGTACACACACACAGTTGAAATCTATTAACCAACCACAGCAAAGGTCAAATTAAGCATGTGACATAATAAAGTTACCTGTTAAATCACCTGTTATAACCTCATTCAAAACAATTTTGCCTGAAGCAACTGAAAATTTTAGTCATACAGTGAATGATTAATATGGCAGATGATAAATGTCACATACACAGGGGCTCAAAAAGAAAGTAGGCATGCAATGTATGCCACTATCACCCCTTTATACACACGGCAGGTTACTCGCTCTCAGAATGCAGTCTTTTTATATAAATTAGATACATATACATAAGTTAACAATAAGTTACATTTCACAAACCCTGAACCCTGTGTATATACAATGCATTCCCTCAAAAAACATTATTAAAATACTTTAAAAATGGTTAAATATCTGGCCCTTGCATTGGATCTGTACTGGTTCTCACCATGAGAGATTGTTTGCAGAGGGATAATGCGATGGTTGGCAACCCATTCCGCTCATGGTCCCTATCCTATCCATCTTATGTCCGAAGCATCCGCTCCTGGCTGTTGTCCCTCCTTTCTTAGATCCGGCCCTGTGTCTTCGTGACCCAGGCTGGTCATTCAGGATCCGAGCCCACATGCCTTTGGCCCGGGTGTCCATCCGGAGGTCCCGGAGAAGACGTGCTCTGTTCTCCATCCTTCTTTGACTCTCATCTGATGCCAGGAACTCGGACAGCTCCTCTCCCAGCAGTGCCCTGAGGGACTATAGGATACATGGATACAAAACATCAGTCACAAAACACAGAGTACTCACCACAATACCCAAAGAAACAGTATTCAACTGCAGTATTTATACTGCATATTTCAAATTGGTTACCTTTAGAACATTATAGACCATTATAGATAAAGTCATTTGCCTGAAGCAACTGTAAATTTTAGTCATACAGTGAATAAAATCATTATGGTGCGTTTTGGTGCAGTGAGAAGTTTTAGTGCTAAACCATTTGTGTTCAGTGTAAGAATAACAACTTTAAACCACAACACAAAGATCCATTTCAGTATACATGGTTGTTTAAGCTTTATAAAGGTTCAAAATAAAATAATTAATATTTGTGAGGCATTCTCAATATTTTAAGAAGTTGGTGCCTAACGTGTAACTTTCTGAAGTACAAGCACATGCAGTAACCTGCTTTAAAGTCTCCAAGTCAAGATTGTTAAACAATCTTAATACTGTTACAAGGACAATGTCATTTGATCTTTAATAGCTCAGGAGAACAGAGTTTCGCTACTGTATTAAATGAATGCGAATATCATGGCTGAGATTATCTGGCCTTGAAAGAATATGTTCAGAAACGTTTAAGTTCATGCTGCGATCTTTTCTAAAACTCTGGACGTGACGTGAAAATTACGGGGGTCTTTTTCTCAAGAAACAAATCGGAGACGACTTAAGCGTAAGTTTCCATCCGCTCTGCATGCATGCAATTCCTGTCTTAAGCAACTATAACTATAATTTTATTCCCATTTGGGATTTTCTTCCCATACTCATAATTGCGCGTCAGCGCGCGGTGCGTTTTATCAAGCGCGTGTTATCTACAGAAGAAAAATATTGTAAGTTTTCTTATTGCGCTTATGTTTCACGTAAAAAAAGAAATAGGTTGACTTTTAATGTGACAAAAATATAAGTCAGGAAAAAGAAGAAAAGAAAGATTTGGTACAAAAGTTGTGATAAACAGTGTGCGCACAAGTGTCCGCTAGAGAATCTTACTCTCTCTGTGGACTAATGATGCTCAGGTCGCTTCTGTGCGATGACACTGCGGATGATCTGATGAAATCTGTATATTTCATTTTTTGACACGTTACATTTTGCGCTTCTTTACCAAGTGACACATGCTGTATCATTTGCAATGAACTTATGTCAATAATACTCACCCTCTGTTCTGCCTGCGTTAAGGGTTTTGCCTCTGTGCTGACCGATAGAAGAGTCAGAATAAGTCCACAAGCCACTAAGTGCGAGATGATCATTGCGACGAAGCTTCAGAGCAGTTCTCAGTAAAGACGTTTAGTTTTTTAATGCGTCTTATTGAAGGAACACAACCACAGCCCTTTATTTACTCCCAGAGGTTTCGAGCTCAACTCTTAGTCGAGGCAATTTCTGCTCAGGGTTTTATAGCTGTTATGACATCACCTCTGTGACGTCACACCGCGGCTCCCCTCCCTTCTGTGGTTCACCTTTGGCAGCTTCTCCATTAGACACCTGCGTCATAGGTGACCATGCGTCAGGTCAATGACCAATACAAACCGACGTGGTGCTTTTAATTGATCAGAAGATATTGGATGTTAATTTTAGTCGCCATTCGCAATGACCAGTCAAATGAAGGTGGGAATTCATCATGTGAATTCACTGGTAATAAATATGAATCACCGGTCAGGACAGTAAAACTGAACGTAAAACCGGATGTATAATCATTGACAGCATCAAACGACATTGTTTTGTAATGCACTCAGTTCAAAGCAGTTTTTAAAAGGACTGAATTTACATTTGGGTAAAACTTGCATATTGTATATATACCAAAAACAAATCTATAGCGATTTAAAATGAATATTTATTAAAAATAATAACAATAAACCAAACCGTCTGCTAATATAAATAAGCAAAACTCTTTACACAAATACGAATAATATAATGTAAATAATTTAATGTACAACATTATTTTAATATTAAATGGCACAGTGTACCAGTGAAGCACAGATTAAAGTTTATTATAGCACTAATTATGAAACATCTGGTGTCACAATCTAAATGTTATCTGGAGCTTAAATATGATATTTTGTAATTATTAATAATAATACTAATAATAAATTCTATCAGACCAGCATTGTTTTCATATACAGGTAGCAAGTAGTAAGCCAGCAAGTAGTAGGGCAGTGTACAGCATTAGTAACAGCAGAATTGAAATGCACATGAAGGCACCTTCTTATTTGAGACACTGTGTGGCAGTATATGCTGACTTGAAATGATTTAAGCCACCAACGCAGCAATTCATAACACTTTAGTTTTCATATTCCACATTCAACATACAAAAAGTGTTGGGGAGTTTGAATGGACATAGGAGTAACCAGAGCAAGAAGTTGGCATAATGGCTAGATCTCAGAAACAGTGAGGTTTTAAGAAAAAAGAACATACACATAGTTGCTTTCTCTAGCAGTGGTTTTGTATGTTGGGTTTTAATACTATAAATTCTAACACATTCAGTTAATCTTAAATTAGAATATTTTGTGAATTCTAGTACCCATAACTAAAATTCCAATATCATAATGTTTTAATTATACTTTTTTGTAATACTAATGGCTATTGAACAAACCAGTAAACACAATAAAACTAGACTTGTAATAAAGACCTTGTGTTTGACTGGCCACCTGTCCAGGATGTTTCCTTGCCCAAGAAATGCTGGGACAGGCCCCAGCCCTCTTCCTGCCCCTTCATATGTGGTATATAAATACATGGATGGATAGATGAAAATAATTAAAGTATATTTGAACTAAAAGTGTCTGTCAAATGCATAAATGTAAATGTAAAAGGTTGAACTGTGTTCTTAAGACAAGGGTATATTTCATTTTCATTTTATGTCTGGTAAATTATATCAGTGTTTCATTAATAAGATAAAAGTCAGGGAAATTCTATAAATGTTTCTCAAATGTCAGATTGGGGCAGGTTGTCACATGCGTTCTTATGTTGTAAATTGAAATAAATTATTTATTATATTTCCTTTTGGCTAAAACAATAGTTTGATATTTCTGTGTATGTTACCTTTCACATTTTGTTTAATCATGAATTGTTTTGTTTTCAGACTGTACTCTTTTGTACATTTGTACATTTGACTGTACATTTTGCTGAAAGTTAAACAGATATATTGGGTAATTAATTAATTTATATTTAGAAAGTGTTTCATGTTTGAAACAAAAGCAGATTATTATTGTGATAATTTCCATCTTAAAATGTGACAACATGCCCCACAGCAATGTGTGGTAAATGAAGTATCCCTTTCTTTGACAATAATTGACCTCCCTCTACATGTAGTTACAACTAGTAACAACTACAGATGTTTACAAGCAGTGCACAAAATTGGAAGATTAATCCAACCACAATTATTCGTCTTGCTTATAATATAATGCATTAAACACTATTCAATTTCAATATCTGCATTATCTTTACAAAGCTCATAGAAATTCCATAGATTAAATTGTAAATTGTAACAACCTGTTTTAAGTAAAAGTTACAGCAACTCAAGACCAGTCAAGATTACAAAGAGTAAGTTGAAATGCAGCCAAATTGAATAAAAAACTTAAACTTTAAAAAAAACTTTGCTGCCTTACATTCTTCTACTGTTCTACCTGTCCCTAGCATTAGAACCATTCCCACTTATAAATGTTGTTTTGTAGACTAGGCTTGTTAAGGCAAAATGTTAAATTTTCTCTGTCTTTGTATGTCACTTTGCATAAACTCATCTGCTAAATTAATAAATGCAAATGTAAACATAAGTAGAAATGCCCACTTAATACAACAAGTTACCTACAGTGATAAACAAATGTAACCACACTTGCTGCAGCTAGAGTTAGTGACGGTATATGTTCTCTATATGAGTATATGAAAAAAATCTGATAAGCATGAGGTGTCAGCCAATCATTGCAGAGCGATGTTGGCTTTTAACTTTGCAGTCTCAAATGCATCATTTTGTTGGGGAGTAAATTTTTCTGTATTATGATGTTTATTTTTATTTCATAATAGTATTATAACTTTATTAATGCCAGATGTTTGTGTTGTTGTTAAATTGAGGAATACATTGTAATAATGTTAATCCCATTCTGGGCACAGTGGGCAGTAGGCCTACCTACTTTTCCTCTCTCATCTCCATTACCTTCTCTCTTTTTCTTTCTCCCAATTTCCTTATCTTGCCCTATATTAGATAGCATAACTGTGATTGATACCGTCTTTTATTTGTCATCTGTGTCACAAGGTAAACATTGGATCAACAGATATTCATATGTTTTTTAAATCATTTTGTTGGACAAGTAAATTACCGAAGTCTACCAGAAAAGCTGTAAATAGGTTTATTAAGTTAATTTACAATATGTGCACATTCATTATTAATCTTATTTCTAATATGATATACACAGATTTGTGCGTGTCTTGCCTCATTGATAGTTATGAATTGCATAAGGCTACATTAATCACATAAATTCTAATTCTAAATTGCAAACTATTTTGCATCCGTGAATATTATTGTCAGTCGTTTAACATTTCTATCATAAAAATCTATCTAATATTAAATGAATGGTTTGGATACCTACGTATTGCATCTTATAACCGTTAACTGAAGCGTAGCTCTTACCATCGGCATTGAGACCATAAACCCCACCTTCTTTGACTGGTCATCATCTTAAACTCTTTGACATTGGCGAGCGCTGTTAGACCACTGAGGCAGCTCAGATGAGAAAGTCGGTTATCTTGGCGTTTACAATTTCCTTGCAGCACCAAAGTAAATACTGAGGTCTGGATCTTGGGGACCTCAGTGGTGGGTACGGCCATGATCCCATATATGTTATAATTTTTCTTTTTTGTGTTTCCTTTTGGTAGCTGTTGGTAACTAGTTTGTCAACAGGCATTTTTTTACTGCATAGCTATAAACTATATTGTGTATTTTAGCACAACTGGAACATTGTATATTGACCAATCAGCATCCAGGATCAAGACTATCATTTTTTGAACAGTTATTGGTATAAAAATGGAAACGGAACAAAATATGACTCTTAAGGACATGATCATTTCCCTTTATAAAACAGTTATGACAAAGTCCAATAAAATTTGTGACCTTTTGAAAAAGCCACTGCCTTGTCTTTAAGACAATTTCCCAGCTGTTAAAGGGATAAAAAGCTGTTCTGCAGTCTTAAAATGGAAACACAAGGTATTTGATGGGCTTGTTTAACAAAAGGAAATGATAGGATCACAGATTTAATGATAAATTGTCAGAATGTGGAAAAAGAGGCCTCTTCCTAAATTTATTCTGACTGTTGTATATTGCTTGTGATGATACCATGACCAAAACTACATTTATTTACATTTATGCTTTTTTTCCATTTATATATTTATGCTGTTATCCAAATCGACTTACAGTGCATTGAGGCTATACATTAGATCAGTATGTGTGTTCCCTGGAAATTGAACCCATGACCCTTTGCAGTTCTAAATGAATAGAGGGGCTTGAATTTTGAGCTTTGAATAAAAGCCCACTAATTAATTTATTTTAGCAATTGTATTTAAGGTCACTTTTGTTCATTTTTGGAAAATAACTGTTTTCTGTATTCAGTCACTACTTAAAGCAAAACTTGTTAAGAACCACTGGTATCGATAATCTTTGTAAGCAAAGCTTGCTTCTTTTTCACATACTACATTTCCTCTCCCACGTCCTTTAACTGCCCTTGTTTTCCTAAACAAACCTCAACAGTTACGAAAGATACAAAAGTAATGGTTACACTTTATTTCGATAATCTGCTTTTAATATTCTACTACCTATAAGTAAATGTGTAACTACTTGTAAACTAACAGTCATTAGAATGTTAGTAGTCTGTCTTCTTAATATCTGCTAACACTTTATTTTGATGGTCTCCCAACAGACATTCTAACTTTTCAGACACAGGTAAGTAAACAGACGCTTGCATGCAGGCAGTTAATTAAGGTTAGTTGAATTGATAATGCAATCATCTACATTTACTACAGTTTAACTGTCATACCACCTTCATACTCAATGTTATATCTTCAACTAGAATTTACCAATTTCTAAAGAGTAAAAGAACTTGCCTGACACTAAGATAAAAGAGCCCACCCGCAAAGCTATATTACATGGTGTCTAGATATCCCTCCTTACTGTTGTCAAGTGTGGTGATTGTGCTGTATAATAGCACAACAAGGAATACTTAGAGGAGACAGACTTCAATTACAAACACTCAGGAAACAGGGGAAACTTAGAAAACAACCACTTTGCACAAACGAGGACGGACAGAGACTAAGGGAGAACTCAGGGATTAAATGCATAGAACACTAAACACTAAAATAGAAAAGATAGAGACACTAAATAGAAACACTAAAATAGAGATAAATATAAACAGGAGAACAAAATAGAGATATTTAAAACCAGGTGAACAAAATAACTAATCAAACAAACTGAGAAACTAAGTGACAAGGACATATAATTGATGATGAAAACTAAATCAAAGAAACAAGAAATTAAAAAAAGTATTTATCCACAGGCCATAAAAAGCCCAGCAAAACTTATTAGTCATTCTTGTCAGACTTAGAGTTCAGAGCATGTTCAAGTCCTATACTGAATTACTAATAATAGTGAGAGTTTGCCTTAAGAAACCACACAAATTATTTTTTAAATATTTTAAAAAATAAGTTTTTTTTTCATGTTTTTTAAGGTTTTAGTGAGCTTTAGACACATTTATTTGCCATGTCAGAAGTATATTCTCATACATTTAATGATGTTGTAGAATTTTCCCTATGACATCATTAAAAATATAATATTTTTTTGCTTTATTTAGCCTCAACCACAAAATGTTATGTGCCTAATTTTTAATATACTTTTTAGCTTTCATGAGGCGGAAAATGCAGAGAGGTTTAAGTCAGTACACAGTAAGCAGCGTGCAGTGTGCAACGTGCTCTTGAGTTTCAACAAGCACACTAAGCGTTTCAACAAGCCCTGAGTGACTGCATTGCCCGATTGGGGCTCGTTCAAGACAAACTACATGTCTGTTAGAATCCTATAAATAACTGTTTTATTATGCCTCTTTTTGAATGCTTTTTGCAAAGTGTGTCTCTGAAAGCTTTCACATGTGGGACTGTTCAGCGGCTGCTTTGTTGAGGATGGGAGAGTAACAGTGATGTAAGGGGTCAGCACAGCGCTGAGGCTATTTTCATAGTGTGATACAAAGCACATGGATGTTCTTACCCAGCTGCTATTCACATCACTGTCACAAAGTAAAGGTAACGAATAATGTCATTTCTGTGTTGAACACACCGTGCTGCTCAAACACAAAAACTTCAGATATCTTTATGATACAGTGTGTTAATGTTTACTTTCTTTATTTTCACATTCATATGCAGATTCTGGTGTAAACAAAATATGAAAGATGGAAGTAACAGATGAAAGATGGAAGTAACAAAATTTCTAAACATATTGGACATTTCTAAGACCAACAAATGAAAAAACTTTTTAATTTAAAACATGCAGTTACTTTGAGACTTATTATTGTATTTCTTTACTAAAGTGGTTGATTAGACTGAGAAAAGCTCAAATAAAAAATAAACAAAAAGAATAGATTACGAGTAGGTCCATCCTTTAGAAAACAGAACATGTTCTGTAAGTGATCCTAAACACATTTTGGCCAGAGAAATGTTTATGCTTACTCAATGACCAAATTATTATTGGGGGTAATGGGTAAAAAAACTTTTTGGAAGCAATGAGTAATGTGTTACTATTTCAATTCATATAATACCCTACTAAGCGGTTAAATGTTCTAAATGTTTTTTATCGCATTGCTATGCAGTTGCTAGGGTTTCTGGGAGGTTGTTGGGTGGCTGAAACCACTCCAAGTTAAAAGAGCTTACCCCCAAGTCTCATAATATTTGGAACTGTTGGTTTGGGTCCCTCTTTCAGTGTTAGTCAGTGAGGATTTTCTGTTCACTGTTTAACAAGTTACTCTAATTTACTATAAAAGTAACAACATGTAACAACATGTTTCTTTCATTAATAAGAAATGTGGATTAAAAGAAATGTATCTGTTGGTATAAGAACCATGTTTGAACATTTTAACTCATTTTGTATTGAAAAAGACATTGTACATTGGTGAACTCAATAAACTGCTGACAACTGTGACAAATACTCTATGTTATGAATACTAAAGTTAGCGCTCGACTCCTGATTTAATGAGGTGTTTCACTGGTTTGTCAAACAAACTTGAGAAAAGTCACCACATGATGAAAAACTGAGGTACAGCACATGGTACGCTATGCTTAGGTCAACAGTTATTCTAGGGCAAATATTAATTCACTTGTTGCATCTTAAGAGGAGCTGCCTGGTTTTAATATTAGTGTGGTTTGTGTTTAGGGGTTAGCAATAACTGCAAAAGCATCTGTTATGGCCAACATGAGCTGTTTTAATGCAAACTATGTCAATAAGTACACCAGGGTCATGGTTTTACTGTGGATTTTAAATCAAAAGTCATAGACTTTTGATTTAGTTTATATTTTGATATAGTTTTGCCATATCATCATTACCTCTGTGTGTGTTTTGACAACAATTGACAAGACCTCAGGCTTTGACCCATGACCATTAATTTCAAATTACAAAAATATGAGGCTTATCCTTGTATTCACAACTAATTTACAAGAAACAACCAAAAATATTTATATGTGTGTATTAACATAACATTTAGTGCCTGAATTTTTTTTTCAGTTGTACTTGCTTTTTCAATTATGAATTGCTTTTTCTATGCTACATTCCTAAACTCTGTCAAACAAATCATATTTAGGAGGTTTGGGTGAGACATGTTGTAAAACTATGCAAATGAAACATTTTCAAGGAGGTATTTCATTGTAAGTATAGCGGTGTCATAATGTGTTTGATGGCGATATAAAAGTCCCTTTTAAAATGGACAGCCTTTGCTTACTCATTACCAAATTCTTCCACATGGTGCTGTGGCATCATCTGCACACTGAAACAATGGCACAAGGAAAAACATTTACTTTCATAGTTGATGTTCCAGATTTCATCTATTTCATTTGATGTACCATCTATCCAACCACAATAAAGAGCTGACTACTTTTGCAAACCAAATTAATGCAACAATCAGCAACG
Source organism: Chromobotia macracanthus (assembly GCA_036877525.1). Classification (NCBI taxonomy): domain Eukaryota; kingdom Metazoa; phylum Chordata; class Actinopteri; order Cypriniformes; family Botiidae; genus Chromobotia; species Chromobotia macracanthus. The sequence goes on from JAZGTH010000106.1 coordinate 882,782, forward strand.
TGTTTTCAATTACTTATGTGATAAAGGCCAGGTAAAATGAAATCAATGTTATCCCCATGGACGTGCAAAAAAGTGGTACATCTTTTTAATTGTTGGTTTGGCTTCAGTTTCTTATAGCTTGACCTGCATACAGAATGCATTGCAGGAGGATTTTGTGGAAGTCTGTGGCAGTCTGAAATGCTCACTCATGTTTTCAAACGTTGTCCAAACATTGCTTGCCTACACTGAAATGTCTGTAAACGCTTGTGGACACAAAGTGAATGTTAGAAGCATGAACCTGCGTCATTTTCATAGGTATATTTACAATGTATTGTATTTTGGCATATCATCAGGTGTATTTTCCAGTGTTGCACAAAAGCAATATAGCACAACATAGGGTTGCCATATTGTTTAAGCTGAATGGATCACATGACTGCGTTTTTAAATAAATCTGGAATAATGTTGACATTGCTTGGGACAGCTGCTAGAATCTAGCAGAATGTGTGTGCTGGCTTTCATATTCCCACCCAAGACTATTTCATTTCAAGGGAAACCTAGTGGTTTTGGTTACTGGTTGCAAAATACACACCTGATGCAAATCATGTCTTGAAACTATGCAGGTGGAATCAACATGTGTCTGAATTGTCTTTCTACACATTTACGTTGATCTGGAGATGAAGATAATAGCTGCCTCTGTTTGCGACCTTTATACAACCTTTAATGTTATAGACATTAACCAAATGTCCATTGACTAAGATCAGCTTCTGCAACTTCTGTTTCCAATTCCTCTTACATACACAAAGCCTTGTGTGCAGTCTGGAATCTGCATGTTTCTAAACACAATTTCAGAGAAAAATACATGGCTGTTTTGTAAGCACAAATATTGATACATGGAAACCTTGCCAATCTGTCCAGAATGTTTCTTATTATTGTCTCTGGTTCAGTCTATTGATGTATAACATTTCTAGGATATTTTTATTGCAGTGTAACCTTCCTGTATTATATCAGTCTTCAGAAGGGTACTTTGTAAATTATTTTATTTGATTGTGCAATCAAATCCTACTTGGAATTAAATTAAAGGTGAGAAAAACAACACAAGCCCTGTTCAAACAAAATTGAAAATACCACTGGTTCTACATGGTTTTAATTCCATCAATGTCAGTAATTTGGACTGCTTATTCCAAAAAGCATAACAATGTCTTTAACTTTCAATAAAATGTCCTAAAGAAATAACAACAGATAAAAGAAAATCCATGCAAAACCACTGCTGTAAAACTACTAAATCTGTCCTCTGTGGCATGTATCCAGCTTATATAGGGTGTATAATTTGTTTATGATTTAATATAAAGCACTCCAAGTAAAGGCTGACCAATAAAAAGACAACAGAAAAGCAGAATAGCAGAAATATCATCATATTTTTCATATGTGCGTGGTTGCTTTAAGTGGATGTTTGCTATCTTCAACAGGATTCCTGAAAGCAATTACAATTTCAGGCTTAGCAGTCCCTTGCTAACATCAATTAATATTACAAATGTTCACAACAGAAACTTTTAGGCATGCCATGTTCAAACACCACATTAGCTACTTACACATAAAAAGGTTTTATGGTAACTATAGTAAAATTCATGGAAAAAGCTGTTTGTGTCTTCCTCAAAACATAAATATATTCTATAGTTTTGGCAATGTTTTGTTGAACTATGTGCATTGGCCTGATGCACAGGTTGAGTATACCAACGAGTATACAATTTATAAGAATGGGAGCAAAGTGTGCTTGGTTTCTGTTGCCTAACCCTAATTTTACAGTAGGAAGGACTGAAGCATCTGGAGGTTTACCACTGTGCCGGGATCAGTTTAATGGTGATGAGCCTGGGCTGCGGTTCAAACCCAGCATCTTTAGACCTCTTCTGCAGCAGGGGTACCGGAGCGTTTCGTTTTCTTTAGGTCTTTTGGAGAAGATTGCTGGTAAGATTGTTGTAAATTTGTTTTCTCATGTTGCTGTGACAAGAAGACTGAAGTCTTTTTAAATGTTGGCTTTGAGCAAATTAAGAGAAGCATATTACGACAACAAATGGTTAAATTAAGAAACCAGAAAATAATTTGCTATTCCACTCCCCCAAGACTGAGTAGTTGCACATCTAGTTTGCCTTTAAAGATTTGTGACATTAAAGTAAAACAACCCTCAAAGGCAAAACGCAAGTATAAACAAATTTTGTCAAAATTGAGTTATGACCGAAACTGCGTCTCTTATTCTATGATATGACATAACTATTGACACCTAAGTTTGCACAAATTCTGAAAACAACAGAGTGTAAGAACCGTACATTCAGAGGGCAGTTGTGGGCTAATGGTTAGAGAGTCAGACTTGTAACCCAAAGGTTGTGGGTTTAATTAACAATGCCGGCAGGAAACAACTGAGGTGCCCTAGAGCAAGACACTGTACCCCCAGTCGCTTCCTGTGTGCTGCAATGAATGGCTGTTCACTACTCACTGCTGCAATGTGTGTGTGCACCGGATGCAGTAAATGCAGAGGACAAAATTTAGGTTACTTCATTAGCTACAAAATCTACACACAAACAAAGCAAATTTAAAGCCAGTTTTAGTCTTGGCATAGTTACTACATTCTGCATTTGTAGGGTGAAGGATTTTACCCATAAATTAAAATCCTGTCATTATTTACCTGTATGACTTGTTTCTTTATAGAGCCAGAGATGGTATATTTAAATCCTCAGGGGTTTGTTCAGGCCCTGCATATCTTCAACATATCCTGATGAAAGTTGTTCATTTTAATATTTGGTATGAGAAATATCAGTGTGTCATGGCTATCAACTAATAGCCATAAGAGGATTATTGTCTTCGTTAACATACTACACTATTATTTTTGTTACCTAATATGTAAAATAATACTGTTAGTCGTATTCTCTTCATTTTGGAAATATGTATTCCTCATTAACGTGCTGTTGAAACAATCTTGGTTGACCATGCGGTCTGATCATTTTTTTCATATATTCCATGAGTCATGCAGTATGCCTGACAATAGCTCAAATTCACTTTTTAGTAAGGAAAAAAGAAAAAAAATGGGTTAATGTTTTATATGTTTTGCCAATAAAATGTACTGAAGAACTTAAGAAGTGGAAGGCAGCCCCTGCAGTGACCGGGAAAGTGGGCAGCAATAAACCAAGCGCTCGCAGCTTTATAAGACCTGGGGCACCATCAAGATTTTTTTTAATTATTACCATCATTTGTCATCACATTAGCGACTGGCTCCAATCCTGGGAAGTTGCAATAGACTTTTTAAACAACATTTCCACAATCAGCCCAGTTGACACTTACAACCTCAAGCCTTTGGTCTTTAAAACATGCAGTTTTCTTTATATAGCCCCTCTTGCCTCACATAAAAATCAGCCTGACTGAACTTACCCTATCCCAAAAATGGATTATTGGAGAGAGACTGGACTTTTTATCATTTTATCATTTACCATGTGGAAACTAAGTGAAAAATCCCATAGATTTATGTAGATTGAGGGGTCTAAGTAATCCATGTCTAGCAACTACTCGGAACAGCCCGGCAGTCCCTGTAGCAACATGCTAAAACAATTGAAAACACCTTAGCAACTGCATTACAACTCCCTTGCAGCCTCCTATCAATGTGGCAGTAAGACTTTTCTTCACAAAAGAAGATATTTTAATATTCTCTTCAAAAGATACTTATGTTGGTAACCAAACACTTTGGCACCCATTGACCTCCATTGTATGAACACAAAACCACTGAGACGTTTCTCAAAATATCTTCTTTTGTGTTTCGCAGAAGAAAAAAGTAATATCGGTTTGAAAGTAAATGATAGAGCTTTTTTCATTTTTGGTGAACTATCCCTTTAATGAGTGCATTAGTATATCAACAAGGTAAAATGTGCAATGTTGGATTAGATCTTATTTATCAGAGATCGACTTAATGGTGTAAAGTCATCTCTGTATGGGGGAGTTGCAGAGAAGGGCTAGGTGACATCAGCCAAATAGGAAATTTGTTTCGGAGACAGACAGAAAAGAAAATTATTACTATTATGTTGATGAATGATTACAAGGCTTTTTTTAATCTTTGAAATAATGAAGACCTATGATTGATACACAAGAAGGCAGAAAAAGACTAAAATAGAAATTGATAAAATAATTTTTTAAAGTAATAAAAAGACCTTAAATTGAAGGACATGTTGTGAGTTTAAGTATTTTCACCAGAGGCTAAAAAACCTATTTGGAACTGCATGTATTTTTGGAAGTGTTTTTGACATTTAATAAACTCAAATGTCAATCATCTTGATTTATGTAATTATATACTTTTGATTGAATACAAAATTGTACTTTTCAGATTATGATTTACTGACTTTTGTAATGTCAATTGTGCAATCGATTTAAATATTTGGGAAATGTATGACATTTTCTATGATCTAATCATAATGTCAGTAAAGAAAGAACAAAAACGTGTAGCGCAAATGTGATGTTTCAAAAGAAACTCTCTGGTTTATTAGGACAGTAAAGGATTGACTGGTGAGTGGGCGGTCCATTGCTATTGTCTATGATGTACTGCGATTGAATAGTTTATTTAAATGTTTTGGAATCTGTTAACGCCTGTATGTAGTCCACATGTGATTGGATCATCAGAAATGGATCTTAATATCAGGAAGAAACAGGCTTATAGACAGATAGACAGACAGATAGATATGTCTGAGTAGCACCTTAATAACAGAAATGTTCACCAAAACGTTCTTGGATACTTTCCACAGTCTCCAGGCTCTGTATTCCCCATGTTCCATCCTGCCTACCTGATCTTAAACAGCTAACAACTTCCCAAAGGGCATCTCATGTCTGTGATGACTGTGCAAGGCTTTCTCACAATGCTTCCTTGTTTAAATCATTAAATAACTTTAATCAATATATGTGTATAATCAATATATGTGAACATGAGCTGAAGCTAGAGAAAGATAAACAGCATAGAAAATATTGGGATTTTTTATTAATAATTAGATATTATTAAACTATTAAGAATTAGCTTTATTAAATATATATAATACATTTTGTATCATCCATCCACCTATTTTCCAAACCCACTTGTCTTCTTTACGGTGATGAGGGGCTGGAGCCTATCCCAGCATCTTGGCCCATAGGCAGGGTACACCCTGAATAGATGGCTACTAGTCTACTGCAGGGCAAACACTTACACACAGCTAAGGGCAATTTTGTTATATCCAATTTAACTAGCCTGTATGTTTTTGGACTGTGGGGGAACTTCAAAATACAGCTTGCTGTGTTTTAATTTTCATATTAAAGTGCATTAGATTGATGCACTTAACTCGAGCAAGTCAGCATTCCTGCATGGAAGATTCCTGGAACCCACTACACAGGATCTTGGGTTAAGCCCCCAACATCCTCACATCCTAGTTACAGCCTTAGTACAAAGTGCATCAAAACAAACTTTATTCTCTTTAATGTGTCAACTTATGTGGTTTATAATGAAAATTTATGTCTGGATTTCGGCAGAGAGTCTGAACAGTCATAAAGGCATACTTCCTTCCTAGAGGTTTATGAACTAAGTTACTAGGTCTTAGTTTTCTATTATTCCTCCCCATTTGAGTTCAAGATAATTTCTTTCGATGTTGTGCATGTCTACCAAACATCCAAGAATTGACAAATTGGAAAAGAAAAAGATGATGTACAGTCTAAACAAAGTGCAAAATTCCAATACAAATCTGCTATAGTTATATAAATATGTTCAATTTATGTGTTCAGTTTATATATGTTAAATAATTTAAAAAATGACATATACTTCATAGAAACCTTCCCTTAGCAAATCCGAACGCAATCAATTTGTGACATTATTGAGATCTTCTGAAACTAATGGAGACATTTGTAAGATTTCTCTTTCAGAAGATTTCTGGAAGATTTCTTTCTCTCACCTGAGACACATGGACTTAAGCAAAAGTTTCCATTTGCTTTCACTGCTGTCCAGAAGAAATAATTGAGATGTTAAAGATATCTTCTTTCCTATGAGTTTTAAAAACTGTGAGCAGGACCTAAAGTGCACACTTCATAGTACATTCATTTTATCCTGAAAACTTGATGTTGAATGAAACAATAAAAGAGTTAATGGGTATGTTATGCATCAACTACCCCTGTAATTTTTTAATTGAATTTGGTACGTCATTTTGGCTCGAAGTCTCGTTCTTTTCACTGTGGTCCTCATTTAACAAAGAGCAAAATTACAGCAAACCCTCAGATTGTTTGTGGCTGGACTTCTGTTCTCTGTCAGATCTTTTCCATGTACCTGTTTCAGCCGCGCCTGACACACAGCTGCATACTGAATCACACAAAAGCTCCATGAAGCAATAAAGAAAGTAAAAGGTGTAACGGTACTTGGTGTCTATACATTTTTATTCACCCAAAGGAGCAATTGGGTATGGTATGGAAAGATAACTTCTAGTTTATGTCTATTGGCTTTAGGGTCGTCTACATGATGATAGTGTACTTGTAAAATGCTTGTTAGCTTTTTTATTAGTGCTGTTGAACCTAACTTAACAAATAGTTAGTTTTTATTTCATTAGTTTTTAATTTCATTTGATTATTTGGATTTTATGTATCATTTTAAAGTATCAACCAATATAGAATTTGTCTAGTCAAAATCAAATGTATTTAGACAATACATTTTCCTAAATACAGTTATATTGCTTTCAGTACACTGTAAAAAAAACTTTGCTGCCTTAAATTTTTAAGTTTTTAAGTAACTATTTAAGTTACCTCAACTCCACACCAGTCAAGCTCTCAAAGAGTAAGTTGAAATGACTTGTGCAACCAAATTGATTAAACTTATTTAAGGCAGCAAATTTATTTTACAGTGTACTAAAAAGTATAGATACAAAAGAAGATCTGTAATTAAAATGGACCATTTCACCCATTTATTGTGTGTGCTATGAATTTTTACACTTAAAATTAGCCTAAACATTCATACTTCCATTAGCTTAACAAAACATGAACCGCAAATTTAACCACTTAAGCTGTGAGCAATGTCAAGTCTCTCACATTCTTTGTGTGATGACCAATAAGTTGGTCATCTGCCGTCTAAATCAGACACATATGAGGTTCCATGATTGTAAGGATGCTGCCATAGCTCAGTAGCCCTTTGAAAGGAGAAATTGATTCCATTTGGTCAAAACTGTCAGTGTCGTATTCTTGTATTGTAGTGTCCAACATCAAGACTAGATCCAAATAAAGTACATTTTGAGGAGAAATGGCTAGGTTGGGTGGAGCGCAATTACACTATTACTTAAGTCACAGCAGTGTCTATTTTTCCAGTAGACTGTGAATCACTGTGTAGCTGGGTTTGATAACACTGGTCAAATTGTGATGGCAGCAGTATTGGTTCTTGTGGAAATGTCAAGAGGCCAGATCTCTTTTATATATTTCCTAAGTGCACAGGCAAAATTTCACATATTATCATTTTGCTAAAGAAATGAAAATGAACATTTAAATAAAAAATCCTCAGTGATGTAACTGCACAATAATGACAAACCTGTGTTTTACATAACACAATGCAAAAAAACTTACAGTAATAGTGGAACAAGTAGAAAACAAAGAGATAAATAAAGAAATAACTTCTGAAAAAATTCTTCTGAGGGAAACAAAAAATTTTAATGTGCACATTTGAATGTACACTTCTTCATATAGCTGACTGTGATAGCTTTCTTTTCTACAGAATTATTAGATGTGAGTTTCCTCTGAATCACAGTCACTGAAGGAAAGGGCTTTCCTGGGCATCCTCCTCGCACCACCCACTCAAGTGGGCCACACAATGTCCCTCCACAATCTTTCCTGAACAGCTTGCTAGGTAATCCTGAACAGCTATTCACACAGGGCTTTGCCTGCAAGATAACAGAGCTGGCCTGAATGTTTGCTCATTTATTACTATATAGGAAGCTGTGTGATGGGAGGGGTATTTTATAGCATGTGTCAGTCCACACAGGCTATATGCCATGCACGGCTTTAAACCAGAACACCCTGATGCGTAACACTGTTGTTATTAATTTCGTGTGCATCATTAGATCCTAATTTTAGCTAAGTGAGAATTTGATTATTTTATGAGACTTGGTACTTCAATACAAATTGCTAAGAAAATTTCAAGTTTAGATAATTAGTTCATTAGATAATTATATAACTACTGTATATAACTAGATTTATTGTCTAAAAAAAGTAAGGTCCTTCTAACAGTGTGTTTATACATTTAGGTACTGAATAATATTAACATGTTCTTAATATAGGGTTGAGATTGATAATTTATTGTTATGACTGTAGTAAGTACATGCAACAGGTGTAGCACAATAAAATAAAATGTTACCCCTTAAACCAAAAAAATGAAATGATTCCAGTCTTCTGATGCAAACTATACAGTTATGAGAGAAAACAATATACCCACTGGAGTCATTTACATTACTTTGATCTTTTTGGAGATTCAAAATGTTAATATCTATTCAATGATATTATAAGACAGGATGTTATTAAATATAACTCTGATGGCATGAGGGTAATTTATGAGATTATTTTCATTTTGGCATGAAATATTCCTTTAATATTCTGAATGTCAAGGTAAGTGTAATGTGAAGGGGACACCTGTAAAAAAATGATCAGGAGCAGGGTAATACAAAATATAATAACTGCATCGCTATTAAGTGTACATACCATAAAGAACTCATCTCACATTTAGGTCTGGCTTTATTGTTGTATGTATCGCCCATTTTTCATAGTCCAATCAATTCTCAAAGTTAAATTATGCCCCACTCTAGAGGTTTTCTCATTTAATATAGTGGCTTTGAGACCTAATCACTTGTCTCACATCAGCTCCTCTGTATAATATAGGCTTGCTTTGGTTCTACATTTTCATTTTGATTGTTTAATTAACTTGAGAATTTTCTTCCACTGAGTTAATATATACAACAAAACAGTGTTTATGGAAACTGTGGCCTGCACTTCCAGTCCTAATGAATAAAATTTAATTTCCAAAGAAAACAGCCTATTACACCATTACAACAGCATTAAACCTCAATTAGATGCAGGTTTTATTTTTACTGGCTTCCTAAAAACCAAAACAGTTTATTTAAGGATTAGGAAGTACATTTTTCTCATCAAGAATTATCAGCCACTGGAACATTTTTGATATAAAATGTGGTCTAAAACCTTTTTACATGTTTAGTTCCCTTTTTAACAATTGATAAAAGAGAAGTGCTTTAAAAAATTACCGTTAATCTCAATTTTAGGTTTGCAGTTTTTTCATTTCTGTTATTAAGATGTATAAATTTGGTTTTAACAATTTTCTTTTGGTAGATAAAAATAAACATTAGACAGTTACATATTAATGAAGCACGTTACAATGAAAATGAAATATATTACCTGAAAGTCAAATGTGCATTATGATAAAATCATTGTAATGTGCTTCACTTTGCGCGTGTGATACAGACCTTTGAACTGAACTACTTTTCATGCTATGTCAATTTTATATTACATAATAGTTTATCCAACATAACTAATTGTTCTCATTACAAAAATAGTGTTTGTAATGCTTTGAAAAAGGCAATGAGACCCTATGTGCCTTATTCATAGAAAGATTTTGGCCACAGAGAATTTGGTGACACAAGTTATTTTTTCAATGAAATGGGACACACCTCTGAAGTCATCTATGAAGTACAATTGTTCCAAATGTCCACAATACATTAAAGCCAGTGTGTCGCTAACAAAATATTTACGTTGTGAGCTGGTAAATGGTGATTCAGTATGGAAACTACTATGAATTAGAGTGCGTGTAGTTTGTCACAGGTTGTTATGATTATTACAGCTGAAGTGTGGGACTATAATCAGGAAGAGTTGAATTATTCCCACACAGCACAATCTTGTCTAATACTGGCCAAACTAAAAAGAAAAAGAGGATCTGTGTCATTCTTAGTAATAAAACTCAAATTAGAATCTATGAGAAAATACAATAATCTTCGTAAAGCAGTTGAATAAGCTGGAAATTCCTACTGTTTATTTTGGCATCAGGTCATTTCCTTCGGAAGTCTAAGCTCTTACCCAGGTGTACTTTACTTGACCTTACTGCTAAAACATCATGGCCGACCACACTGGGAAAGCAAGCATTTTGTTCCTCAATTTCAAATCATTTGGGTTTTGTACTTATAAGCTCTTTGAGTCTTGTATGAGGCTCCAGGACTAATCAAGCTATTCTTTGTTTTCCTGGAAGATGTTAAATGTCTTTTTTTCCCAAGGAGATTCCTTCCCTGGAAATTGTAGATTTCCTATAGTTTAATCTGTGTAGTGTCACACTAGCAGCCAATGCACACTGCATGAAAACCATGGTAAACTCCAGTGTCCAGATGTGTGCTTTTGGATTTTATCAGGAACAACTACTTTTCATCTTCAGTAACTAGCCTCAAGACAACTAACAAACTGTAATATTACATGTAATATTACAGTTATTTGACAATAATTTGTTTTGTGTTTTTTGATAGCAGAACAGATTTGAATTTTAAAAGAAAAGCGATTATTTTGACAATTTCACCATTTTTTGTCATTCTGGTTTGGAAAAAACATTAAGCCACAAGTAGTCCAGCATGGTTTGGAATTACATGGGGGCAATTTTACAAAAGTTATAGTCCTCTAAATTCATCAATGCATCAGCTCGTTGGTAGACCACTCCAAGGTCTGAAATGAGGTTTGTCAGATAAGGGGTAAATGATGTACTGTTGGGGTTCCTCTAGGAACAGGGTTGGAAACTACTGCTCTAGAATAAAACACTTATTAATTAGAACCGTGGTTCTTAATCCTGCTTCCAGGGACTCACATCACCACACATATTAAATGCCTTTTTTATGTGACAGCAGGGTGAGATTATAAGATAAGGAATCTTACAACATTAGCAGTGCTTGGAGTCCTCAGGATCAAGAACCAATGAATTACTGAATGCAGGAATTAATGTACAGTGCAAAATGTTAATTATTTACAGTAATGTGTCATACCTATACATACCATCATTTGGAAAATAAGAATATTTTCCTTTCTAATTTGTTGTTTTTTTATTATAAATTCAGTGAAGCTATGCAAATCCAAAAAGCAAGTCACTAAACTCATACAGTAAATGAAAGTTGGTCAAGTTAATTCCTCTCTGTACTGAGTGAATTTCTCCATTTTACCAACACTTGAAATGGTCAAGGATTAGATACCCACGGCCTTCTCAAAGCAAATATATGCATTCTTCAATTCCTTTTGGGAATTCCTCTTAATAAAAGCACATCTTGATGAAAGCTTAGATATCCAATACTTTTAATCTCCCGGAGGTTATTCCAATTGGGAATGTCTTCTGTAAAAGCAAACATTAATTAAAATATATTATGAAGTCAATATTTGACCAGTCCTTTTCTACAAATTTCTCTACGTCAGTTCCATATCCCATCCCATGTGTAATAAAGGAAACCACTCCTGCAACAAGTGATTTAAAGCTTTCTCCACAGGCATAAGGCGACGGATAAAACATGAAACTTCAAACATACTGTACACATATACTACACATTGTACACAGGTGACCCTTTATGGTGTACCTGTAGCTCAACTGGAAGAGCATTGCATTAGCAGCACTAAAGTTGTGGTTTAATTCCCAGGGAGCACATATACTGATAAATTGCATCACTTGAATGCAATGTAAGTCACTTTGGATAAAAGCATCTGTCAAATATGTAACTGTAGATGTAAAAACATGAAACAAAAAATAACAACATATTGTACACAGGTGGTTCTATTGCCTTATTCCTACTGTAAACGTTTTTGAGTGAGCTCTTGTGCATGCAAAGAAGACAGAGGGTTTTGGAATGCTTTGGGTTATAGTATAATAGGTACAGAAAAATATGATGGTTTTATATGATAAAAATATGGTTTTTACTAAAAAAATATTTTTTTTTATGGTTATGTGTTTTTCTTTCTCTGACTCTCTTTTTCCATTTTTCTAGTTTCTATTTGACAGTGAAATGATTAGTTTTGACCCAGCCTGTTTCCTGAAATTTTGCCCCTTTACACTGGACATAAACAGCAATCAGGGCTAGCAATCATTTACCAAAAAGTATAAGTTTGAGGCATGTTGTCATTTGTATCTTTTTTTAATCAGCTTAAACATATGTAGTTGCATAAACAGTGGCACAAATTTCACAATATGTGAAAAAACAGCACATACATTTTCTAATTAACACACATGAAAATAGTTTTAGTTTTCTGAGTTTCTGCCATCAAAGACTGTCCCAGTCACTTATGGGAACTGCAAAAGTGATTTAGAGGAGGTCACTGGCTCAGATCTTTGTGGTGGTACAAATATTGTGTCTTGATTAATGAGGCTGATTCAATAAACCCTCATCATTCTAAATGGCAATGTCTTCTCATGTTTTAGCAATTTATCCCTTCCAGATACCAAAGTCATCTTCCTGTCTTGGCTTTCTTGTACATGGCAAAGCAGGACATAGCAACACAATATTTTTGATTAATATCAGTGATTTTGCTAAAATATTCTGAAGACTGTGCTGTTCTTGAGAGCTGTGTTGCTAACTATGAGGAAAGGTCCTGTGGGTTCAAAAAGGCTGAGCTTTTCTAAAGATGTCTCATCTGGCCATTATTAGGTCATGGGTAATTTGTTGTAGTTGACGACACTTTGGCTTGGGAGACGCTGTTTACTTTTTCTGTAAAACTTTGCATGTGCTAGTAAGGGTATCTGTCTTATTCAGCACACCACAATACTCAACAAATGAAAAACAATAAATGTCTATAGATTAAGAACATGACCTAAATTTTGAAATATGTCTATTATATTATTTTCTGCAGGCAAAATAACTGGTGTCTTCATTTAATTTCGAAGGAACCTGCACTATGGGAATGCCTCTGGATGATTACATCCTGAAGCACGTCAAATACAGCCAACAGCGAGACCAGGAAGCTTAAAAGCACATATGCAGCAAACAATGTCAGCATCTGTGTCTTCAGCAAGTGCTCTGCAAGTCTGTCACTTTGTTTGTCTGTTCTGTTATGGCAAGTCAGACTGTGTTTCACCCTGCGCTACATGACAAGCAGAGATTTTCACAATTTAAATATTGTTTATTTGGGTGAGGAGCATGCACAGTCAGCTCTCGAGGGGGCAGGATGTTCAGTCTAAGAGTAAGATGCCCCTTACCCAGATGCCCAGATGCGATAGAAGAACTGCTCCAGGCCACAGATTTGTCCCCCCAGGCTACTGAGGACACAACCAAAGTTATTGGCCATTCTATGGCAGCCCTTGTAGCTATGGAGAGGCATCTTTAGTTGAACCTGTCTTTTTCTTGCTAGACGCTCCACTCTTGTCTTCTGACCTATTCAGTGACACCGTCAATACAGTCGTCAAGAGGTTTCAGGAGGTGAGAAGGCAGATGGCAGCACCCTAAGGGGTTGCTTTGCAAGAACCAGTTCCTCCCTAGCTGTCAAAAGGTTCCTTCCACCGAGCACAGCAAAGGCAGAATGTTGTGTTTTTCCCAGGGGGCAATCTATTTTGCATAATCAAGGTTATATGATAACCTTCATTCCTTGGTCATGTGGAAGAATCCTTGGTTCCTGTCCCAAGTCCCAGTACTGGGGTTACTTTGTGGTTGCACAATGCTTATGATTGATGGAGGCTAAATCTGAGGTGGTGTAGCTGATATGGAGGAATTTCAGCCAGGTGGAAGTGGATTTCACAGGAAATTATGCACTGTTAACTCTGGTTCCCCCTCACACATTCAGCTCCACTGGGACTGGATGCCATGGTACAGACATGGCTGAGGCTATGCCTGTACACTTTTCCCCCAATTGCTCTACTGCCAGGAGTTCTGGAGACAGTTTGCTGCGATGAGGTTCGGCTGCTGCTAATAGGCCCATTCTAGCTGGCACAAGTCAGAACAGCTGTTTGTTTGCTTTGGTTCTGTCAGGTACGGTGAAGGAGAGAGACTTGCAGAGCAGAAAAATATATACAAAACATAAAAATATATAAAATATATAAAAATATTTTATGAAACAAAACTCCCACAAAGGGGCAGAACAAAAAACAAAACAAGATTTGAATATTGTAAACAAGAACCAAAACAAGATTAGAGATACAGGACATGAATGCAATATACTAAACCAAGACTAGGATAGAATCAGGATCCAAACATCATGCTCTGACACAAAACTAGGACTGTCAGGATCCTGGCATGAGAATTTAGAAAAAACCCAAGACAAGGAAGCTGACAGGTTTACCCAAGAAGGGGCTTCCTGCAACCAAGAAAACACTGAGCAAGTGGATAGTTGAGTCTATTTCACTTGCTTACGAGTCCTCTAATCAGCCCTCTCCTATGGCAATTAGAGCACACTCTACTTGGAGTATGGCAGCCTCTAGAGCTTTGGTCCCTAAAGTATGCATGTGACATGGCAGTCTGGTCCTCTCTGCTCACATTTGTCAGGTACTATGAGCTAGGCCTGGGCATGAAACCAGGTTCTCGGGTGCTTGTGTCTTAGTTGTGCTTGCCATGATACACACTAGACAGGCAATTGCAGGTATGAGGGAACAGGTATTTCATTCCCATAGAATCACTATTGATGATGCAGTGCAGGTTCCCTCGAAAGGGAACATCTCAGTTACGACTGTAACCATGGATCCCTAAGAAGGGAACAAGATGCTGCTTTGCCACTTTTGAAATCATTCTAAAATGTATTTTAAAATATCACAATAGTTTCAATAACAATCTCAGTTCTCAACGGCATAACAGTCTTTTCATCTCTTGAAGAACAAGGACCATATTACAGGTGAAAGAAAAGAAGTCTAAGCAGTATCTCTGTATCAGGACCTCAGTGATAAGACAAGTACTCAAGTGATCAGAGGGTCAGGGAAGGAAAGCTTGATGCTTTTCAAAAGACTCATAATTACTTCCATACTGTGTCTCCTTGTTGTCTATATGCAGCTCAGAGTAAATGGGCATAGAGTTAAGCTGAAGAAAGGCAGAGTAGTCATGTGATTTTATCATACTCAAATAAGACCTCCCTTATTCCTGGGTAATTACTCTCGCTCTCAAAGATTTTGGATATGAGCAGCATGGCTCATTCGTAGTGATTAAAAGACGTCCTCTCTCAAAACAACACTAGTGTGCAAATGGCTTTGTTAAAGGGATAGTTCACCCAAAACTGGAAATTCTGTCATCATTTATTCACCCTTATGTTGTTACAAACCCATTTGTTTTTATTAAAATGCAAAACAGACTTCGGGAACACTTTATTTTACAGTATCTTTGTTATACACGTTACATGCACTTACTATAGTAATTGCATGTAAATTATTATTAATTTACAGTAAATTATTATTATAAAATTATAAAATGCATGATTACATGCAACTAACCCTAAACCAAACAATAATCCTAACTGTATAGCAACGCTGTTAATAAATATTACTTATTACTAATACTTAAATGTATAATTACACTGTAACAAGGACCTTAAAAAAGTGTAAAAGTGTAACCAGCTCTTCTCCAAGTTTATCCTTTTATATTTCATGAAAGAAAGTCATACAAGTTTAGAATTATTCTAAAATGAGTAAATGACGACATAATTTTCATTTTTTGCTGAACTATTCCTTTTAATGCTTTATGATTTTTAGAATATAAATAGTCATGATTAAAGACCCTCATTTCCCTCCTCTTCTCTCTATGTTACTATAAATATCATTTTATATTTTTGCAAGATCATTGCAGTGTTATGCTGAACAGTGTTCTAGACCACATTCCCACTCACAGGTCGCCTTAAGTAATTAAACAGAATATTCCATGACATCAGTATTTTAAGAATTCTCACATTTTAAATGTATCTGCATTACTTTAAGACAGACAGTGAAAGTACCGTTTAAATTTCTTCAAATCATTTGTCAAAATGTTTCATCTATAGTAAATATTGCACTGGAAACTCTGGGCTTGAATATGAAAAGCTGGCAGTACTAGCATGTGTCTCATAGCATTGGACTGAGAGGTGAGGTATGCTTCTGGTTATACTAGAATGTAAGAAGTGTTTATTTGCCACTTTCAATCAGCCAGAACTCTGGTGCCATGACAATCTCCAGGTGTCTGAACCATTTCAGAGGCCTGCAATCATAAACACTTTTCCTGCACCAAATCAAGAAGGTAGATGGACACAGGAGAAACAGCGTGGAGACAAAGCGTCTTTTTAGAAATTGACAGCATATTGCATCCTATGTGCAAGTTTTCTCAGAATTTCTCTTATAATCTGTGACTTTTTTGCCCTAGTCATGTTTCATATACTGTGGCCCCACAACGTCGGGCCAAATGTTTTCCTCATATTTCATGGCATGCCCGAAATAAAAAGGAAAAAAATGAAATTAAATCTTGCTTAAGGAGAAAAGCCTATTTGTAAGATCAATATGGTTATTTGCATTATGACATTGAAGGAATTTTCACTTTGCTACTTTTTGTGTTTTTACAAAGGCCATTTTTTTTATATGAGTTAAGCACTTTTTGTCTTAACTTTCTTTGTTTATCTCTTTAGATTTTGAATTTTTGTTTCAGTGGTTTTTTTTTTAGTGATTTTGTGTCCATACAATGAAAGTCAATAGGCACCACTGTTGTTGTGGTTACCAACGTAGAAATATCTTCTTTGGTGTTCCTCAGAAGCAAAAAAGTCATACATGTTTGGAATTACATGCGTTGAGTAAATTATGGAAGAATTTTCATTTTTTGGTGAACTCTTTACCAAAAAACTGTGAATGCTATTTTATTTAATTAAATTATAGAAAAGAATAGAAGTCATTCATTTGTAATTAGAGTATGTTTTCTGCTATGATCATCCATTAGCAATGCAGCAGAAAGCAGAGCTAAACATGATGCAGCCAATGTGTGTCCAGGCAGTAAGCAAACACCTGACTGCAGTCCAGTAGGAAGATCTACCAACCAACAGCATTGAGATTTGGTGACCTCCAGCAATTCAAACAGGAGTTTGGTAGATCATATGACAACAGACTCTTAAGCAGGCACTTCAGATGCTGAAAAAAATTTGTTTCCATATGCCAACACGAATAGTCCTCAGTAGTTACGTTTTCCCTTTACATCAGGATATCAATCTACATTTCCCCCCTGGCAAGAAAGATCAATGCATTGGGAAACATAAGGCTGTTTTTCATTCATGCGAGGATGTGACTTCAGAATCCAGCCCGTACAACGACATGCTGAGCCACTTAACTCCTGAAAACATCAAATGCAGGAACAACGTTGGTGGCAAGCCTGGAATTAACACTGATAGGAAAATTAGCACTGATTCACAAGTTTCCATTGCTCACCAAGAGCGTAAATGAGTGAATAGTTCAGATTCACTTTCACAGTTTGGAAGAGAAAAGAGTATTAATGTTAACACGGCAAGAGCAGGTTGCTTCTGTCATGCTTATCGTGTTAGGTGACTGTTTGATCCGAGAGCCTTTGACTATCTGCTAGATCTTCATGCATTACCAGGCCTTGTAATTTGTTCCATACCCCCTCTGAACAAGCTGGCCTTTCGTCAGCCTCACAATCTGCCTTCACTTAAACGTCAGGTAGGCGCCTGGTTGTGCCACCTTCCTAAGATTACATATGTTATATATAGATGGATCTCAGCAGTTTTTGATGTACTGTAAAAAAAAATACACAATGTGTGCAGTGTTTATCATTACCATAACTTTGTTCTAATGTTCTCATATTTCTCGAAAATGTTTTTTCTTGTTTCAGTCTCTGAGAAAGTTTTCTATGATTATATGAATATTTGTTTTAATCAACACAATGGTTCTGGTTTTGCTGGCAACCCAACTAATACAGTAGAAAAAATATTTAAAGTAAGCCGAAAAAGCCAGACAAGTCTTAATTTATGAATGGTAATTTATTAATATAAGAAAATCTAACTTTTTATACAGAAATGTTTTGCTAATTTATTGAATTATAGATACATATTAAACAACACAAACTATGTCAAACTATATCTTCATGAGTATACATGTTTAACAATGTCTGGGTCCTTTTTCTTACTTTTTATTCTTGTTTTTTTGAGAATGAGGGCATCTTCTGCAACCTGTACATGTTAGTTTTACTAGCCTTTACAAAGTGAGAAATACATTTGATTTGAAGATGTTTCCTCTTCTTCAAAAGTCCTAGTTTTACTAGCCTCATTTTGCATGATTATATGGTTAGTTGAGCTTTTTTATTAGCATTTTTTTGCATATAGCTATGCTGTCCACAATCCTAATCCAACAGACCTGTGACCTATTTTTAGGTTGCGACACACCAGTTGAGAACCGCTGATGTAAAGCATATGACAATCTCTTCCTCTGCAATTTAAGGGGTTCCCCTGGTTTTTATTGCATCCCTTCCTACCAAACCTGTGAAATGAAGGCTCTTAAATATACTGCTTCCACAAGGAGTGATTTGATGAAAAACATTTGCAGATAAATAACCCTCCATTTCTTGAAGGTTTGGAAAATGTTGGCTTTCTAACTCCTGGTTCCGATGTTCCTTATTTAATTATTTATTTAGACACTAAATAAATGGTGGAAAACACTGTTTTGGTGGAAAACAGAAGGGGCTGGGAAGCACACATCAGCAATTAATATTTAATAATAGCATTCCTTCCAGCTTGCCCTGTTTTACTTTTGCTTTAAGCACCCTGATTGTATATAAATGTGTTTACACTTTGCACAATAGCTGTAACTTAGCTAGAACAACAGAAATTTGCATAAAAATAAGTAGGGCATTTATGTAATCTTTAATCTTACAATTTTACTATTTTATAAAACTGTTTTACTGTTATATGATATTTTTTAACAATAAAGCATATTTAATGTATTGATTGTGTTGTTTTAGGAATTGATTGGTATAATAACATATATAATATACTATCTGTAGTTAGGCTACATGTTCATATCATATGAGCAGGATTTAGGTCTGCTTAAATGATGTTGTTACATTCACTCAAATCATATACTGACATTTTTTTTATTGGGGTCAGTAACTCTGCGGAAATTCTGTTGGATCCAATCTGTTTTGATATAAGAAGATAAATCATTTGGTTTTAAAAGGCAACTATAAAGTATATCAGAAACATAACTATTATACATGGAAAAATAGGGTTGCTTGGCAAGAGGAAAATTTAAGGAAAAACCAAAACAAAGCATGGACAATCTGTATTCATAGTTGAAATACAGTTGCAAATTCAGTGTATGCAAATACAGTTCATGCATCAGAATTTAACATCAATTTGTTTGGATATTTGCATTTGTGTGTCTGTTTGTATTGCTTTGCTTAATAAGAAAGTAACATCAATTTTACATTTATCATTCATGACCAAATATCATGTAGCCATGCAAAGGTCTCATGAAGCAGACAGAATGTAGGTGATAAAATCATTGCTGCTATGGGTGGTTGCTAGGGAATTTTGATTTGCTTTTAGCATATGGCTTACTGGACCAAATCAAACCTCCACATTCCTATGATATTCTGCCCTCTAGATATGGTCTCTCATTTACTGTATGTTTATGGGATTTTTTTTCCTCTGTTTTATCATTTGCCAGGTGAAAACCTTAATTCAGATAATTTATAAATTTCACACCTCTTTTCAACAAGCTGTATAATATGAGGTATAGAATCTGGGGGGAGAATGAGAAAATGCAATGCATACATTTTTTTAGTTATCAATATATTATATATTATCAATGCTTTTACATCAGCATTGGTGAAAAAATGTGCTATAATGTGTGTATGTTCAAGGGGCATTCACAGAGCCAAATGGCAGTAAAATTATTGTTTGCAGATTTTTTAAAAATAGAACCTGCTATGTGATCTGATAGGGAAATAAATGTGTCTTACCCACATAGTGCATTGAAACTTGAAGTGCCAATTTAATGCTAGGTGATATTGGTTTGGCCATCTCAGAGAAACTGTACTGGCTCAGGTCCTCAGGCCCCAGCAACTCAACCAACCATCAACTAACTGCTGCTGGAAAGAAAACATCCACTCAAATGCACTTTTTGCTGACCGTTGTTTCCAAAGCTAAAGCAGTGAGCTATGTCGAGTACAGCTGCTCCACCATCCTCTGGCCCGACTGTCAGATTTCACAGCTGGTTATCTTGGGGATTTGGCATTAATGCTTTGTCACTATGCTGAAATTCACATGACAGGGTTCTCATAATTAGGCATTATGAGCTCTGAGAAGGTGTCCTCAGAAGTCCATCTGTTCCATGTTGTTCAGTATTTCTATGGGCATATTTAATCCGGGTACAACATTTATCGTCATATATTTTTTCTTTACCTAGTGACAAAAACTCGGGCCACTATTTTATACTCCAGCATAGTGCTATCATGCCGTTCTCTTTCCATGGGCCCCAGGGAGGCGAGGCCGCCGTTGTTTACCAGTACCATAACCATGACGATTTGTGTTTTACATAAAGGAAAAGTGTGTGTCACTCATTGCTCATCCGACAGTTTTACAAGATTGCACCCGCTCTTCTTTCTGCCTGCCGCTCTCATTGAAAACGAATTGTGAACTAGCGGGTAACTTTTTCCAAGCAGCTTCATGTCTGATCTTACCTTAGGCTGTATGTGAGTCAGTACTTTCATTGAGAGAATGCAGAGTTTTTCTGTTGATTTCATTATGTTATGGTGTATTTTTGTTTTGTTTTGGCTAAATTACATTTTGCTTAATAATGTATTGTTGTGTTTTGCACCTCTTTGGCCACCATACCTGGAACCACACCTACTGTGTCTGTCTTCCCTTACCCGCCACACTTCCAACTTTTGTTCTCTCTTTATATTATTTGATCATTTTTAGAAAAGTCATAATAACTGTCTACCTTTCCATGGTGGACTATATGGAGCTGGTACCCAATGGTACAGCACTATAATGGTATTAAGCTCAACTCACACTTAGTCAGTGAACAGCTTTTAGTGCTCCTACAAACCTTCACAGTTCCCACTCACCACTCTTCTCCAAAATCATTGAAAGTGGCATCTGTTCTTTCTCTGCCATATTTAGGCCATATTTAGACCAGACTGGCTACTTCTCTTTCAAACCGGGCAAGGAATCCTAACATTTCTGTGTTATTGCGATTTGTAATGTGGTCTGCTGTACTGAAGTATATGATGCACCATTTGGTTTAGAGATCTGTGTCTGCATTCTCACTCTCTGGCATTTTTTCCATACCTAGTGAACTGCCATGCTGTCTACATAGACGTTCCCCCTGGTTTGGAATGCCCTACATAGTCAACACGGGACAGTTGATTTCAATATTTCCAATAAACTATTCACATTACACTCTAATAAGCATAAAACTAAAAAGCATTGGGTAAAATAATTGGGTCAACTGTTACTTAGATTAAACAATATACAATGTGTAAAAGTATCCACAGTATAATTATCATCAATAGTATATCATTGTCTGCCATTTTTGTCCTCACAAAAATGACTTATTTGGGTCCTGGGGTGAAGAAGTTTGTTTTACTGTGGCTCAAAAAAACATAGCACTTTATGTTCTACCAGATCTGTTGAAATACTATCTGACATTAACCTGCTCATTTGGATTTATAAGCATTATTAGATATTAATCTTACCAACTGAATGTAGCCACGAGAAAGTCAGAAATGCATAGCACTACAGGTCTTGTGTGCAAAACTCCCCTGTACAGTGTTTAGCTTTGGCACAATTAATTCCACATTGGGCTATTAAAATTAATTTACCAAACTATTTGAACTGAATCAAAGTTAATTACCTCCTCACTGTATTCCTTTTATCAGGCTACAGTTGAAAAAATGAAAACCATTGCATATGTAAAACGTGTGCATTTCTGGTCATGGTTTTAACAATGAACTGGCACAAGAAGCCAATCCACATGAAAAGGGAGTCCTCTGCAAGTTTCCACCACTGGGTAATTTTCCATCGGAGTTTTTCAAGGGCAGCTGTTTATGATGGTGTTTCCCAGTTATCCTGGAGTGCTGCCGAAACACTTGTTTTGTTTCTTAGCTTGATGCTGGAAAGAAACCTTGATGATGCGTTGTCTCGCTAAAGTACTCCCAGATGAAATGCAATTTATTAATTCATTTTCCCCATTATTTTCCTTATGGTTTACACCTTTGGCATTGTGAAGACTATTGTGATTTTACAAGCAAACAAAAAGAAAAAAATGACGTACTGTTATGAAATGTGGGAAAATCAACAACTTACACTTGGATGGAAGCTTGTTTTGATAAAGATTTATACCGGCAATGACCTGGTCCTCTGTTGATGAAATTAAACACACAAAGTCAATCCAGCATATGGTTTGTGTGCAGATAGAAAGATGTCAGAAAAATGTAAAATTGCTTCATAAAAATTTGTGAAAACAGAATTTACTCCATTTACTTTACATAATTACTTTGTGTAAGTAAAATAGATCACAAAGACAATTTTCTGTTGATTTAAAGAAAGTTTGCTTGAGCAGTTGAGAAGTTAAGTAGTTTATTAATTATCTTTTATACCAAGTAAATCTACAAGCCCTGACCTTATTATTTATCTTTATTAATAAAGCAAACACACCAATTAAAAATATTTACCGTATGTGTTAGGTCAGAAACTACACAAGTACACAAACGGCAGGCTTAGCCAACACTGTGCAGTCATACGGTAGCATTGTGTGTCTCTAAACTCAAGGCATTAAGAGTTACCGTCATGTCACTGCTATTAAACCAGATGTGGAATTATTCAGGTAGCTAGCTGTTGACAGTCCCCATGAAAGAAAAGAACAGCTATATAAGAAATCACTTGTATAAGAAAATGTGTGAAAACACAACAACCAGAATAGGCTGCGCAGTAAATACACTGCATTCATACTTACGTAGAGTAGGTTTTCATCTTCATAAAAGTAAAGATAAATTGTTGTTGTTTTGATGTCTGGCTGAGTATGTACACTGTGCCATGGATGTGGAGCTTGGACACATGTAAACAGGTGATTAGCATCGGGGGAAACAAACAGAGATGGACTTGACCTGTGGATGCTGATCAGCAGATTGCTGGCATGTGGGGACGATTGGTGAACAATAGACTAAGTTGGGCTGTGAAGCAGATGATTGCTGACAGATGGAGGCCGTGCAGGAGAAGAAAGCAATCAGGTGGAAGCAGCGATATGGTTGCCATCAGGGGGATGTGAGAGAAGCATGATGTCAGAATGAGTCAGTGCCCCCCCCAGATTTTAGATGATGTCAGTGTTCCTGCCATGGGGGGCAGCCACCAGCTCACTGAGCTACAGAGAGCTTGAGGCCCTTTAACTGATGACAAGAGCTGTTGAACACAGCTAATTAGACTCTTAGCACCTAACAAACAAGAGGATGTGTTTCCTCATGTTAACATTAGTGTGAACCTCACAAATCATTTCCAGGTCATATTTCACCCTTTCCCCCCAATTTTTTTAGTGTTGATATTATATATATATATATATATTATATTTGCATATATGCACTACTGTTCAATAGTTTAGGGTCCCTGACTGTTTCTTTATTAATATTTTTTCCACATTTTAGAACAATAGTAAACACATCAAAACTATGAAATAACACAAATGCAACTTCTGGGAGATATGTTCAAAACCAATTCAAAAATTCAAAAAATCTAAAATTTCAAATCAAGCTATATGTTAGCATGTACAGGTAACACTGTAGTCACCATTTTTGTAGAATTTTAAAAATGTTTTCTTGACATTTTATCGTCCAGTTTCTTGAGCTTTCACACTTGAATGCTTTTTAAACAGTACTGAAAAAAATGGGCTCTTATTGGCTGCTTTTTCTTTATTATTATATCTTCATATATATTTCTTATTTATCATGATCATAATTAGAACTGTAATATGTGCTTCCATGTAATTCTATAGTCCTAAAAATTGTAAAATAAGCTTTTATAATGTTTTTTTTTTTTGGATTATGAGGTCAAATGTGACCCTTGTGATATTCACCCATCAAGCAGAATGATCTGTTTAATGAACATGCATACTCTGTAATTCTATTCCAAAGATTTTCAGTATTCCATTTATTCTATCTTCTAAATCCCTACCAAAACATTTCCTCTACCACATAATGATGACACATCACAAACCAATAACATCTTGTAGGCAATACAAGGCAACTTGGAATCAAGGAAAATTAGCCAATCAAATCGCACTATAATGAAACTTTTATGAGGCCCAGTAGAACACCTGAGATATTGTTGATCGGGGTCACAGTGAGCACTTCATCAGGACAGCTGTAATGATTTTACCACGTCGCTTTATTCCTCCAGTAACCATAACAGAGGCAGGAGCCATACAGCGGGCAAATGCTTTATAGTCACCGGGACAGACCGGAGACCTCCCATCATTAAAGGTGATGATGGACCCCAAAGGGACATTGACCCAGCCTTGCTCCAAAACTCCACTGCGACCTGACATCGATCTCAGAATTCAGTCGCCATGCATTTAGACGAGACCACCAATGTCTTTTTGTGACAAGTTAAAAACTATTTTGAGGTCATTACTGGACAAAAATAAAATAGTTTTTACAGGCAGAACACAAATTATTTTCCTTTTATTGACCAGAAAGGACTGTTGCTACAGTTACTTCACTCCGCATGTTTTCCAAGCACAGCTAGAGATTCTCTTATGAAAGGAGGATATGGCAACCTCTGGAACTACACTATATCATTGGAGAAAGTATAATGGTCAATTGGCTTGTGCGCATCATTATGTCAGCATGCAAATACAAATAGAAATAAATGTAATGTCATCAAATGAATCCTATGTCTGTCGCAAAATGCTCTAGAACACTTATGCTCATTAGCCAGTTACATAATTTTGCATAATCATTGATGGTTTTTTTGGGTTTTTATTACAGATTATTATACCATAATCATGACCAATACATTTTAAGATTTTGGATGACTGGAAGTAGTTTCCCAAAAACATTCCCAATATGGCCGCCTAGTTGACTGACTTTGCTGTTTTTATAGCTAACTTTAGAAGCTCCCCCTGGTGGAGATGCTTAGCAGTACCAGTGGTAAAACAACAGGCAATAAGGATGCTGCAGGGCCAGCATAAGGGAGGTTTGGGCCAGGACTGATGCTGTTATCCAAAGTGAGACCGTGCAATGTGTACATTTTATCAGTTTGCGGGTTACCTAGAAATCAAATCCATGACCCTGATCTTGCCAGCACCATGTTTGGGTTCAAAAGCTCTCCGCAGCACATCTGATTAGAAAAGAACACAGAGATCTTGAAATCTCTATTGTTAAAATGTAATCTGTTTTAAACTTGATGTAGTCACTTCCTGTAAATACACAGCACTAATGGCATGAGAAACAGAAATAAACAGTGAAATGAAATTTAAAATGCATATGCTTTTATACATATAGTGAAAAATAGCAACACAGAAAGAAACATTTAACCAAAACTATAACAGTCAAGCCTGTGATACATTTTTCCTGTGATTATTATTCTTGTGTAATAACATTTATGCCTTATTCAAAAAGTCGTTTAAAATGCACATTTTAAAGTTGATTATTTATGATTTTTATTTTATTTTGAGTTTCCTTTTGGGCATATGTTGTTATAATCCGAGATGTTTAGCTCACTTATAAGGGTTATTTAGAGTTTTCTTCTGCCCAGGGATTTTGATTAATTGGGTCAATGTCAAGTGGTGAGTCAACTGTTTTAATATTACAAATGTTTGTTCATATTAATGCAAGTCCAATATGTCGCAGCTGTCACTAGAGATTTTCCATAAATAGTTTTTAGTCAATTTCTTAACCTAAGCAAGAAAAAGAAAATTCCACTGTTCTGGTATATGGTGCTTTGCTCGTGTTAGTCTGTAACTGAGCAACTTGGGGGAAACAGGCAAAGCTCATTAGCAAAACCAGGCAGACAGCTATATAATACTCTTCCCTTTAAATCGCTGTCTCATTCATCATTTCTCTGGTTCAGTTCGAAAAATACAGAATAATTTCATTCCAGTAATTCATTGTTATTATTTTTTTCCTAACACTAATAAGCAAACCTAAAACAGCAGTCAAGAAAACTGTTAAAAAGTTAATTAAACGGCAAAAGCATAAGCATTGTCTGTGACCTTGAAATTATTAAGATTTAGTATTATTTACATTTAATAAACAGCAAAAAGTCACAAAACCACGAGAGGAAGGCAATAATGCCCTGGCAATAATAAATCTGGTTACTGGGGTTTGCGTACCTGACCCTGAGCACCTTTAATCCGAGTATTTAAAGCCAATGAGCTCTTAGAGTCTTAGCCACATATTTATTTGAGCCTTTGATCTACGTAGGAAAGGAAATGTTAACCCACACATTTTTTGGAAAAGAGAAAATACAGACCTTTCCAAATGTTTACGTGTTATTTTTCATGTAGTAAAAAGTAGAGAAGTCGGAAAAAGAGCTAATATTTCAATATAGGTGAAATCAGCTGGGTTTATTTTGAAGTAGTCCACTATTTTGGTAGTAATTTGCGCTGTTCATTTCATAATGTTAGTTTTGGAGCGCTTATTGTGAGAGTGCGGCACTCTGCTAGATTAGCCATCTGCACAGTGTAAACACAGATCTCTCCTGTGCTAAGAAAAGAACTATGGCACTGCTATCTCATTTGCAACGCACAAAATATTGTGTGACTTAACCACCGTGTGCTGGAACACACCCTTGTAGTGTTCTCATTAGTATGAAACAGGAAAAGTTTGATGACTCACAATGTCGGTACAAACATCACAAAGATAAAGGTCTCGTTTATTAATAATGTTGTGTTTGCATTATAAAGACAATTAAGACGGTAATGTTGTGGGAGTGAGTGCATACCTTTGGCGTATGCTCTTTGAGAAAATCTGCAAGATTTTTCCCCTCAGAACATGCTGCGTTTATTGACGCAACTTTTTAGGTGGTCCAGTGGAAAGTGGAGAGGCCCTGCACACTTGGGGTCTGCACAGTGTTGTACTTTTCCCCACTGCTAAAGGCTAATGTTATTTCTCTCACTCATGCCTGTTTTATACAGACTTAATGAGACATCAAAGAAAGTTGGCCGAGCTGTGAGTTTACAGCCTCTGAGGTCACTGGCTTGTGTGTCTGAGATTCATTGTAGTGCATTGCTGTAATTACACAAACATTAGAGCAAATAAGTTCAGTAGATCAATTTATGATAGGTTTATTAAAGTATTTTCATGAATATGGTACATGTTGGTGTTCAAAAACTTTTTAAAATCATTCGTTTTTTCCCACCCTTATGTTTTCTTATGAAACATTTTAGATACATATAATATGATTAATGCTTTTAAACATATCAAATGTCTTTAAAGTCTTCTGAAGAAAATTTGACAGGTTCAACCAACAAAAAAATTATTTAATTTAGTGATCGGTTAGTGTTGTGCAACGTTTTCTGCCTCAAAAAATAGTTAAACAATATTTAATGGAATATTCAAGGAACCAAAATCTGTAATAAAATTGTTAAATTCCTGTAAAATAATGATGAAATGATTACTCTAATCATCACTGAATCATACGCAAGTTATTTCAAAACCTGTATGACTGTCTTTCCTCTCTGGAATTCAAAATGAATTGTTTAACAGAAGTTGTCACCGCTTTTTCTTTAAAGTTCTTTAAAGTGAATGGGAACTGAGACCGTTGAACCCCACAAATGACATCATAAAGCACCAGAAAAGAAGTCCATATGATTTGTAAGCATACTTTAGGATTGTGTGTGGAACATTATTAGGGAAGTTATTGCCAAAAAATTACACTAGTTTCCATTAGCTCTTCAATTTCTTTAGCAAACTTCACTAAGCAGACAGTGATTGGTTATGAAACCTGCAACATTTACTTTGTTGGCCATGTGTTGATGTGCCATATTTGTATATATGCAAATGTCAATAAGATTTGTGAGCTACAGTGCAGTGGAGGAGTTTCTGCAATCAACAACATAATTTTTAGTCCATTTCTAACCAAAAAAAGGTTTCAGAAGACTTGGAATTATTGCACAAGTTTTATATAACGTTTGTTATACTTTTGACATTTTTTTTACATTTTACAGTATAGTTACTGTATAGAAATAAGCAGTGTGAGTATGTTGCCTAGAAGACAGTTTGCTGTGAAGGGACTGGTGGGCCACATGTGTCCAAATCCAGGTCTGCGCTGGCAGCAGCCAACCTAAAAGATAAGACAAAACCAATGAGAGCAGTGTTGCCAAAAGGGCCATAACTCTCTCATGCAACATGATATGCAGTGTCTGACTGTAAAATCTTTTCATTTCCTTCCCTCGTTCAGAGAACTTTGAAGTCCACATTTTTAAGCAGTAAGGGAAGTGCTGGACTGGAACATTTAAGCCTTTTTGATGCCAGTACTTGTGAACAGTGCTGTGTTTTCCCTTTCATTGTCTTGCATAATTACTTTATGTTTAAACGTGTCAAATTTATAAATACACTATACAAAGTAATGAAAAGCTTTTTGCGAGATAAGAAACATCGTCTTTGTTCCAAAACCTGCTGCATTGCTGACTACTGCATACATAGTGTGCTAACCCACATTTAACCTCTTAAATGACACTACATTGACAGCAGCATGTTTCTAAGCTAATAGCATGATACTAGCTTAAAAATACATACACAAAAGCTGGGTGTTGTTTGAATTTACATTTGTATTCATGTCACTTCTTTAATATTTTTTGTCCACTGAGTTTGTTCAGATGGATGCCTTTTCTGTAAAGGACAAATGTAATGACTTAGACTTAGAATCTGAACTCCCAATGACTTGGGAATCTGAAATAAAGGTATCTTAGGCTGTGTTTACACTTGGCATTAACATGCCACCTTTATCCAGATGTTGTCCACATACACATTGAAAAGAATAGCGTTAATTATCGGAATGTTATCCGATCTGTGTGTTCTGGTACAGAGGTAGTCGAGGACGCATTGTTATTGGATCTTAGTGAAATGTACATGATCCAGCCATCATACTTGCATTCACAGGTCACCGTCACAAGAAACCCTGGTGTTTTTATCCACCATAATCACTGCACATAGCTGCATGTTTTGCAAGGTAATAAAGTGTGGAATTGAATGCATATATTCTAGACACTTTGCATTTGCACCCGAAACCTGCACAGCTATTAACTGAATGTGACAGACTTAAATGGGCAATAATTTCAGAGCCATATAGCTTTTTTAATAATTTCATTTGCAGCATTAATGCAATATATTATTTTTTGCAAACATCTCATTTTGCAAGACTTGAAACGTGTATAGCCTTGTGACTGAAAGATGTTTAAAAGAAAAAACAGTAGTTCAGATCAATTTTGCACAAAGTGTTACAGACCTACTTTAAATATTGTGCAGGAAAACAGAGATCCAATTAGCTATCATTAGCCTCATACAGATGGCACTTACTCACGATAATCGCATGTTAATGCCAAATGTAAACCCAGTCATAATATACAGATTATTTATGCTGCCTGTAGTGGTACAGCCTTTTTTTACAATCATTCAAATTGGTCTAGAATTTTTTTTTACTTTTGTTTTAATTGTTGATTCTTTAACCCCAGACCTTGCTGAATATATTCTGTGTTTTACTTTCCAGACTTTTTATGTAAATTTCTAGTTAAATATCTTGTTATCTATGAGCACACTCTAAGCTAGCTCACAACATCTCAAGATCATACAAAAACTGATCAAAAACTGCTACATTGTAAAAAGATCCTTCATCAAAGTTAACTGTCAGTCTGTGTTAGTCTACTGTTTTAACTGGAGTCAGATTCAATACATCTAAGTCTTTCTGCCCAGATCACAGCTGGACTGTGCTAGGTGTCCTTTTTGATTTTATCATTGGAGACTGTCACAGCACAGTATAAAAGGTGTGTTAACACTGTAATAAGAAGGTGAAATATCAATTTTCAACACTCTCAGGTTTATCTTCCACACCAGATATTGCTCAAGAAAACTGACAGTAAAAAAACAGGAACACACGTCTCTTGTTCTAAAGAAATAGTGGAACAAAGAAATGGAGGGATGCATGAACATACTGACAGTAAACGACTATATCCATTCCAATTTCACTGGAAAGCACTAATAAGCAAGGACATTACAAACCAAGAAAAAAAGGCCAAGATGTGCTCAAATGTCAAAGCTTTTGTTTGAAAAGTTCTTCAGCGAGCAGGTGCTTTAAAAAAGTTTTAATCTTACAAAAAACCAAATAAACAAACTCACTTTCCATTCAATTACACCGGCAATGTTCCAGTGATGTAAGTTGTCCGTTATGACGAATCAGCATTCACAGTGGTCTAAGTAATGTTGTCAATTTATTAAAAAAAACAGTCACACATTTTTTTTCTGTAATTAATCCAGATTATTCACACTTAACATTAAAATTGGTAATAATTCATATATTTTTGCAATGAATATAAAATTGTAGGCCTACTGATTATTTCCCAGTAAATGGAAGAGATGAATGCTACTTTAAGAGAGGACAAATGGACTGTTGCTCTGATTTGTCTTGTCCACTGAGCTGACCCCCAATAAACTGCATAAATTTATGGATGATTTCTTTAAGTGCAGGATAATTGACTTTTTTATTCTTTTCATAAGTTACATAATAATGTCTTTGAATAGATCTCATTAGGTAATGTTTCCAGTCAATCCACAAAGATTTCCTGCATGACCCAACGGCTTTAGCCCCTGCTTTCCAGGAAAACAGTAAAGACAAAAAAACATTTTGGAATTTGTGAGATTTCCTACTATGACACATTAATGACAAATAAATTGGTCAATAATGTATCATATTATCATATTTGATTGCCAACACATGCAATGTCGACATGTATGTGAGAGAAAATATTCCACACCACGCAAGTAACCCATATGCACATACACAAGGACCACAACCATAAGCCACGATTTTTATATTAATACTCAATGTCAATAAGTAATTTCCTATTTCATATTTTGATTTCATTGTAACACAGTTACATCCATTTTGAACCATTAATATCTTAATCCATTAAGTTCCTGTAAAATGAGATCGCTTGCCAGATTGTTTTTTTTTGGGGGGGTGTTGTGTTTCAGCACATACGTTTTCTATAAGCTATTATTCAACTGAAGCATGTTTTTAGAACTTACCTGTTCAGCTTTAATGGTGTAAAAAGAGTCAGGTTTTAAAACAGAAGTTTGGCATTAGGCCCATATGAACCTTGCAGTTGATCATGTTGATTTTTAGGGAGGATCTGCTAAAAAAACAGAAAAGTTACTTATGCATTACTGTTGTCACTGTCATATCCAATTGATATTTAAATGTATTATCTTACACAATATTTTGCACAGTATTATCTGGGGAAAAGTTTGCGGAACATTTTAGCCTTTTTTAAAATAAAATCTGTAAAAAAGTGTTTATATTTTCCCCATGTTTTAAGTATTCATATTTAGGTTCACATTAGTTCTGCTCACATCAGTCCAATGTAAATTATAAAAAAGTATACAAATATTTTTTACAAATTAAATCTGTTCACAGGTCAGCAGGTAGCACTGTCACCTCACAGCAAAACAGGTTAAAACAGGTTGAGTCTCAGCTCTCCTGAAAAAGTGATAATGATTGTATCTGTTCACCTAAAAATGAATCCTTTGTCCTAATTTTATCACCTGCATATAGTTTCAAACCTCTATTACACTGTAAAAAAACTTTGGTGCCTTAAATTTTTTTGTTTAATCAACATGGCTTTACAAGTCATTTCAACTTAATAATTTAAATCCTGACTGGTGTAACTTATTTTTATAAGTAAGCAAATGTTTTTAATAAACTATTTTTAAAGTTTAAGTTACAGCAACTCAAGACCAGTCAAGATTACAAAGAGGAAAGTGCAGCTACATTGATTAAACTTAAAATTTTAAGGCAGCAAAGTTTTTTTTACAGTGTACTTACACTTGCAACACATAGGAAAAAAAATCACAGATGAAATCTCTATAATATTTCTATTATTTCTCATAGAAAGCATTGAGATGGAGAGCAAATGAAAACTTTTGTTGAAGTCTCCTGTGTCTTGGATATTTCTCCTGAGAAAAAGACCCAGTAATCTCACAAATGTCTCCTTTAGTTTCAGACAAGATCTCAACAATGTCACAAACTAAGCTCAGATTTGCCAAGTCTGAATCAGAAGTTAAGATTACTTACAAGTCTGACAGTCTTTTGACGAGCCATTCAACAGATTTGTGTGAGAAATTTTAATTCTTATGTGCAATTAAGTTATTAATTTATATTTTTATCATATTTATCAAAATATTATCATTTTATCATATATCATTATATTTATAATCATGTGACCAATTGCAATATTCCTTGTGTGTTTATAAGAATGTGCAAATACGATGTGGGAGTTATAGCAGAGGGGAAGAATGTCAGTGAATTATTGCATTTCAGAAATTCAATTTTGTTCCTTATAAAGTGATATTGCATGGCTTTAAGAAAACTAGGCCTGCAGCACAATGAGTCAGATTGGTAGTTTGATGATGGAATTAACTTTTTGTATGAAGATGTTCTACAGACTTTTTCCTAGTATATCATGATAGATGATATATTATATACAGGTATATATAGGAGAAATATCTGAGATGCAGGAGATCGGTATCATATTCTTTGATATTCTGCAAGCCTTCAATAACTCTAATTTGCCTAAAGCACATTCGAAATTACAATATAATATTTTATTTCTTATTTAAAGCGGTTCTTTGAGTTTTTCTTCTCTCCCACGCACCTGTGACAAAACCAACCCGTTCAGGTTCTCACTTGACAAGAAGCAGTTGATCTACACTAGTGTGAACTCCAGAGAAACCATGATTATGACGCAAAGCTTTGTTTTCGTATGTTGCAACTCTTTATTTTCATTCATTTATTCATTGTGCTGTGTGAGGTCTTCGAATTGGCACTGTGACCATGTATGTTTGAAGTGCGCTTATTTAGTGATGACTGAAAATGCCAAGCTCAGTTCTTGACTGAATAAACCAAACTAAAACATGCAACACCAGAGCCTGCTCAGCAAAGCAGAGCAAATAAATACAACAAGAAGACATTGTAGACTTGATGCCGGTGGTTGCTGCACTCAGTAACAGCTTGCCTCATTTACTCAAGATAGATGTATTTAGATCATGATGCTGTGTAGTTTTTCTTATAAATAGTTTTATTGATGATATCCATTAGAAGAGAGACTGACATGGGTAATATCCAAATGGCATCAGAGCAGGGCTAGCCATCTATCGCAGGTGGAAATCTCTCTTGGGCCCCAAGAGTGCCTAGGACTATTTTGTTTAGTTTGATTCCCACTGAACACATACTCATAAAAACTAATGTATTGCTTGAATGAACTGCACGCTGTATGACAGTCTCTGTATGACAGCAAAAGTAATCAATGTATATGTGTTGTACAGGTGTTCCTGTAGCCAGCTGGTAGAGCATGACACTATAACAATGGTAATGTTGCGGGTTTGAATCCCAGAGGACATGTGAACCGATCAAATGTATAGGAGGTGAAATATATTACAAGTTTCTTTGAATGAAATTGTTTGCTAAATGTGTGAATGTATTAATACAGAATACCTACTATATTCACTCAGCTTATGACTGCCATAAACTGTTACTGCAGTGACATCATCTGGCACAAGAAGTTACATTTTAAATAGACATCCTCCTGTCACACTGAGTTAACCTGTCACTGTTTTGGTTGTTATTCAAAGCTGTTTTTGTTGTGGCTGACTAACATTGTAAATGAGACATGCATTACACCGGTACTATATGACAGCATTTAATGACTGAGCTGCCCAAGGCTGTTGACTTAATGACAAAGGAGTTCACACGTGTGCATTAATCACAACTGCCCCATGATGAGATGTGGTTAATTCCCACAGAGTTTCCAGGATGCCTAGCCACTTCCTGTACGTTTGATCCACTTCCTGGCCTCAAAGTCTCTCCAAACATCCTCCCTTATGTGACTTGGGATCAGCACTGACAAGAAAATGCCCAACATTACACCCTGCATCTGTATGACCTACATAAACCCTTGGATACAGTGAGATGCCAGACTTAAAATGTGCTAGAGGCACTTTTTTTACTAAAATAGCACACCTGAATTAAATTAACTTTATACCCTAAAAATAGTCCTCTAATATCCATTTCCTCCAACACAGCGCTCATGACCTCTCCAAACAACACCTACACTATGACCCCATTCCAATTAGTTTTACCCTAGACAAGGTGGTTCTGGGAAGAAGTTGGCTCTGCAAGGGGAGTTAAACCTGCTGGTCTCAAACCAGGAGCCAGGATAATATCAGAACCATGTAACGTTTTTAAAATAGCAACAATTCTGGCTAGACTGATGAATTTGATGACATTTAAATAACACTTAGACTTAGAAGTAGGACTAAAATAAACACTGTGATGTTTATGGTTGGTGGGTTATACTGTAATATAGTCAGTTATTTTGTTATTTGGCTCTCAAGTCTGTGGCAGTGTGTCATAATGTGATGCTATGACATGCCACATGCAACTAGTTAATTTGCTTTATTTTACCACTCCTTCTGAAATACAATTATTTAACTTCCAAATATGAATTTAATATTATATAAATATTAAATTGCTTGCTATGAATTTTATTAAATGTACATGTATTTGAAAAATATCAAGTTTTAGGCTCAAGTCAAGGCTTGCATTAAAATCAACTTGAGTAGGCATAAAAATGCTGAATTAAATTAGGTTTGATGTCAAACTAACTTTGACACATAAACAAACACACAGATGCATCTTGTTTGTTTGTGGACAGGTTATGAAGTAACAGCTCTAGAGTCATTGGAAAAACAGGCCAGATTTGACAGAGGTTCACAGATGCCCAGCTAAGCTACAGCATCATTTCAGTGGAAAAGGTACATAAGCAATGTGTATTTGAAGGGGGAAAGGTACAGTATTTGCCTTTATTGAGGCTCTCTGTTAATATGAACCAAACTGGGCTATTGGTGGCTCTGTGTCTAAATCAGCAGCGACTGGTTTGTTAGGATTCGAAATCTGTGTGTGTATTCCTCTGGCTGCACAGCTCACAGCAGGACGTGTCTACCTCTGTCTGATGTGAAAGAGTCAAGAACCACTTACTGATGAAATCTGCCTTCACCACATTCATGTGACACCATTACTCAGGAGACATTAAGAATTCAAGGACCACTCAGATTAGCTCACTAAGCCCAGACAGAATCTCATTCAGAAAAAAATTAACAAATGTGTGAGAACACTGTAAATGTCTTTCCTGACATCTGTCAGGCAAAGGTAGAATCATAACATCCACCCATCCCGAAACAAATCTCATTTTAATCTCACATGCATAATTGTCTTTGGTGAAGGTTGAGAGGTTTTATAAGGAAACATTTTACCACAGTCTTGCGTGTTGAGGCCGATGCGGTTTCTTTTGTAAGAAGCTGCCCCCAGTGGGCTGGGCTGGTTCTGCATGGATGGAACGTAGAGGAAGTAGGAGCGCCGCAGTAGTTGCTTTCATCTCTCATCTTTCATCTCTTATCACAAACAGAGAGATGTCTCCGAGGGTGAAGGTAGCGTGGGGCGTTAGCTTATCACACCCATTTGTTCTTTTGTTTGGTCTTGATTTGGTGTGGAAAATAGCTCTCAAAAAAGACACTACCTCAATCTAGTCATCCTTTCATAATCTGTTTTAAGTTGAATAAGGTTTGTTAGTAGTAATGTTTGTTAGGTCAAGCATTAGTATATTAGTAAATTCAATTTAAGGTTGAAGATTTGTCGGAATCTATCATTCGAAATGTTAAACTTAGCATGTAACTCCTGCACTGTTTAGTTATATGGACAAGATAAAAGTATCAAATTGTGGTAAAAGTACCCAACCTTCTCAAGCAGCTGGGCTTAACATTTATGGCTAGTAGACAATAGAGCACCTAGCAACCACATAGCAACATGCTAAAAAACATTCATAACAACCTAGCAACCACTTCATTGTTCACCTTTTTCCTTGAAAGAAAAAAATAACTGAAGCATACACAGAAAAAACAGATTCAATTTGTTCAATATTGGTCACTTTAAGTGTTAGTTCTAATTTGTTTTGAACCGAGCCTAATGTTTAGGTACAGGAACATCACACCTGATGTTTCTGTCCTTCTAGATACCAGCATAAGTCGATTGGTAGAGGCTATTTCACTCTTTCAGAGAATGATGCATTCTGCAGTAAGGATGTCATTAGTTAAGGGGAGGTAACAATTAGCAGGAGCAATTAACCTTTAGAAAGACACCAATCTA
Organism: Chromobotia macracanthus; assembly: GCA_036877525.1. Taxonomy (NCBI): domain Eukaryota; kingdom Metazoa; phylum Chordata; class Actinopteri; order Cypriniformes; family Botiidae; genus Chromobotia; species Chromobotia macracanthus. Next base: position 919,148 of record JAZGTH010000106.1, read on the forward strand.
GTAAAAGGAGAAATGAAAAATGTCCATCCACTGATATAAATCCCATATATAGCGTCAAGCTCATATAAGTAAAATGAATACAAGCATGCAGTAAAACTGAGTGAGGTGTACAGGAGAAGGAGTACAGTGTAACCTCTTTTCCAGAACGATCCTTTCCGAAACATATTTATCTTTGTTAAACAAATATTTTATCTTATAAACTTTCCATAAGAGTTGTTTTTCTAGCCTAATGTTAATACAGGCAAACAGATCCCATAGACTTTCATTGAAGGAGGGATCCAAACCACATCTAATGACCAAAACATCATAAAGACTTGGGGGCGGGATCTTTTGACTTGGGTCAGTAGGCAACCATTCAGAACATTCTAGCAACTGCACAGCAACCACTAAAAACAGCATCACTGCATTTACTTCAGAAAGTGTAAAAAATGCCACAATTCATTATTATTCAATGCCAGACCGTTAATATGTTTCACATCTTATTGCTTAAACGCTTTCTGTCTAAAGGTGCTTTAGACAATCATGTTTTCATCTTAAATGGCTCATTTAAAATGTGTTTGTCCAGGTCGTCCATATATTGAAGAACATGTATTAATCACTCCCGCACCTCCGCTAAAGTCAACATAGGAGACTTCAGCATGACGTAAAGAGGGGCAGAGACAAGCTGCAGCATGTGTGGCTAGTGTGATAACAGACACTGAGCTCTTGTGCTCTTTGTGTCCTCTTTAGACACCTCAGTAGCTGAGAACACCAGTGAACTTCCACAATGAAGGTATCTGTGATGCGGGGAAGTGTAATTGTGTGCTTTAGTGACTCCTGCGGTGCACTGGCTTGTCTGATAACTGACAGGCCTGTAGGTTGGATGATTATCTCTCTGTTCTCTGTGAGACGAGGATGCCAGCAGCTGGAGAAAACAATGACACCACACAATAACACAGCTGATTGGTTTGAGCGAAGCTGTCCATCCACACATCTCAAGCTGAGAGCTAGTCAATATGTAATGCAATGTAATGTAATGCAACTGCTAAGTTTTAAGATAAAAATGTTTTTGTTTATGTAAGTAAATTAAATGTACTTGTAATTAAATAAATTCTCAAATTATATTAATTGTATAAATGAAATTGATTATTGCTGTTGCTGTTTAAATGATGATTATTATTATACGTAGTAGCTAGTAGTACTAGTAGCATTATCTCCAAGCCTAGTCAGGCTAAAAACCAACTTGGCCAGTCTGAGGAACAAGCTAGACCAGCTGAAAGCAACTGAAATAAGCTAGTTTAAGGTATTGTGTGTTGCTATGCAGTTGCTAAGGTGTTCTGTGTTCTATTAGTATGTTGTTATGTGGTTGCTAGAGTGTTTGTCAGGGTTTCCTTGTTGTCTGTAGCACAGTGTTTTAGGTGCTAAAGTATACAGTAAAATTTAAGGTTGGGGATATGAACAAACCCCCTTACTGTAAAAATAGGCAATAGTAATAGTGATACTTGCCATAATGAGCACATAAATAAAAAATAATGTGGCTGAATGTGCACTTCCAAAAAGATTTTGCAGGAATGCAGGAAGCCTTATCATCTCCATATTACGTTGTATACTTTTACAAGGGCCATTCACTTTATATCTCAATTACATTTACCAGGAAACTGCAATAGTGAATTAGTAAATTGTTATGTTTGCATATACTCATCTGCATTTCCTAATATGAAAAGTTTCCCAAGAAATCCCATGGTGCCAATGCTAGGAAGTAAATATTATAATGAAATACTACAAATACTGAGTAATATAATGATATATGTATTAAAATTGAGAAATATGTATTACAAGTTGTAATACTTCTTTCTGTCTGTCATCTGGAATGTTTTTTAACTGAACGTATTCTGAAATTGAATATAGAATGTGATTTTATTTTAAACTATTTCAAAAATGAGATCTTAGAAGGCAGCATGCTGCTGCTGCTTAGTTTTGGAACAGCTTTAGTGTAGGGTGCATGCCTTAAAATGTTGCTTAGGTAGAGAGCAGGTTTTGAAACAAAGCTATAGTGTTTGTTCTTCAGTAAGTCTGCTGTTCTTGTTGTGTCATGAGAAAGCTTTTTAATTTCAGGACACTAAATTACATTATGCAAATAATTATTTCCCTTTGTGCCTAATCCTTTGTTGTGTTGTACTTGAATTAAATAATTAAGTTACTTTTATGACAATTTAAAATAAAACACATTTAATGTGTCTAATTACTTACGTACACAAACCCAGACAAACTTTGTCCTTAGTCATTCATGTTCAGCTTATGGTTTCTGCACGAACATGTGTTTGCCATTAAAACGATCACTGTGAGGTGATTGGACCCATTCTTAATCACAGTGTACCGGTCAAAGACAAAATAACATGCAGTGATCATAGCATGGCTACACCTCAAACAGAAGAAAAACTACACTTTCTACATGTGGAAGTGCACGTACTCTGAGAGCAATATATTTGTCATAGCATCAACTGTTGCTGAATTAATACCTTCAGGTGGCATGTCTTAGCATTGTGCAATGTTGTTTTAACCCTAATTTCCTACAGATGTTGTGAAATATCACAGATTGAAAAAATATTTAATTGCTCAAACAATAAGGATGTTTATGAAGATACTTATTCCTTTCCGAAGAAATTACAATAGTGACAGGATTCTCCTTTTAATGCATGTCCACTGTTTAATATTGTTGGTAAACAAATGAAATAAACTAGTGAGACTGGTGAGTCAAAAGTCAACAGGGTTAAAGGGGCCTTGCAGATATAATCTGGACTAATATAAACCTTTGTCTCCCAGAAGTTACACAGGAGTCAAACAGTCAGATATGACCTGTCATTATAAGCTGCTGTAGGCCATATACAGCAGAGGTGGTTGAAAGTCTATGAAGACATTGATAACAAGGTGTCCCATCTGTCATTTTATGGTTAGGTGTATTCACAAGCACCCTCTTCGATGTACCCTTTTCATGCAGATTTTACAGAAGACTACTACTCAAAAGCCTTCATGGCATTACGTCAACAAAGCATGAACTCAGAGGAGGACTGCAGGCACTGATAGTGTCATTTGGGATGGGGCCTAGGAAGGCTTCAACAAGACCTTTGGCTGCTCTTTCACTTTTTTACAATGATAATAACATGGCTGACACCAAAAGCTCTTGCAAGTAAGTGGTCACCTCTGGAGACATTTTTGCTCAGCCACTTGAAAGCAGGGTGGAGGTACAACACTGATGTGCCGAACGTGATATCCTACACCCCTAGGCCCTTTGTGAAATCACAGCCATGTCTCCAATCGTGATGGTGGTTTTCCGAAGAAAATATTTATGTGGGCAGGTCAGTCAGGTATAATAGGGTTGGAAGGGTGGAGAATGGAAAGCCTTATATTGCACTGCCTTGGCCTGGGTCGTAGACTCTAAGATCTCTGCTGGTGCAAAAAGCTTTTTGGCAGACTCAGGCCTTTACAAGAGACCAGAATTGTAGGGGGTGTCTGGATGGTAACCCTTGTTTTGCTTTGCAAGGGTCACCTGTGGCATTTACATACTGTGTATTTGGGGGCCCACTTTAACCCAAACCCTATCTCTTCCATTAGCCCAGCAAATGTCTATCTTGCAAGATTTTTTTCAGAATGAAGGTCACAGTTTAGACAGCAGTGAATTGTGGGTGCTACAGCAAAGTGACTGCTCTATGCAAAAAAATAGAAATTAAACAGCTCAGTTTGCTCAGTCTCAGCTGTTAGTCTCAGCGGTTAAACTGACTTAGCCTGACCAAATTAGTTTAGCTGGTCAACCAGCTAGTCTCCCTGTCTGACAAGTGCCTAAAGCTTGGCTGAAACAAAAGCTAACCACCAAGGCTGGTTTATGATTGTACAAAAAGACAGGACATTCATGTTTTGGTACGCTGTTGCATCATCCAAAGAGTTTAAACTCTTTGTAAGCATTTTCAGATGTCCAATTTTGCATCTAAAGAACAAAGACAGAAAGTGCTTTTATTTTAAGCAGTTTTATTTTAAAGTAACAGATTATTTGCTCATGGCCACATAAATGCCTTAAACACTGTTTAATTTAGCTCCACATGTCACTAAAATAGTCATACCTTGTTGTATTGAAATACTTATCCGTAATTATTAAGACATATCCGTAATCCACAAAGACAAACTATATTTAGGAAAACAATATCAATTGTTGTCCTCTCTTTCCGCATTTATTTGTAAGTTACTGTAACAATCTTCCTTGTTCTTGGGAACTGCATACAAACACATCTACTTAAGCTGTAAGAACATAAATATAGTTAACCTTTAAACAAGGCCTTTGTTAAGAGACAGGCTTTTATTAGGCTATTAGATGCAATGACAGATGCAATATATCAGATTACTATTTATATCAGTATTGCTCTTATCAAATCTGCAATTTCATTTGCTGAGTTGTATTAGCTGTGACTCCTCATGTGACTCCTCAAGTGACTCCTCATGTGCAGTGATCTCAAACTGGGTCAAAGACTTTAACCTAATAAAACGTGCCACCTGGTGGGCCTTTGATAACATGATTAGCATCAGGTAGTGCCTGCTAAAAACATCTTAAACCAGCTGGTTTGGTGGTCTTGGCTGGTTAGTCTCGTTGGTCTCCTAGGGGTTCTTAGCTCCAACTAAGAACAGTAACTGGTTTAAACATTTATTTTTTGTTTCTTTCAGAAGTCATCCCTAACTCAGTTATATGGTATGAAGTGTAGTTACAGGTTATAGGTTATGAAGAATTGTACAGTATATTTCATAAGCTATGAAATGAACAATTGTATTTGCATTAACTAACATTATCAAAAATTAACAAATGCTGTAAAATATATATTGTTCATGGTTAGTTTATGTTAGCTAATGCATTAACTAATGTTAACAAGTACAACTTAATTGTTCCATTCAAGTGTTTCCAAAAATACATTATGATATGACTCTGATATACTGCTGTATACTATTTTGGTCATGTTGTCTACCCTTATGCTTGACTGTAGCAATACTACTAATTAAACTGACCTATCAAAAAACAAAACAATACAGCCCTCTTAAAGTGGTACAGTTAGTGAAGATTAAAGGTTAAGTCATCAATGAGCAAGATTGTAGTGAAATGGGCAACACTATTTGTAGCCCTGTAAAAGCACATGTGTTCCTGGAACCTGAGCTGTGGGTGACTGAATAAAATAACAGCACAGATCACTGGAGGAGATATCAAGACATTAAGCGAACTCATTTTCCTTGACCCCCGCTTGATCTCTTCTGTACCCATTTGCTCTGATCAGACAGGGGTTAAACTCAAGAAAATTGGACCACACTGCACAGAGAGATTAGAAGTTCAAGTTGCCATAATACCCCAGCAGCAATCAGACAGACGGGACCGGGGGCGGCCGGGGGCTATGACAGCACAAAGGAAAGTTCCTGCAGGAAACTCCCTTCTAAATAGACTTAGACATGAGGATTAGACTCCCCTATTAAGTGTTTCAGGTATCACTACTTCCAAAAAGGAATCCCAGAGCAAGCAGGAGAAGATTCCTCCTGGATGTGTCATTGTGAACATATTACTAAGAGGAAGTCCGGAAAATATTAAAGCTAAATAGTATCAAATTAGTGTAATTGCTTTAAAGCAAAACAAATAGTGATATTATTTATATTCAATTGCAGGATGACTTGAAACCATGAGGCCTGCATTTTTTTATCCCTCTCAAAATATATACACATATACATACAGTTCAGAATTTACATTCTGATTGGATGAGATGTATCTTGTTTAAGATTTGTTTCTTGTACATTATACTAAAAAAACTATTACTTTTTTTCTTGGCCCAGAGCATGCATTACCTGTTGTATGGCCTCTTTTGACTTATTGTTATTAATTTTGGAATTTTATTAAACTATGTAATGCATGTTTTTATGCTCAGCTAATTGGTAAAATACATAATATTGTAATATATTACAGTAAGACAGAGGATCTGCAGTAATACATTTGCTGACATTATGACATTTTAGTAAACTCAAAGTTAAGGAAGTTTATAAACTTTTTGAAAAATCGAAGTGTTAAGTAAATGTCATTCGGTTACATTATTTTGTACAATCATTATTAATGCAGATATTTTAAGACATTAAGAGTTGCACATTTTGTAAGTCACTAAAACAAGATTTGTTAAGGTTTTGTGCTTAAACATCTATGGCTAAAAGCAAGTTTTAAATATATAATCATTTCACATTTAATAAACTGTAAATGGTAATACATTATAAAGCAAAAATTATGGTAATTAAATAATAAATAGAATGTATAATACATGCAATTATGATATAAAAAATTAAATAAAAATCTTTACATAAAATGAGAACTATGCCAAAAATACTATATAAATGTAAAAAATAATGTCTCCTCATAAAGTAAATATATTTTTAGTAATACAAGGCCTATATCCAAGCATGATGATTACATGTTCATGCTTTGTTGAAGACATACATTTTTGTGCATACACAGACACATTCTGCACATTAAATTATGAAGCTGCAGCATTTAAAAATATTTTAAGACATGATGATTTACATAACTTATAAATATGTATGGTGAAAATATAAATACTATGTTTTGATACAGAAACAAACATTTTCTTTGTTATTAGGGTAAGTGTGGGTTCATGCAGGCGGCGAGCTGATGTTTTGTAACCATTCCACACAAGAGCAAGAAAACGGCATGTGAAAAGAGGAAGAAAAGAAGTTAAAAGCCTTTAAATTAATGATCGATGAGGCCATTTTCTTTGACTTCAAAGCACTCCACAAGGACTTGAAGTACTGCTATAGTTTCCCCATTTTACCCCATGCACCCCTCAGCAGCACGTGACCTGACCTGGTCGTCAACAGAGCCCATTGGGCAGTCCACCCCTGCTGATGTCATCAAAAGAGCCCAACAATGGCACTTTTACTCAATCTGGGGCAGCTTTTCAATAGGCAACTTTCCCCTATTCTTTCTCTGGTTTTGGCATCTGACTTTATTAGTTCCTATTCCCTATTAGACAGGTTCCCAGTGGCAGTCTCCAGGCCTGGAACGACCACAGACTTCGGAGGAAAAGGGAAGGAAAATGACAGTGGGGTCTGTAGTGGGGTTGCAGTGGGGTTTTCAGGAACGTGTCAGGAATTTCTATGGCTAATCATTGCAAAGGTCATTTTGCCTAGACTTCAACCCCATGGTGTTTGGCACTTGTTTTGTACCTCTGTTGAATGATGTAGCACATTGGGGTGCACTAATGTAATCTGGCCAAACTCTTTTTTCCCTATTGTGTTTCCCTCTTTTAGCCTCTTCAAAAGGTACGGGAAAGTCACTATGTAGGAGGGGAATACCGTCTTACTAAATGAATACTGAGTTGTAAACACTTCAGTATTCAAACATTAGTATGCTTTTTTCCTCATCACATTGCATGTTTAACCCAGGTAGTACATTTTGTATTTTTAATCCAATTTTCTGTATAAATGTCTTAAATTTTGCAGTCCAGTGAAATAAGGATTTAAAAACAGATGTGGGATTCAGCTGCACTGTACTGTGCTATTCTGAACTGTGCTATATTAAGTTCTTCTCTGTCTACACAGCGTACACTACAACACTGTACAACACTGCAAAAAAGTAAAGCAGTTACAGTTGAGCTAGAGTATATGTGTCTTAACAGATTAGTCAACAGGAACCAAAACTCCAGAAGTTGCAATAATAGGGAAAAAGCCTGGGACAAACCAGACTCAACCAGTGGTCCAGCTCTCCTCTGGCTGTACAGAGAAAACAAAGAGGGCAAATTCTAAACAGTACCTCTTTAACATTTTTCTCAACATGCAGGGTACTCTTTAGGTAAAAACCTTTGGCATCAATACGCAGATGTAATGAGCACAGGAATTTATCATGATGATGAAATTATTTATTGGGATATAATTCTGACATATATGTCATTATGACATATTGGGGCAGAATTTTCAATTTAAACAGCACAACATTTTTGAGCACGTAACCCAACTCCTGCCCCTAAACCTACAAATGTTTTATTAATAAACACAGGCTACAACAGGCAGCTGCAACTTCAGTCACAATTTAAAAAAATACAATTATTCTAAGCGTTCCAAAGGGGGAACTATTGATTTGTGTGAGGACCAGAACTAAAAGCAATGGCTGTTTTCATTTGCTGTAACAATACAAAAAATGCTACAAAAAAGAAGCCTTACATCAGCTTCAACTGTGAAACGGCATTGGCTCTCGTGTTGCATGACTGACTGCATCATGCAAACATTAGGGTGTTTCTTGTGAATGAAGTGTGACTGCGTCCATTCAGGGAGGGAAATCGTTTTCAACAATTAAAAATGTCTTCGAGAAGACATAAAATGCAACACATTGTCTGCTTTTATGTCAACGTTGTTCTATTTACACTGCATTTTGGCCAGTTGGTGCAATAAATAGTTGTGACTGTTACGTGTTTTACATTGTTAAGAAATGGGTAGGTTTAGGGTATATAAATATTTATAAATGCATTTCTGTTTTTACAAAGTCAAAGAATTAAATGGGTTTTGATCTGAAGCACAAGGCAAGCATGTCAAAAAATGATGTCAAAGGGGTACCCTGAGTGTTAAAATGTGATGCCACAGGGTATTGACCAAACATTAATATGTGACGATTTGGGAGTGACAATGTGTTCTTTTGGGAAGGAGCTACCACACAGAGTCGTTCTAGGTCAAGAGAAAATGACATTGATTTTCATTGCTCCCTTTGCCACATTACGAGACACAGTTGCCCTACTTCCTCCAGAGTTTACATTTCAGTTGCTCTGCCCTTCAGAGAGAGTAGGTCTCACTTCTAACTGGAATTCACCCAGTGTCAGTGCTAGTTAACTATCATTACAGTCATACTTTTTGTCCAACTAATAGCAGAATGGAAGAGTGTTTGTAGCTTACTCTTACAGCAGTTATTTAGAATTTAACCTTGCCATCCACGTTAAAAGAAATGCAGCTTTAATTACATAATTTTTCCTCACATTGATTAACATCAGCATCGTACCTTTTATTCTTTTAACATTATGTCAAATCCACATTGCTAAATTATTGCAGATTCATTCTGCCATGACTCAGATATAAAAACCTGAGTCAGATAAAAACTGACAGTCTGTGCTCTAAAGATCTTAGTAATATGTTTCAACAAGCTAGGGATGTGTTTACATAATAGGCTGCCAATGCTGTGATATTTCAGGGCATTTCAGTCCAACCACACCCTATTTGACAAAAATAAAAGCTGGAGGAACAGTAATAAATCTTGCAAGGGATGGGAAACTCGGAAGTCCCTCCCTGGCAGACACAGGTAATGCTGCTTTCAAGTGGATTCGGAAATATCATAATTATGAGTTAGAACAATTTAGAAGGTTGTATTTACGAATGGGAAACTTGGAATTTTAGATCAAAATTTTAGATAAATTGTCAAGTCGCAAGTTTATTACTTTATTGTTGCTGACCATGTACATCCCTTCATGTCCATTAATAGATACTATACTATCTCTATATACTAAAAATAAAATAAAACACACTTCAACCATATATTGTTGCATATTCAATTGTCCTGTTCTCTTTGCCATCATTTGTTTTTCATCAAACTATTTCTGTTGTATTATGACTCATTAATAACCTCAGAAGTGAACACAGTCGAAATGCAGTTACAAAAGTAACAAAAGTGGAAAAAATGTTACAGAAGAAAACAAATATATCCCTCAGATCAAGTGTGTCATTTTAAATATTGTCAAACTCCTCAAATCCAATGATATAAAAACTTTCTTTGAGGACACACTGTAGGCTAATAAGATACATTTTGAAACCATTTTGGTTTCCAAATGTTGATTTTCAGTGGTTACATGCTGACAACAATAATTTACCACAAAAACTAAGTTTTGTTTTCATGGTTTTCACACAGACTGACTTCTTCCAAGAACTGCCTTTGGCAGACAATAGGTGTTTCATACCTTGGCTGGGATACTGTTGTATTTGTTCTGATTAGTTTGTTCTGATTGTTGTCAGAGATGACAAATTGCAGAAACTTGGCCAGGTGGTCCACCAAATGTGCACCACTACTCATACACCAACAAAATAAAGGCGCCATGTTTTTGTCCCTAACATAAGAAACATGAATGCTAGAATCAAAATTATTTTTTTCTCTTAATTTATATTCCATCTTTATATTCTGCTTTTTGTCTCCTATATATTATTATTATATTGTCTCATATATATATATATATATATATATATATATATATATATATATATATATATATATATATATATATATATATATATATATATATATATATATTAATAATGTTTTTTTTCACAAAATTGATATATTTCAATATTACATCACCTTTTATAGAATTTACATGAACCATAATGTTTTTTCACTCCTCACTCCAAGCCTAAAGGCAAGAAAACAAGCCCAAATTCTGTCTAGTAAGCTAATATACCCAAACAAAGTGAGCTTTATGAATAAATGTATAGGATTTTGCAACCTAAGACAAGATTTGTGTGCTAAGCTAAAATTCTCACCTTCATATTCTATTAGCAAAGATTATTGGCTTGTCATAAGTCACCTTTGCAAGAGAATGAGGAAAATCAGACAGTGTATAAATTCCTCCTGCTTCTAATATACATATATGTACTTCACTTGTGTGGATTTTATAGGGCCTGACAGTCCTAGTGGCATGTGGTTAAGAGCTTGTGGTGATATACAAACTCAAAACATACCGCGGTTGGATGTGTAATACTGAATATCAATGCCAACTAAGTTAAGTCAGAGGATGATGAGTCAGATGGGTTTAATGTAAGTTTCAACACCAGCTATAACTTCCCTTATCCAGCCTTTCTGAATAAAGTGTCTGTAATCTATACTGCATTATTAACTGTAACATTATCACATTATCAAATGTATAGCATGTTTTTAAGAATGTTTATACCTCTATAATGGAAGGAATCAAGGCACATTCAAATTCAATGTTTGCATTAAATATTATACTTGTTTCCCTAAAAAGTGCTTTCATACAGAAACACTTGTTAAATCATTACCACAGTCAAGCACTGCTCTGTACTCTGCAAGGGAAATTAATTCCCTCTTATAATTAAAACATTCATTGCAAGCACCTGATGCCATTGATTAACAACAAAGACGTCAAGTGTACTGTGAGTAAAAAAAATGGAAATGAATACGCCAATTAACAAGCAATCTGTTTTGCTTTAGGAGAAATCTCTCAGTGAACTATTGTACACTGGACACCTGTACACTTACTGTATGCATTCATGCAGTTACACAATCAGCCAATGGTGTGGCAACAGTGCAATGCATAAACCATAAAAATATGGGTCAGGAGCTTCAGTTAATATTCACATCAATTGAATGATTGGAATGGACGGTTTCAGTCAGCACTTACACAGTCTATGCAATATTCATAATATAGCCTTGATCAGACTGTGGGCAAAAAAAGCTTCATAATGCCATAGAAGAATGATTTTTGGCTGTATAGTTCCATAAAGAACCTTTAAAATACACAGAATCTTTCAATTTCCCAAAAGGTTCTTTGTAGTGGAAGGGTTCTTTAGACTATAAAAAGACAGAAATGTTTCTTTTAAAAACCTTTTGAGGGTTTTTGAGAAACCAAAATTGGTTCTTCTTTGGAATCACTGTGAAGAACCTTTTGGGAACCTTGATTTTTAAGAGTGTAGCCCTTAAAAATGATAAGGCACTTTGATATTCGATACAAAGAACTCCTATTTGTGCGATATTGCTTAATGAGCTTCAGTTTCTGACCATAAACTGCCCCTGACCTGATGCTAATAAAAAGAAAGAAATGCTACAGTTAGATTTGCCAGTGTTTGATTGTCAACAAAGTAGTCTCTCGGCAACCAAATTGTGTAGGAAAAATGATGCTACGCAACGCTATCATTTGTTTTGCAGCCGTGCGAGTATCAACAGAGAAGATCATTTACCATGTTTTAGGTAAATGACATTTACCAGGTTTTATTATCATACATTGCAGTAACTTTGACAGATTGATTCCTTACACATGAATATATCAATGATTGTGTGCATCTCACTGCGTGATGTCACATTCATGTGTTGGCATACATCTGCATGTCAGAGCTCTATATTTATTATATATATTAATAGCCATGCTGGTCTGTTGCTCAGACTAAACAGGCTGACAACAGTGTTTCAGTAGCCATATTAGTTTATTTGACCAAAGGCCACAATTATATTTGTCACTTTGCCAGAAGTGTCAAGATTTTATTGTATTGTTTTTGAATGTGACATTATAAGCATAGGTTCGCTGATCTAATCTAACCTCATGCATTGTGAAGCATGTTTCAACAGACCTGCCATCTGTTTTCTTTTTCATAAACTGAGAGTGGCAGATCCACCACAGCCCTTTGACATGAGTCTTAAATAAATTATTATTTATGATAATCAAGCTCTGATTCAATCTGTGTCTTTCCGTAATCAGTTTGAATTTGTGAAAGCTTGTATGATTAAGTGGCATTACGTGCACTTACTTGGGCCTTATGGATTTTATAGGAAGCGAATGGTGCTTGCTAAGGCAGGCATCCTTGTTGTTATTCCTTTGTATACTTTAATGTTTGCCAGGCAACACTGTATTGATATTCCTCAAATATTCTGGTTGGAGATTTTTTTCTAAAGCCTAACCACAAAGGCCTGAAATATACTACCCAGCTAACAATATTATATTTTATGTAATTATGTTTCCTTAAGGTTTCTATTAGTAGCAAAAACAGTAAAAATGTTATTTTGAATGTCCAAGGAATGTTCAAAATGTCCAGTTTAGACACGGGGCAAACAATAAGGGCATGGACAAAGGTCTACAAGTAGACCTGGACAAAAACAACAATACAAAATGAAGGGCAAGACAAAACAAGTTGACATGTAAAATTTGGTTTTTTACACATCTTTTTTATCTATTTACTGTATATTTCATATTACTCAATCTTGCTCTCTCCATCTATCTGTATATGAGATTTCTACCTTTTTTAACCATATTTTTACCTAACCTAACACTATTCGTGGCCTACTGGTTAGCGTTCACGACTTGCAGTGTGTGTTCACTCCTTACCAGTGATGGGTGCAGAGGTCACATTTCGGGTATGGGTTACCATATCTGACAACTATGTTATTTTGACTATTCTTCTGTTGCCTTGCAAACATTGGTATTTCCTCTAGGTAATACAAATCTGATTTCCTTATTCAATCCCAAACTTAACTAGTCATAACACATAGCATGTAACTAGTTTTGCATCTGTGCTAGGAATGAGTACAATAGCTCGTATTATGCAACTTGTTGTGGTATGCTGTTGCTTGTGACTGTCAAATTTGGGTAGAAAAGATAGTAACACAATATTTTGATATCAGAACAGAGACATAATAGTTAATTATGCTGTAACAGATGTCTAGCTATGTTCTAGAGATGCCACACCAACCAACCAGAAAACCTAACAATGCATTTGTTCCATTACACTTCTAAGCAATCATACAACAAAGATGCCAAAAAATCCCATGCATACTTAAAAATGGACTTATTTGACTTCCACCACTATGCACCCACCTAGAACACTCTTGCATCCACCAAACTATGCCAACAACAACACCCTAGCATTAGTGTTGTGTAAGTTTTACACAAGCAAGTACCACACAATTTCTACAGGAAAAATATCTAGTCACATACACAATACAGCGCTTGTGCTCACAATAGCTTCTTCTGTGATGTTAGCATACATGACTAATGGAATAGATTCCACCTAATCAAGAAGTGCTGGTGTGGTGGCCAAGCTGATCAATAGAGAAAGAAATCTTACCTCATAATAGCTCTGGGTAATGAATTCCTGCCTTAACATTTACGACTATTATATTACACCCAGCAATAGCTTTCATTACAGTAGTGTACTCTTCTATACTCAATAGGGCATACTTTGTAGCATTAAAAAGTGTTTTAAAATGATAGACACATTTTAAATTTAACAGTGCTATCAGTATGAATATTATTACCATGATCAAAGAGCAAATCCCTTGAGCTTTGTGACAGATACTCAAGGTTATTTACACAGCTCAGGCACTGAGAAATTGACGTGAGGCTATGGATTGTGGATTATAATGTTGTAAATGTTTTTGCAGTTTATATAGTGCTTTGTGTTTGCACAAACTAATCATTTGGCTTTAAAAGATCTAATACATTATTAGGAGCCATAAGATTCATTTTCTGTGTTGCCTATATCTGCTTTTGATGCTCAAAAAGATGGTACCCATGGATTTGCATTTTATGAATTACCAAGGACCTAAAAATCGTCTTTATTGTTCTACTAAAGAAAAAGGTCACCTAGTCACCTATACCTTTCTGAAAATGGTGTTTGCAAATGATCAATAAAGCAAGAATAGCCAACTTTGGTTTTGTATGGCTAATGTCCTGCAGAGGTAAAGGCCCTTGGTATTAACAGGCCATAAGCACCATCCCTAGTCAAACAAACCTTAAAGGAATAGTTCACCCGAAAATTCTTCCATCATTTACTCACCCTCATGTCATTTCGAACCGGTGACTTCATTTGCTTCTAAGGAACACAAAAGAAGATCCACACAAACCACAATGGCACCCTTTGACTTCCATTATATAGACACAAACCTGCATTTCTCAAAGATTTTGTGTACCACAAAAGAACAGTCATACAGGTTTGGAATGACTTGAGGGTGAGTAAATGATGGAAGAGTTTTTGGGTGAACTATTCATTTAATAAGCGCATCAAAGTCTTCAGTATTACTGCAGAAGTACAGAAAGGCGTGTTTAATTATGGTTGGAGCTAAACTCTGGAGGACAAAGGCTCTCCAGGTTCAGATCTACCTAGCCCTGCCATAAAGCTTCCTTTTGTAAGCTCATTACATTAAATAACCAGTTGAGGGATTGCTTCTTGTAGGTTAACCAACTAGCAGAAATGAATATTTGCCCCTGAAAAGCATCAAGTGCCATGTACCTATCGCTAGAGGGCTAGTTTTCAGAGCACAAGTGGAAATACTTTTTTTATATAAAACTGAGACCACACATGAGCCACATTGGTATTAAACTTTCCCCCTAAAACTTTATTGAGTTATTTTTTCTGCAGGTTTTCATGCCCAGTCTCAATTTGGCATCCCAAAAATAGATCTAGTGTACTTAACACTGGCCTCTAATCATATAATCGCTTGAGTGCCGTGGGTGTCAGACAGGTAACCATAAAAATTCCTGAGGATATTCCAAAACTACACGTTTCCCACAGTTCAGGAAGTGCAGGTACCGGGGTGCATCAACGTTCCTCTGGCTCTCATTTTCTCTACAAAGAATTTCCTTCTGTTCAGCATGTTAACTTTTATAGCAATGCCAAGAATTCAAATAATGATGAGGATTGTTTTATTGATACATTCAGTCGACAAACTATACTGTGATTTTTCTTGAAGGGATCTTTGCACCTAGCTGATTTTTAGGGCAAAGAATGTCAGATATCCAGAAGTATCTGGTTTGGGCGATGAAGAGACCCCATCATCATTGAGTGCTTTTGGCAATTGATGTCCTACTAAGGGCTCTTCCCAGCTGTTAATGTTGAGGGATTTGTCCAATCCCTGACTCCTGATAGGCAGTCTGGAAAGAGAAAGCTATAATTAGCCTATGAACCCCTTAATAAGTTTAATATGGCAGTATTTGTCACACAATCTTTGTCCTTGTCAACCTGGACCAGAAAAAAGACACAAACTGAGATACATGTGTAAGTGGACCAGAGTGGCAATTTTCTGTCATTGTTCAAGGCATATAATTGATCCACTCCACAATCTGAAATTTCACATTTCTCACTCCATGCTTATTGGTGAATTTGGAGAGAAATTAATTAAAAGGAGAGAAATGTATAACCTACCTATTTTTTCTATAATAGAGGAATATTTCGTGTCTTTTGTCAAAAACCTTAAAGAAGTGTGTAATATTGACTGTGGGAAATGCCAGACCTTAAGCAGTGTAATTGTCTCAATTAGATGTGATAAAGGCTCTCACTTTATCTATGTATATTTTTGCCATCCTACATACATATAAAAAATATCTGTTGTGTTGTCCCAGGCAAAAGTCACTGACATGATGCTAGGGCATTGTTTTTGGTTGCCATGGCATCTCTATATGTTCTTAGTGGTTTTTAGTATGTTCCTTAACAGTGGCTTTCCAGCAGCTTAGAAGGGTAATGGCTCTCTCCCAAGCACAGTGTCTGTACCTAATACTTTGAACAAACTGCAAAGAAACCTACATTTTAAGCAAAAGCAATAGTGATGACGGCCTTAGTAACAGGTTAAGCGGGGTTTCTTGTTTGCCAAGGTAATCCCTGCCCTAATTTTATCAACAGCTATAGAAAAGGGTCCAATCTTACAGCCAATGTCATGAACTGTCAAATGTACTACCATGCAAATGAACTTGAATGAAAAGCAGCTTTCCTGAAACCACAGGTATTTAGAATATCGTCCATGCCCTCATATCACTAATGCTCAATAATGGTTTAGTTTCCCAGGGCAGCAGTGGAAACCCTTTGTTGTTGGCAGTAAACATGGAAACCTTAGGGGTGCGATTGTTTTGTTGAATGTAGCGTGGCCCATTTGGAGGATGGCAAAGGGAAGATCTGTGTTACTGCTGAGAAAAGCCAGTGAAGCAAACTGATTTATCCCTACTGAGATGAGCGTCAGTTCTTTCTTGTCTAGACCTACAAGAGTTTGCTACATCACAATCTTCCCTCCTGTTTCAAATTATGTGACTACAGAAACAAAGATTTTTTGCTGTTCTCTCAGATGTTGGTCAAGTTCAAACAAGATAGTCATGGTTTACTTAA
Organism: Chromobotia macracanthus; assembly: GCA_036877525.1. Lineage (NCBI taxonomy): Eukaryota > Metazoa > Chordata > Actinopteri > Cypriniformes > Botiidae > Chromobotia > Chromobotia macracanthus. The sequence continues at coordinate 936,059 of JAZGTH010000106.1, forward strand.
CCTCTTTTGCTTGAGATTTCAAACCCCTTGTTAGATGTCAACAGCTCATTTTTTCACTCAAATGAGAAAGCTCGGCAACAGCGTGGGAGCAGGAATGGTAATTAGTAAATCTGTTGTACGTAAATATAATTGTGTTAAAAGGAGAACACCGCCCGTCATACTGCATGGAAAAGTTCGGTAAACCAACAAGCCTGGATCCAGGAAAGCAAATAAAGACCACAACCATGTGTGAGAAAGATCTTGAAAACCAATAGCTAACAAATGAGCAGGCCAATGTTTTGATGGGATCTTATTTATATAATTTGAGAGGTCTTTCCCCCTTAAAAAAAACAGGTTATGAAAGGTATTTTACAACTGCTGTTAAAGTATAAAGAGTCTTGCCCCATAAAACCCAATCCACATGAAAAATACAGAGGTATAACTGGTTTTTGGACAGAATTTTTGAAAATGAACCAGTGAATAACTTGTTTTTGAAGTGCATGTTTACTGAATCTATTATGTATGTGCCTACTTATATACACATATATGTTTTCCCTTTACCAATTGGTGTGAAATGTTCTGGTAACATTGATAACCATAAGGTGAACAAATACATTTTGTCTTCATTGTGAAACTTATTTTTGTATTTAAAGTGTGCTTTGACTAAATAGTTTTATGGGCCACTGTATCTTATACCTGAAGTACAACTGTAATATTTTTAAGTGTAATGGCTGACAGAAAAAGGAAGTTTACTAGTATTTCTAGTATTACTTCTTTTTATTCTGTTTATAATTTTCTAGTGTCCATATTTTTGTGAATTACAATTTGTGAATGACACTTTGATGTATTTAAATCAAGCACAAAGTTACTGTCAAGTTACTAACAGTATCTTTAGCAAAATCATTTGAACAGGAGAGGCAGTCATATCACGGCCCACACTGGCATGATCAGATTGCATTGGATGTCACCACTTGAAAGTTTTAAACCATGAGATAATAGGATAAATACTTTGGAAATGCTCATGGAAAAGTTCACCTCTGTCCTCTCTTTCAAAGAATAGCGAGACGTGTTTTGACCAATTATACTGTCAATGCAATAATGTCTGTCTATAATGTTTGCAACCAGACTGCCAATTCATCTGAACTGGGACAATCTGGTGGAAATGAACAAATTACACAACTCATCCACTTGTATATCACCACATAGAGGTCATGTAAATTGCATCTGTAAAGGTGTACATCACTGTCTGTGTGTTTTCCGAGGCATTGTTGACTAATGTCCAAAAAGAAGGTGACCTAATTATAATAGTTGAAAAATAGTAGTAAAAAACAAAAGTTTAATCTATTCAACATGTCACACAAATACTTCTAGCTGACATTACACTGACATTTACCATGAAATCATACCCGATAGCTCAAATTTTAAATCATTATTATAAACACATAATAATGCAAATCAGGCTAGGGTAAGAAGACAGTTTTGAAATGATCTGTTATGTAAATGCTCAACTTAATTTACAACTTAATTACAGTTTTTATAAAATATAAAAGTACTGGCCAATAGTGTTTTAAATAGTGTCTTTACACATAAACTGTATTAACATTCAATGGAAAATGAATTTACAAAAACAAAACAAACAAACTGAGAAGACCTCTTCATTTCAGAAGTCCACACAACACAACTAAAGAACTGACCTTTGCAGATGTCAACGACAACTCGATATTTGCATCAGACTCTCCTGGATTTGAAACAATAGGCGCGGGAGGCAGCCCACTTTGTTACTGTGTCTTGATTTGGCATTTTATTTAACACAACCTTGAAAGGGCATGACTCAAGCTGTGGGGGAATTGAAAACATAGACGTTTGGTTTGGGTGGTGTGACGGCAGTTCCCCACTTTGGTTGTGTTGGTTCATAGACATGGGTGGCTTAACAATGCTATCCCAGCAGGCTGTTGGTGGACACAGTACAAGAAAGTGCTAGAACAATAAGGCACTCCAGCAGTTCTATTATTCCTGCACCTCCCTGATTCTATTTTCACAATTTCTCACACTTTCTTGTACTCATGCTTTAATACTAAAAAAGCAGATTTAACTATAATTAGAAATGTGTTTTTCATACAAAATTGATTATTTTGCACATTTTTAGAATGTCGTATTGTAAAATGTAAAATTATGTTTTTAAAGGAGTAATAATTAACAGGGCTGAGTGGTATGAAATGGTATATCATAATATATATCACAATGAAGTTATATTTGGATCATTTGACTACAGCACTCCTTAACCTGATGTTGTATTGGGAGGACTGATCTTTACTTAATATCATTCATAGCCATTTTTGTAATACTAGTAATTGTATTATTTATTTAGCAAGAAGGTGAAAATGTATGTTGTAAGCCAATAGTTGTGTCAGATTGGAACTATGTCTCCCTTGATTCATCTGACCTGACACAGAAATGCTGAAAAGCACAAGCAGTCACATACAGACAGCATTTAGTGTCAGCGCTCATTCAAACAGAGTGAGCAGTTTAGTATTACATTACTTCACTAAATAACAACCAAGGTCAATGTGATATTTATAACAGACTAATAGGTTTTATGTGTGTTTGCAGGCCTGTTTAATGTTATGAATGCCTTTCCTTTTTAATAGTAGAATTACCCATTTTATCATCAGAAATCACAAACTTTTTTCAGAGTCAATATTACCAATTATTGATCCTGCACTTAATCCGGCAATAAAGAAAAGTTTAATAATCCAATCCTTGTAAACGCTTAAAGCAAAACAGAAAAACCACATAAGGCCAAGAACGTAGTAAACCCAAGACCAAATGAAGAACAAGGGAAAACGAGGGTAATAAATATGCAGACTGCTCAGGGTTAACTCGACACAAGTGAGTACCAAGAGGCAGGACAACAGGAACAGAATCAAAACTACAACAGGAAGTGACAAAACAGATTACACAATAAAAGACAGGACATGCAGATATAAAGGCAGACATCCATAAATTAAAGATCCCTTATTGATTTGGAAAGTGATGTAAGCCAAAGCTAAGAGTATTCATGAGTATTAAGTCTGGCTTCAGTCTGCATGTTAAGTCTGCATGTTAACAGCATAAATGGATAAACTGTGATTAAGGCCTTTGTAAAATAGCCACTAAATGCACACTTGTGACAAATCATTTGAATCCTGTAATAATGCTGCAACATTGCTTTCAAAAAGTAAAAATAAGAAAATATGCTTTACAAACATAAATAAGAAGTTCTTCATCTTGATTTGTTTGTAATGCATGACTGCTCTGTTTTTCACATTACATTCTGTTCAACTGAAAATAATGTAGAACTGACAGCCATGCACCTATCTCTAAAAATAACTGCTGTGCTACTACACTATAAAAAGCTATATCTATATAGCTATAATCTATAGAGGTATAGCACTTTTAATGTCCATCAGACCACCATACCATATACCATTAAAAATATATATTAAATATATTTGATATATCTTATCACCAATTATGAATATTGTTTTGGAAAATCATGTAACTTTGGTCAAGTATTGCTTCAGGATTTCTTGTTTACTGTAAAACATATGTTGCGTTATACTTAATGGAAAGCAAATGGAAATCAAAACTAACCATTTTGCCAGACAGAAATTCAATCATGTCTTTGACTGTATGACTGACAGGAGACTCACTGTAGCCCTAGAGCCTGATAAATGATTAGATACCCATGACCCATAGCTGTTTACTAAACTATTGCTTTAACACAATTTAGTCACCGGACCAGCTTAAAGCTGCAATCCATAACTTTTGCCTCTTTATCACCATCTCTGTTTAAAACATAAAATTGCAGGTTACTTTACGTACATTTCATTATGAATGCTGATGTCAAATAAAGCTAAACTGACGTTTCCCAGGAAAACGAAACTGATAGCTTAAATTATAAATCATTATTATAAATGTACCATTGCAAATTGAGGTAAGGTAAGGTGACTGTTTTGAACACACACTGATCTGTTATTTACTTGCTTAATAATTACTTTTTGTTCATTTGTAACCAAAAAAGTTACAGATTGCAGTTTTAAATCTCATTGGTGTGGCCAGCGCCTCAATAACTTTCCCAGGGAAACATAACAGTTTTCGGAATTCACATCCCAAACTTGGAATGATGTAATGGACCGAAGTCTATGCAGTGCCAAAATCCACTTTGCACAGGCCATGACCAATTGAAAGCAAAGATCAATCAACCCTTGAGAATAGCCCAGTCCTCATTTTGTTTAACAAAGCATAGACAAATGGACCGTTACCTTCTTTAAATGCATCTTTGACTCACTAAAAGCATAGAGTCTTACGCGATATCTTCAACATCTTCAAGAGCTACCAACAGTAACCACTGAAGATTCACCGTAATTGTTATGGGCAGCATTATACGTTTGTTTTTCCTTCCATCTTCAAACAGGAACCCATGACATCTTTTTACCTTCTTCTCAGTTTATCTTATTATTGAACACTTTGTTTTAGTTTACTTGAAATTTCCTGGCAGGTGACAAGTTAAATGCTTTAATCTTAGGTTTGAAAGGAGTTTAGTTTCCATTCAATTGTCATGTGATTTGATTAAATCAGCTTCAGGGAGGAAGAATTTGGCAAGTGTATGTACTCAAAGTTGTCTAACCATTTTTTTCAAATGGAATAAAAAAGTTCATTCCACTTATGTGGTCTCAACCAGAGGTGGCATTTACCCAAAACATTTCTTCACCTTCATGTGGTTTTATACCTGTATGACTTCTATTCTACTTCATAGTAGTTATCATTCAAATTAGTGCCTGTTTCAAAACTTTTACTGCAAAAATCAGTATAAGAAATGAATAGTTTGTCGAAATCCCCAATTTTTAACAAAGAGTTGAGATTCCGTTCTGGTTAGGGTGTGGCTTAAGAAGGCTCATGGAGTTTAGAACAGAGCTTAAATGTACAAAAGTGTTTATAGATTATATAATCAAATGCATTATAAACCTCTATATTGTCACCACAAGTGATTGTCTATATATTCTATATTCTACTGAGATAAAACGAAAATCTTTGGTTGTTTTTAGTATCCCTGATTTAAAACAGCAAGGAAAGTGGATTTTGTAGCAGTTTTGCACACATGCAAATTACCAACATCAGATACATAGCATAGCTCACTGCTTGGAGAAATAGGCAATCACTTTTAATGGACCACAAACTGTTTGGAATTGGGTCCATTTTATCAGCACTGAAGCAATGGTTCACTTGCCACCATTTGTGGTGTAAGCATGGAGGATTATAGTGTTGGTGTCTTCAGTTTTGTCTCTTTGTCTCTTCACCAGTATACTTTGGTTTAATCACTTAATTATTTTTTGATACATTAACCCTTAAATTGTATATAAACTGTATATAAAGTAGAGTTGAGCAGAGGAGAGATGCCATAAGAAGTGTCAATGCAGTATTATAGTTGGTTGGTATAAATTAACATGTTTCTCCTGAACTTTTGAACCATTTCTACACAATGATAACGCCTTGATCTATCTGTGATGCAATGCCATTTTGATTAGTCAATGCCGATTAGTTGCAAATTGCTTGTCTTCAGTTGTTCTCACACAGCATAAATGTGTCTTAATTTGGTGATAGGAGGTGAAAATTTTGGTCTGCTGAAATTAATCTACGCTGTTCCAATTTTCAAATCAACTGCCTCTAGTGACCAAAGCTGGAGCTATTATTAAATGCATGACCAAATTTGTGATGCAGTACACAAGCACAGGACATTATCAGAATAAGCATTTAACCTGTAATGTGCTAAAAAATATGCCAGTGTAGCAGTTCACTTCACCTTGATATCAATAGGGAAGTGGTGTTCACTAAATCACAAAAAGTCAAAAATCATTAAGAATATAGACTTACAGATTTCTCAGCAGATGATAATATTCCACTGTCAACAAACCGAGTCATGGTGTAGCCTATTTGTTTGTCATTTACATTTACAATTTTAGAATATATTTTACAATATTATAGAAAAAAGACTGAAAAACAGAAGATCTGTGTGGAGAATGTTATATGTAGGGATATGGAAAACTATGCTTCATAAAAAAATAGCATTTTGGGTATTTGGGGAATGAATATAGGTAAATATAGTAAATGATAACAGAATTTTCATTTTAAGGTTAACTTTATAAAACATAGACCAGACATGGACATATCAAAATATAAAGGTTGCAGACACCTTGAGTCAAAGCATGGGTTATAATGTTTTAGTGAAAGTCTGACAACTAATACTTTGAGATTTATGAATCATTTTCAAGTGAATTTACCAGGCTATCGGGAAAGCCTGTTTTAAATTTTAAATGCCTGGGACACATCAGATCATTTTTGATAATGATAATCAAGTGCTCTTTGTTTAATTTTTGTATATCCACAGTTTCCCTGTTTTTTCCTGTTGGTATGTGAGATTTATTTTCTTATGCAGGCACAGAACACATGCTAGCTGACTATAGTCTTTGCGGTTTGTTCAAGCATAACTTTTATGTAAAATGTTTGCAGAACCAATATACAAAATAGAGAATACATTGACCTATAATAAAATCATTTCGACTTTTGTCAGAAAGAAAGAAAAGTTCTGGACCCGTACCTTGGGAACCTTAATAGTGGGTACAGCCCTGCTCACAAATTATATTGTTTTTTGGCACTGTTTGTATTCATCTTTAAATCTTTGCATTTTATTTGATATTAATGTATCTTACATCTGTTAGTTTTAATTGCGTTTGCAGTGTCTTTATTTGTGAGTGCCAGGCGACTGTAGGCATCTCAGAAGACCCAACTCCTGTGTAACAATTTCTGAATGCAAAAGGTATTTTAAACATGCTTGCATAATCAATGTATTTATATGCATTTGATAAAAATCACACCATTGTACCACACCATCGTATCCCTGCAAGTAGTTCTTGAATGCGATTCCAAATATGATGACACAGCTGACTTATGCAGACAGTAAGCCTTTGTGTGGATCATCTAACCTCATCTATCATGATGGAGATCAGAGGCACAACGGCTCCATGATCGAGCTGCCAAACGGCATGTCACACCTTCTCCAGAGGCACGATGTGCATGCATGTCTTGCAGCAACCTGCACATCTGTTCTTCTGTGGGCACACTGTGTAACCACAATTGCACATTGCTTTCTTTACAAATCCATACTTTTTCTTCACAGAACACAAAAGCAGGAAAATTTTACAAAAGATTCTTCACACAACCACAGCATACAATGGCAGTTGTCAAGATCACTGTCAAGATCCAAATACACACAACAGAAATAGTAATTATAGCAATCCAAACAACCTGTGTGCAATATGCCAAGCCATACAGTAGCTTTGTGTAAGATTTTAGTAACAAACTAAAATCATCACGTACTCTTTTGAGAAATGCACATGGGATTTGAAGGCCTCAGCAGAGATTTTCCAGGAATAAATTTTGATGACAGAATTTTCATTTTAGCGTAAACTATGTTTTCACTCATTCTTCCATATTTATGCAAATTCATGATGTTCTACATGACTAAAACAACTTTACTTGATGGCCCTGTTCTGTTTTATCAAGACTGCAGGCAACTTCACTGCCCAACTGGCCACAAATCGTGTCTGTGTGTGTTTCAAGTAAGTTCAACTCTCAGCACTGCCCTCTCTTTTCTCATAAAATAATCGGGTACATGGTGCAGTAAAGTAAAGTGAAGTGTGTCTACTGTGAAAACATCTCTGGTTACCTTCGTCTCTGTGGCTGTGTTCCTCACTGGTTTTACAACGAAAGCATTTGAAGTTCTGAATGAAAAATGACAATACACTGTGCATGACCCAAACGGATTGGTGAGCGCATTCACTTGCAATTATAAACCGCATGAGAATGGAAAAACAGGAAAAAGTGAGCAAAATTCCCTCAAGGGCCAACGTTGACAAGGTAATATTCTATTTTCAGGGAGTATGTGGTTGAATCTGACATCGGCATTTATATTTTTTAGTCATTAAAGAAGATTATAATTTGTTTCTGGAATAAAATTCACTTACCTACAGTAATAATAAAGCTGGTACTTTGCTGAGATATGACCACATATTTACTTGGTTTGAAACAAGCTTTTTCTGTTTCCTGAAAATGAAGACACAGAATCCAGAGCATTTCGAAGTGGTATTTATTAAAGGTAGCCGTCTGGCAGAGCTTGATAAAGTGGACCGCACTTCCCCAGCCTGTTTCAATTCTCCCGGGAGATGATTAGAAAATGAGCATTAACAATACAAAAAAAAAATTTCTGCAGTGAAGCTAAATTGTTGGAAAATTAGTGCTTATTTTGACGGCTCATTTACTACTAAACTTAAAGCAAGGTCCCATAATCCCTTGTTACAGGCCACAATGTGGCTTGCTGAAGAACTAGGGAATAATGTGGGGAAAGCGACCATATATCCACATTTCAAAACAGCTGGGAGATCTAGAAAGTTTACTATCCATACAATCTTTACACTTAAGGTAAGAAATGTTACAGCTGTAAAACTGTAAAGGATAGGCAATATTTACACACTGTTGATTATCCAAAGCATAAGTGATGTAATATTTGCAGATGCACATCAACAAATGTGTGAGTGTTTTACAATAGCACTTTATTTGAAAGTGTTTTTGCTAAATCATGGATCACTATTACTATAGATTATATCTGCGACCAGAAATATAAACAAACCCTTAAAGCTGCAAACTGTAACTTTTTTGGTTAAAAATAAACAAAAATTTGTTATTGAGCAATGTACGTGACAGATCAGTGTTCAAAATAATAATCTCCTTACCTTACCCCAATTCGCAACTGTAAGTTCATAATAATGATTTATAATTTGAGTTGTCAGGTTCGATTTTCTGGTTGTTTAGAATTTAAACTTCATCCACATTAAGAAAATAACTCGAGAGATGTAACAGAGAAAATAAGAGTGATGGCGATAGAGAGACAAAAGATTGCAGGTTTAATCCTTAGAATTAACTTTTGGCACATAACTTGGCATGTAACTCTAACTGTGCCATTTTTGCCATGGATACATTGATGGTGGTGAGGTGCTGAGAGGGTGTTTGAGGCACCCAAAACACCATAGCAACCACATTGCAATGTACTGCACTAACAAACACTTTGCAACTGCATAGCAACATCTTTCCAACCATCCGCACTCTAGCAACTGCACATGCTAACAACTGCCCAAACACCTTATCAACACATTAGAAACGGTATAGCAATACATTATAAACAATCCAGATTACCCTAGCATTGTGGGGGCAGGTTTTTCTTATATAGGCACCTCTTACGTTTTCTTCACAAAATACAAAAATCTTGTTTTCCTACTTTTGCTGTGTACTGTACATCCTCAGAGCTATAAAAGCAACAGAGTGAAAATAATGGCGATGCAAATATCCAAGGATACGTGTTTAAATACTTAAATTTCTTCCTCCCGAATTACTCTTAAGGCCTCAATATCCCAGAAGATATTAGTTTAGTCAGTGGACTGAGACATTACAAACTAAAGACATTATACGGCAAGAGAAAATACCATCAGGATAAAACAGCATTTAGTGCCCTAATGCTTTAATAACACTAACTGTCAAGCAAGATGCTCTGCTCTGAGACATGTGCTGTAAAGTTTTATGTCTATTAACAAAGACTTTCGCCAAACAGTGTCCAAATATGTTTTAAATAAATGCAGTATATCTTTAAAGTTTTAGTATTAAAATTTAAATCTATTCAGTGTGGTTGTTATTTAACTTTCACATTCCATTTACATGACTGGTGCAAGCTGCATGACACACTCCTTATGTCACAAAATTAAACTAGGTCTCAGGGCCTGGTAAGACCATTAGACTGACAAATGACAAATGACAATCACAATTAAGTAAAATCCTACTTTTAAAAGGACAAACCCATTAGATGACTGGATGCTCCTAGATGGGAAATTACACCATGTTTGTTGTTCCTTTTTTATTTCATGCCTCATGTATCATACCCATCCTGTTTATAGTCACCGTGCTTCAAAAGACATTTGGCAAACAAAATCAGCTTGACGCAAGGCGACACACGTCCTGCCACAGCGTTAAATGGGTTTTCCACTGGGTCTTCACATAATCAATGTCTGCCATCTTCTGGACCACTGGAGAAATGCTTAATGTTGAGACAAGTGGGATTCCAGAGTGTTTTAGATGTCTCTCATAGACAGCAATGAGATAAAAAGAGCAAATGGAGGGAATTTGCTTAAGACTCTCTTGCTCTTTTTTTCTCAGATGTTTTTCCTGACCCCAGTAATCTCATATGTCTCTTCTAGTGTTTCAGAGAGTTTCATGTCAACAAAGTCTCAGATGCAAGTTGCAGTGCAAATTAAAGGCAACCAAAGTCAAAGACCTCGTTAAGAAATCAAACATCTTATATTATCTGAGCTATTTGTGTCTTATTTTTTAGATGAAGCCTCCTGATTTACAAAAAACAACCACAGAGAAATACAATTTTCCTCCGACAAATTAAATTTGCTGATCAATAGCTTGAGTTGATAACTACAGAATACAATGGTTTTTCAAGTAACAACTCAGATCTTGTAACATTCTTTTAATTTGCCTCAGATCTATTTATTTCTGCTTTAGGGGTGTCAGGGGAACATTACATGTCGGTTAGGTCATGCTTTGGCTTTGTTAGTGGGAAACTTGGCATGGTCTTCAAAAGAACTTGAGCACAGTTGTGTCTCAATGAAAGTCACAAAAAGAGACCACAATTGTATTGTCATGTCAGGGATATGGCAGCAAGTGCAGTTAAAGTGACATAATTGTTTAAATGTTTTGTCAGGATTCAAAACTGGTTTGCAAATCATTGTTCCAATACATCAGTTGTCAGATGTGTTAGCCAGAACCTAAGTTGCAACTGGTAATTTTCCCTTTATACTCTTTATTCCCAAGTGGATGCAACCCAGTCAGTAAAATAAAACCTCAAACTGTATGTGAACAAGTTCCGTTTTATATCTAGACCCAAAACTAATTATGCTAATGCTAACATGCTAACAGATCTCACTATGATTCCAATGTAACACGAGACCAGCTCCTGCTCCTCAGCCTTCCAAAACAGTTTGTTAAAACTTCTTATAGTTAATTCACTTACTCTACATTTATTATCAGGGATGATAAATGTTCCTCACCACAGTTGGTTTATGTGGTGGTAGCTTATTTTAAAGCACTGAAGATGAAATTCCAAACAATGGACCAAAATTGGTAGCAAATATCAAACCTTTGGTGTGCCTCTGTGTTTGAGGTGAATGTTTCACTCCAGGATGCTTAGACCACTTCCACTGAAATAATATTTGAACAGCGATGGTGGATAAATATGATACCATTCCTCATTCAGGTTGTACCCACGAAAAATGCAGTGTTGGCATTTCCTCTTACAAGATAGCGTGCAGAGCGCTAGACCCACAAGATCAGCCTGTTCTTTGGTAAGAGTTGTGGTTTATCTGCTAGACTTATTGTGCACTTCCTAATTCTCACCTACTACATACCTAATAATAAAACAATAATGCTCACAGATAAGTCATTACATGTGACATTTCTGTCCACAGAAATATCAGATACTGCTACCAAAGTGCTAACAGTTTTGTCCAGCACCTCCTTGTGCATGTCAGAATCACATACTGTACATTTATTGGTAGTTTTTTGGATGTTACTTCATTCAGTCTCAACTATGCAGAGACTTCTATAAGTAACCCAAGCATAGGTTGATTCCTCTGGAAATAGAAACACTGTGGCTTGGTGACACTATGAAAACATTGCTCTGTTTGTTTAAGCATCCTGACCAACCTGGAAAAGCAACATTGTCTCAACCATTGTTATTATACACTGTATCTATCTGTAAGCCTCTTCAGGCTGTGAGGATCAAATCTTTTAGGGGCTCCTGGGCACATACAGTGTAAGCTAAGCAGTAGGGTTCTCTGGCCAATGGGCATACACTGTACAGTAAAAGCACAAGCTAGATAGGGTCCCTGTCTGTGTAGGGTGCTCCTGCTTAGGTTTACATTTGGACCCTGAGAACTCATGGCACAACTGCATGGAGCTTAACGTCATCTTGATATGTTTACCAAGATGAATTAACAAACTTAATGTTTGTAAGCTGGTGAAAAGTGGTGGTTTATGCTACTCTTGTCCCATGAAAGAGTGCGCCAAACGACTTAAAGTATGATTGACAACATAATATCTTGATTCTGTTGTAAAACGGCGCCTTTGGTCCAACTGGCATTCTAAACAGTTTAGTAAGCTGTAGGTTTCATAACTTAGAGTGTTCATCTAGAGTGTTACCTCATCGTCTCAACCTGTCAGACACATGACCTGATAATACCTTCAAAGATGAACAATATCTTGTCTCTTTTCATCATTTTTTAGTTCCGTGGGGCATTTGAAAGCTGTAAACATCTGTCAAACAGCTTTTATTGAACAGAAGGTTTATTCTTTTGAACTCCTTAAGGTAATAACTATCGATATAACACTTGTTCCAGCTGCCTGGGACCTGTACGATGAGAACTCAATGATAGGCTAATATAATGGTGCAATAATTGTATTTATTAGATATGAAGGATAATTAAGATGACAGATTGAACTGTTTCCTCCTCACCGGATACCCGGCCTGGCTTGTCAATACCTGCCTGTGTCAAGGATTGTTAGCACCTAAGGGAGAGATATGTCAAACATTTCTACTGTGGAGACAATTGAGGATCCCTTTGGCATAGAGATGTAGAGCTGGACACTGCTGTAGCCTAGATGGTTAAATATGAGGGCATATCCGTGCATGGGATCTATATCTATCTGCTCCTGAGGGTATGTAGGCATATGTATTGTGGCATGGAGTGAAAGAATCATTCCAAAACCTAGACTGATGCCTACCTGGGCAGTATTTTAAGGTACAGGCATGCTCTGACACATATTGTTTTCCAAAAGGTAGGCAGCCATGTTTTATTTTCCATGGGTTTGACATTGCATGAATTTTATATGATTGAAATACTATTTTGTATTAAATTATTTTACTCTACTGTGTACTTGTAACGAGGGGTCAAACTCACGAGGATCCATATGCAGCATATTTATTCAAAATACAAACAGGCAGGGCTGAGCAACAACAAACAGGGTAATTATAGGCAAGGCAAAGGCGTAAACGTAAAGCAGGCAAGGGTCGAGGCAGGCGGCAAACAATCATAGAATCCAGGACAGTCCAAAAATCAAGGCAGGCAGCAAACAGGGGAAAAACCAGAGTAAACAGTCCAAGAACAAAACACGGGAAATCCAAAGACAATGAAAACCGCTCAGAGTTGTTGCCATGGCAAAACAAGACTTCGCCCTGGGCTAAGGATAGTCAGGGGTTTATATAGACACAAGAGTTAATGATGAGCAGGTGCACAGGAAGTAATCAAACCCAGGTATGGGGCATTATGGAAAACATAATGCCCCACGTTTTACTGCCATTAATATTCTGGAGACAGCTCCCGCTGGTGGTGCGGGAGCCTCCATCGTAACAGTACTACTATACAGTAATTTTCAAAATTAAACTGTGTGTAATGCACAACAATAACTGTAAAAAATATATTTTAGGTATGTAGGGGTATATTTTGATTTTTTAATTTTGGGCTATACGGCTTGTTTTGTAAATGGCAACTCTGAATCTCTGGTAGCTTTGCTTTAATATTTATAAAAATGAATTTTGAATTGAGCCTGTCATGCATTTCTCATGTTAAGCTTATTTTATGAAAATAAAATAAATACACAAAACTTTAGGTTATGTGAGAACAATCCAGCACACAGTTTATAATGAATAGTGAAATGTTATAATGCGTATGTATGAGCTGGTAACAGTATTATTTAGCGTAATATTGTATATCATAATATATTATGAATATATTATTACATTACTTATATAATAATATATGTTATTTTGTGAAACCACTATAACGCACAACCTCTGGAGAGTAATTCTCTTAAACTCTTTATTGGGTCCCATTTTGCTGACCTTTGGTTCCCACACCACCTGTACACATGAAGAAAGAATTCAAAAAGTGGCTGACAGCAAACTTACCACTAGGTAGAGCCATCACGTCAATAATTGTTATGTTCCCATATGAAAGGAAGTCTGACAAAATAAATGCTACCAGAAGTCTTTTTTTTTAAACAAATGTGTCTTTTTAATGTTTGAGTGGCATAAACATTTAACACCCCCTCTCTCAACACACACACCACCACCAAAATAATATAACAAAACTTGCAGGTACTTGTTCACATCTGTCTCCCCTCTTTGGATGTTATCTACTAAGGGATAAACTCGTGGGGGGGTCTCTCCAGGAGCAATTAAAAACAGAATTGCACTTGTGTGATTTTGTTGATGACAGACTGGCGTCATTGCCTAGTTTGGCACCGTGTTATTGAGCACATACAACATCAGACAACACGCAACAGTTACAACTTGAAATTCAACATCATAAAAAAGTTAAAAGGGACATGCATGATGTAAATGTAATGTGTGATGTCTACAGCTGTGCTCTTAAGGTACAATTAGAAAAAGCTTCCAAGGAACGGACGTTTTGCAGACATATTGTTGTACACAATATTATTATTATGATTATAGGCTTACAGCTAAGCTGCTTAAATAGACAATGCTGACATACTCAAAATACCAATACAGCCAATTACAACTACTGCTATTATTATTGTACATCTCTACCACATACTCTGAAGAAAATGAGCGGCGCATGCCTTTGTAAATCTTGCCACCTTAATGTTGTAATGGTGTAAAAGGTAGTTACCAAAATTTTGCTAAATTGTTTTTATTTTTATGCTTAGAACAGCAATGACAGAGTCTGCAAAGTTAACAGGAAGCATTCTCAAGCTGGCTAGCTTTAGAGTTTTTTAACATTATATTTCATATATAACTTTATTGTTAGTGAAACATTTTTAAAAGGTTACAAAATTAAAATAAATGTTTGAATAACATTCTTATAATCAAGCAATAATGTTAATACAATGTCTAAAAAACCTGGACGTTTCGAACATCCTAGAACTTTCAGAAAACATTTTTACTGTTTTTGTTACTTGATAAAAACTTGAATCTTAATGAAAACAAAATTGTTAGCTGGGTGGTTGCTTAAAGTGTTTTAACACATTGCTACTGTATGTGGGTGTGATGTCTGAGACTGTTGACGTACAGTAGTTGCAAAATTACCTATAGTTAGAAGTTTATATTAATATTATATATAATAAACTATAATATAAGTATTTCTCTTATACTTCCTTTGTGCCTTTGTTGTGACTAACAGTTCATTCATATTTGTGGGGGTCTTGTTGATCAGCAGTTAAGTATAATATTGTCATGGATATATATGCAGGATATAGATCTAAACCTCCTGGCACTGCAGAACTGAATGACCCTTGACCTGCAATGTTCAATGTTCAACATTTACTGCTCTGTGTAATTATAGAGCATGCCATTAAAAACATGGTTCCAGTTATAATGTGCTCTAGCTTCTCTCTTATGACATTATTTGTTATATATTTTGTTAACCAAAAATATATAGCCAGTTTAATGTCTAGTTTAATAGCTAATATTATTAGATATTAAATTATTAATATCTAATAATTTAATATCTAATAATAGTTATGATAATATAACTAATAATATAATATCTAATAAAATTATCTAATCCGCTTATCATAATATAGAGAGAAACTTTTTTGAAGTCTAGTCATGCATATTTAATTCACCTTTAATGAGTTTATTATACATTTACATGTGGCCTTTTATGTGTGATGTTATCTCATTCTGGTAACATAGTATAATCTATGACTCAACGCTTTCTAGTACCAAGGCAACTGAATTCATAAGGAAACTTGTTCCTTTAAGCAGAGCATCAATTGCCACTTTATCTCATTATCAGTTGACTTTCATAGCTCCATGTTTCAAAGGTGCATTTAGATTCTCTGTTGTTAATGACAGCTTTCCTCTGTTCTTTATAATGCACCACTCATAAGAACAATATTAAAAACATGAAATTATTAAATGTAAAATAGGTTTTGACATTTTTTAAAGTAACAAATACATCAAAATGTCCAGCTTTTTAGATGCTGTATTAACGTTATTGCTTGGTTAAATTATTTTTAAAACATTGTTTAAGAATAATGACACATGATATTAATATTATTGCAAGATCATTTTTTGATAACCTTGAGAGAATGTTAGCCAATATTTTGAGAATGTTTCTGTTAGCTGGGGTTTGCTAGGGTGTTGACAGGGGTTGCTCTGGAATTGTTGTGCAGTTGCTAAAGTTTTCTTGGTCATTTTCTTGGCCAACTCTCAAACAGTGCCATTTAGTGCTGATTCAGAAACACTTTGCTTTGTGATGACAGCGACTGTAGGTGTTCTTTATTATTTTGTAATAAATCTTTAAGACTTTTAATAGATTTATTTGGTGGACCACTGGTGTGGTGAAAAGGCCTTCTGTGTTCACACTGTGTCATGGGAAGTGTACTTGCTACAAGCAGAGTATGCACCATTTACACACAGCAATCTGAATAAGCAGTATTCTGAGACTATGGACACGCCTGTGCTTCACAACACCTATGTGGGGGTTGGTTCCTTGATCCCAAAGTTTAGGCTTCATGAAAGCAATGCATACAGAGGGTTTCCTTCCTGTAACTCATGACTCATGCTTTCCTGTGCCGAATAATGTAAACTAATAGTTTCATTTTGTGTAATCTTAGTGACCATGGGCTTGCTCTGTGTATGCTTGGCAAAGGCTGTGGAACACAGATCCTGGTGTCTTCCGGAAAATAAGCAAGACATGCTCTCCTTATTTGTATCTTGGGTGTTTGAATAACATGACACCAACTGAGTGATAGAAGTAAAGCCCTATAACGGGTTCCTAAAGATTCATACAATCTTAGAAATATGTTGACACCATAGAAGAACCATTTTCATTCAAAAGTTCTTAAAAGAAACAATTGTTTTTTACCTTCCTATACTGTAGATGTTAAATGCTCTTTATGGAACCAAACAGCCTAACAAGGAACCTTTCAGGAACCTTTATTTTTAATCATATGCACAAAAACAGCATATTCTAAGCTAGATGAATAAATTACATTTGCTCATTGATAGCATCAATAATCACTTAAATTCTAATGTGTTTGCCACAAAAATCTATTGTAAGGCATTATTGTGATCTTCTGTCACTAATTGGAAAGACAGTGTGAACATTCTTCAAAAAAAGCCCACAGTCTACATGTCATTACACACTTGGTGTTTACAAAATTGGCCCACCTAGACATGTTTATGATAATAAAATTGATGTTGAATATTATTACTAAATTACCAAAGAATTAACAATGAGGGGAAATGCATATACAGGATCCTATCATTTATTTTAAAGGTCTTTAATCATATCAGTCTGATTTTAACTATTTATGTAACACTTCTGGGTGGTTTTTGAATCAGTCACAATGTAATGCTCTTCATTTGCTCTTCCTAAAGGTGAGGGAGTTGAGCATGGGAATGGATGGAAAACTTGGGGATCCGACAACAAACTCACAATCTGAGAATAAGCATTGTTACTTCTTTTACATTTCATAAACAGCCAATCATAACAGAGGCCATTTGCATGTGAAAGTCTTAAAGGTACAATATAGTACCAAAAAGTATATTTTAATTGTAATCACCATACTTAAATGACAAAAAAAGGATTTTGGGACAAAAACTGTAACATCCTGAGTTTTACCTGTGATCATAGCCACAGCTGAGTCACATTATTGTTTCTCTCACACTGTTTTCTGAAAGTGCTACTGTTAAACAAACTGTAATCAGAGCTTTACTGAGAAGCATTCATTACCCTTTCTCTTGCTCTCACTCTCCCTTTCTCTCCAGGTGGATTTCTTAAGACTTCTTATTAAAGTCTTAAAAAAAAAAAAAGTGTTAAATTTTTCCCACCTGTTATCGTCATGAGCAAAGAAGCTTATAATATAATGATTTTTACATTTTTCAAAAGAAATGTCGATGATGCTTGTAAAAGCTCACCACCACCATTAAGGATGTTGTGGGTAGTTCATGTGGGTAGTGTTGTGGGCACATTGTTATGGTAGTCTGGCAGTCTAAAGCACCCGCCCCTAAATCTCTATGAGCTTCTGGTTCAGTGAAAGTCAGATTTTTTACATGTATGCTTGAGAAAACATGTTCACTTGCTACTAAACATTGAATTCCATTCAAATAATTAATTTAACAAACCTTGTAAAGCAGCCTGGTGCTTTGTAAATTTTGGCTTTATTTTCCAGTGTGCTGATGAAAACCTGTGTATCCTAACTCTCTGCATAAATCCAGCCAATCATTTTAAAGCTTGTAACATTGAAAAGCTTGTCCCTTTTTATGTACAATATACATCAGAGTGTTCATGAATGGACTGTGGGTGGTAGACTGAGACTAAATAACTGCTGATAACTGTAAAGGACTGAGGTATGAGTGGTATAAGAATAATTTGTATAAATTATGTTCCTGGATCAAAATTATTCTGGAATTGCTGCCAACCAGATTTTAGGGTCAGTCTACCATTTACATTTATGTACTTGGCTGGCACTTTCATCCAATGCAACTTACAATATACATTTTATTAGTATGTGTGTTACTTGGTAAATAAACCCATTACCTTTGCACTGCTAATCCAGTGTTCTAGCAGGTGGGCTACAGGTTTCAGGTTGGAACAACACTGCTAATAAAGAAACATTTTCTACTTGGCAAAATAATGGTAACCTTCCAAGTTAAAGCACACTGGAAGCAGACAATCAGTGTTTTATTCGACCGAAGATGCATAATGTCTATTTCCTGTAATGCACCGGGAATATGGTTTAGCAATAGCTGTCTTGGTGTTGCAGTCACATTTGTGTATGTTTATAGAATGCTCTGCCTCCTCTACCCATAATTCTACATGTCTGGGCCTTATTTTGATTGCTCAGTCTGGGTAACACCTGTAGGACAGAGTGCTCCCTACAAAGGATGTTTGTGGATGCAGTCAAGTCTGAGGTTTGTCTTCCTGGCCCCAGCATGGTTGGTTAGGGAAATAAACAAACCTCCAGGACATACTGAAGCCCTCAGGCACTTGACTCATGGTACGACCACTGTTTAACTTCTTTAAAAAATAACAGTCCTGCTGGGTGGCAGTTTGGGCAGCTGGTAGGGGAAGAGACTACCAACACATTCTAAGGTGGGGCCTTCCCAATCAACAGCCACAAACCTCAAAGGTACCAAGATGTAGGGTTTGTTGTGTTTGTTTTATATACTTAATATAAAAATACAATGGTAAAAGTCATAGGGTAGTTAAAAAGACAACATAAAATCAAACTTACCCTTTTTACTTTCTCAGTACAGGTTCCTGGTTTAAAGGCCTGTTCAAAGACAATAACTATAAAGACAACTATAACGATATAACTATATAAGCGTCCATACCAATGGCTGATGGCTATTCTAAGCTCGCACGCTGCAATAAATGTGCTCTTTAAATTCAAATGAATTTTATTGGTTGTCGATGACGATGGATTCATTCTGGTAACACCCTCTTTTCATAAGCCAATCAATTCCTAATGATAAAATCAAGTTTCTCCCTACATTACATTCCCATCCTACAACTGCATTTTATTTAGACTTAAACACTGTTTTTAAATATATAACAACAAAATTTATAAGGGTAACAGTTTATAGTGGCTATTTGTTGTTTATAAGGGTAACAGTTTACAACAAATAGTATTTGTTGTAGTTATTTCTATTTGTTGTAGAATCAAATTATGTCCCTACATAAATATAACATCTACAGCATATCTAGTCCAAACATGTCACCATAACCTGGAATAAAATCTGGAACCATTGTACCTGATCCTGAATCATTTAGGCAACCTTTAAGAATAAAAATACAGGATCAGCATTCTTTTTCAAATTTGTAAATGATATGGACAGGAGTACACTGACCTCCACAAAGCATGCTTATTTTTCATAACTATACACAGATGTGGCCCCGATCTTTAACAGAGGAGAGTTTTTTTGACAAGCTAGTTTACGTTAATAAGTTTGGACATTTGTGATATAAATAGTTGCGTGAGTATTTTTCCTTGCATGAAATGGAGTGCTTAAGGGTCTAGCAAAACTATTTTACGTCAGGCATTTATTGCTCAAGCTCTCTTTAAGAGGTTAGAAAGTTTGCCAACTATTGTTTACTGTTTTACACAGGACAAGTCATGGCAGGCTGGCTAAGTGTTACTGGGAAGCTGACAAAAAATTTGGATATTGCTTTACCTGCTGCAGTGTTCCTACAAATTCCATGGAGCCAAGGAAGTAAATGCATGTAGGAGGCCTTTTTTTAGGTATTTTCTTTATGTACTGTCTAATGAAACTATTTAAAGTGGTTTAGGGTCATGTTTACCAGACACGGATCAGACACATTTCTTGGGATATATAGATTATGAATTTAGGGATGCAACTTTCCTAAGAGTGTGTTAGCACGTTAGTTATGTTAAACAGCATACCGTCAGCTCGCTAAAACCTTGTAATTGTTACACTGCAAAAAAAAAAAAATGTAACTACTCATTCCCACTAATCAGCTAATCAGTCAAATTTCTTGAGGCATCCTGAATTTTTAACAAATCTTTAACCCTTCATAAATGCTTACATACACTTACATACACTGCTCAAATACACTTTATGTCTACATAGGTCTTTTATGTTAGTTAAAATATGTTCTGGTGTTCTCCTTATAATATGTTTTTTGACTATGCTTTACAGTACATGCCTTAATAATTCATTAGACACCTTTAACATTAGTATATCTTGTCTATTAGGCTTCGAGAAACATCATGCATTCATCTGTGGAGTTTGATGCTATTACAAAACTGGATTTTGCTCATTTTTTTCTCCATCAAGTGCTCTAGCAGATGTAAAGACTTTCTTGTTTGTTGGAAACCTTCTTCCATTTGCTATTCTGAGAGTTCACATAAATGTTATGATGTCATGTATAACTTCAGTTGATTTTGATTATACATATGGATTTCTGCTTATGTCATTATGTCATTATTTTGCAAAGTATTGAGGTACATACAAAATAATAATTAATTTGACAGGTTGGGTTAAAATAAGTTGAAATTTTTTTGGGATAAAAATGTAACAGTCTGAAATAGTCCATCCATTATCATTTAAAATCTATTTCTCTCAGGGGGTGATTATGAAAATGTTTTATGCATTTTGGACAATCATTAACTGCATTTTGAGGGCCTGAAAACAAAAACTTCTGAAAACGGGTTTAAAATGCAAGGTTGTCGAAAAGGTTGCCATTACCATCTCTTTGTAAATTACAAAAACACAATTTAGTAAAAACAGTGATGTTGTGCGCATTACATATTAAATGTTCAGTCTGTGTTGTGACGTTGCCGACTACCTGGCATGCACAATACAGATCTATGTGAACAGGATCATTTTGACAACGTTGTTGTCTATATGCAAAAAAATGCAAAGGATAAAGGTTTCTGTTTTTAGTACATTGTTGTCATGTAAACGTAAGGCAAAATTGAATAGGAATAGTTGTACTTCATAACACTGCATTTATCAGAGCTTTTGTTTTCAGAACAGCTTAAATCTCTGTTTGGACTAGATTTTCGGATAAGTGTCACTTCCAGTCTAAAGACTTTGGGAACATCTTAGAATAAGAAAGAAAAATATCTGATTAGATCTTGGTGCGGGTTCTCAATCTAAAACTCATTATTAGTGAAATCTAATAAAGTTCAAACCAGCTTAAAAGTGCTGTCTGCTGTAATAATGGTCTGACATGTTCCAGCTAGCCCAGTGATCAGTTTCTTCACTCATATTTTGTGTGGCCACATCATGTGAGGCCTCAGTGAAGGAACGGTTCAGATTTCCTCTTTTTTAGCAGCCTATTGACCCAATTGACTCAGATGAGGACACAGTGCTGCCCCTCAGTGCTGTGTAACGTCTTGTCTGTCTGATACAGATGAGATATTCTTTAAGCCTCATTAACAAGTCTTTCCAGATTTTATGTCCAGCACGGTTCCTGGAGTTTTTTATACTGTTGTCTAGCTTCTTTCCCCTCTTGTCTCTCTCTTCCTATTTTTACAGTGTTTATTCTCCACTACCTCATGGAAGAAAAATGCTGCTTATGCTTATTTCCCACAAAACATGTCCAACTGTGCAGCGTTAGTCAGCAAACTATCACTTACTAAAGTAAATTAAATTACAACTTGAGTGTCTTGTTGCTTTTACCAACAGCAGTATGACAAATGACTGTTTAATGTTTAATAAATTATTATTGATAATTATGAGTGGGTGGTAGGACTTTGGTCAATAAGCCACATTTGAGTAAGGCTAATAAAAGCCTAAACCAAACTCACTTTCAAAACTTCACAATTCTACTTCAGTTCACATCTGTCCACATGTGGAAATAATTTATAAGTGTGGATATATTTTATAACACAGCTTATCTAATCAGAATTTTAGAATGGGAACTATTTTTACTATTCTTATGAAACAGTATTATGTCTTTCCATAGGAACAGAAGATACATTTGTAGCCTATATTATAATGGGATATCTTTTAAAAACTGTGTGCATGACATTTCTACCATACTGGACTCATTATCAAAGAGGTATAATAACAAAAAAGAAGTATGGTTTAAATGATGTTCAGTGCCAACTTCAGAGCTCTGATTTTTCCCCTGCTGAATTAACCATTGTATAAAAACAAGCATTAGCACAACTTGCCACATCAAAGAGTCGCTCTAGCTTCAGCAGATCTCAGGAAAGATCTCAGAAAGAAAGGAAAAGAAACAAGGAAGAGCGGTCTTTTAAAACAAAAACTCCGGATTCTGGAAAAAATAACATTCAAGGGGCTTCTTAGCCCTGTGTGGTCCCCCACAATGAGCGTGAGCCTATGAGCTGGCAACACACCCTGGGTTTAAAAAGCAGGGACTGGAGGCTTGTGGAGACACTCCTTTACAGCGTTGAGGTGTGCTGAGGTCGCTTCTTCTCTCCGTGGCTCAGGATGTGTTTGGTTTATAGCCGGGCCCCTGGCACGCTACTCCTGTTGGCCCACCTCTTCCTCAGCACCAGCTGTAGCCTAAAGACCGTGGGTAAGAACACAGCACTGCTATTGTCTGTATACCAATTATTAACGCTTTGTAGACAGGCAGGTAACGTCCAATGTTGGGTTTGTGGGTTTTTTGCATGTAGGTTGAAACTGGATTTTGTGAGTTGGAGTTTAAGTTTTTTTGTCTGAGCTGATGTTGAAGTGGTGAAAAGTTGAGTGTAGTATCACATTACTTTGCACGCTAGGGCTGCTTGCCTGTTAGCATGGGGCTCTTAGGTCTTGTCAGGGCAGGTTTATGGTGGAGTCCTGCTACCTCATGCCTCTTTAAAGGAGTTACAACCCCAGACTTATGCTATTTCTGAGAGGGAGAAATAGTGTGATGTTTGTCTTGGTCAATAGCGGAATGGGAAAAAGAACCTTCATATTGGAATGAGCAGGCAAGGAGGACACTGGAGGCTGCCCTTACATTGCCACGCCGGATGTACCGTGCCAAGAACATCATCCTCTTCCTTGGTGATGGTGAGTTACAAACAATCTGGAATGGAAAATTGTCAGTCTGGAAAATTTTACATCTTTGTTACAGTGTTTCTCAAAGATGATTACAGTCTAGGAAAAATCAAACCTTTATAATATGCTCTGGTTATCTTATTATTATCTTATGTATTGTTATCTCTTTATCTATTTTAATCTAAATAATATAGTCTTAAGTATTCTTTTGACCTTATAACTAATGACTTTATAACTGAAACTGGGTGTTATTCTTCTACTCATATATATCTGAATTATGTTTTTTTACAAATTTTACATTTTAAATTTTTTAAGGATTTTTTTTGTAATACTTGATTCTGATTGGTATTCCGGACTCAAATATTTTAAACATATTAAACATAACAAGTCAACATTAAACATGACCCGGTCAATAGATTTCCTACACACCTTTACTATTTTAATGTTTCTTGTTACATAATAAATAATTTTTAACTCAAATCAACATTTTATGTCTTTTTATTTATTTGGTAAATAGGCAATGTAACAGGTTCGATCATGTAGCTAATACAGTAAGTCTGTCGGGGTACAGTAAGCCTGCCGGGGTATTTTTTTGCCTCTTACCCCATATTTCTACAGAGTTCATAAAGAGTTTTTGGTAAAAGATTAAGTTGTGACATTATGTCACTCCATGTGTGTCATTCAGGGATGGGCGTGTCTACAGTTTCAGCCGCTCGTATTCTGCGGGGTCAGATGAGGGGAAAATTAGGGGAGGAGACAGTTTTGGCCATGGACAAATTTCCATACCTCGCCCTGTCCAAGGTCTGAAGCTTCTAATTTCCCACCTTGTTATTGTGCCATAAATATATGTAATCTTATCAAGAACATAATTGTAAGTTTTGTTGCACATGTGTATTATATCGTGCATGCCTGTTATTGTAAAAGTATATGTTTACCTTTCGTTGTGTTAGGGACCATATGAATGTGTTATCTATAAGTGAAGGCTCTATTGGATGTCCATTGATGTTTCTTCAGCTATTGACAGTTTAATCTTGCAGGGGTTAATGTTTCTTTAAAACTAATCATTTTTGCAAATGCTGTCTTCATTTATATTTGCTACTGTTACAATCCCATATATGTATAGACCTTTTTGCGATTTTAAACTTGAAAATTCAGTCTAATAATTTTAATTTTTGTTTGGCAGATACTTTTAGCAAACATTAGTGCATTCAAACTATTTTAAGACTATGTACATTGCTTGGGAATTAAACCCATGACCTTGATGTTACTAATTTTTATAAATTATTACTCAAATTACAACTGTTACAACAGTTTTAGCATCACTTTCACTATAAACAAGCAATCTAAATGTCCGCTATTATACATTGTGAGTTGACAAATTAATTAATGTGTTTAAGATTTTAATTCCTAAAAGCCCATGGTCAAAAGTTCCCACACAGCAGTGAAAGATACACCTAAGTGTGTGTTTGGGAAAAAACGCTCATTTTTAATTTACATTTTAAGATTTTGTTTGTTTGTTTGTTTTACTCAAGCTAATATTTCTTAGTAAATATAAAAGTCACAATAGGTGATGACCTACAGAAAATATGAAAAACAAATGTTTTACTTGAGATCATAATGTCCACAGCTGATAAAGTTAGGTGATGTGTGTCTAATAGACATATAGTGTTGACAAACAAGTGGCGGACAGTGCTAGCACAGCTACAGCGTATCACTGTGGTGTGAAGGCCAACGCTAAAACTGTGGGGTTGAGTGCTAAAGCAGTAGCCTACGAGTGCAACACCACTTTTGGAAACGAGGTTTTCTCAGTACTACATCGCGCCAAAGCACAAGGTATGTTGCATTTACACACTCATTATGACACTGACAGTCACAGAGCATATAGTTCTACCAAAAGAAAGTCACTTCACTCTTTAGCCATATTTGCAATGCCTTATACAAGACTAAGTGCTGTCTAATTAAATATGGGAAATCACTTGCTAAGGTCACAGTAAAACAACTTATTTCTGACCCTAAATTATACCTGGCATCAGCTCTACCATAAATTGTTTCTCAAGCTCAAATTGTTCTAAAAATAAATAAATTAAGGTTTCTTCAGCTAGTGCACATGCGCAAGGGTTGGGAACTATTTCACTATACTCTGTACAAAGCACCTTTAAAGACTTCCTTCACTAGAGCGATCATTAGCGTTGCAATTTCACACATTCGTAATAATACCACTGCACAATTTTGTAAAATATCTATGGTGTAACTTGTGTTACATCTAGTGTTAGCAATTCTTGCAATAATAGCAATTTTGTAAAAGAACAAAGTTGTTTATAGTTATTTATACTTTATATGTTGTTAGTGGATTTAGGTGTATAAGTAGCACTACTCAAGTTGTTACTATAATATGCACCAAAAATATGAAGGACACATATTTGATAAAACAACAATTATATTGGACTTTCCCTAATGATTTGCAACCTAAGAGAGTTTCAGTGAAACTATGCAACAGTATGAGGAACTCACACAGGTGAGCAACGGTGGCTGGCATAATTTTACATTTGTGATTTTGATCACAAATATCTGATCAATTAATACATTAATTATATTGAATTATATTTCCTAATATTTTAGTACAAATAAGGAAAGAGAATTGCTAAATCTTTCAGGTTGCCTGTGTACTACCTCCATTGGCTACCTTGGCAGATATTGTCCTAATCCTAAATCTCATACTGTAAATTTGTGATTTAAGATCTTTATCCATTTTTTTAACAAATACCATAAACTAACACTCAAAGTAGATTATGATGTTAGCCTGTAGCTAAAGTCGGGTTTTCAAACTGGAGTCCCCAGAAAGTTCTGGGGTCCCTAGAAAATTTCAAAGAAAAAAGATGAGATTGGTAGAGAAGAACAAGAATGGTCTACCGAACATTATTACTGTTTCATTTTTAAGTGTTTATATTTATTTCCAAATGTTTATCTCTCCTTTTTGCTACATAACTACTTTCCAGAATTGTTTATATTTGCTTTCTATCTTTCTAGTGTGTTTTTCACTACAGTCCTTTTATCTCCCTCACTTGTTGTAAGGCAGTATTCTTAAGGCAGTATGTAAAGCTGATCTGAACACAATTTAGTGTAAAAGTTGCTGCAGTACAAATAAATTTAAATTGAAAATGTTTCTCTTCAGGTTTATACATCCAGCATTACTCAAAGTGTAGCTATTTATTTAGGTTTGAAAACAATAAGTTGCTTTTATAATGTCACACTAATTATCTATCCAACAAAGTTTAAAAGCTTCTTTATACATAATATACAAACAGATATATTTTAAGAAGGGGGTCCCTCAAAAATATTTTTGATAATATCAAAATGATATTTAAGGATCCTTAGCATCATAAAGTTTGAAAACCCCTGGCTGAATTAATTATTCCATAATAAGCACTTTAACACACAAATATCTGATGAAATAATGTATAATTAGATTTTCTGTAAAGAAAAATTACCTTCTGGCTCCATTTTGAAAAGCAGTTCATGGGATTGCCTCAGACATGAAAGATAAATGTGATAATGCCTGTGTGTGTTTGTGTATGTGTACTTAGGGAAGTCTGTTGGCATTGTGACCACCACCCGAGTCCAGCATGCATCACCTGCAGCAGCCTATGCCCATTCAGTAAGTCGCAGTTGGTACAGCGATGCAGATATGCCCACCAGTGCTCATCGACAGGGCTGCACAGATATTGCCACGCAGCTTGTGACCAACACTGACATTGATGTGAGCCCTAACCTACTGTTTTATGCCTTCATTTCAAGACTAATATTGTGGTCGTATGTTGACAGTTAACCAAATCATTAATTATTGGTGTTCATATGACTCACTCTACATTCCAAATCTTCTAAAGCCATGCAATTGTGTTTTATGATGAATTCACTGAAATTGAATTATTTACCCTTATCGCACATTTTTTTATTTTAGCTGATAAGTTTTGAGTCTTATCAACTACTTCCATGAAAATTTTTTGGTGACATTTTTGTTATTTTGGAGCTTGACAGCAAAGATCTAAAGACTGACTTTCGTTAAATCCTAAAGGTAATTCTTGGAGGTGGGCGTATGTACATGACACCCAAGGGTACTCCTGATCCGGAATACCCCTCATCATCATCGCGTAAAGGAGGTCGCAAGGACAAAAAGAACCTTATAGACATCTGGCTTAATGCTCGTAAGGTATTTTTAAAGAACTTTTATACATATATTTTCATTTTATACACTGTACATATTTTCTTTTTATATCACTCCTGTTATTTTATTATATGTTTGTTTCTCTTTTCTGTTTATTAGGGGAAGAATGCACAGTATGTTTGGAACAAAGAGCAGTTTAATGCAGTGAATGTAAAAACAACAGACTGCCTGATGGGTAATGTTACAAAGATTTCTTGTGATTATTTCATTTGTTTAAATAATGTGGGCCACAAATAATGAAATAATTTGTTGGGACACCAAGCATATTTTGAAACTTGAAAGGAATAGTTTGTCCAAAAATGTCAAATCTGTCATCAGTAATTTACCTTAACAGTTCCAAAACCCATGATTTTGTTTTCTGTGGAACACAATATTATATCCACAATAGATTTAATCTTTGCTTGACAACAGTAATATTTAATTTCATGTTTTTTTAATGAAACATTTGAACATTTGACTCACAACTTACTACAACTGATTAACAGAAAAGAACTTCCTGACTTTGTCATTTTTTTAATATTTAAAGATCTGTCTTAACACTGTGCACGACAGTAAAGAATAATAAAAGAGACTAATGGCAGAGGCTTTTGGAAGCTTAACCGACAAAGATAAACTGCATTAAAATCATTGTGATATAATGTTGTTTAATTTATATTGCCAACCAATTTGATGTGAATATATTGTGAATATTTATTATGAATTACCCAGCTGTTGTTGTGGAAAAATGACAAAATTAAAGCGCCTTACAACTACTTTTGTTAAAAATCCAAATGACAGACGGATCCAGCAGTACAGTAGACTACATCAAAACTAAGGAAGATAAACACAAGCTCAATTACTGTGCAGTCTATGTCCAAAAAATGTTATATTTTCTAATGTTATAACATAGCTAATGTTATATAATGTTATATAATGCTTTCACTTTATATGTAAATCATAATGACTAATGTGTGTTTGTCTATATTCAGGTCTCTTTGAACCAAAGGACATGAGATTTGAGGTTTTCAGGAATCGCACCCGTGACCCCTCCATTGTGGACATGACAGAGAAAGCCATTCAGATCCTCAGCAAGAATCCTAAAGGTTTCTTTCTCTTTGTGGAAGATAAGTATTTGTAATTTTCTTTAATCTTATAAGTACATAAGCAATCGAATTAGAATTTGGGTAGTGACACACGTCTCTGTTATTTGTTATCTGTTATAAGTGGTAGAATTGACCATGGACACCATGATGGGGTTGCTAAGCTTGCCCTAATGGAAACAGTGATGTTTGACCGGGCAATTCAGAGAGCATCTGAGCTGACCAGTGAAGTAGACACCCTAACTGTTGTCACTGCAGACCACTCCCATGTCTTCACATTCGGTGGGAATACACCTCGAGGAAATCCCATTTTTGGTACGTTCTGAGCTACTTCCTGAGCTACTTCCTGAGCAGCATTCAAACAATCACTGGAAAATATGGAATAGCATACTACCATACGTTTTTCTACACTATGTAGTATGTATATTGTGCGCAGAATGCACATTTTCTGTATACATGGAAGGTCCAGATGACTGTCAAAATGTGCTGTTACAATATACAACAAAGCACGCTGTGCACAATACTGTTTCAAACAATGCAATGCCCTCAACTTCTATTTCCAGTTTGATAAAGGAACATAAAAATATATAGTCATATGACAATGTTTATCATGGAAATATCTACTGTTATTTCTCTCACTGACTTAAAACAACATAGCAGAGTATGTATATTGTGTATGCAGAATGTATATACAATGGCATCAACTAAATTTTACTTCCAGTGTGATGAATAAACTGACACTGCAACCATTTTTTTTAAACTGACATCAATTGGTAAACAGCCTAATTTGAGTGTTGTGTGTTTTTCAGGTCTGGCACCTAAAATGGGTGATGATAATCTCCCATTTACTAGTATCCTGTATGCTAATGGACCAGGATATGTTCATGTGAACGGAACTAGAGGAAATGTTTCCGCAGTGGATTATTGTACGTGGTTGTTCATAATTTAGTATTGTATCTATATCAGAGTATGGAAAATTTTAAAACTGTCTACATTTTAATTTATGCATTGGAATTTGAATTAAATTGGCCATACCCATTAGGATGTTGTATTACAGTTTAAATTATATGTGAAAATACATTTTTGGAAATGTAATTGAAAGACATTTTAAAGGATTTTTGAAAATTAAAATAATCAAATTAAACACATTTACATAGTTTGCATTTCAGACACAACTAATATATTTTAATTTATTAATTTGTTTCAAAATACCCCATTTGTTGTATGAAGATATGTTGATAGACAATTTATACTAAAGGTTAATTCAAGTTTACATTCAGTTTGCTTCAGCAATACAGGAACTGAATCAAAGACTCAATTTTCAATTCAGTTCTCAATTCAGTTTTGAATTGTACACAACCTAGCTGTACGTATTGTAGTCAGATGCTAATATCATTTCTTTCCAATCTATAGTAGATGAAGAGTACATGCAACAAGCTGCTGTTCCTTTAGAATCAGAGACACATGGAGGGGAAGACGTGGCTATCTACGCCAAAGGCCCGATGGCTCACCTCTTTCACGGAGTCAAAGAGCAGAACTATGTGGCCCACGGCATGGCCTACGTGGCATGCCTGGAGCCATACACTAAATGCCCACCGCAGCCACACAGGGAGCTGTCTGGGGGTTGCAACAACTCTCTTTCATGGCTTGTTCTCTCCATAACTGCCATGTTTTGCCTTGTCATTAGATGACAGACTCAAGTACGTAAGTGATTGTGACTGCAGGATTTTGGGAAATGTCAATTTACAACCTAAATTGATTTTACAATCTTTCTGTAGTTTGTAAAGCATGTGGCTAATGGGTTTCACTGGAACCCAAAAACTGATAAGAAAAGTATACTTTGAATGCACTGTACGTCACTTATAAAAGTGTATAAAAGTGTCAAATGTAAACACGTTTAGAATGGAGTTTGGTGGTCTGCAGTGCTTTGTGTATAAATGTAAATTATATTTCTCATGAATGTATTTTCTAATAAAATATTTTTGTATATATTGTGTAATGAAAGAAATTTTGCACTGTGTGGTTATAAATTTCAAACATGTGAGACTAATAAACTTTCATAAAAAACATTAGCCATGTTATCAGTGTTATCTGACTTGTAATTCTGTACTGTTGTTGAAAGTTGCATAACTCTAACTGGGGCAGAATGTTATTAACATGTCAGTAGTATTTTTATGTAATATTGTTATATTTAAACAATAGGTTTGTTTGTATTTGGCATCAAGTCCCAAAGGGGCAAAGCCCCCTATTGTACACTATTAAATATGTCAGAGTTTCCAGTCATGAATGTACCGCAACAATCTCCCTAAAAATCTTATTTAAAGCTACAATTCGTAACTTTTGTTGGTTGTAAATGAAAATTAGTTATTAACCAAGTACATGATGGATCAGTATTCAACACAATCTCCTTACCTTATCCCAATTTGCAATGGTAAGTATAATAATGATTTATAATTTGAGCTGTCAGTTCTGATTTTGCAGAAAATGTCTTTCTGTAAACAGAAAGAAGATCCAGCTACTATCACGTGTACCCGGACACACGTGATAGTAGCTGGATCTTCTTTCTGTACTGGTGCAGCATTTGTAACTTGTTCTTATAGCAGTTGTTTATAATTTAAACTTGTCATTAATGTTGAGAAAATTACTTTTCAAGTATTCTAAAATTTTTAATGTTTTAAACAGAGATGGTGGTAAAGAGGCAAAAGTTATGGATTTCAGCTTTAACGGATCAGCTAATTAGTGGAACACTACAAAGTAAATTAAATATCTAAGTAAATTGTCTAAAAAGGACACATTCAAAATGTGAAGTGTTGGGGTGCTTTTAGGAACAAGACTGTAATCGCTGAAATATGAATTAATTAATACATCAGTTAAACAAAAAAGCCATCTTCTGTATGATATGGTGGTCTCTAGATAGTCTAAGGTATTTCATTGCATTGTTTTATTATCTGTTGATTTCTTGGTGATAACACACCTCCCTCAAAATAACACACAACTTGAGGTATTGTTTATTAAGCATTAATGGTGCAGAATGAATTCAATCATCCTTTACCTTACATACCTTACATGAGCCTTGCCTGAGAAAACACCACTATTCTGCACCTGTAAAAGAAATATGAATAAAATTTCATTTCAGTCATTTGCTCCCAGCTCTACTGGCTACTTGTTCATCATGATTATTTCTGTCATTTAATTCAGGGGGTTCTTCCCATCTGTAGCCTACCAGTCAGAGTGCTAGGTCATCCTTCATATTTTATGTTCATGATCAGGTGATCAGTTGTATATGTATTGCTTGCAAAAGAGCTGCTAAGAACTACAACTGACCTTTGGTTTGCATTAAGGCTATAAAAAGACCTCAAATCTTTCAGCTTTATAGAACTGATCACAGAGTGTTGTTCTATTCCAACCATGGCCACAGGACAGACTCTTCTGATCATTGGAATATTTGTTGTGTTTTGCTTTAATGGATGTTTCTCTGTTATTCCTGGTAAGCGTATTTCCAAAATTGTATTATTTTTTTTATCAATAAAAGTGCAAGCAACCAAAGAAAAAATGCTTTTCTTGAATTGAAAGCGGAGGAGGAGAGCCCGAACTTCTGGAATGTGAAGGGTAAGCAGGCTCTTCATACAGCTCTGTCCATGAAGCCCAACATGCATCGTGCTAATAATCTCATCCTGTTTCTTGGAGATGGTAAGTTAAAGAAAACCTGATTTAAATTATTGTTTAAATCTAGTATGTGTGGTTAAGTTCTAGTATGTGATACACACTATTCAGTTCTTTGCCAATCAGATTTTATCATTTGTTGTAAGAAAACTATTTTAATCATTAGTTTTCTTCTTCTGCTGCTCTTGGTTCTATGGCAGACCATAGAACCATACATAGAAAAGTTATTAAATGTACAGTACGTGAAATACATGCACAGTTTCGGCACAGTACCAGCTACTTGCCTAAAGATTTACTAATATGATATTACTAATATGGTGTTACTATAACTACATAATAATAATGAATTATATAATGATAATTTTGTCAATTAATTTTGTCTGTTCAATTGATTAATAAAATGTTATAAATGTTAAAAATGCATTTCTGTTTAATACAATTGTAAACTGATAACATTACTCTATATTCATAAATGTTAAGGCAGATATTCAGATGCAGAATTAAGTCAGTAAACCATTTCAGACAATTTGATGTATAGACTGAATAATAAATGTAAAGGTTAGGATTTTAAAAAATAAATAAATATCTGTGTGCTTTGTGTTTTTCTTGACGTGATAAGGCATGGGAATCAGCACTGTAACTGCAGCCAGAATACTGAAGGGTCAGATGAATGGACAGACAGGAGAGGAGAGTATTCTGGCCATGGACACATTTCCTCATCTCGCTCTGTCAAAGGTGCAGAAACCTCACTCCACTCTCTGTACAGTTCAGTTCATTACAGAAGAGTTTCACTCAGTTGTTCAGTTCAGTTTATATCCGATCAGTACTGTACAGTTCGGTTCAGTTTTAATCCTTTTTATTACCATTTAATACTCTGTTAACATAAGTGTTTTTGTGGCTGTTTAGACCTACAATGTTGACCAGCAGATGCCTGATAGTGCAGCGACTGCCACAGCGTATCTTTGTGGCGTGAAGGCGAATTATGGCACCCTGGGCCTCAGTGCAGCTGCACGCCGCAAGGAATGCAGTACCACTAAAGGCAACGAGGTCAGATCGGTTCTTCACCGTGCAAAGATGGCAGGTAACAGCCTAAAACAGTCCAGTTAATAGGTGTAATACTTACAAGCTGTTGCAAATCTTTTGTCAAAAGATTTTAGTTTTGATTTTAAGTTTTCAATCTAAATCTTTTTATTTAGATTTTAATGCAGATGAACTTTGAAGCCTTTCATTTACAGCTCTAAATGGTTAAAGGGCCAGTTAAGGTTAAATTTTTATCTTATCTGTAATGAAATGATAGGCTGTTAAAGGCTACAGGAATTTGCTTTGAATGAAAACTTTATCTGGGTCCATCTAAACCATTCCTTTTATTTTCTCCAGGGAAATCTGTGGGCATTGTAAGCACAGCTCGTGTCCAGCATGCATCACCCGCGGCCAGTTACTCCCACACAGCTGACAGAGAATGGTACAGCGATAAAGAGCTGACACCTGGCGCTGTTGCCGGAGGATGCAGAGACATTGCATACCAACTTATCAGTAATACCGATATAAATGTAAGAGCCTAACTGTTAAAGGTAGTTTAACTGTTAACTTTGACAACATATTCTGCCCTCCCTTTAAAGTGCTCTCCAAAGCCACACCTCCTCCAACACATGAACGTACATAGTACAGTCAAGTAGAACATTGTATCAGACCGAATGCAATAACTGGACAAACATTTTATGGTTCTGTGCCTTCCAAAGAAGATATATAGTTAAATAAATACATTTAGACCACTTTACTAAGTGATTGCTATCAGGAGGTGAAGAGACTTTTAACCAGCATAAGAAAAAAATCACGTACCCTGCCTTTAAACCTTACAGAGCACTGCATTAATTGAAGTCGATAACTTTGATTACATATCCACTGACACTATGGGAGCAACATCAGAGTGGTGACTGTCTGAAGCCTAATTATCACTAAGGCAAGCTTACTGGCAACTGACATGCAATGAGCTACACAAATATAAAATTGCTTAACATGCTTAATCCTCTCTCCCTGTTTGGTAAGAGAACACAGGCTGAGGATGTTCATTCTTATTTGAAGGAGCACATTTGCCGATGTTGCATCTTTCATAAGATGCCATATCATAAATGCAATTCCTCAAGTTGTGAGCAGTTCATTGCGTCTCTCGACTTGCATGACTTGTGCTTCTCATACTCAGAGGATGGGCTTGCACATTCTTTATGCTGACACTGTAAAGGCATAAAAAACAGAACTGTCAGCTCTTGGCTGGCTAACCCTCCCTGCCAATCTCCCAGGTGCCCAAGGGTGCTTGTGAGAGAGGTCTACAGTGGAAGGATTCCAGGGATGAGCTAGCTCAGGCCATGCAGTGCTGGTTTTCCCTTTCTGATTTGGAGCCTCATGTCTTTTGAAGAGATAGATTTGATAACTTAACACCCAGGTTTTAAACCCACCCTGTTTGTTTATTGAACTAGTTCATGTTGGTAGACCTAGGGGAAGTGTAGTCTGATGTACAGGTGTTCAGCTTTAAATGCCACAAAGGTGTTCCAATAGCATCATTCTTGTACTGTTACTTTAAGGGTTATGTGAGCATAACCAAGAAGATGAACTAATTATTATTAAACAGGTCAACCTAAATTAAAATGTTTCTATGAATTGATTGTTGTAGGTTATTTTAGGTGGAGGGAGGCAGTACATGTTTCCCAAAGGCTTCAAAGATCCTGAATACACCTCAGTTACAGGGAGCCGACTGGACAATAAAAACCTTGTTGAAGAGTGGCTTACAAACAAAAAAGTAAGAAAAACTTTTGGTATCGCTGTCATAAAGGAACTTAAAATGCAGACAAAGCAGTTCATGTCATGGGCAATAAATTGAAGGCTTAGTGAAAACTGAAAATATCATTACTATTTACTCAGTCTCCAGTCATTCGAAACAGATCACCCCATACTCCTTTCCAGGCAATAGGGCTTCAGATATGATAAAGTACTATTAAAGTAGACCATACTACGAGTGCTCTTTAATATTATATTTTAAATCCTCTGATAATTTGGTGAGAACCAGAATGAAGAAATACATTTTCAAATCAAATTAACACATCAAATCTTTACATGCCTTCACTTTTGCCATTAGAGGAGTAGTTCATTAAAAAAATGAAAATTCTCCCATAATTGACTCGCCCTCATGCTGTCCTGGGTATATATTACTTTCTTTCTTCAGTCAAACACAAGTTACATTAATGATATTCTGGCTATTCTTAGCTTTGTAATGGCATTAAATAGCTCAGTTGGTAGTGCATTGTGTTAGCAATGCAAAGATCATGGGTTTGATTCCCAGGAAACACATGCATTGACAAAATATACAACTTGAATGTGTACTGTAAGTTGCTTTGGATAAAAGCGTCTGCCAAATGGGTAATTTAAATATTGCCTGAGATTTTGAAGCTTCAAAAAGCGCATCCACCCATCACAAAAATAATCCATATGTCTTCAGTGTCTTCTTAAGGGAAAAGTTTGTGAAAGAAAACAATATTTTTTTAACTTAATTAGCGAATAATAATAACGTCACATATCCAATGACATTCAACATTATTTGAATTAAGCACTCTGATATGTTTGTTTACATGAGTACGTAATGTATTGTTTGCTTGAAAAACTTAAAATATGACTTGTTTTTTTCAAAAACATAGTTTCACTTCAGAAGATATTTATTAACCCACTGGATTTGTATAAATAATTTTCATGATAAATGGATGTGCATTTTGAAACTTTAAAATTTTGGGAACAATCTAATGCTATTTACAAAGGTACAAAGAGCTTTATTTACAAAGAGCCAGGATACTATTTAATATAACTCAGATTGTATTTAGATGAAGAAGGAAATTCATAAGTTAAATTATAAGAGATTTTTTATTATTTGGTGAACTATTCCTTTAATCCTTTAATCAAGTTATTGTACGATTATTCAAATTTTGTGTTCCACTGAATAAAGTAGGTCATAAAAGTTCAGCACGACATGGAAATTGTAACAGAATTTTACATTTTGGCAGCACTATTCCTAACACCCAATCTTTACTTCAGAATGCCAAATATGTTTGGAATAAAGCAGACTTCGATGCTGTCAAAGAGAAGGATACTGATTATTTGATGGGTAAGTCTGTCCTTTCTATTTGGAGGGAAATACTACCCTTATTATTTTGACATATATATCTAATATAAATCAAATAGCTATGCAGGTATGTATCTCATATAAAGGACTTTCAGCAACATTATTTTTGATAATTGTATAACCATATTGCTGCTTTACACTGGTAATAAATGCATCTGATTTTACAGCCTTTGCATGAGCTCTGTTTGGCATGCTGTATTTGCAAAGTCAGCCATTCTGGTGGGTGGTCAATGTGGTTTAATGCTGTTGTTTTTATTGTTGTGCTCAGGGCTTTTTGAGCCAAAGGACACCAGGTATGAGCTGGATCGTGACCACAACATGGATCCATCTTTGACAGAGATGATGGAAAAAGCCATCAAGATTCTTCGCAAAAACCCTAATGGGTTCTACCTCTTTGTTGAAGATAAGTGGATATAATGTGTTTTCCATTGCATATGTCTTAAGATGTGCTGAATGCACTTATTTTATGTTTTCTTTTCTCTAAGTGGGAGAATAGACCATGGCCATCATGCAGGGCAGGCCAAGTATGCTTTGACCGAGGCTGTGGAATTTGACAGGGCCATTGCGCGGGCAGCTGAGCTGACCAGTGAACTAGACACAATGACTGTGGTCACTGCGGACCATTCACATGTGTTTTCTTTTGGTGGCTACTCATACAGGGGCAATCCAGTGCTAGGTATGAGAAAATCTATGAGCTTCTGAAATTCACAGTGTATTATTTGTGGCACTTTCCACAAGTAAGATACAAAATAGTGTCAGAAACCCCTTATTGTTATTATTATTATTATTCAACAAATAGTCTGTGAAAATGTTTAACCCAAAGTGAATGTTTCACTGTGCTTCACGGTGCCATAGAAGAGCTATTTTTGGCTGTATGGTTACATAAAGAACCTTTAACATCTGTAGAACCTTACTGTTTCACAAAAGGTTCTTTGTACTGGAAAAAGGTTGTTTAGACTATAAAAAGGAAAGAAAGAAATTAAGAACATTTAACTTAAGGTGTTTTGGGGGTACCAGCAATGGCACTTTTTTGACATTGCTGGGAAAAACCTTTTAACAACTTCTATTTTTAAGAGTGAACCTCCAAAGTTCAAAGTAATGATTTGTGTGGTTCCGTAATTTTCTGACTGTAAACATTGAGTAAGGACAGAAATTAAGGACAGCATTCAGTTAAAAAATATTTTCACTTCCTGTGTCTTTTAGGCACTTCCTATTCAAAAGCTGAGGATGGTAAACGTTTTACTAATGCACTTTATGGCAATGGTCCAGGATACCAGATTGCAAATGGAATTCGTCCTGACGTGAATGAGACAATCTCAAGTAAGTTTTATGAGTACTGTCGTCCCCTCAGGAAGAGTTTAAGAGCGACTTACATCTTGAAAGTTTTGAAAATACAGGACCCCATCTTGTGGTCATATGTGTAATTGCATGAGAATGACAAACCACTGTCAGTCCATACTGATAGTCAAACACCTAAGGTTTAAGTCCAGTTCACTAGGTCTTGCACTAGGTCTCACTAGACTCTCCTTTAGAGAAATGATTTTGTCCGTTCATCAAAGATAGTCAACTGTTGGGAATTTACACTTCAACTCAACCATGAGGCAGATTTAGAAATGGAGAAGAAAAACAGCAGGCAGGAGACAAAGTGAAGATGCAATAAAATGAGAAGTTTATTGAATAACCTTAGTTGCATTCTCAATGCTCAGTATGACTCTGTCTGACCAGCACAAGTTCAATCAGTGTTATTATACCAGAGAGAGTGTAAAGTTACTGTTTCACAACATTGTCCTGTGATGCTATTGAAAACCTTGAGATGAAGACCTTTCCCTTATCTCCAAGGAGAATAACAATAGTAAATGTAAAAAAAGAATAACAGATAGAATGAAATGAATATATGAAATAAGGAATATTTATAAACATATATATTAATATATATTATTGAACTGAATATATAAAAATTATCCTTAAGTTAATGAACAATAAGGATAAGAAAATAAGAAATGAAATTCAACACAGATGTATCTGTCTGTACTCTCAAATCAGAGTTTCAATCATCTCTCAGATAGTACACACGGGTTGCTTTTAAGGAATTCAGATCCTAAGATCCTTCAAATATTATTATTATTATTATTATCACAATGAAAGTGTCATACAAGGTCGTTCATGTGTGCTAAACTTTAAGTATTTTAAAACCACACAATAGCTTTGTTTGAGAAAAAAGACCAAAACAGCAATTCACTGACAATCTTCTACTCTGTGGAATAATATTACCAAATTTTTTCATGTTTTATTTTTTCCAGGCAAAACTGGATACCTACAGCAGGCCGCAGTGCCTCTTGGTTCTGAAACTCATGGATCTGAGGATGTTGCTATTTTTGCCAAGGGTCCAATGGCCCACCTCTTCCACGGTGTACAAGAGCAAAGTTATATAGCTCATGCTATGGCTTATGCAGCCTGTCTTGAACCTTACAGTGAATGCCATCTAGAAAATTATGCAGTCTGCACCCAAGTCAGCCTCCTGATTCTGGTATTGGGCCTGCTGTCCTCACTCACAGTTATAATTTAATGTCACTAAAGTGGGGTGAGAAGCATTTCATAGAGCATGCCTGTTCTACACAGAATTCTAATAGAATTCTAATAGAATAATACTAATAGAATTCTTAGTGTTCCCTCATTTGATGAGTAGCTGCAACATTTAGAAGCTGCTGGGATTATAAGATGACATTTTCTGTTTGTGTTTGTTTTAAATACTATATAAAACCCTCTGTGAGGACAAGAAATAATTTCAAATTGGGGTTAAAATTGATCAAGCTATTTATGTGGTTTAAATGAGATATCCTGTCCCTGTTTGGAATGTCTAGCCAAATTAGTAAATTCCTTAAATGTCCTGTGAAATTTGGTTTATTTGGTCTATAAAGCATCTATAAGTGTCAACTTACCTATTTTTTTATGTATCATGACAGCAGATAAATTCTGAAATGTAAAAATATAAAAACGAATTCAATAGAACAACACATCTTTGAGTTTTTTCCATGGCCTATAACAAAGAAGGAGAACATGAGCTTAAAGATTACTTAAGTAGTACTCAGTTTACTTTCTAGTCTCAAACTGTGAATATTTCTCAGTGATTTAATGTCACGAGCCTGGAAATATAAAAAAATTCTCATGTGCTCACAAAATACAAGTGCTCATGTTTATGAATTTGTAAACAATGTGTTCCTGTTTATTAAATACAAAAATGTGATTAAAAATTTAAATTAACCTGATTTATTTCTGAAATTGTAAACTCTATGATGACACTTTTAGTGCTTGGGCCCTATAATAAACTTATTTAAATAAACTTGATTACTACTTACTAATAAGCTAGATTACTACAAAGTCAGAGCAACTGTCAGAACAACATCTGTTTTTACATAAACACATCAAAATAAGTCAAAATAAAACAAATAAAATCTATTTTAACTTTAGTAAGTTGAAATGACTCATACAGCCAATTATATTACATTTAATACAAATGTAATATTTTACATATTACATTTACAAGTAAATAAATAACAGAAGGACTTACTGCAATTATTAAAACACTTTTTTGTTTAGTTTATTTTGGAATGTTTAGGCATTAACTGCTTGACATCAGAAGACTCTGATTTTAGCATTAAACACTTTTATACCTCATATGTAATACACTTTACCTTTTATATCTGGTTACACATCTCTGCACATGATCTCAGCCCACTGACCCACATACACATGGCTATAG
The DNA here is from genome assembly GCA_036877525.1 of Chromobotia macracanthus. Lineage (NCBI taxonomy): Eukaryota > Metazoa > Chordata > Actinopteri > Cypriniformes > Botiidae > Chromobotia > Chromobotia macracanthus. The sequence continues at coordinate 976,583 of JAZGTH010000106.1, forward strand.
CTGCAGTAAACTGATGTGCATTGCCTTGCCACATAGAGCATTTACATTTACTTACACTTGACACAATGCTTACTGTATACATATGGTGTAAAACTGGGCTCAGCACCCCTTTTCACCATAGAGGCCTCTTTAAATTGTATATAGGCAGAACAGATAACTTGTGAATGCTGCTCTTCACAGCGCCCTTATGTAGATAAGAGAGGCACAGAGTATGTGAGAATGCTGTTTATTGATTAGAGCTGAGCATTCAACACAACAGTGCCATTAAAATGGTACATGCTATATTACTTAATTGAAAGTCGTATTGTTAAAAACAATGAACAATTTAACCAACAATTTATAAACAAAATTATCTTCACTGACAATAGTCGTCTGTTATCAAAACAAAGAAAGACACAAATTCAAGCGTTATTCCATAGAAACCAAATTTTTATTAATTTCTGACAGTTACAGTTTAATTATGATGGTGAAACTGTAAAAATGGTAAAGCAAAAATAATTGTTAAGAATATTTGTTATTGAAATAATTACACATAATTATGCAGTAATGCTTATATGTTTATATGCAGTTATAATGTTTTCCCCTGTTTAAATGCTATGCAGTGAAATTACTCATAACTTAAAAAATAAAATAATAAGAAATCTTGAAAAATAAAAGTGTGACAAAATAATCAAAAATGTCAGTCATTCAGTCAATTTTGTAAATTGTTAATATTGCTTCTAGCGAAATGATATAATTGCAGTCCAAAGCTCTTCTATTTTGTTATTCCTTTGTCTCCAATGCTCTTTTATTCTCCTTCATTGTGTAATTTTTGTTCTATATATTTTGTGTATGTATTTTATTTTTGTGTATTGTGTGTATTTTATAGTAATTTTACAAATCCCGTATACCCGTTCATAAGATGTTATCTTTTTATATGCCATCTCCATGTAAGCTGGAACGGCATATCTTGATTAATGATTTTGTAGTTTTATCGGTAAAGTCAACCCTTTATTCATTAACCTACTACTGCATAATTAGTCTTATTAATATACATCTCACACACATTAGTTGCATTTATACCATGTATTCTGTGCTGAACATGTCTCACATTTGTTCTGTGTTTTAATTTTTTTATTCGATTGTTGCAACAATCTCAGCAGCTCCTAGTCCAAGCACTTGTAATATCAAGGCTGGACTACTGCAATGCCCTTCTGGCTGGCCTTCCATCTAATGCCACCAAACCCCTGCAAAGATCCAGAATGCTGCAGCATTTCTGGTCTTCAATCAACCAAAAACAGCCCATGTCACACCCCTCCTGATCTCACTCCGCTGGCTAACTTTAGCCGCCCGCATCAAATTTAAATCTCTTATGCTTGCCTTTAGGACAGTAACAGTAACCGGACCTCAGCTCACTCCTCCAGACATATGTCCCCTCCTGCCAGCTACGGTCAGTCAATGAGCGACGTCTGATTGTTCCCCCACAACGAGGCACCAAATCAATCTGTAAAACTTTCACCTGTTCTGTTCCTTTGTGGAGGAATGAACTCCCAGCCTCCATCCGATCCGCCGAGACCATCACAATCTTTAAAAAACAACTCAAAACACACCTGTTTCACAGACACCTGACTGATCCCTAATGCTCCATCCTATCCTCATAACAAACAAAATAAATCTTGTCTCTAGTAGCAGAATACAATGTCTGCTTGTAAATGTAGCTTTGTAGACTTGGCTTGTTGGCTCGCAAGGCAAAATGTTCAATGCTCTCATCCTTTTGTAAGTCGCTTTGGATAAAAGCGTCTGCTAAATGTAAATGTAAGCAATGTAACGTTGTAAAATGCGCTGTATAAATTGAATTGAAGGTCAAAACACACAGGATGTTCTGGTTGAAACAGAGTTGAACATAGTTGCCAGGATTGTTCTCCCTTTCAAGTGCCCTTTAAAGGCGATTTTATGTCGTCTACATGAGAACACGCCGCAGGCTGCCACAACAAAAATGGCGACGTTGTCTGGCTACAGCTGAGCGTTGCGCGTTGCTATAGAAGCACTACAATTCTCGCGAGAGCAGTGAGCGCGAGACTCACTGCGGCGCCCTATTTCCTTCCCTCGCTCTAAACGGGCAAGTGCGTGAGCGCTGTGAGAAATCGAGCAGGCGACGGTCGCAAAAACTTAAGAAACAAGCACCGTGTAACTCTAACCGTCCAGAAGAAATACGCCAGCGACTCTCTGACTAGGGGAAGGTGGTGTGTTGGGGCCGCTTTGGTGTGTTTGGGCGTTTGTTGGAGGTGAAAACAGCGTGAAAGAGGTTGTGGGTGGGTTTGACGGGCATGGCAGCGCCGCGACCCATTAAAGGCATCCTGAAGAACAAATCCACCGTCAAAACACGACCCGAAGAACCAGTCCATGACACACCAGAATCTGGAGCCCCTGTAAATGCTGAGGACGATCAACAGTGAGTAAATACTCCTCAAAACATGTTACGCGAGTCAGACAGACGACCACAGCAGTGTTACATTCTCCACGAGACCTGACATAATATGATGTTCACGCGAACCTGAATTCAGCCAGTCCTGGAAGGTTGTTTCAATGTTGTTTAGTCAACTTAGCTGGGTGTGAGGGTAGCTTGGGCTGCTAACTAGTTAGCCACTAGACTGTCATGGCAAAATAAGACATGCTGACGAAATAAGATCTGTCATTTCTTTTCCAACCAGCTGTACTCTGGTCAGTTTAATATGGTTTCATTAAGGTACGATTCATTCATATTCAATTCATTAAGGTACGTTGATATAAAAGTGAAATGGTATGGAGTATTTTTATATAGCAAAAGTGTGAGGTCTGTCATGTGAAATATTCCAGAACAATTTTTGTTTTTTGAAATTCACCGATGTATCGCCTGCCAATATTTATTGGCTGATTTTTGTTCATTTAAAACCATGGGCTATAGCACAAAAAAGACCGATATAACAAACCGATAGTTTATTAACTTTGAGAAGGCATTGAGTTGTATAATATAGGGTCAGTATCAAATCTAAAAGAGTTAGAAAAGAGGTTTAGTTAACCATAACATGTTGACATGAATGTGGAATATCGTCAGTTGTCCCATCACAACAAATGTCATACAACATATCTGTCAAAGAAGATTCGTAAAATTAGAAGTGTGATTTTCGGCCTAAGGGATGGTGAATGTAAGAATTGATCTAATTTATTTTGACATTGACTCACACTGTCAAGAGTTGTGTGCTTCTGTTAATGTAGTTTTTTTCTCCTGGAGGTCAAAGAAGTTGTCTTAATAAAGATGGGACCAAAATAACGATGATCCCATTTTGTTGTTCACTGATCTGGCTGTTTTCAATAATGAGCCCACATATTGATTTGTGCCTTTAGGTCGACCAAGATTTGAACAGGATATTTTAACAGCATCGATAAAGGAAGTACTAAACCTCTGGATTATGGAGAGGTTGCGCTTGTCAGTATGTAGGTGTTCTGTTCTTTTTGGCCTGCTGTCTTCCTCTGCCTCCTCTCTTGCCAGAAGACATTGTTCTTGAATCCAGCTCTTCCACTCTTAGAAAAATAGGACAAACTGTAAGAATGGCACTTATTACTGAATTCCTGTCCTGGGAGACAACCGAGATGGCTGCAGTAAAACCAAATTAATCTGTGCTTGTAAAACTTCTATTTAACAATGCCCTAACTATTAGATAAAGGAAGCATTGTTTATTGTATTTAAATATTTCACATCATTAAAACCTTTTAACCTTGCATCAAGTGCAGATAATCTGACAAGCTATTGAAATGTGGTAAACTATTAGTTCAGCTTGATTGCTTTGAGATCACTTGTTTTCCTTTCAGTGCCATTTTTTTTTTTTTTTTTTTTTTTTTTTACAGCATTACAAGTCGGCAGTCAAAACTTGGATAATTAATGTTTAAACCAGGGCTAGTACTGGAAAGTTTAGGTCCAACCCATTTCAAAATGTTTTGTCATATATATCATGTACTAGCTTATAGCTTCAATTAAAAACAGTTTTCTGGATTATTTTTCTTATGAAGGTTATTTTATTGTAGTTTGAGCAACATTCATAACTTGTATTGGGGTCTTATATACTGCAAAATACCAGTCAAAAAGTCACTGCACACTGCTGACATGCTGTAAATTAAAACCTGACCCCTACTACATCAGAAGTAAAGGTCAACTGATATATTTTTGTTTTACAAGGCAGTGAAGAGCATTTTTAATTGGTTATGTGCAAAAAGCGTACAGCAGTACTGTCTTTTTTTCTGGTCCTCCTCAGTCAGCGTTTAAGTTGGCTGTTTAATTTACTTTAAGTTTTATTTAAAGTATCTCAGGAGCGCAAGCACAATTTTTCATTAAGTGGAAAGTTGTCATATATATTATTGATATTATCGTATCGGCAAAATCAACTATCGGTGGACTACTATACATAAGTGTAAATTACACTCAGGTGCAAATCACTGTTCACCACTGAGGCCATCTCTGCCTCTAACATGAGTGAAATAGTAAACTAATCTGTGATCTAATTTTCTGGGGAACATAAACATCCATCCATTATAAAGAGATTACTTGATTGTTCCTTGACTACCCTTTAGTTGTCTTCATGATGTGGTTGTGGCATCAAAGACCTGGATCCTGTAGGGCACTAAATCTTATTTAGTCTCCTTTCTCTGATTATGACCTAAAACTGATCCTCTTTGTCCAAACAACAGCATCATCATCTCTGCTTTGGTGCTTTGAAATATGTAATAGTTAAATATCATTGTGTTTTAAATCCTGCATCAGGTTTTTGCCTATGTCCACAGTTGCTGGGAAACACAGCAGCACCTCTTCCAAACGCCAGTTGTGTAACTGTTCCTCTTCCATGTGGATTGGCACATTTACTGCTACTGAAGAAGCATTAGTGCTCCAGTCTAGTGGATTCGTGTTACTTAATACACTGACATGATTTTAATCTGACTATGGAGCACCAGACAGAACAGGTTGAGGCTACAAAAACTTCATTATTTTGGTTAAAATTATGTAAAATGTCAGAGTTTAAACTGCTTGAAGTCTAATAAACTCTCTTTGTTGTAAAGTGGCAGTCATTGCATGAAGTGGGTGTTGATTGCAACTTCATGGGCCTTAATCGATTGATTGAGATAATACTTTAGCTTGGCTACAAAACTTAGTGATGGCGCATGCACTCAAACCCAAGATCTCAGCTTTCGTTATGCAGTAGATGCACATCCTTAAATAATCCAGTGAGAAGTAGATTGTTTTGGGAGAAAATGTGAGCTATGTACATTTACATTTTATCATTTAGTAGACACTTATTCAAAGCAACTTAATTTTTTTTACATATTTAACAATTTGACAGTTTAACATAACTGCTAGATTGACATTCAAGAAACTTTGTGGACTTCTTAATAATACTCAAAGCTGGAGCAGAAAGAAGAGAGAGATCAAGAATATTTTTGACTATGACTAGATATTGGTTACAGAAGTACTTGACTGTGGTCATGGTTAAGTGCTAATGGATGAGGTCTGACTGTCTGATTCTTAAATCTTGTGACAATTCAGAAGATTAAATGTATCTTGGAAGTTTATTTACCGTACAATGGGGCTGAACAATAGAGAAGGTTTTGGAGGCGAGTGTCAGACTTTTAAAGTCAGATGTTATTGAGAAGTTTGAAAAGCAGAGAGCTGTTTGAACACCTACATTTTTAACATGAAAGGTAATAGAGGTACTGGTCTGTAGTTTTCAGCTGTTAAGAATATTTAATTAGAAATTGTAGCTTTAATAATCAGTTCACAATTTGATCAAAGGCACTTTTTGGTGAAGAGGTATAAATGGAAGCACAGTTACTCTTAGCTGGATAATTTTAGTAGCTTCAGCAAGCCCTCTACAGTTGAACACTTAGAAATGAAAATTGTGTAGCTATTTTTAACTACTGGCATGCTACTTAAACTCCAACAGCATTAAATCAGTATTTTGTATCTAATAATTATGCAGACTAATTATTAAATATGTCACATACACACAATTTCTCAGGCTGATCAGGATATTGTCGTATAACTAACAAATCCAGATACACACTGTCAGTTTCTCCTCCATCATGTTTTGGTTTTTGCACTGGTATATAGTCATACGTTGTGGATTTTTTGGTAATCATTGGCACTTTGAAGATGTAAAGCAAACGTGTTGAAATGGTTTAAACTTTAAGCTTTTTAACTTGTGCTTGGGGGCTGTAGCTAAGTTCTTTGCTCCAAAGAGTTCAGTGCATTCATCTCGACTGATGTTGCTGTTTTCCAAACATACTTTGTGTTTGCCAGACTATGTATGCTTGGTGCTAAAGGTACTCAATGAAATTTTAAAATGGGACAGAGCCTTTGGTTAAATGTAGCAGATCTCAGTGGAATTTTTGTAACAGGGCTAATAGTTGTATCTATAATTGTCTGCTAAGCTTTGTGTCTGGACTTATTTTGTTTAGGAAAAAGTCACAGAAATGGGATGAAATGAACATTTTGGCCACATATCACCCAGCAGACAAGGACTATGGGTTGATGAAGATAGATGAACCCAGCACACCATACCACAGGTGAGTAAACCTGTAAACCTGCCATCCTCTAAACAAATTAAACACCTGTCACAGAAACCAACACCTTATACTCTTTCCCTAGACTCCTATAGGGTGGTTCAATCTATAAACTGGTAAAACAGTTGCTATCGAGTATAATTGCATATTGTTTCTATTATGCAAAATGCTAGAAAAAAGATTGGATTACCTGATCACAAGGTCAAGGTCACGTGTTTGGTTAGCAGCCTAGAAGTATTGCAGAATGGTATCATGAAAAATTTGTATTAAAGATTGTCTAGTGGATTCTGTATGGAATAAGAATATGAGTAGTCAGCCATTGCTGCACTTTTGGATACGTTACTGCTCTGTCTGCAAAATACAAGAGGGCACACTAAGGGCGCAACTCGATATGACAGAGCAAACTTGTGGAAAAGGTTGTGATGGTTTTTTTCTCCTGATGTTTTCGGGCTGTCGGCCAAAACTCTTCTGTCCCTCTTAGGATGGTGGGCGATGATGAGGATGAGGGGGCACTCAGCGACTCAGATGGTAATACAGTCCTACCCGGAGATGATCTGGCCAAAAAGTAAGTGATTTCTGTCTGACGAGCATTATATCTAATGCAACTGTGTGAAATCTGGTTTAGGACACTGCATTCTATAAATACCATCACTGGTTAAAGGAGTAGTTCTCTTAATATTGACTCATAGGTGTATATGTCTTTTTCTTCGAAGTTATATTAAATAATATCCTGGCTCTCCCCAGCTTTCTAATTGCATTGAATAGTGCCTGAGGTTTTTGAATCTCCAAAAAGTGTAATCTATTGTCAAAATAATCCATACAAATCCCGTTGGTTAATAAATGTCTTCTGATAATTTTTGTAAGAAAACAACATTTTGAGGTTTTTAAGCAATGGATATATCATATATTCATGTAAAACAAACAGTTCAAAGTGCTAAATTCAAATATAGCAACACATTAATAACGTCAAATTGCATTGGTCTTTACAACATTTTGGTTGTGTGACATACAAAAACCTTCAACGTGAGATTTGATGTGCCACAATGCCATTTAATATAACTCCGATTGTATTCGGCCAAAGAAAGATCATATACACTAGCTGTAGGATACCTGCAGTAGGATAGCATGAGGATGATTAAATTATGAGAGAATTTTCATTGGTAGGTGAACTATTTCTTTAATTCAACATACACTGAATACAGTTTTTCAACAGCTGTAGTTGTACCTTTAAGGGCTAACAGTCAGGAAAACTATCTGCTATCTGTTTTCATCCAGCACTCTAGCAACCCTACAGTGATGTTTCCTTTCTGGTATTTACAGAAAACAGCATTAAACCAAGAATAACATGTACACACAACCCTCCCATCCATATCGGAGACAAGCTGCTCATACAAGATTTAGGATGTTTATACACTAGAGAAAGTTTTGATGGTGCGTTTGATGGATACAAATGCGTCAGAAACTTTTTATGTTTTATGAGTGAGTAAAAGAGCTGGGTCAATTTGAAAGCAAGCTGTCAGTTGGATTTCTAAGAGCTGGACCCATCACGCCTACATCAGAGTGTTACTGACAAAGTTTAGGTTGCATGATGGAGTACCATCACTGAAGTACCAAAACTGTTGTAACAGGATTTGATATATTATTGGTTTACTTGTCTCATATACACAAGGTTAGATGAACACAAACAGTCTGTAGAGTTACTACTTACGGATGATACATGAACAAGCAGAACTGGGTTTACACAGAACAGATGTGGCATACAGCCTACAGGCAAATGGACGGTCATAACAATTCAACCACAGATGGTAACCCCTTTTAAAATTGTTTCTGCACACACTGTCATCTGTCTTCTGTATTGTCTGTTAGCAGTTTAACTCCACATACAGACTGTTTTCCTATAGGAGGGCATGGTTTTCTTAAAAGGCCTCCATGTGCTCCTCTGGTATGCAGGGGAGCATGTCAATTCACAATCTTTGCCAAGTAATGGTTGAGTTTAGCTTGCTATCATCACCTGCATCTGTGAATTTGACATGACTATGAAGCCTACAGTAGTGGTCTCTAGTACAGTCAAGTTAAATAGTTTATTCAGTTTAGGGCTGCAAGATGTTACGAAACATTGCAAATGTACACTGCTTAATATGCATATCGTAATGGTGTGCAGTAACTAAATGATTTTAAAATTTTACAAGGTTACATATCGTTAAAGTTTTAGGGTGATACAGAGAGACTGGCATACCAGTGTTAGTTGGATTGTTTTTTTTTTCTAGAAAGAATGTGAAAGATGGTTCATGATGGTTCAGATGACATCTGGTCATGTTACGTAGGGCTGTGAGGTTTTGTTGCACTTGATGTGGCTGATATAGGAGTGACAGTTACTTTGTGCTACAGAAGGCAACAAATGTCGTGCTGCATTTTGTTTATCAAGTTTGATTTTTAGAATCAGTGATCAAAATGAAAGAGAACTGACTAGTTATTCAACCCACTTGGAAGTTAATATATAGTTTTGCACATCTCTATATACAATTACCAGTTTATCATCAGACCATCAGAATGGGAAAAGCTTACAGTTGGAAAAATTTGCTGGACATACTAAGCTTGGTAAAATATCAGCAGAATGTTTAGAAATGTTTTTTTCCCCTGAGAAAAAAGGCACTTAAAGGTTTAAATGAATAGAGGAGGTATGCTTTAGTGCAGGATTTGGGTCTTTAGATGCTTAGGGATAGATGTTGGTAAGCGCTTTATTTGCTGCAGGCCTGTAACTGAGTCTGTGTCTGCTGTTTATGTGCAGGGAGAGTGTGCCATATTGTTTTCATCCTCATCCTTTGAGTAGTATAACAGCTCATCCTCCCCGGCTTCTGCAATCTCTGTCTATATCTCCATCCTCTCTTTTGTTGTCATCTTCCTTCTTCTCATTGTTTTTCAGTACTTTATTCTGTTGCCCTAAGGCTTGTATATTTTATGTTCCCCTTGCCAGCAGTCATTGTGTGTATGTGTGATTACTCCTGAGAGATGCTTTTTTTTACAGATTCTCACATGAGCAGTAACAGAGTTTTTTTCTCAGTTTGTTAGTATTCTCCATTTGTAGTGTGTTTCGGTTTGGGGCAGAGCCTGTAACCCTTTCATTCTGTGTCAGGCTGGCAGCAGCAGTGGAGGGTGCAGAGTCTCGCTTCATGAGGGATCCGGAGGAGGAGAGCAGTGAGGAAGAGGAGGAGGAACTGAGCCCAGAGGAGCAAGGTCAGACACACGGCTTCAGATTCACCTCTGTGTTTCTGCTTACACTGAAGTACATTTACACAGTTCACCCCACAACTGACCAGGGGCTGAAAGTCCCAGACCATGACTAATTTTCCCTTCACTGTCAGGGTACAGGGTAGAGATGTGCACAATTCAACAGAATTTTACAAAAATGTTACAACAGAAAATATTAGGGTTGCAAAATTATTGAAATGTGCTCTCTCTCTCTCGCTCTCTCTCGCTCTCTCTCGCTCTCTCTCGCTCTCTCTCGCTCTCTCTCTCTCTCTCGCTCTCTCTCGCTCTCTCTCGCTCTCTCTCGCTCTCTCTCGCTCTCTCTCGCTCTCTCTCTCTCTCTCTCTCTCTCTATATATATATATATTTAGTTATTTAGTTATTTAGTTATTTATTCCTTTTGTGGAACGTGCAAGACCATAAAATCATTGTATTCAGTCTGAATGCAATGATAGGATGTCCTACTTGCCTGTAACTGTATGCATTCATGTGTTTTAGGAGGCGTGGCTTTGGAAAGTGCTCTGAGAGAGGGTTTCTATGCTTTTAAGCTAGGTTGCTGTAGCTAGTCTTTACGGAATTGTCTACTCTAATGACAAAGTGGCACAGATAATATTTACTAAGAATATTTTTTTAGTGAAACACATTCTTCTATTGACATAACAAAAATTAGTTTAAGTTTAAGGTCATGTTTTATATTTGGGTAATGTTTAAACATTAAAAAAGGCTGGTTTATGGCTGTTTTAAACAGTGTGCTATGTAAAGGTCAGTACTGTGCTTATGTAAAGGTCTGTTAAGAATACTGTCTTGCTTTCTGACTTCTCAAACATTCTCTTTTAGTTCTGTTTCTCTTCTGAAGCTGTGCTGCAGTATGTTTTATTGCTCTTTATTTGTGAACAGCGAGTCTTTGTGTTGAGTGTGTGTATTCTGTCCTTCCTTAGCCAGAAAGAAGCAGTTCCAGATGATGAGGAAGATGCATTATAATGAAGGTCTAAACATCAAACTAGCCCGACAGCTTATCGCCAATGAGCTGGAAGAGGAGGAGGATGAAGATGAAGAAATGAAGGACGACACAGAGACAGAGGACATCACCATTGACCCACCTCAAGATGGTAAACAATGATGATTTAAATATTCAGCCCTCCAGAATATGTAGTGTACAACCAATTATCTATTTATAAGGTTTTTTTATTGTCACTATACAAAGTACAGTGAAATTAGAGCAGTCACTTACATTGTAGACACATAATTTAGTGCAAAGAAAGAAAAGAATAAAAAATAAAGTACAAAAATAAATTGAGTTTAATAAATACAGTCAAAGTAAAATATACCTAAAACAATGCACAGAAACCCGAAGGTTAACTGTTAAATCTGTTGCCTTTTGTGGATGGTATGTGAGGGATTTTTCACTTGTTAAAACATGTAAATTAAGAGCTTGAGAAGGTTTCTAGACACTCCGTCAGGATCATTTTTTGAACAATAAATACTAAAATAGCCCAGTGACTTTAATTTATTAATTTAATTCAGAATCATTAATGGTGTTTGGCACATGATAAAGTGGGTGGAAAAATCACACAAATGCATTGAAAGATGTACCCAAGCCAATATATACAGTAGAATATACATATTTATTTAGTTTTGGTATGAAATTAAATCTTACATTTTTTTCCTGTTCTGCAGCTGATTCCCTGGATTCATAAGGATGTCAAGATCTGTCCTTCAGGCTTCTGCCTTGTCACATGAACCTTTTAAAGACACAGAGTTGTCACTGGTTCAGCGCCTGGATTCCTCCATCCTGTGTATTCCACCAACACTGCAATGCCACACATATCAACCAGCTTCCTCATTTGCCAAACGTTTAGTCATTGCGCTAACAAACGAGACTGTTATCAGACAGATAGAGGCCAGGACTCCACCCTCTTCCTTTGGCCAAAGAGCGTGCAAGCTCCAGGTCAAAGGACTGCCAGGCTACTGAGAACATGACTGACAGAATCAGATCTTCTTCATCATGCCCAATGGCTTCCTGAATGAATACTGTCCCCTTGTTTCAACCAATACATTTGTTTCATTGAATTCCATTAATGCAATTTAAACAGGTGGTTTAGCATGCACTGGTTCTACTTCCTGCATTAGTTTGAGGTTTAAATCGAAAGGATTGTGTGATCTTGGGCTCCTCAAGTGGGCTGACACACACATAATACCTGTGTTAAACCACTTTTGAGCTCTACTGTATGCATTGCTTCTACAAAACCATGTTTAATGACATTGGCACTTATTTTATCTCTGCCCTGTGTATAAGTGAACCGGTAAGAATTACCTTAACTATAACTACTGATAAGTAGACTGAACCTTTTTGGTTGTCGTTTTATTTTTTTTTTCAAAATAAGACAATAGCTTTATTACTAGCTAAGCAGTGCTGGAGTGTTTTATTTTGGCATCATACGTCATTGGGTTTGTTTGGTTTCAGTTTGATTCGATTGCCTTTTTCTCTCAGTGCCATTATAATGTTCATTTATTTCTGTGGTGATTGAAGAATTATTACATAATAATTGAATAATTTTCCATTCCTTAGTACCAAATACACTAAACTAATGTGTATTTAATAAATCTTAATTCCACCTCTAAAATAAAATGACATTGAATTATCATTTATTATTTATTTAGATTTTATCACTTTATAGTCATAAATACCTGCACTTCTGACACAATGTTTCTATAATTTAGTTAATTAATTTAGTTATTAAATGGGTGAATTTTAAAGAGCCTGTCAGAATCATATTTAAGCCCAAATTTAAGTTGTGATGCAAAAACTTGATTTACTGTTTAACTTAATACACGTAATATTGTAATGTAATACATACATTTAAAAAAATCTACATGGAAAATAATACTTATATAAAAGTATTGATATATCTTGGTTGTACTGCCTTTATGTATAAGAATATAATTGGGCTATGAAGCACAAACATGAGAATAAAAAAAATGTATTTGCATTGCAGTAAGTTTTTTTTTTTTTAATTTATTTACTTTTTTACAGCAAGTTAAGGCAAAATGTGCCAGTCATAAAATGTTACATGAAAATATGTGCAAACAGGTTTTGTAAAATTCACCCCCACTTTTTTGGCGAATGTGTGTGTGTTATGTGTGGGTATTAAATCGCACAATCAATCCTTTAAAAGTGTGTATTTGAGATGTTTTCACTATTATGAATGTGTTGAATCAAGATCAAATTCTCTTGACTGAAAGATGCTGTAGACAAATGTCTTACATTCTCCCTACAGTTTCTTTAATGGTACTGTAAAAGCACTTATTTCTTAAAGGGTTGCATATTTGAAGGTATATCTGAAAGTGTCTGTTTTATAAGGGTGAAATGGAAGGAATATTTTTGGTACAGTACAAGTTAAACCTAATTGACTACATTGGTGGCATAATGTTGATTTGTATTGACCTGTATTGAACCTGGGATATTCTTGTTGAAGATAATGTAAAAGTTCGTAACTATATTTAGTGTTGTGATGAAATGGCAGGTTTCAGCAAAGTTCAAGCCTTGTAATGTCTCACTGGTCACTGACATGGTATCATTTGACCCTGGGCTTGTACTATCAAGTCAAATATACTTTACCCTACATTTGTACATTAAACAGGTGCTTTAGTTTATCATTATGTTGACCATACTCCTATTTTTCTCCTTTATGTCTTTTTGGGTAATTTGGCAAATTCTTTGTGTCCATTTTGTTTCACTTCAGTTTTTTTTCCCATGAATAGTTGTGCTTGTTTTTCAGATGAAAGCGGGCATATTTGCCAGTCAGTGAAATCTTGGTATGAACTTGAACTTTGAAATAGTTTTCAGGAAGAGCTTAAAAAGGTTACATACCACTGCCCTTACTGCAGTACCATTGTACATTTTTGTAACGGTTTACATATTAATAGTTTATATTATTTTAGATTATGCTATGGCAATAATTGTTGACAAAGAAATTTTCATTAGCTTGTGACAATGATTGTTCAAACAGAAAGCATGTAAAAGTGAACCAGTAGATGGCAGTAATGCACATAACAAACTATAAACATCGAACAGTGAAATCACTTATTGAAAATATTCTTACACTTAAGCGACTAAAATTTAAAAAAAAAAAAATTAAAATATCCGTTTTACATTTTTATGAAGTAAAATTGTTCCTTATTCCCTTCAATGTGGAACCTCCAGGTTTCCTGAAATCAAAATCAGTGTTTAATTATTTTTATTTACTCAATTAATTTGCTAGCATATGTATTGCTTCCGCAATCTTTAATGATGAAATTTCATGAGTCGGTTTTGCGTTGAATGGAGGGGAAGATTGGATTAATACAGGCTGTGTCTCAAATCCTATGGGCGGCTAATGTTAGCTGTTTCCTCAGAGACAGACTTTATTTTCCAGGGGGCGCTTGACGGCTCATATTTAAAGTTGCATTTAAATCTGTCATAATTTTTGCACTTAAAACCATAACCCTTTAAACCTATTACATTCAAGGACTGGCTTCTATCGTACTACCATATAGGTAAAATTTCTCATATACAAGTCGAATTATCTGTAAAAAAAAATGGAAAATAAATAAATGAATCTTATTCTAGTAAGTAAAACATCTAGTAATCAAACGACATGATTGGTCCATTCTGAGAGGAAATAATTGGAAATAATGTACGTTGCTCTCATTTATTCTAACGTTAATGTTTTGTCGTGCTTCGTCATTATATTGGGAGTAATATCAAGCTATTTCCTTAAACGTCACCATTCACTCCACGCCCTCCTCACAGCTCAGCCAATCCGATGTGCGTAACCTTAATGTGCAAAATGATTGACAGGAAAATAATGTTTCTGATTGGCTAATCAGTAAAAGGGTGGTGGATCACACAACTGACAATTTCTTTGGTATTTGCGTATCTCAGGAAACAGATGTGGCCCCATATTGCATGTATTTTAGTGACACGTCTTATATAATTGAAATATTATATCCGTTTATGTTACAATCGTTTCTTTATTATTATCAAAGACGTATTGTACCTGATTGATTATGGCTCAATTTCTAGCCCCGCCCATTGAAAACTCAAGTTTATGTTTATTGCCATTCTACTTCTATGTATTTCATTTATGAGCTTTTGAACGAAACGCATGCCAAAAAAAGCTACCAAGACAGCGCAGTTGATTTGAGACACAACCCCTTCCCTGATATTCATTTACACTTCCCAGAGAAGCCCCGTCGCCTATAGTTGCAGGATCTGCTCCGATAAGTATCTTTCAATAGCTACTCGATCAGATCCGACTGTCTTTGATCATATGTGGAGTTCATCTGCCATTCTGGAGTGATCTGGACTGAAGTTTGAGCTGTTTATGATTTTGCAGGAGCTAATGTTAGCCTGTTAGCCCTTAATCTGTTTCTAAACCTCTGATCACATCAACATGAAGATCACTGTGGATTTTGAGGAATGTCTTAAAGATTCACCCAGATTCAGGTGAGGAAGAGACTAATAACTAATTAACATTTATTGTGAATGTGTATGGAGTTTGTGGCTGAGCGGTGAACTTTATACTAAAGCAATAGTTAAACATAAACGCCTACTTAAATACAATAAACATACGTCTCAAAATACTTTCATCAGCAACATACAGTTCTTGGACTTCGTTTTGATAGGTTGAGTTTTTGTTTATTTTGTTGTCCATTATGATCCTGAACATTTTCAGTTTTAACACCCTTACAAAATGTACGGGGTGGTGTCATGGTATAATAATGGTAATAAATTGCAATTCCGCGGTATTTTTGATACACGGTATACCGCGGTAATGAATGATTGCCGTACTCATATATCGTGACATATAGATACTCTAATTAATATATAACATCCTGATAGTTTCTCTGAACATTTACAAAGAGGTATAAATGCATTTGTTTAGGCGTATACTTTATTTAAAGTATACATTGCGTGTTGAGTCCTTTGCTAAGGATATATGTTTATGCCAATGTCTTATTGGTTTACTTCCATATATTAACGTGCTTGAATGTATTTGTTAAATGATTTCTGTAGTTAAGGTAAGTGGTGTGGTTTAGTGGTTGAAAATGTAAATTAAATGTTCTTTAATTAGTGAGTCTTAAAACTGTCAACATTGTGCCCTTCTCTAAGACTCTTCTTTAAGATATTTCAGCCAATAATGAAGATATGGTCATTATTAACTCATCCTCACGTCCTTCCAAACCCATATGACTTAGATTGTTTAAATAGTGTAGCAGTTCACAGAGCTCTGTTGTAAGAGAGTGCCAGAAGGATTGTCATATGTTGTCACTATTCACTTTCACTGTATGTAAATGAGCTCTGTTTTACATTATGAACCCAGATTTACATTTATGCATTTAGCACATATGTTTATCCAAAAATGGCTTGTAGTGCAGATCCTATATGTTTGATCAAGCTTCCCTGGTAATTGAATCCATGACCATAGTGTTACTAGTGCCGTGCTTTACCAGTTACAGAAAATTGCATGATTGCCACACATCTCCTTTTGTTTTCCATGGAAAAAAGAAAGGCATGAAAGTTTTGAGACTTATGAAATGGGGTATATCAAAACAGATTTGATTTTATTTATGGACGAACTATATCCACGGGTACATTAGTATTTAATATTTAGCCCTGAGAATCTATTTAAAAATGATTTCAACCTCTCCATTTCCCCCTCCTCTCTTATAACAACATCCTCTCTCAAAAATAAGGAACAGATGTTGTCAACTCGTGTAGAAAACATGGAAGGGGGGGTTATTTATTTCTGTGTGCTTTATGTCTAAGAACAGGGTATTTAGTGACACTTTCTGCACAAAATGTTTTTTTTTCTGTTTGTTTTGACTGAGAGTTGATTGAACTAGATTTCTGAAAACACTGTTTACACCAAAATCATTTTGCTAGGGTTTTGTGAATAGTTGATAGGATGTTGCTATGCAGATACTAAGATGTTAACGGGTTGGTAGGGTGGTTGCCCAAGTATAAAGACACTCACATGTTAAAACCCGCTAAGGTTTGTTGTATTTAAAATAAACTACAGGTTCTGTATGCCACATTCACTGGTAATGTAGGTCAGTCTATAATCCACAAGTCTATAATGCTTCAAAGAGTGATTTTCACCTAACCATGATTAAATGTTATCATGCCAGAGAGTTAATAGTCATTTCATTACAGCTGTGGTGGTTTCCTACACAGTCAGGCAGATTTTCCGTCCTCATCAGAGCTGCAGCTTTCTTTTTTCAATCCAATGTTGAACTTGGCTTTGTGCGAGCCAAAGACAGAGTGAAAAAACAGGCCACTTGGTCCACGTAGATTGGCCTGGTCTCTTGCTGCATGTTTCCATTTATGTGCAAAGTGCCGCCTTTAAATGTTTATAAGCATCTTGGAGAGGTGTTTTTTGTCCATTTTTTTAACACATGTTATGCAGTTTGCTAGTTATGTAGTCACTTGTTTTAGACATTGTTTTAGATCTTTTGCTCTTTGTATAAAGAGCTTGTAGCAGCATGACCAGCAGAGTGAGTTTATTTTATTTAATTGCAGTCACTTGCCCCTTCAATAGCTTTCACAACAACCATGAAAGAAATAGTTCACCCAAACTTGAAAATTATCCCATCATTTACTCACCCTCAAGCTGTTCTAGGTGCATATGACTTTCTTCTTTCAGCCACAATTTTAACACAATTGTAGTTATATTAAATAATATTTTGGCTACTCCGAGCTTTGTAATGGAATTAAATGCCTGAATGTTGAACACGCATAGACAACTAGTCACGAGACAAGCGAGAACCATTAATATTTAAAGTTATCAATGTGCTGCCATATTTGAATTTAGTGGTCTGATCTGTTTGTTTTCAGGCACAGATGATGTATTAATCTCTTTATAAGCTCAAAACAATAATAATTTTAATTCACAACCCACATTTATTAAGCCACTTTTATGATGGATGGATGTGCTTTTTGGAGCTTTAAAATCTCGGGTACTATTCAGTGCCTTTACAAAGCTGTAAAGGAGGATATTATGCTATTTAATATAATTCTTATTGTGCTCAGCTGAAGAAAGTCATATACACTTAGGATGGCTTGAGAAGGTTTCTTTTGGCTTGGACCAGTAGGCATGCACTCACCTCGCCCCAGCATCATGGTGCCAGGTTTTGTATGGGTCAGCACCACTCCTACTTTCTTGTAAAACTGTAGTTTATTATGTTGTATTCCATTTAGTGCATTTAAATCTCACTAGGGATTCAAATTCCAACAACTTGCAGAATTAAAATAAAAACAGTGGCCCCATTTTAAAACAGCACACAGATATCCATACACAAGACTTCAGTACTCTTGCTATCAACAGGCAGTAACATTATGGGACCCTCATACAAATTAATAGAGGTACTTCACAAAAAACTGAGAATTTGATCAAAACGTTACGTTCGTAATTAGATTAAAATAAATGTACTTATAAAGAAACAATGTTACTGTTTTATTACCCTTCTTTTTTTACATTTTTGCTATTTATTAATGTGCGTTAAAGGTAGGGCAGGCAATTTCGGAAAGGCTAGCAATAGCAACCTAGCTTTAAAAGCATAAGATTTCATAACTATTTAGACCATTTAGTAATTGCTAAGGATGTGAATAGACTTTCACCAGAAAAAGAAAAACTGTTTATGGAAAAAAAATCACCTACCCTAACTTTATAGGGTATTTAAAGGTAAAAATACCTTTATACTGACATAGTGAGTAATGTATCTAGACATGTGCCCATTATGTTTAACATGGCATACATGATAAACAGTTTAATCAGTTAATGAGTTAATAATCAGTTTAACTGTCATTGATTGAACATTTTTAACCAGTAGCATCCAATAGCATAGCACCTTTTATAAATTCCACCTTAGTATTATTGGTATAGTAATTTGGGGCAGCTGTGACCTACTGGCTAGAGAGTCAGACTTGTAACAATAAGGTTGCAAGTGCGATTCCCTTGAGCAAGGCACCTTACCCACTATTGCTCCCCATGTACCGCAGTGCTGCCCACTGCTCCGGGTGGGTGTTCATTGTACACACTGTGTGTGTGTTCACTATTCAGTACTCCAATGTATGTTTACCAAATGGATGAGATATATGCAGTGGATAAATTCTGAGTATGGGTCACTATATTTGGCCAGCACATCACTTCATGCAAAGTCGTTGCTTCTTAACTATCAGGGCTTCTTAGACTTTAGCTGGTCCAGGGTTTTTACAGTTGGCAATGATTCCTCTACAAAATTCCCTGGGTGGTTTACCTCACTGGGAACTCCCCTCCCCCTACATTTCATCTGATATTGTTTCACAACAATTGCAGGAAAAATTCCACAACAGAGGGGCCGATCCAGTCGGCAGTTCCCCTTGAGTGTCAGAGTGTGGTAAACGTCATGGCTTATATCCTCTCAACTGTTACTGGTTCGCCCAGGGAGGAATCTCTACTGATCTTCGTCATCCTCAGCTGTCACGTACAGTTAGCAGATTTCCACTAATTCTCCGATGCTAAAGACTCCCTGATCCTGAGATTAGTCTGTTCCCCTCTTTCTCTTGGTGGAAATATAGTAGCGTTTTAATTTTAAGACTTTGAGAAAGGTGGGCGTGATGCCTCTGTTGAATCCAGCTGGATAAACAAATCCATCCACTCGTTTGGTTACGTTGCTGTTTTCATGATGAATGAAAGATGAGGTAGAGGTCTGATGTGGTTTCCTGCTTCTGGGTTGTTTAGTCCTCTATGTTGCCTCAGTCTCTTTGATGTTGGTTCTGTTATTAATGTGGTCCCTCATCACTGTTAATGTTCTCCAGATATCAAGCAATGACATCAAGCTGGTCCTCTCGTGTGGATGTTGGTCTGTTTCTTGATTTTTTTTTTTTTTTTTTTTTTTTTTTTTTTTTTAAATCTAAAAACATCTCATGGAAATTCAGAACTATTTTACGTTTGCGCAAATGAGTGGCTAGTTTGTATGTTTTTGCACAGTATCTGATTTTGCCTAGTAAAATTTAGGTTTATTCCTGTTTTTTTCTAATAATTGTATGTTTTTGTACAATTCACAAATACAGATCTTATGAATTCATATGAAATCGCCACCTCATAAAGTAGTTATGTTTTTCCATGGGATCAGGCTGGTGAACCTCATGATTGTTCTCAATAACTTATCCAGTTTATATTTTATCTTAAAATTTAAATATCAATTTGTTTTTCTTTACTCTTTTTGAGTAATTTTAGAGCAAATTTTAGTATTACGTGTAATCATCAAAATAAATTATCAAAAGATAATTTCAGATTTGCTTTAAGGCAGTACAACAAATTCTACCAAGATGTATAAATACATTTTCAAAAAAATTTAAAGATCCTAAAAATAGTTTTATTTCTTTGAATTCTTTTGAAATTTACAGGTTTTAAGTGGTTTCTAACTGATCATTCAGAAATGATCCAATATAACACCTAGTTTAACTAATTGGTTTATCTTTGTTAATGTAGGTTTAGTAAGTAATGGAGCTGATTTCAGGATGTAGTTCTATTTCACGGCCTGTTACCAAAAGCCACAACAAAGTTTGTGATCTGCTGCCCAGATACAAAGCTTGTGGATGTTTTAAACAAAGTTAAAACCATAAAACCCTTAGTGATGTTTTGAGTAATTACAAAATGCCCAATACTGAATATAATTATTTTTGTGCTGTTGTACAGTGGCTGTTCGTAAAGGGTTAGGTCACCCAGAATGTAAAATTAGTCATTATTTACTGACCCTGGTGTTGTTCAAACCCCCTATGGTTTTCTTTGTTCTTTAAAAAAAAGAGAAAAAATGTAAGTGGATTTTGTCCTTACAATAACAGCTGTGAATTGAGATTGACCCTTCAAAGCTTCAGAAGGACACACAAGCATCATAAAACAAATCCATATGACGTTTGACAATTCCAAATGTCCTAATGGCATCTTAATGAGTTAATGAGGTTAAAAAATAAAATATAATCCATACTTGATGCAAGTCTTGACCTGTGTGCATTGTGACGACATGTTATATTGTCCATTTGACAAGAATCCAGAGTTTACATGCTTTGAGCGGTCTTTATAGTTGATGGTATAAGCAAGTTAAGAGTTAGCTTGAATATTCATAGCACTAAGTATACAAATAGCAAGTCAGAGCCCACGTTTGAGCAATAGTTCTTAAATTGTCATTTAAAATGTTCGGACACCTTTTATGATTGTTATATTTTTGTTCACATCACAAGCTGCATGAGTCCAAACATGACAAAATTATGTGTTAAAATATAAAAGTTATCAAATTATGTTCTGTGAGAAAAAGATGTCACCAGATGGTGATAGCTTTAGCAGGAATACTTTCCCAAGCTGTCTCAGTCTTATGTTGGCGAAGGAAGATATAAGGAATTTTGCTCCTAGAGTACCTAATATTTATACTGAGCAGTGCTGTTCACCATTTTACTTAGCTTGGAGTTTATAGATTATTTTTGTTGTTATCAGAACAAGAACACAGTATTTCTTGTTAAGTGTAACATTAAGCTCTGTTCCCTTTCATAATGTGATGTTTTACTGTGCTCACATTTTGGAGAAGCGGAGTACTGAGGGGGTGAAGTTCCAGTTAAAAATGTAGATGATTTTGCTATGCAAAATCTATGCAAATTTCATACATAAATATAGTGGGATTTTCTTCATTTATAGTTTAAAAATATAAAATATGTCCTCAACTAGGTTCCCCTCAGTGACCCTTGGTAATTTCCATCAAAAAACCCTTGGTATATTTATGATCAAAATAGTCCCACAAAATGTAGGACGTGACTTGGTTTGATCTTGACTTGGTTAGGGCTTGATAAATAAGAGGGATGTGAAAGTTGTTTTGCAAAAATACATTTAGATTTAACACTTGATGAACAATAAGACCAGGAAATGTGTTGAGAATACAAATAGGGTCAGGTTTGATTTCATCTAGGCTTCAACGGATATATATATAAACAATTGTAGTTTCCCTGCTGCTCTTTTTATGCATTTGATTTTGCGCTGCTATCATTCGCTAGTTCACTTAACATTCTTTAATGACATTTTATGGCCTAAGGCCTATACAGTTTCTTCCTTTATATTGCTTTATTATCATATTTCAGTTTCAGTTTAGTTGGGGACTGCTTTGTCTTAAGTAAGATTACATGTAAACAGGTACTTATTTGTGATGGAGCCGGACATAATTGTGTGTTACCGAACGTGAAATTCCTTCATTAGAGCAGCTGCCTTCCTGCTCATTACTCACACGGTCTCTGGATCTCAGGAGCTTTGAGTCTGTGAGGCGATGGCCTAGATTTTATTCACAACAGCCCACTTCACTTGTGTCAGCACTTTCCCAACAGTCTACTCAAGCCAAGTTGTTTTCTCAATCTCTGGGACAAAAATAAGAAACATAAGTGTTTACGTGAAGATGGGCTTCATGATAGTTGCTGTGTTTAATAATTAGTTTAATAAATAACTAAATTATGAATATACCATTTTTTTTTTTACATACAACAAAACTCTCTTTGTGAATGTTTATCTGTAACTGCATATTGCGATAAACAATCAGTCAGTGTGTCAGATGTTAATTTGGTAACCCAACTGCAATTGAATTGTGACTGCAAATTCAAAAAGTCAAGTGAAATTTCATTGTGGTGTTTTGGTGGTGATACTGTACCAGAAAACATGCCCAAACCTCATTAGCTCTTGCATGCCTGTCAATGACATCAAACCTGGTGTGAAGCTCCTGAAAGTGCCATTCTTCAGATGAATGTGGTTTGACAGACTCTGCAGTGAATGTCAGATTCAGCGTGAAAAGATTGTGATGCCATGTCGAGGTCAGATGCGATCCAGCTGTGTCTATAATCACCCAGTGCCACAGTCATTACGACTGCATGTTTCCTTAGTGATCAAACTGCACTCTGCAAAATGTAAAGGAATGGCAGTTTATCAACATCCAGACAGATCATGACTGTAAAAATGCAGAACACAAACTTAGTTATTGTTATAGTTATCTTGATAGTTATAATTGTTGGTGTGAACAAACCTTAATAGGCGTTTCATATATTGACAACTATATTGGGTAGTTTAGCAGGAAAGAAGGCTGTATTGACCATTCAGTGCCCATTTTAGCTGTTTTCTTGGTCTTGGAGATATTTCGTTCAAGTTGCTTATTCAGGAGTTTAGATTAACTAAAACATCTCAGCAATGTCATGAAGTCACATGGAAATGGCGAAAGAAAAATAGCTTGTGAGGGAAGTTAAACTGCACACTGATCATAACTTCTCACAGTTTCACTGTGGTTATGACAAAATGTTGTGTAATGAAATTTCATATATTGCATTAAGCCGTTATTGGCAAATCTTTGCTTTGAGTTCATTCTTTTTTCTTTCACATTTAACCCAGTAATCAGTGTGCCATTTATTTCAGTCCACATATAATACACTTTCTCTTTTTGCACTGCACCTTTAAGTGCTAGATGTAAATGATCAATGTTATGATTGAATAATCTCTGGTTTGGTTCATGCTGTCGGTTAGCAGGTCAGGGGCCTCATTTGTAACACTTGCATACAGTTTTGATCTTAAAGTGTACGTACGCTTATTAAACTGTCTTAGATGTGGAAGAGTGCTTAGTGCCTCATCAGGGTCTAGGCAGCTATGCATACTTTTCCTTGTGGCAGAGACTACTGCATATCACAGCAAACTCAAAAGCAAGAAAAACCCCTTTAACCCCTAGAATGTGATAGTAAGTGATAGAGACAATACAAACCGATCTGTATAGACTTCTTTACTAGTTAAACGACTGAAAAATATTTTCTGTCCACTACAGGGCAACAATCGAGGAGGTGGAGGGGGATGTCTGTGAGCTGGAGGCCAAACTTGACAAGGTGCAGTACATTTAAACTAGTGGCCTATATACATCTTTATATATTTTTATATATTTAAGCTGCAGTGTATAACTTTTTAAAGTTAAAAATGAACACTGAAACACAAGGGTAAAAGGCAAAAATGTGAAGTTATAATTAATGGCTACCACAAGCTGTTGTTGAGACCAAAAAAACACCCATTAAACTAAATTTGTTCCACTCTTCCCATTTGGTTTAAGAGTGTCTTTCAGTCATTGTCATCATAGACTCTAACTTTAGCTGAAAGATCAGCTATAGAAACAGAATTGATTGCGGGAGAGAGAGAGAAAGCGAGCGAGCAGCTCATTGTTGGGTCAGATTGCAGACCCACCCAGCGTTATTTGGAAGAGTGACTCACTCTGCCTACTTCCTTCTCTCTTTGAGGAAGGATATGGAGTCTTGAGGAGGAGCTCCTGAATTAGCACCACAGCTTTTCTTAGAAAACGCGGCATAAAGTGTGACAGTACACTGTGAGAAGTGGAGTAATAGAACATCTACAGTAAGACAAGGCACCAATGAAGGGAAACAGATGGTATTAAAAAGGCACAAACATATAGTTTATTATTATCATAATTTTTCAGGATGTACCGTGGTATTTCTTAAATTATCCTGAAGTATAATGTACATAAAGTACCATGTTATATGAATAGGGAAATCATCCAGTGTCATGACTTGTATCAAAGCATTATGATTGGGGTTGCACTGATGGAATTTATTTTGGCCAATACTGTTAACAATCAGCCGATACTAATATTTGTCATTTGATATCTCAAATCATGTGAATGGTGTGCTAATACTAAGCAATCAGATTATCACCAGGCAAATTAAATAACCTTTTAAAATGAGACTTGGGGGTGATCTATGGAGCAACCACCCAGAATGCCCTAGAAGACTCATAGCAATGCCATGGCAACCCTCATCACCTTACACTTGTAGTGACAAGATTTGAACTTCCAAGCCGTAATCACATTTTCATTCTAGTTTTAAGGATGTTTACAGTATGTTTGTCCTTCTCTGCTGTGTTTAGCTGGTGAAATTATGCATTGGAATGATAGATGCTGGAAAGGCATACAACACAGCCAACAAACAGTTTGTGAACGGGATTCGTGAGCTAGCGCAGCAGTCTGCTAAAGATGATGTCATAGAGGTAAGTGTAGATGAGTAAATGTAGTAACCAATCTATAGTTTGATGATGTGGTAAATATTTTGAACTTTTTATAGTGATCCTTTCTGAGTCAGTCAGATATAGTAAATGTGTCCCTATAGAGCAAAGACCTTGATGTTTATTTGCCTTGCTGCAGTGTGTCCAGTTTATTGCTGCCAGTTTAAAGCATGTTGTTTATTTAGTAATTTTTCAAAAGCATGCTTGGTTTTTGGCCAGAGACCAACATTCCTAGTTTTCCCTATTTACCTTCCTGCATCTTTGATAGAGCCATTGACCCATTGTTGCATTGAAGCACCCAATGCATTGAACCATGTAAACTGGCCAATGTATGTATACAGGCACATGAATATAAACAAAATTGGAAAAACAACAGTCACAAAACCTCTCAAGAACTTTGTGCAGAGTTGTTTTCTCATCTCAGGTTTTCTCATTTCTTCACAGTCTAGTCTTACCAAGTTTGCTGAGAGTCTTCAAGAGATGATCAACTATCACACAGTAAGAGTGTCTTGTCCAAAATATATATATATATTTTTTTTTTTTTTCTTTATTGGTTTATTGTTTGTAACATCTTTTCTTGTTCTGTGGTCGGGGGTACATTTTTATTTTTAAAAATGAGTTAAATATGTTGATAAAAATGATGACTTTAACAGAAATGATTCAATTTTTTTTCAGCCATGCAACTAATAATGTTATTTTTGCTTCAGTAGTATATAACTGATATAGTTAGATTGTGATTAGCAAATTAATACTGTATAACAAACTTTTCCAATCAGGAAGAACCTCATTTGTGACATGAAGGTTTTTGGCCAAACCGTGTTGTAACCAAATTCAAAAGTGAATGTTTGGTCTGTGCATTGCAAGTGTCCCATAGTACACACTTCTGTTGATGAACTGTTGTGTGAAATAAACTGTTGTACAAATAAATGTAATGTTCTGTCAAGGTGGAAAGACAGAACACTGGCATGACATACTGTCAGATACACTGTCACAACACAACAGTTTTTCTTTAAAAAAAAAAAAGTCATATTTCAGTTAGGCATGGGCTGGTATGAGATTTTGACATTATGATTACCTTAAGCAAAACGTTTTAAATGTCTGGGTAAAGCACCAACTTTTTCCATTGAACACAATGTATTAATAAGCAACAGAATGTTTGGAACAGTAGTAAAAATGTATATCAGGTTAAATAATAAACAGAACGTGAGGGATTCCTGAAATGTCTGTTTTTAATGACACATAAAAAACAGCTCATACCTTGGGAATGGTATAACAGAACACTTAAGTGGTTTTCACTTTTATTAATCCATGTATTAATCCATGATGATAACACTTTTCCTTGCATATTATTTTAATGAAAGGTTTTTAGGACACACAAGTGCACACAAAATAAACAACATGCATATAGTAGACACACATACACACTCAGTAAAATGACATTGACTTTTCTATTCACAAGTTCTCTGTACATATAAGACAGCTGGTGAGATGAGCATGAATGCAAACTAGTTGACCAAACAACATGCACCGACACACCATCTGGGCATACTCCTTACTATGATATTCCAAACTGTTGTATTCTAAATTAATCCACACTGTTTAGGATGATTGTATGCAGATTGCCATGTAGGGTTTCTTTTATTTGACTGAAAGACAGTTCACGCTAATGGGCATCACGGCATACTAATGTAATTGCCATCTGACACATTTTAGAAAACAACAGTGCATGAAATTATCTGGAAGTGTTTGTATTCCTGACTCAATAGCACTGCTGGTGTCCCTGGTGTTGCCTGAAGCAGTTGTGTAGTGGAAGTCAATGAGTCAGTGTTTATATCTGTGATAAGATCATCTGACTTGTGGTTTAGGTCCTCATAGTCTGGAACTGAGCACATGATCTGTAAAGCACTGATGTGTGGAACATTTTATCTGTCACAGTTTCTCTGATTAGCGCTGGAGTAGAACACTTCTGTTTCAGTACGTAAAGTGTGAAATGTATCAAACTGGCAACAACAAGTGTGATAAAAATCTGTAATTTGGTTTCATGACAATTTCAGTTTCGTCTGACACCTTTGTTTTGTTTCACAGATTTTATTTGACCAAGCACAACGATCAATCAAATCACAACTACAGACATTTGTGCGAGAGTGAGTACACTTACAAAGTCAAACTGAGTTGTTGTACTATAGTTGTTGAGATTTCTTGAATCATATTTTCCAGTGGTAAAATACTTGCAAAATCAACTAAACTATTTGTAGGTTATATGTTGTGTATAAAGATTTTTTACAAATGTTCTGTGATTTGATAATTACAATTATTTAATAAATCTTTTTGTCACATACATGTCACAATACAATTTTGTGTAAGTGTATATCTTAATGTTTTGTCTGTTTTATTAAATGTTTATTGTCTGTTTGTCTATTAAATAAGGCATTTTATATCTAAATAACTATAACAACCTTTTTTCATGCTTATCTTTAAACAAAGCCAACTTTTTTGTCTGCACTAAGGTCGGAAGCTTGGTTTGTAATGGCACTGTTTCATCAATTGAGGAATGCTTGTCGCATGTTAAGTAATGATGTTGGACTGTTTGTACAGGGATCTTCGCAAATTTAAAGAAGCCAAGAAACAGTTCGACAAAGTGAGCGAGGAGAAAGAAGCCGCTCTGTCCAAAAATGCCCAAGCACCTCGCAACAAACCGCACGAGGTGGAGGAGGCCACCAACATCCTTAATGCCACACGCAAGTGTTTCCGCCACCTCGTCTTGGACTATGTGCTGCAGGTAACGCTTCAAAACACTCTTATGTTAATCCTGCAAGAGGAGGTTCACCTTTGTACTCATACAGTCTTTGTACAAATTACTGTCATTACATCAGTCACAAGAAACATGCAAATACATTATCGTACAAGTCATCTCAATTTGTTTTATTGTTTAAGGTGGTGTATAGTTTTAAGTACAATTTATAGACATTATAAACATTGTTTTGGTTAAGGATTTCTATATAATAGTCCAGTACTAGCTGTATCATTGAGTTTATATTTAATTATAATATGCAGTTATACACTAACATTATGAAAGAAAAGGAAACATGATCAGTTGATGGAACAATAATCGTGTCCTGCCTCTCATTTCCTGTGCTCCGTAGTAATGACCTCAGATTAGGTTATTCACATTTGCAAGTGTAAGATAGTCTGACAGCTATAATTTATAGATATTTAATGTAATTATTGTAGGCTGACCTTTCTTTCGAAACTGCATGTAATCTCACTGGCTCCAGTGAGTCATTATTTAACTCTTTAGTTAGCTTGACTCACAGGAGCTCAGACTGCGCCTCCTGGTGGCACACAGAGGGATAATTTTCCAATCAATTTTGTAAAAGTATCATGGTTTCCAGTTTAAGAGTTCAGGAAGCAGATGTGATGTGGTTGATAATGGAAGAACGGACCATCGTTATTTAAGCATTAGTTATTTAAGCAACAAAACTTTTTATGCACCACTTGTTAGTAAGG